>JAOXJM010000001.1:53718453-53733284 GCA_026413425.1 Tringa solitaria
GGTTGGACTTGATGATCTCCAGAGGTCCCTTCCAACCCCATATGATTCTATGATTTAACCCAGGAGAGCCACCAGCATCCCCACTGCGACACAGGCACACAGGACAAAGAGCCGGGATGGGCAGGGCTCATGGGAAAGTCACTTTTAATGGTTTATTGCCAATGTTACAAAGGTTGACACACGGTCAGACAGGCGGGAACTACACTGGAGTTGTAAAAACACCAACAAGTCTAGGGTTTTAGTTTATTTCCCAAAAAAAGAGAGAGGGGAGAAAAAAAAGAATCAAACAAAGTTTGCCTTGGCCAAGCTGACTACGTGTCCCAGGGATGCCTGGGGCGTGAGCCGGCATCGCTGTAACCCCTGGGTGACCTGGGCTTCAGGTTGGCAGTGAGATGGGCTGTGGGGTCCCGGGGCAGTCCCCAAACCAGCCTGGGATGGGGCAGCACGTGGTGGTCTTCCCAGATCCACAGGGCCCCAGCTGTCCCGCGTGGCACCAGCCTTGCCCCGCTCCTTTCCCCACTTATGGCAGACCCTTGCCCCCACCGCAACAGTGGCAGCAAGAAAGGTGGAAAATGCCCCTCTCCGTCAGTGCTGGGGACTGGCAGCACCAGGGGCTCCCACGAGTGGGTGCCTGGGAACCTGGCTGTCGTCACCCACCCCACTCAGGGTGGGGGGTGCTTGCCTTGCTTCAAAATAAACCCCTTAAGATGCTGATAATCTCCGGAGTGTTGGTGCAGGCACCGTTTTCTGGGGTCAGCTCAGGCCCAGGCCAGTGCACGCTGTCCCTGTCCCACTGCCCTCTGCCCCGTCTCTCCCAGGGCTGCAGGAGCCCACCTGGCCAGGGTATGGCGGAGAAGACCAAAAATGAAGTTTGTGCTTTGTATACGAGACCCTGCCTACACCGAGGGGCTGGGGAGGAGGCGGCTGCACTTGCCCCATGGCCGAGGCTACCTAAACCCCTCAGCCCCTTGCCACCCCCCTCCCGGCAAGCTACGGACATGCACACACACGCACACACACATACACGCACACACGCGTGGGAATAGGGGGTCCCCAGGGGGCTGGGGGGACAAGAGGGGGAGGAGGAGAAGGTGGCCATCTCCCCAAAACAATGTCAACACCGAGCCAAGAAAAGTGCGCTGCCGGCCCAGCGGGGAGAACAGAGGTGCACAGTGCACCCCCAGCCCCCCGGGCACAACGCTGAGCGCCCTAGCACCCTGCCAGCAGCCATTTACCCCTTAAAACTAATTTTTTTCCTTTCCGTAAGCCACTCACCTCCTCGTGACATGCTGACCTGAGATCTTTTGGTGGAAGGACATGGCTCAGGCAGGTGCTGTGAGCTGCCAGCGATGGGGGGTGGGTCTCAGCCACCCACTCCCCACACAGTGATACGCTGCCCCACGCTGCCCCGTTTTCCCCCAGCCCCATGGCATGCCCCGCTGGCTGCTCCTTGGCAGCGGGACCAAGTGGGGTGGTCATCTTGCCAGAGCAGGGTTCTAGAGGACGAAATGAGCCTCCCCACAGCCCCCTCCAGCTCTTAGCACTTGCTTCAGCCTGGGGCAGCCAGGGGGCCAGGGGGTAGGGCTGGTTCCCCTGCTCCCCGTGGTCTGAAGGGCAAGGAAGGGGACATGGGGCTCAGTGCTGCCCCTGGAGCTGTGGGGGCGGCAGGGGAGACTTCTGCTTCCCCTGTTCCCCTTGACAGACAGTTACAAACACACACAGAGAAAGGAAACTGTAACCTTATAAAAGACACCGAACGCAAACGCCTGCGTGTTTGGGGGCAGCCCCGGTCCCGTCGCTGCCGCGGCTCCCCCCGAGCCCCCCCCGAGTGGCCAGGCAGGGGGCCGAGCTGCCCGGGGCCAAGCGGCCGGCAGCCCCCACTGGACGCCTAGGAGCCGATGATCTGGCCGGACCACGTCTCGTGCTTTGTGTGGGGTGCCAGGTTGGTGAGGACCACCTCCACTGCCTGGAACTTCTGGTTCTTGGGAGGGATGGGGCAGACCTTGTACGTCACCTCGTCCCCCTCCACCGGGACATACTCCCCCTCAATGCTGCAAGAGAGGAGAGGAGAGGTGGTGGGGCTGGGACCAAAAGCCAGACCCCCATCCCCAACCACCCAGCACCAAGGAAGGCACCTGACCCACCAGCTACGCCTTGGGGAAGAAAACCCACTGGTGAGGTGGAGTAGAGGACAGACAGAGCCCCATCCCCACCCCACGAAGACATCCCCAGCCCACGGGTCTCCAGCCCCATGCTGATGGCACAGCTCCCCCAGGGTGTCCCGGCACCGTGTGACCCCCCAGACTTACTCAGACACGTGGACGAAAATGTCCTCTGTGCCGTTCTCGGGGGTGATGAACCCGTGGCCCTGGGAGCGAGAGAACTGCTTGCAGACGCCCTTGAAGATGGGGCCGGCGGAGGCACGTGCTGTCCTGCGGGAGGAAAGGGACGGAGATGTCTCACCGGTGGCAGCGCAGGGAGAGGTTTGCTATGGAAACATGGAGTTCCCGTGGAGAGGGCATGGCACCCACCCGCAGCACCCTGGGCAGGTGGGTGCTGTGATGCCACGATGGCGATGGCGACGTGCACAAAGGGTTTTGCAGGTGCTGTTGGTTACCATGGTCCCTGCTCAGCTCAGCCAGAGCCAACCCCCCTCGCTGCCTGCCGGGTACTTACGCCGAGTAGGTCCTGGTCCTCTTGGTGGGGAGGGGGCTGGGCAGGTCCCGCAGCAGGAGGTTGCCCCGCTCCCAGATGCGGCTGCCCTCCCGCTGGAAGGGGAAGGTGGGCCACACCGGCGACTTGGGGGAGTGCAGGGGCGGCACCGCCGGCGGGGCGCTGGGGTCCGACGACATGGTGGGATCGGCAGGCTCCTCCGTTTTGGGGATGGGCAGGTGGGTGGCAGGAGAAAAGGCGCCCGGGCGTGCGGGTCTGATGCCTGAGACCTGGGGAGCAAAGGAGGAGTGGTTACACGGCCCCCAGGGGGGCTTTCGGCGGGGGCAGTTTGCTGTTAGGAATTGTCCACTCTGCCCCTGGCTCCACATCTGTGTGGGCAGGCAGCATGCCATCAGCCTTTGGTACTGAGAACCAACCCCCGGCACTGGGAATTGCCCCAGGAAGCCCATCCAGGATGTTCCAGCAAATCAATCCTGATGGAAAGAGAAAGGCCGGTTTGTTGCTGCATCTTTCATTTTCCAGGATAATCCCACATATTAGAGATGAAGTCGCTAAATCAGTACGTGCCCTGGGAGAAGGAGCAACTGAGCACGGGCTGCCATGGACAGGGACTGTGTTGGCAAGGATACACATGCTGCACCAGGTCTCCTGGCCTCTGAGATCTCCCCCAGCCTGAGATTTCTGCTAAAAGGGTGAAGAAAAAAGGCTGAGACATCAGGTAGGTCAAGGTAAGGGGTTTGAGGTCTCCCCAGCACTGGACGTTCCCCCATCACTATGGCATTTAGGCCCCAGTCCCAGCCCCAGCCAGCGGCTCGCTGCCCGACCAGCTACATCCCTACAGGGAAGGGACACCAGGAGGCTACTTCAGAGCTGCTGGCAGCACACAAACCCCTTTGGCTCCTCAGATGAGACACAGCTGGTCATCAGAGTCCAGTTTTTGGCTGGTATCATGTGGTTTGCAAGGAGTTAAAGCCCCAAGGGTTAACAGACCCTTTGGCTTCCAGAGGATGGCCAGGTCCCCTGCCTAGCCAGAGCAAAGCCAGAGCAATCGGTGGGCTGTCCTCACCAAACCACCTTGAGCATGAAACTGGGAGCGGGACGTGCATGTGTGTGTGTGTCTGCTTAAGCATTTTTAAGCCTCTCAGCAAGAAGCTCTGGTGTGCGATCAGCACTGCGGCTGCTTGCTCAGAAAACCTTTCCTCTACCCATTTCTCTTCCCATCAGTCCCTGCACCTGATGTTGGGTGCCTCTGTCTCAGGGTGTCCCACACCAGCAGCTGTTTGGGGGTGTTGGGTGGGGGCTCACCTGTCTCCATCACCCCTCAGGCTCGGGGGTTTCCCCATCACCTAGAGCTGAGGAGCCAAACATCCCTTGGAGTTACCGTCCCCTTCCCCGCCACCCCCTCCAGCCCTTCTTGCTCCACTGGGGCATGCAGCATCTTTTGGGAGGACACCTGCACACACCGGGAAACCCAGAGAATATTTAATTTGGTTTCTGACTCATCTGCAGCCTCTTGAGATGCGGAGGCCCTGGGGGGATGTGCAAAAGGGGTCACCTCCGTTCCCAAATTAGCAGGCACCAAGGACATGGGAAAAGATTTCTAGAGCAGCTGAAGTTTCAGGGAGGGACCAGGCAACTCCTGTTCCCCTCACCCACTTCTGCTTGCTTCCCCTGCCAGGGGATCTGCCTATCATCGAGCCCTGACCACTGCCAGTCCCGCTTTGGTGTCCACCCAGGACTTAGCTGTTTCCTAAGAGCTTCCCCCTCTCAGCCTGCAAAGCTTCACCCCGAGGTCCAAGCAGCAGAGGCCACACTATGGTCCCACCCTAAGGCTCCTGCCCCCTGAGACCACTTCCAGCTGTGGCCACAAACGTCTCCGAAACGTCTTTCCCATCCGTCCCCGCACCAAACCTTTCATGCGCTTCAGTGGCTCCTCTCTGCCATGAAGGAACTGGAGCGCACACGCCTGCCTTCTGCTCCACAGCCCACCCCGCACCACGGCTGCTCGGCTCCCGGCCCACCGGGCTCGACACCTCCTGCCCCCATGCCCAGGCTCAGCATCTCTTTTCCCCATGTCCAGGGTCAGCACCTCCTGCCCCTGTGCCCAAGCTCAGCATCTCTTTCCTCCATTCCCAGGCTCAGTATCTCCTTCCCCTATGCCTGGGCTCACCACCTCCTTCCCCTATGCCCAAGCTCAGTGTCTTCTTCCCCATGCCCAAGGAGCTCAAAGAAGCTCAAGGAACACCCAAGTGAGACACACAAAAGCCAGGTCAGCCACCAAGCTGCTTCTCTGCTGCCATCTGTGCCCCTCATCCGACTGCTCTGCCTTGCGCTGGCGAGCAGCCCAGGCAGATTTTGGGTAGCAAAAAACAATGTGGTCCCCATACATCGCTACAGGATCCAGTGCCTTCCCAGGAGGTGACAGGGCAGGACCAGCGAGACCACTTGGGGGAAGCGGCCCTCAGTTCTCTGGCACATCATGGAGCCGCCACGATGAAAATGGCGTCACCACAGCGCGCCTCCTCTGTGCGCGCTTTCGCTGACAAGGCCTTTTGGTTCCCCCACCAGATTAGGGACAATGGAGGGTATTTAACCTGAATAACGATGCTTGGAGCAAACTATTAGTATGCTGAGGGGGTTGGTTGGTGCCAGCAGAAAGAGCTTTCTCCGACGGGTCCACAAGAGGCTGGAAAAATGAGCTGAACTTGCCCAGAGGCAAAAGAAAAATAAGAGGCGAAAGGGAAGGGGTGTGCGAGAGGGGGAGCCTTGCAGGGACAAAATGGCATGGACAGACAAAGTGGCAAGGGAGAGTGGGTTTGCCCCAGGTTCACCTGTGTGACCAGCCCAGGCTGGGGTGCCCTGGAAGGCTCCCCGCTTCAGGGGATGAGCGATGGTGGGGAGCAGGAGCATGTTGGACGTCGCTGGGGAAGATGAGGCAGACAGCCCACTCCTGAGGCCCACGGGCAGCAGCAGAGGTGCCCTCCGAGGGCTACCATATGCCCCCCACGAGCTGAACTTGCCCCACATGAGAGAACAAGCCAGGCATGACTGCCCCTGGGCACCTTGGGGGGCTATAGCTGGCCCATGGGGATAAGGAAGAGAGTCCTGGCATGGGGCAGCAGCTCACTGGGATAAGCACAGGGACAGGGCACAGCGAGGCTACGGAATCCCCATCCTTGGGGGGATGCAACCCCCCCATGGACACATCCCCCAGCAGCCTGCTCTAACGGAGGCATTGCACCTAATTCCTGCTGGGAGCGGTGAATGGAACAGAGACCCCCAGTCATCCCCCAGTCAGCCGTGCCAAGGCTGGCTTCCATGGCCAGCTGTGCTCTGCGCCACTGCAGTGCCTGGCGTGAGTACCCCAAATTTGTGGGTCAGCCTTGGGGACCAGTGGCTGAATGCCTGTCTTTGCCAGTGCTGGTGAAGCTGGCTGTGCGAGAGCTCTGGCACCACGGGGGGCTCTGGGGCGGTATCCTGCCTCCCACCTCATTTAAATCCCCGCAGCAAACAAAGAGACCGAGGAAATTAAACTCACAGCAAATGCAGGCTGAGAGAAGAGGGGAGAGACGAGCATGTCCTCGCTGGTGCCTTCTCCCCTCCCAGCCCAGATGGAGAGCAGGGAAAGCCTCTCCCATCCTCTTGTCCTTCTCCTTCCCTCCCTCTGCTCTACCCCACCATCCTCTCCCCAGCCCTGGCTCCCTTTCTCCACGCTGCAGCCCCAGCAGGCAACAAGGAAGGGGCACCTGGGGGGACAGGAGGCTTTTTCTCCCTCTCCTCCACCATCAGCGGTCACACTAACCTCCACTGAGGCTGACAGCATCTCTCCCCACCCCAGATCTCTCCTGGCCTCACAGACGCCACCCACACCACCGTGTCCACTCCACGCACGTATAAGGTGCAGGGACGAAATCCGGGTCACTTGAGGAGGCGAGCAGAGGCTGCAGCAGCCCGGCTTTGCCGTGAGGCACAGGAAGCCTTTCCAGCATAACAGCCCCCCCCGCCACTGCTGGCAAGACCTCCACTGAACTCCTCTCCATCTCCCCTCGGTGGCTTTGCTCTGAGAGTCCCCTGGGGTGAGAGTCCTCCGAGGCACGGATGTGCATAAGCAGCACCGAGCTCAGCGTTCTGTGGAAGGATGCTCTTTGTAAAAAACACACCCCACCTCATCTGTCTCCCCCTCTCCCCAAAGAAACCATCTCAGATCAAAACCCCAGAGCCCTCTGGTGACAAGGTTTCCTTCGGCAGCGGCAGCCAGCTTTGCTTTTATATTTTTCGGGGGGTAGGCTTCCGAGCTGAGCCGAGCTGACAGTCAGGAGCGCTCACAGTCGAGCGCGCACGCAGGAAACCCAGGCCAATTAAGGCAGACAGGCAGTAGACACATCAGCTTTTATCTCGAGATCCAAGTACCCCATTCATCACCAGCCACTGAAAGGTCTGCGGTTTATCAAATAAAATCACTGTCTCTCTCCCTCTCTTTAAAGCCAAACACATTGACTTGGGTGCTGGCTGTGACCTTGTTTAACTAAACATGCTTTCAAGGTCCCCCAAAGGGGGGAAGGAGCCTTTTGAAGAGGCACCAGCCTCTGTCTGCCACTCCTCGTTCATTAGCGGCAGCGAAGAAAAACCCCTCACACGTCCCTCTGCCGGGTGGGGGAATACATATTTAATTGGCTTAATCGCCCTCGGCGCGTCAGCCCTCCCGCGTGGCACTTCTTTGTGCTCCTTCCCATCCACCGGGACCCCTGGGCTGCCCAGGATGGACGGAGAGATGGACAGGCGGATGGGCAGCCGCTCTGCTGGTGGCTGTCACGCTCCAGCTGCGGGACGTGACCCTTGGGCTGGCCCGCTGTTGCTTTTATGGGCTATTTCCTTTCACGCCGCTGCATCCCTTTCCAAATCCCCGGCTCGGGATGCTGTCAGCCACCACGCTTGGGTTCCCTGAGTACTGCTGCTCCCCCCTCCCCAGCCAAGGAGCTGGAGGTTATTTTCCCTCTGCTGCCTTTTCCAGCGAGCTCCCACACAGGCTCTTCCCAGCCGCTCGCCATCACGTTTTCTCCATCCCTCGCGACTGCCAGTGGCCCCAGTTTAGGAGTCAGGTTTACCTCCCGGCTCCTTCCACCCCAGTGGCAAAGAGGTCTCAGTATGTCAAAAAGACCACCCCATCTCCACAGCCGGCTGCTGGCAGCCATCTCCTCACCCCACGGAGCAGGGAAAGCGATGTTCTGGCCCGCCGCCATCCTCCGGGAGGCTGATGCCCCCCCAGACCCAGCCTGTCTAGACAAGGGCTGAAACAGAGAAGAGATACACCCCTCCAGACGCGGGAGCATGTCCCCAGAGGTTGATGCAAAAACAAAAATCCCATTTTTCAGCTGCCTGGCACATGCAGGCGCTGAGGGACCCACCAACAACGCGGTGGCCGGCAGAGATCCCGAATCGGCATCTCCCCAGGGGGCTGCTGTGAAGGGCAGGAACCAGCTGGGGAACAGGGATGGCTCCAGGCAGGGGTTACCACAAGCTGGGCCACCACAGCGCTCGCCGGGGCTACGTTTCTCCATCCTCCTTTCCTCTGAGGAGGTTCACAGCCTCGGTGTCTGGCAGGTTTTTATAAATGCTGTCTCTGTCCGATGCTAATGAAAGCCTCTCAGCTCCCCCTCCTCCCTTTTTTTTGGTTACCAGATCATGCCATGAAGAGTTAAAGACCAAGCAAAGCAATTTCCTTGCCTACCCTGCATGTTAAAAACCCCTTTGCTGAGACAAATTACTACAGGAAAAATAAACTAGGCGGTTTTGGGGGAATACACACTGACAGCATCCACTCCCCAGCTCAAACCAATCACGCTCACAACTCCAGGGATCTTTGCTGAGACAGTCTCGCCTACGATACAGCCTGCTTAGCGCTAAAATATGAATGTCACCTTTATGGACTGATTATAAAAAGCTCCCTTAGTCAGTGCTGGGCTGCCCAATTCTTGGGGAGGCCATGGGGGAGAGCAAGCAGGCTGCCAGATGCAAAGGGGAAGAAAAGGGAGAAGCCATCATGGAGGCTTGATTTACCTTTTAAGCATATATGCATAATCACCACTTCCAAATATCAGATTTGTGGGGTTTGGTTGTTTTGTTATTTTATTATTATTTTTTTTCAATTAGAATAGTGTCTGTTCAAAGACCTGGCGCAAACGTCCTCATCCACGTCCTTCCTTCCTCCTCCTTTGTGGATCTAACTTGCCATCTGCAGGAATGAATAGTGCAGCCAGTCCCAAAGAAACCCCAATTCAAGCCCCCACCATTATCAGCCCGCTTTAATAAAATGGATTTTTTTACAAATCGCCTCCTCCCCCCCCTCCGCCATGGCAATTGGAGAGCTGGGTCCCAGCTGATCTCAGCCCTCTGTGGCAAAGCCCCAGCTATTTGCCCCCCTGGCCAAAGCAGACCCGCAACGAGGCCACCACCACCCCCAGAGGAGTTATTGTTCCTCAGGCTGGTGGGGAATAACCAAACGGGAGGAGGGAAGTCCCGCTTCACCCTCGCACCTCTCCGCCGCTCTCGAAAGGAAAAAAGCAGCTTTGAAAGAAAAAGGCGGTGCGTGAAGTTTAACCTCCAGCTTACAATAATAGCCCGGGCAAGCTGGATGGCCATTGTGCCTCCCCCTTACCTCCTTAGCGCTGACGGGCTCCCTGGAGCTGTGTTCCGCCAAGCATCAGTGCTCGGTGGGGCCGAACGCTCCTCCGCTGCCTTGCGGGGAGCAGAGTGGTCTCGCCTGCAGCCCGGCTCTCGGGGGGCTTTCTCCCTCTGCCTGCCTGCCTGCCGGCTGCTGATGGATCTGCGGTATCTGATGTGTCTATGATGCGCGCCTCGCACACGCACACACACAGACACGCATCCACACGCCTTCCCCTGACGTCAGGGCCAGGCCAGGGGGAGCGGGCAGGTGGGAGGGATCAGCCTGGTCATTTCTGAGCCAGGCTTAAAGGAGCGAGTCTCGACGGGGGGCCAGAGGGGCTGGGGATGAGGGTCATCCCCGGTGGGGGGCTGCATCGCGGTGGTTACGCAAAGCGATGCGCATCGGTGGCACGGCCGGATGCGATGGGGCAGCCCCACAGGCTGCAGGGACAGTGGGATAGGGGGGTGGGAAGACCCCAGGGGGGGAGACGGAGGTCTGGACCAGGAGGGATCCCCTGCAATGGGTCAAACCTCTCCGCTGTCACCCCGAGTCCCACTGGTGCTGTTGCAGCCGCTCTCCCTGCCTGCCCATGCCTGCAGCCTCCCAGCATCCACGGGTGCCACTATCACCCCCAGGCACAGCAGGGGAGCAGTGGGGGGCACATGCCACAAATCCACCCCTCCATCCTGCTCCAGGCTCACAGCCATCACAAAATAACGTGCTTTCTAAGGGTATTATGTCTAGCAGTGCGCTATGCCAAATCCACCCGGCCCCAAAAGATCATGCCTTTCTGTTTTCCCCCGTGCCGGTGTCACCGTGGTCAGGAGAGCCATCTCCTCGGGCAGACGCAACATCACAAATCGGCCCGAGATTTTCTCTCTGGGGGGGCGCGGGGTGATGCGACGGGGACAGGCATCAATTGTTTGCTGCATCCGCTGGGAAATAGGGTGAGGAGTAATGGGGTTTAAATTGCAAGGAGCAAGATTGATGCTAGGCATTAGGAACCGCTTTCTAACAGAACAGACAGTTAATTACTCAAGTAGATTGCCTGGGGAAGCACCAGAGCCTCCATCACTGGAGGTTTTCAAGAACAGTCTGGGTGGGCAACCTTTGGGGGGAATTTAGGTGATATTGGCCTCATTTTGGAGCAGAAGGGTGGACCACACTAGCACCTTACCACACAGGTCCCTGTGATCCTGGAATAAAATTTGCAAGAACCCTGAACAACCCTGGCACAGTGTCAGTGCTGCAGGGAGCTGTCACAGGCTTCTTGTGACATGGCAGGGTTGCTTTTGTTTTCTTAAAAGTGACTCTTCCCTTGAGTTACCTTAAGTAGCTGAATGTGATGGTGCCGACCAGATCTGTTCCTGAGGCTGAACGGTGGTGTAAGAGTTGTGCGAGAAGCCACGAGGCATGGTGCAGAGTCAGGAGACAGGGCCAATCCATCCATCCATCCATCCATCCAGGTAGCTGGGTGTTGATCTGTGGCTGTCCCAAGGGCTTTGGCAGAGGAGCAGGATGGCCAAGCAGTTGTATCTCTCCTGTCAAGGAACTATGGCACAGAAAGAGGCCTGGTGGACAGAAGAGACACAGCCCATGGCAAGATCACCAAGGAGCTCTGATGGTGGGTTCTCCCATTTCCCATCACGCTCTGCTTCTGGCTTTTCAAGCAGTTTTCTGTGACAAAACAGGAGCCCTATTCACTCCCTACAGACACCACAAGGCTTATCCCTCCTATGTACCCTTCAAAACCTTGTGAAAGAAGGGGAGGAGAAAAGCAGCCAGCTCTCAGACTCCACTCCGAGTTTCTCCTGAGATGGCCCACACTCTCCTGGGGGACAGCTCTCCACATGAAGCTCAGGAGGGCCTTGAGCTGGAAACAGCTGGATGCCAGAAGAGTGCTGGGGACAAGTGGTATGGGCATGCCCTCTTCTTTGCCAGGCATTCATTTAACATTTGTACACTGAATATCATAAATACCTGCACTTCCCCACCCGATCTGTGGTACACCAGGGTTAGCCGCATGCCCAGCTGCACGTGTTAAACCATAAAAAGTGAACAGAGGAGATGAGCGTCAGAACCCGACTTTCCCACGTAGTCGCTGAAGGCTCTTGACGGAAAAGGCACGGGGAACTCAGAATAAATTTGACTGGAAGATGGCTCTGGGCATGTGCTGCAGCAGAGGAGGCAGAGAGTCTAAAGAATGCAAAAAAATGATAAAAGGAGAAGAGGGGGAGCTTTGATCACACAGAGAGAGGGAGTGGGGGTGCTGGAGATGCCTGCAGAGACGGAAGCAAAGGCAGGAGCGTGGAGGACTTTGTACGTGAGAAGATACATAAATTCCTTTGGAGTCAATCAAAGGAGGGCCAAAAGAGCCTATATGCAAATTACGACTCACCTCCTCCAACATCCCTGAGCCAGTTTTCCCCAACAGCCATGGGGATGGGGGGGGGGGGGGCAGAGGAGATCTTAAAATAATTTGGGGGTTCATTTTTGTCCCAGTTTCTGAGTCTTCAGACTCAGAAGACTCCTCTTCAGGTAACCTCAAATAGTATTTTCCACCTTTTCTGTACAATTATGAGAATTGAGAAGTGCCTGGGATTTTCTCTGAGTGACATAAAGACCCTTGTGCAATCCCTGGATTCCAGCAGCTGAAGTTTCAAAAAAAACCAGCAACCGACAACCATGTTCCCAAATGTCAGAAAAGCCCCAATACTGCTGAGAGAAACTCTGGAGAATTTATGGTTATGTATGAAAAGGTGTGTACAGGCGCTCCGGATTTGTGGATACTCATTGTGTCAGTACTACCCGGACAAAAATAGACCACTCGGCAAAATGAGGCTGTTCACGCAAACTCCAACATCAAGATATCTTAACTGCAGCGTTAAATGTAGTGTAACTCCGAGCACTATCAATAGCTGAGTTGAGACAACACCCAAGGTTTTATAGGGCAAAGTTTGGCTTTGGTTTATATTTTTATGTTGGAGACGGTGCTTATGAAACAGAATTCCTTCAGGGAGAAAACCTGGCCAGTCACAGAGCAACATCTGTCACATACACAAAGGCCCAGGCACACGATAGCTTGGAATCAGGGAAGGGGTGGGTTTAGCTTCAGGGGGTGAGACTGGAAATCATTTCCCACAGCCTGTGATGTTGCTGGTGGAGGCTGAGAAAATGCCGGTCAGACTCAGCTACATTGGTGTTTGTAGCCTGGTATTTTAAGGCCATGAAGCTCATCTGACCGTGTGATTGCCAGCTTTCTCTCCACACACTTCAAGTCAGTTTCCCCAGAGCAGCATCGAAGAACCTGCAAGTTTCACCAAAATATGTAGCTGCATAGAGAAGAGGGATCCTGTGGTCCTTACTGAGGAACAGCCTGCAGTGTTCAGCCTTTGGGGGTGATCTTAGAGCTGATACAGGAAAGAGATATTCTGTACGTCCCACTTTATGAATAGATATCAAAGACCTAAGCTTAAGATGCAAGCCAGTATGGAGCAAGACCCCACACAGCTGGTTTTTGGGGTCTGTCTAGGCCGAATGGAGATGCATCTCCTTCTTATTGGGCATCCAATAGCCCTTGATGGGGCATGGCTATTTGAAGCATGAAAAATATTAGCTAGAAATGGAAGTGCGATACGACTCTGTCCAAAACCACTTTTCTCCATCTTCCATGTTCTCCAAGTTATTTATTCAGCCTGCTATTCCCCTCGACACCTGTCCCTGTGTAACCTTACAGTTCTTACAGACAAAAGCATCCAGAGCGATCACCTTGCTGATATCAACAGTGTCTAACTTCTGCCTCCTCATGTGATACCAAGGCTATTTCTTCCCCTGCCATCAGAAGAGGGACAGGGTCGGGAACGATTCTCTCTTCTGAAAAAGGTAGCTAGAGGTACCCGAAGAACCTGTGCTCCAGCTAAAGGTCGGACCTCGCAGTGCCAGACCTGTGGTGAGGCCAGGACAGAACAGCAAGGGATATGGCACGTGTGCCAGCAAAACTGTGCCGCGCCGAGATTAGCGCAGCCGCGACTGCAGCGCAGGAGAAAAGAGCCTTTGTAAAGGCTTCCTGAAGTAGGACGAGAAGAGCAAGAAACGCCAGGGATTTGGGTTGAGGTGTTCTGATAGAGAGGGGTCTGTGGCGCTGGCAGCAGATCTCCTTCCTGCTCCAAGAAAAATGCTGCTCTTCTCAGGTGACAGGGGAAAAGTTGTTCCCGGGCGCCCCATTTAATACAAACACGCCAAACATGTGCAGAGCAGCCATGTTTATTTAAAAAAAACAAAACAAAACAAACAACCATCACCCAACAGATCCTGGTGAGAACAGGAGTAATTGCGAAGAGATCAGAAACTCCATGGCCAAGACAGGTATCTCGTTAATGAGGCCTAGCCACAGTATTTGCAACCTTATTTTCCCCTTCCAGCTCCAAGACAGCTCAACATTTAATGGTTTCTTATCTAAAACACTCATTACTGTCCCACTACGTGCTGCTGGGGGGTGTGAGGGATGACATACTTAGCCTTTGTATCAAAGCCATTATGCTGACAGTGCAGTTTTGACTGTCAGCCAGAGATGTACGGTTTTCCTGCCGCATCTTTTTTTAAACACACTTCAAACAACCTCCCTTCATTTTTCCCCAACAAGTTTCAGACATTCGCACACCCCCCTGTTTTCTACCATCCCTCATGCTGCTTACCTTGCTGCAGAATGCGCCAAGGCCTGCAAAAGCATAGCATGGGGATTTTCTGTTGGCAATTTACACTCAGAATATGTGATTCCACCTCTATGTGATGACAATTTGTACCTCATAATAAGCTTGACCTAAGTATTGGGTAGTCATTGCCATAAAGAGTAACCTTCCAGGCGCAAGGAAGGTTTTGCTGTATAGGTGGGGAAACAGCTGAAGTATCGGCTCTGAGAAAGACATAAACTTTGATCCCTGCTGTCCTGTTGGGACAGAAGCTTACAAATACAATAAACAAAACGGCAGTAACTGCAATTATTGTTTGTTTATGGTTAATCAGTAGCAGCGACACATGAATGCACTGGCCAGGCAGGGGGGGTGAGCAGGTACTCACGGAGCAGCCCCGTGTAGGGCACCCGGTTACTGAGGGTCTTTCCACATTAATATTGGCCAAAACTAGCCCTCGCACGGGGACGACCAAAAACCAGGCCCGGCAGAGCCTCGCACCGGTAACGGCAGCTAACGGGCCATGGCCCCGCCCAGCACCGAGGAGGGACAAAATGGCCGCCGCACGGCGGGGCTCCGCCCCCACCCCAGAGAGTGCTACGCCCCGCGTCAATCAGGGCGCAGGGCCCGCCCCCTGAGGGCGATTGGCTGAGGCGCCGGAAGTGCTGTGGCGGCCAGGGTAGCGCGCGGTGGGGTTCGGCGTGTGGCAGGTGGGTGAGGGAGTGGCGGCGGCCGTGGCCGTGGCCCTGCCGCGCCGGGCGGGCTCCCCGGCTTCTGGCCTGCCCGCCGCGCTCCTCTGAGCTACT
>JAOXJM010000001.1:53741500-53762212 GCA_026413425.1 Tringa solitaria
GGCTCTTTTTTTACCCTGTGTTTTTGTGCACAGCAATGATCTGCAGAATAATAACCATCTCGTATCTCTAAGAAGTTCTTTCCCATTCTCCCAGCACCAATGCCAGGGGAAGCAGGGGCTGAAGAGCAGGATTGTGAATATAACAACACGAGGCAGAAAAGATGGTCACATTCTTTATTTTCATTTTATTTCTTTAGCCATCAGTAAAGTGAATGGGCAGAAAACAACCAACTGAGCAGACAAACCCACCTTAGCTGGTTATTTCCAAATATAAATAACTGTGGGACAACCGAAATTGAGCCAAAATAGAAAAAGGGAGCTTGGGGGGAGTTTAAAAGACAAAAGTAAGCTTAGCTGCACTCCCTTTTCATAGTGTCAGTGAAGAGGAAGTGCCATAACAAAAAGGAAGCTATGGTTACATTTGATCAGACATTTATTCCAACAGTAGGCATGGAATTGCACTTTCATGAAAAATGCCAAAGCTGAATCGAGTCCAGTGCGCCGGGGGCATCGTGCGCACTTAGCTTGATTTCTGCTGCAGCTCCTTCATTCTGTTCAGGGCACTGCCAGCCTGAAACCACTCGATCTGCGACTCGTTGAAGGTGTGGTTCAGCATGATTGTTTCTTGGCTCCCATTGGGATGCTTGATGATGCATTTCAGAGGCTAAAGGAAGAAGACAGGTTTTATTTCCTCCTCCCCCGTTTCTCTTTCAAAGGAGCAAGTTAAACTGAAGCTTCTCGCAGGAAAATTCCGACATGTTTTTAAAGGGTTGAAAATGGAATATTATAGCTCAGGCTGGGTCTTAGCACAGAAGTGAGGGTGCAGTTCCTTCTAGGGAGCACTCATGCTTAAGGCAACAACTCCAGGAATTCAGAATTAATTTCATTCTGAAAATTTCGTTCTGAAATTCAGGGTTTCTCATAACCGTTCAGAATAACCCAATCTGGTTCTGACTTGCTCTCTAGACCACTGGTGCGGTGTCTCATCTGGCCGGCAGGTCACACTGCCCAGGCCCCCAAGGACACAGCTCTTGATGCTGATCCCCATCACTGCCACGTCCCCGCCCCCCCCAGCTGCGATGCCAACAGTCCCGGTTACCTTTCCAGGCGCGAAGTCTGCCAGCCCCACGATGCTGAGCTTGTCCACAGGATGAATCTTGTTGTAGTCCGCTGGATCAGCGAAAGTGAGGGGCAGGAGGCCTTGCTTCTTCAGATTGGTTTCTGTGGAGAACAAACCACCAAGCGCGACTGTAACAACGCGCTGCAGGGGATGAGGATTGCCTTCCAGCTGCCCAGAGCTTCTCAGAGTATTATTCTGGCAACAACTACTATCTTTGGAGCAAAATCAGCGTACCCGCTGGTTGTGGCATATCTAATTAGATCTGTAACAGGATCCCTGAGTAGAGGGACCGCGGGATCTGTGCCCGTATGTGTTGAGCCCTGGGGCAAGGTGAACACCGCTTCCACCCAAACCAAACACATCCTGTTTACACACCTCACCGGGGAAGCGCGACTCACCGTGGATCCTGGCAAAGCTCTTGGTGATGATCACCCTGCCCCCCAAGTGACGTGGCTCCAACGCCGCGTGCTCCCGGCTTGATCCCTCACCGTAGTTTTCATCCCCAATAACTGCCCATTTGACACCCATTTTCTGCAACAAAAGAGACAGATGTACATTTCTGCAGTCACCCAACTGAGGAATTAACAATAAGTACCCACCCAGGCATCTAACTGCAGTGCTACCCTGCTGACATTGCTGTGCTATGACACCTTCTCCCAGAAGGCTCCCTTTCGTTCTGAGGAAGGCCAAAAATAAAGGAATTAAGTGCTTCACAGCCATTAGGCACTGCCAGCCTTCACTAATGAGGGCTGAGGAGGATTGCCCCTGAGACCCCGAGCAAATCCTTGTTCCTACCAGCCGTGATCTCTGCTCTACTGAAAGCAATACGGAAAACTTTAACTTTTATCTACTGGAAGAATCAATCCGAGATCACTCTTGGTGTGTCCAGAGAGTGAAAGGACATTTCTTGAGGTTCTAAGCCAAGTCTTAAAGAATGAAAGTTTAGAATTAATTTAAACATTAGACTAGTCACAGGTGAAACACTCCAGGAGGCGAGATTTATCTGCGGTCTGATGACACCCGTGCCTTACAGTGCCTAAAGGACTTCTTCCCCTTTCATCTATGATTTCTGGTTCCCTCTGGGTCACACACTTCTCCTCCCTCTTCCCTGTAGCAGGTAGGGAGAGAATCTCCTACAGGAACTGCCATCATCAGAGTAAGTCCCAAGAAAAAGCCTCAATGCTGAGTGAATTCACAGCTGCTGTAACTTGAGAGCAGGAGGGTGAGATCCTCAGTCTTGGCACAGCCCACCCAAACTGTAAACATCCCCTTAAAATAGATGCACCAGGGGCAAAATCTCACCTTGTAGTAACGGGCTGTGTCTGGGACTGGCCCAAACTCCTGGGTTAACGCATTCCTCACAGAGTTGGCTTTGCCATTTTCAATGTTGATGGCACCGATGAGCAGGTTGTTGGAGATGTTGTCCAGGTGGCCACGGAACTTAAGCCATGGTCCGGCTGCGGAAATATGGTCAGTGGTGCATTTCCCTTTTACCTAAAGGGTAATAGAAGAATGTCTTAGGATGGATCGGTGACTTGGCCTTTCCCCACCCCTTTTATCATGAAGTATCTTCACATCTCTCTTTAAGGGCGCAAACCCAAGACAGTTGCATCTGTTACAGAATCAAGGCACTCCAAGGCAGAACACAGTGGTCATTTTGCATGTTTTGAGTAGGAAGAACATCCCTGTTCCAAGGGGAAATTACAAAAATGAGCTTAGCCATGACATTTCCTGCTGTGTTCTCACTTCCCTCAGCAGCAGGTTCTTCAGGTACAAAAAGCAATTAATTCTTTCCTGCTACAGCTCAGCCTCCCCTGCGGGGGGAGTTCAGCAACAAGCCAAGTGTGTCTGATCTGCACATAAGCCTTTTCAGCTTGTAGGAACAGAATTTCCAACCAGACATAATGGCCTTCCAACAGGCCAACAAGTCCCAAAGTGCTTGCAAATGAATTACGTGTGTCAAGAACTGGCCCTTGGGAATTCCCGCAACTCTCTGCCACTGAGAACCAGCAGTGTTCCTGAAGGTCAATTCCTATGGGATTGCATTTCAGAACCCATCACTGAATTAACTGAAGTCTTCATCCTGTTAACTCACCACAGGCAGTGAGGAGAAAGCCACGTCTTCATTAAGAGACTGAAATGCAATGTTTATTGTGAAGTAATTTCTCTTTCTATAAAATGGGAAGAGAACACACATACTGATGGATAAGAAGTTCCTAACGACCTCATTTCAGACAAAATGCTTCTTAGAACGGTCAGGTATTAGAGACGCTAATTAAAGAACCCATCCACCTTTCTGCTGCAGGTTGTAAGTGGGAGAAACTCTACAGACTGCATGGCATGGATAGGATCATATTACATGGTCTAGCAAACTTCATTTTTCATGGTATTAGCTAACCACTAGCCCAAAGGAGAAAAGTCTCTTAGTTTAATAAAAAGAAGTATCAGAAGGAAACACCTGGACGAAAGGAAGATTCTTGCTTCACTTTCCACACCAATGCGTTTGTAGGGGAGGGAATCACAGGCAGCTCAAAGGCACATCCAAAGCTTGTAGCAATTGATGTGCAAACCCCTGTTCGAGGAATCCTGCCATAGCTGGCATTCCCCCCACTTTGCTCCTGACCTTGATGAGGATCAGCATGTCTTCTAGATCCTTGCCGTCCCACTTATCGAAGGGCTCAAGAAGCTGGAGGCGCTGGCTGGTGGGGCTCACATCCACATGCTGCCCACTGCCATCCTTGGGAGGGTACTGATAGGTGTCCTGGCCTGGGTCAAACTCCTACCAAAGAAGAAAGGAGAATCATCAGCTGCAGCCATCCCCAACAGCACAGGAAGAGAATAAGCCAATACAGGCAACTGCACCCGTTCTGGCTTTAAGGAAGAGGCCAGTGCATGAAAGCTCCCTTACTACGTATAAAACCCCACTAGTGACAAGCCTTCCCCCCTCCATCTCAAGACAGAGCAGTTACCAGCTTGGGCAGCTCATCTGCATCAGGTGCTTCTAGTTTAAACTTCTTCCCATCTGCTCCTGTCAGGTAATCCGTCTCGGGGTTAAATTTTAGAGTGCCAGCAATGGACAGGGCTGTGACAATCTGAAAGAAAAAATTACAAATTTATAGGCATATTCTGCGCTACCACCACCACTATTTGAAAGTCCCATGCCTAACAGTCTTAAAACCAGCAGCCAAACTATGCAGGCAGAGGAACTGGCTCCTAAGACACCCTGAACTACCCCAGAACCTCCCTCTGGCTGTCTCTTACCTCCGGAGAGGTCACAAATGCATGAGTCTCAGGATTGGCATCATTGCGACCTGTGAAATTCCGGTTGTAGGATGTAACTATTGTGTTTTTCTCTCCTTTCTTGATGTCCTTCCTGTGAAAGAAACAAGGTCATCAAATCCAAAGGGAATACTGTTTCTAGATGGCTTGCTGCTAAAATCCCCCAGCTTGTTTTTGGTAGCTATCACTATCTTTTGGCAAAATGAAAAGGTGCCTGAAAACGCAGGAGAGACTAAAAACCAAGAACAGTGCAAAACCAGGTCAGACACTGATTCCTGGAGCATTTCTCCTAGCCCATGTTGTGCACTGTTGAACTCTCTAAATAATAATCAACTAAGTACATAGTCTTTGGACATCCCACAATTAGCAGTGACAAACACACATAAGAATATCTCCCATCCCTTCTATTGGGAATTTTCCTCCCTGTCACTCCAATGGATGAAGTTGGACGGATTCACTTTTCCTATTTTAAAAGGACCATAGAAACTCCAGTCCACCCTCTCACAGATAACAAATCTCTCCCCGTTTTTTGTTTCCTTTCAGAAGCCTACAGGTGTGGCAAAATTTGTGGCCACTCCGCAGCTTCATTCATCTAAAGCCTCAGTATAAATCTACAGTCTTTCACTTCTCCTCCTCCAATGCATATCAGACAGCCACGACCAATTAATTTTTAAGCATTTAAGCATTTACTTTTAATTTCCAGTGTGTTATATTTACAATCAAATTGGGCTTCACAGAGCACTTTAGGAGCTAAAAGACACAAAGAGTGAGGTCTGTCACTACACTTTACCTGTCCCACTGGCCAATGCACGGCCCACAAGCATTGGCAAGAACCAGCCCTCCAACATCTCGCAGGATTTGTGCCTGGGGGCAGAGAACAACTTTGTTACTAGTAGAAAGAATGGAATAAGTTTCTGGGTTTGCTTTTTCAGGGGAAGAGGACACTCATCTTCTAACAGAAAGTACCAAACCTAAGAAAATTTCCCTTCCTTGTTTCACTTGCAAGTTTTGAGTCACTTTTATAAATACATGGGGCTTGATCCCAGTAAAGCTGTACGTTAACACTGGGAAAGAGCATAAGATGACTTGCCATGATGTCCCCACTCTCTCCCTGCTTCAAATTGAGCAGCTACTCGCAGATATTTGACTGAAGGGCAGCATCTGGTCTGATTAATATCCTACACACTTCCTGTCCGTGTAAGGAGAGAATTGGTGAAAGTGCAGGCAAGTGTGTGTGTCATTCAGCAAACGACTCAAGAGGGCAGCTGTTAAGGAAAGGCATGACTGTGGACTTGGCTGGAGGAGGCATTAAGCATTGGCTGGATATATCCACAGGCCACACTGTGAGAGCATCTAACATTTACTAAATATTAGGACTAATTAAAACATAATTTTCTGCACTGAAGAGGGGAGAAAGTAGGTGATGTTTCCTCTACAGAAACACTCCTCTTAAATAAAATACGAGTTTTGCCGTAAGTTTGGTCTAAAATGGGAACCAACCTTCCGATGAAGGGCTTGCTCACATCCTAAACTATTCTTAAAGGAGAAAACCGGATTGCAGGTGGATGCTAGCCCTTCATCAGCCACAGCCATCCACAGGATCCCAGGAGCATGAGGCATCCCTTGCTATGCACACTGTTATCTCCTCAGGGCCTCAGTTCCCAATAACTGTCTCAGCTCTGGCCGGTTCCAATTCCATTCTTATACGCCCAGGTAGTAAAGATATCAGGTCAAAACAATGTAAAGGTGACGGGAGAACTCACAGGCTGGTTACTACATCAGTAATTGCACCTCTAGTGATAAGTGACGACAAAGTTTAAGGGGTTTGCAGTAGTTAACTCTGGACTCCCGAGTACTATCTGAAAGAGAGTTTAACATTTACCATTTGGAAGTGGCAAAGAGCAGCCATACTCACATAACCATCTCTTTCAATGGTGGCACGGATCTGCTCTGAGCCTGGTGTGATTGTGAACTTAGATTTGCACTTCAATCCATGTGCTAGTGCCTGTTTGGCCACTGCCGCAGAGCGCCCCATGTCCTCATAGCTGGAGTTGGTGCAGCTGCCAATCAAGCCTGTGGTGTTTGACAGAAACAGGGAGGTGGTTACTGCAGCCATGGTTCTTGGAAACTTCTCCCTGACTCATCTCTCAGCAGAAAAAACAAGGGACAACTATATTTTCTATCGACAAGGAAGCTGAAACAGTTTCAGGTACTAACACTGCCAAGCCTCCCAGCAATACGCTGCAGTCACAACCAATCCTTTGTCCCGCTTTGGAGGTTGCACAGTCAGAACACACTACCTGGTCACTAGTCTGGTTGTTGTTTTCCAATGTCTGAGTGCCACCTACTTGCACTTTGGTTAAGCAAATTACCAGAGAGAGGTATTGTTCCACAAAGACAGAAAAGGCAAGATGGCAAGAAATGAAGAAATGATGAAAAGAAAGCATCCTTTATTACAGTATGAAGACCATGAGAGGAGATACTGTATCATCATCCTGACAGCATTCTGGTGCTAACCAGCAAAAAATACATTCTCTTTGGGTTACAGCTGCTCTCGATCCTATTTGTAACACCATCGAACAACATATTTTCTCACCTGGGATGTGGCCTTTACAATGTATTTACATTCTTTTCATCCTCAAGTGAGCAATACTTGAGAAGCCAGCCAACAGGTTACCACCCCACAAGTGAGTATATAAATATCCAAGCCTGCTCTTTAGGAAAGCGAGTACAAACTTTATTATGTCCCGAGAGCTCAACAGCCAACTGCTGGAAGGACGGACAACCACGCTCCTGACAGATCTTTGCACAGACAAATCCATGCAATGGACTTTTAACAGCATTAGGTAACATCCCTGCCAACCCAATCCTTCAAAAGTTTCCAAGAAGAAAAAAAAAAAACCAAACTTGTCTGCCTCTTGAGATTAAAAATCCTCTAGCTATCCCAGATCTCATCCCACACACCTGGCCCAGGCAGTCACTACTCTTCCCAGCAAATTCCTATGGCCATGAACAGATGACACTGCAGCAAAGTCAAAGGACATACAGCAGTAATAAAGGATTAGATCCCAAGCTATGTGAGCTTATCCCAAGACTGCAACATTTATGCCACAAGGATGAAGACAGAGGAAAGAGCAAATGCTACCCACCAACTCTGATATCAACAGGCCAGCCCTCCTTTTCTGCCACAGCACCAATCTCTGACACAGGGTGCGCCAGGTCTGGTGTGAAAGGTCCATTGATATGCGGTTTCAGCTTTAAGAAACAGTGACAAAGTCAGAAGTTACAGTAGCCAAGAAAAACCCCCAAAACACAGCAGCAAAACAATTCCTTTCATAGAGCTATCTGGAAGCTGTTTAAATAGGATTCTCCTACACAAACACCAGAGCAGGAACTTTCGTTAAGCAGATGTGTTTTTCATATGTTCTAGCACAGCACCAGGGGTGTCGCATCAAACTCCAAGCTTGGTCCTCATTCACACAAAGCAGAGTCACATCACAACATCCAAGATGGCAAGCAGGAAGGAAGCCTTACCTCACTGAGGTTGATTTCTATCACCTGGTCATACTGACAACCAGAATCTGGTACCAAGTGTTGCTGGAATTCGTCTGCCAGTGCAGCTATGTCTGGAATAAGAGAGGAGAAAGATATGAAAAGTGCAACAAATAAGAGGGCAAAGAAAAAGCTTGGAACACCTAAATGCAGGGGAACCACCATATACCTCCCCAGCCACTTCATCTCAGACTCCCTGCTTGTATCAGATGATGTGTGGGACCATGCCAGGTCAGAAGTCACTTCAGACACCACTGCATGAGGACACTGCTCCCAGAATAAGCCTTCACTTGAACCCACACTTCTGCCCACTTCAATCCCCGAACCCTCTTACCAGCTCGTCCAGTCTTGCTCAAGTATTTCTTCATGCGTGCATTGTAAGGGAAGATAGACGTGGTAGCTCCAATTTCAGCCCCCATGTTACAGATCGTTGCCATTCCTAGAGAAGTGGGAGAAGAGACCATAGGGTCAATGAGAAAATCCAAGGCCATTCAAAAGTCAGTCCATGGAAAAGACAGCAAAGCCGAGAGAGATCAGGGCATTAGTCACAGAAACCAAATTCCACAGCAGAGAGGACACACCAACTACATAATGGCTGGCTCTGCCCCGGACATTTCCAATCGATACAGTGCCTGCAACCAGACTTCTGCAAGGAAGGGAGCTGAAAGCTACACTGATTCTTGCAGATACTGGAAGGGATGACAGAGAACCCCCATCTGCACTGAGCACCAAATACATTTACAGCAGTGAGGAGTGCCTCTGCTACCTGCAATGAGTGTTCTGTCCCTCCCTACAATCTCATTTATCTTTACTGGAAGAGCCAGAAATTTGTGAGAAATTTAATGGACTGAATAAAAAGCTTCCAGTGACAGAACACAATAAACTCCCCTCCACTCGTTTGCTCATGGCTCTGGGATCATCCATGCCTTTCAAGGACACACCAATGAAGCTGCAAAAGATGCTGTTTTACCTTTAATGAGCTAGAAGCAGGTAGCACAGGTCAAGTTCCTCTGATTTCACAGAGGAAAAATCCCAAATAGCTCTCAATTTGTAAAACCAAATATTCCAAGTTGTAGCCATGCAAATGGAGAGGAGAAGACCAGCTTAAAGGCTACACTTCAAGCCAAAGAAAAGGGACACTTTTTGTAATTTGGTCCTAATTAGTACCACTACAGACAACTGCAATTTTCACTCAAACTCAGCACCCAAGACCCACAATTACCTAGTGTAAGACTGCATGTTACAAACTGCTGCTTTCTGGTCTCTACTCTGCCCCGCTTTTCTAAAAAGCTTTTCTTTAACAGCTGTCATACACGTACACCCTTCAACCTGTTTCTTTACTCTATCTACTGCCTATTTTGGGCTGAAATGAAAATGTCATCCTTTATCTTTGACATCTCCACCCTCTAAGCATACGCCAGAATACCTCTGCCCTTACTCTTATCCTGGCGCGCCATCTTATGGGATTCTTCACAATTAATCATTCAGTGTTCTCAAAGTCCGAAGATTTAATGGAGAGAGGTCACTTTTTCACCTAGAGGGAATGCTATCTTGTTACACCACTCTCAGCCACTCTCCCATTTTGCTGCGTACTAATCGGCTGGCCAGGCTATGGGAGAACATTTAGTACTTCTTGCCTGATTCCCTTCCCAGCTTCTACAGACAACTCAACACCCAGCTCCAACAACAATCCGCTCAGATAAGATACCTGTGTTGCCTTACCAGTGCAAGAGATTGAATCCACACCAGGCCCATGGTATTCAATGATGGCGCCTGTCCCACCCTTGACGGTGAGGATGCCAGCCACTTTCAGGATCACATCTTTAGGAGAAGTCCAGCCTGAAAGCTTGCCAGTCAGTTTTACACCAATAACCTGAGAAACAGCAATGGGGGAAAAAAAAAAAAAAAGTAAAATACTGATACCAGCAACGAAAACAATTCCTCTGAACTTTTCCTAAGAATCTGAGTGGTCACAATACCAAAAAGGAGAAAATCCTGAAGTATCAGAACATGTGCACAAGGGCTGAGAGCACTGACAGGGCCAACTGAAGGGAGATCATTACTCACCAATCTTTCTCAGTCCCTGAATAAAAAAAGCTGGAAACAGAAACTCAGAACTACCAATGAATCATAGCCCAGCTGTTTGATCCACTGTGTGATTACAAACAAGACTGTAATGGTATATAGTGCCTTATATATGTAGTGCCTGAAAACCAACATTTCATAAACACTTTGTATCTCACCCTTCACATCAAAGATTAGTATTCCTTCTGCTCCTACCTTTGGGCATTTGAGCTCCCAAGGGATTCCTGCCATGACATCTACAGCATCAGCTCCACCTACACCAATGCAGATTCCTCCTAAGCCTCCTCCATTGGGGGTGTGTGAATCTGTGCCGATCAGCATAACCCCAGGGTAGGAATAGTTCTCCAGAATGATCTGAAAACAAAAATGGATTGTTTACTTGCTTGTTTGTTGGGGAAGACAGCAAGAAAGAAAACAAGAGTTTAGATCAGTTTGCATTTGCAGATTTCAGGAGCAAGAAAGTAACAGAATTTGGTTTGGACTGGAAATTCACTTCTGCTTCAAACTCCTTGTGGAGAATGTAATGACAGAACAAGGTACTAAGTCTCAGCCCCAGGATCCTTGCTTATTCCAGGATAAGAAGAAAACTTAGAGTTACCTCTGTTTTTTCACTGGAAGACTCCTTCCTTCCAGATTAGGCTTTTGCTAAGGTGCCACCTTTGTTTGGGCTCAAGAGCCTGCTCCTTAGACTCCACACCCTTAATCAACTGCTGAGCAAGTCAGTTCACCTATCCAATTCCAGCAAGATCTTTCACAGTCTTTATGCTCCCGTAGCAGAAGAATGACAACAGGCTCCTACAATCCATGCTGCCAGCCAAAAATTAATCCCATAGAAGAATCCCTCACAGACACACCAAAAGGCTGCACTACCCTTTTTCCTGCTATTTATTCCATACAAGACTCTTCAAGTATTAAAAAAGCTACAAAAGAGTTCTTCAATGAAAAATGATGAGTTTTCTATGGTAGCAACACAGTAGAGAACTCAAGCTAATGAACTTTTCACTGCACACGTGCCATACCAACATTATGGACAGCCTTTCGGGGAAGCACAGAACTCACAGCAAGTGCATCACAGAACAGCTGGAATACAACTAAAGTTGGCTCTTCTATTGAGAAGACCAAAGCTTTGCTTCTAGTACTTTCAGCTTTATTTGCTTGTAGCTCCCATTAATGCTCTTGTGTGAGAAAGGTCACTTTGCCAAAGTTGGACTCTAAAACTATACAACATGACTGAGTTACTCCAGCCAGAGAAAGTCAGCCACAAGAAAGCTGGTAACCATGGCATGGAGCTATGTTGCCACGTGACAGATGTTACAAGTGGTTTCAGAGCACAAATGACCCGAGGTGTTCCCATAACCTTTTGGAGAGTTCACCTGTTCTATTTCCTTTCCCTGTTGCGTCACACCAAGTTAAGGTAACCTTAGCAACGCATTTTGTAGTTAAGAAAACAGAGCAGAGAGCTCTCGACTGCACCTAGTCACAAGTCCCCTGCTGACAGGACGCTCACCAGTCACCCGTTCTCCTCTCCACTCCTTTTGCTTTGTGCTGCACTTCAATTTTTACTGCCTGCAACTCAGAGGAACAATGAAAAACAACTACTGGACCCACAAAGCAAACCAGCCAAGAGCAAGTTAGGGAAATCCTGCCAGAGGTGCTGGTTTTAAAAAACAAAACACCTCATTAAGTGGTTAAGTTATCTTGGGACAGTCATACTCTTTTAAAATGCAAGTGCTATAACAAGAGAATCTCAGACTTGGAAACTGCTGGAAACGGTTTTGCATTTTATGCAAATCCACATAGCAACTAGTTATGGGTTGCCATTCTTGAGTACTTAAAGTAAGCTGCTCTGTTTGATGTCCTTATATACTCTCCTGGTTTTTTATGGAACCAAATGCATACAAAATAACCCTAAAAAAAAACCAAACTATGTTCCCAAAGCTGCTTTCCTTACTCATCAAAAGAAATTCACATAAGCTCATGGCATCACCTTACTGTCCCAACCGTACCAAGAGGAGGCAGCCTACAAGCAGTTAAGATATTTCAGGCCTCTGTGATCCACATGGCATGCTGTTGGCACTACCTAATCACGCATCAGGTTACAGTTTGTCCAAAATAACCTTTAAGAAAAAACACTGTTGTCCAGATAACAGAGAGAGCAAGCAAGAAACCTCACCCGCCTGAAGGAAAGCAAGTTGTTTCCCTAAGCTGGTGAGATTCTCTGAGGGTTTGCACTTGAGCTCTCTCTTCACCATAAGGTAAAAGAGCTACTGCATATTCAAAGATTGCAAACATGTACACACACATACTTTACCTGGTGAATGATTCCTGACCCAGGTTTCCAGAATCCTACTCCATACTTGGCACCAGCC
This sequence comes from Tringa solitaria, assembly GCA_026413425.1. NCBI lineage: Eukaryota > Metazoa > Chordata > Aves > Charadriiformes > Scolopacidae > Tringa > Tringa solitaria. The sequence continues at coordinate 53,753,906 of JAOXJM010000001.1, forward strand.
GTTGCTAGAAAGTTGTACACCTCCTGATTTATGTCCTGTTCACACAGGGAAATGCACAGCATTAGTAACACATTTTGTTCTTTCATATATCCAGAGCTCATTCAAACACATTCCCTTCCCTCCCATGTCTGCCTGTAGTTTACTCCACAGTTTTGTAGCAGCTAGAGGGAGGTGCACATCACTCTTCAAACCAAAAGGGCCAGTTTGCCAGTCAGTTGTAACAGGCCATTTAACTTCATCCAACTTGCAAGCTCTCCTAAAGCATCTTTTTTAGTTTCCAATTCCAAACAGCAAAAGGGAAATAGCACAATAAAGGAAAACCCTGCCAATAAGGCATTTAAAATGCTCTGCTCATTTTTTGTATTCTCAGGGTAGTTTTTTTTTTAACCCATTTCCCTCTCTTCTTCTAGCCCCTCCTTCCTTCTCCTCCAGCTGTTCTTTTTGCTTTACAGATTCTTTGCAGGCATTTCAAACCCCTTAGATAAGCATTTTGGCTTTATTTTTACAGATTAGAAAATGGAACTGGAAGTTCCTCGCTGCCAGAGGAGCTGGTGGGTGTCATTTCTCATTCTACCAAGTCCCCTGTTTAAGACTCACACAATGCTGCCTTTCTTTCACTATCACCATTATTGGTGGAGGTCACACTGTGAAAATTACTTGTGAGAATAACCCTGGTTGCCAAGGAAGTATGACACTATTATGTCCTGATAGTTGTTGGCAGAGGAGTGGCAAAGTAGATAAGATAAGCACTAGGAGGACAGAGTTTCTTAAAGACTGTTCTCATGCAGCTACGCTTCAGAATAAGGAGAATGGGGAAACTGGAGATAATGGAAGAATTGTCTCAGCGCACATTTGCTGAAGTTTCCCATGAGGCAGCAGCAGTTCTTTAAGCCTCGTTTTCCACTGGGAGTCGGGTCACTTCACTCTGTTTGTGCATCCTTCCCCCAGTAAAGCACGCTGATGTGCCAGGAGCAGATCCAAACCACTCTCTGGCCTGCCAGCATTCATTGTGTGCCAACTGGCAGGAGCAGAAGCAGAACCCAGTCAGAAGAAGGCAGGACTTTTACTTGCTCTGCTCAGAGCGGATGGCAAAGGAGGCACTCTGCTCAGCTCAGGGCTGAGAATATAATTGCACTACAAAGAACAAACACAGGGATAGAGGAAAGGGGGAGACAGGAGGTGAAGGGAAGAACAGAAACCATCTTATTTAGTAAGTCCCAAATTCTTAATTGCACAACTTGGGCACAACTAGAACTGAGACAAGTGGTGCAAGAACTCCCCAAATTCACCCCTAAGTGGTATATGTCACTTTACTGTGGCCTAAAGGAAGACACTGAAGCAGTTATTTCAACATTAGGAGTTTCTGAGAATAGATATGGACTAAAATCTTAAAATGCAGCTGAGCCCCCACAAACTGTTAGTATACTGGTTGTAAATTTTGGTATCAACGTCCAAGGCACAATTCCTCCTGGCTCTGACAGTGGACTTTGGCTAGGTCCACTTGGAGTAACAAGATTTCCCCCACCTCCCTGTTATGCTAAGGGCATGTTCTTCCTTGGCAGATGCATTGTGGTATCTAGGACAGGGGTGAATGTGTCTATATTTAAAAGTCCCTACAGAGGAATAAGCAATGAAACAGTGAGCGGGAAATTTTAAAAAGGCAGTAAATCAGCAGTTAGACAAACACCACATTGAAATTCCCAAATAAAAAAAAACATCCTCCGTGCTTCTATACACATTCATACCTACCCCCACGCACCCTGAAAGCTGCACAGGCTTCAGCTAGTGTTCTTCAGCTAATCCCTACCAAATGGTTTGGGAAACAAAAGCAGTTATACGCTACCCCTCAAAATACACCAGTGCAATGCAGATACAAGTTGAGTAAGTTTCTCACACTGCTATACTGCGGCATAAAGAGCATAACTCTCCAGAGTAATCTGTCTTCCTTTTTTCACTTTGAAATAGATTCTTCTTATTCCCTTCGCTGAAATACCTTCTCACTCACCAGAACACATATATGACCTAGGCTTTTCCTACATTCATGGTCCTTTAAACCATGTAATAGATCAATCTCCGCTGAAAAACTCGCAAAGATTCATTTACTCTGTTTCTTTGCTGCATCTGACCTATCCTACAGAGCTGACCACCACAGGCAACCTGTTCCCATATCTGATTCATGGCTGTACTTCTCAGGGTGGGTGGGGATGGAAAAAAAAAATCTCTTCCTTCGACTGCAAAGAGGCTTTCAAACATACAGAATTTAAGTCTCAGCAATAGTGACCTTGGCTCTTCGAAGATCCTTTTCACCACCTGACTGGGCTTCGATGAGGTGATCACAGTGGATGGTGGAAGGCACAGCCACTTTTGGCAGACCGCTGCTGATGAACTGTAGCATCGCCATCTGAGCAGTGGCATCCTGCATGGCCACACGGTCTGGCCGTAAGCGCAGATAGGTCTTGCCTCGCTCAATCTCCTGTTTTGCTGGGTCATCCAGGTGTCCATATACAATCTTCTCAGACAAGGTCAGGGGACGGTCAAGCCTGGGGAGAAGAATTTTAGTATCTGCATCTTGTGTACTTCAACATTTGCCATTTTAAGCATGTAACAGAGCACTTCCCTATATCACTCAGACTGTTAGGACCTATTAACACTCAGAAACTTGCATGCTCTTCTTACCACACTAAAATACCAACTGGCAGACAGCTAAAACAAGGGCTCAGTCCAGAAAGTTGAAAGGTGTATAGCTTGATGTCACTTTATGCTTTCTTATATAGTAAAAGAAACACTAACTCTGCTCATTTCTTGAGCGATAACTCAGGACAGCAAATGTGGAGGTGAGACAGAGGTCAAACAGACTCAACTCACAAATACCAGGTCCCACAGCAAGCAAGTAAAACTAAGTAGAGCTTCATGACCTCAGACCTTTCATCTTGCAGATGTATCAGTTGAGGAACCTATTTATGTCAGTGGTGAGATCTTCTGAGAAGTAACTAAGTAGATACAATGACTTGAAATGAGAGCTATTGCATTTAACAAAGGATACAAAGACCGAAGGACATATCATACAAACCACTGCTGAGGTAAGTGGAGCAGGAACGACAACTTAACAAGCACACAAGCCTCTATCAGCAGATTAAGGTCACCATGTTTACATATGCTACGAATTCCTAGCCCTCCTTTCCGTGCCTAACGCCTACAGTGAAACACAGGAGAACATTCACTGTCAAAACACAGTGCAAAGGAGCATCAGCCTATAATGACCACTGCCCACACGCTGCTTCCCCAGAAAGGAGCATGGGCCAATATCAAGGCTCCTCAAAGAGGGCATTAATAAAGAGGACAGAGCCCTTTCCAGCACCTCCTCTGCACTGGCCTGGTTCTCTGCATGTCACAGTGCTTCATCATAACCCTCACCTCTTCCTGTAGTTCCACCACTATGTGGAGACACTACAACTCATGTTTCACTACATTTGCCTGTCACTGCTCAAAGCTCTTCTCACTAGTAAATATTCCCTTTGCCAGGGCTCCATGAAATTTTCTTCCTCCTCTCCTGTCACTGCAGAACTAAATTCTGCACATTGACCCCTCACCTCCTCCACTCTTACCTCTTACGGACAATGTTGATGTTCTTCTCCAGCTTTTCATAATTTATGTGTTCATTAGGCTCAAAGTGGCTCATGGCCACCTTGGCCCGCTGGCACAGGACAGGAGCAACATGGTAGCGTCGTATCCCACTATTCAAGGCATGCTGGAAAAAGGAGAGTATTAGCACTGGAACCTTGCAGAATGAATTCTGTAACATATCAATAAACCAGTTCAATAAACCAGTTGTTTTTCAGTTATTCCTGGATTTTTACAGCCGAGGAACAGAAAAATTGCAAAGGTTTTTAAAGGCACCCAATGAAATTTGATTGTACAATACTGTATATTATGTTAAACAGTGAAACACCAGGATACCCAGAACAGGTAGCATTTACCAAATTATTTTACATTTCTATTTAGCACCAGATGCTTTACGCTTACAGTGAGAAATCTGCTTTCAGGCAATGCTGAAATCATTCTTAAGCAAACACCAGTTTTCTATACTCCTGACATATTACAGCCAAGGTGGAGAAGAACCTACACAGTTTCTGAAGCAAACTAACCCTAGATTTGTATTTGCTCACTGGTATTGAGTTTATATTGAAGGACTGGCAGGTGACACAGCATGGAACTGAGTAGATACCTGTCTCATCCACAATCACATACTAAGCTCCCTATGCAGGGTTCCCACATGCCATTACAAAGCTTATTATATTTTCACATAAGGTAAGCTGCATTTCAATGGTAGCAAGAGTGACTTCGAGTTGTGAAACAAACACATCAGCTTCACCAACCCAGCTGTGCAGCTGGGTATGCTATTCATCTCCACTCTCACAAAGGCATCCTCACCTTTCCCCCAAGAACAGCCTTGCACTTGTCCCACAGGTGAGTTAAGAGCAGGACAGATGAACTATACCGCAGGCTGAACATATCAGCAGAAAATGCCATTTAAAAGAAAGTCCAAATTTCACTTGGCAGCCTCCAGAGTGAAAAAATTCCCTAGTTCCCTGGAATATGGGAGAAGGGCAGGCTACAGTGAGGCACCTTTACATCACCTGACCTAGAAGAGACGGGTCAGTGCCCAGGTTAAAAGACTCTCACGCAGCTTTAAAAACTGAGTCAGAGGGCAGCCTCCATAAAACCTTCCAAGGATTTGGCACATGCATTTCTTATATCCATTCAAAGTCTCAGTCATCAGCACTAGAAGCCTGGAAACAGACTGAAGACAAGAGTTCTACCTCTGCCAGTATTACACTTTAACCTTAATCCTGTTTTTACTATTCATCCTGTACTTTAATGTTACAAGGTTTTGATAAATACCGGCTAATAAACATAGCAGTATTGCACTAAATATCCCTTTTTTACATATGACTGTAAATCAGCAAACATTTCTTGAGCAGAACACAAACATAGGACCAACCACTGTTTTTGCATAATAAAAAATGCTAAGCCAATTCTTTAGATCTGTTCAAGATTTTTTATTTTTTCCCTGTGAATATTTTTTCCAGTTTTCTTGTTACCAGCATTGAAAACATTGTCTGAAATAGTCACGATCAATAAGACAACCTCACCAATTTTTATTCAAATCTCTTGTTTTATTGTCCTTTTAATAACATTTCTTAGTATCTTACACAATTTCAGGAATTCTAGGCGAGATCATAACAGTGAGCACACTAGCAATAAGGGTATAGTTTGCTTTTCTACCAAACAATCCTAAGCTATTAGATATACTGCTTTCAGTCGGAGCAATACAGACCTACAGCAGCTGCACACCATTTTCATTTAAAAAAATGTGAAATGAACATGGCAGTACAAGAGAGGGCATTGCTCCACCAGGAATGCAAACGAAACCCAGTCATCAAATTTTACTGTGCTGCACTTTAGTTTAGAACTTCCAGAAGGTATCACAGGTGTCAGAGGTGAGACTTTTCCTTCCTCCACCAGCAAAAAAACGCCAACACCAAACAAACCAAACACCACCCAGCTTCTCACTGTTTAACAGAAAGAAGCTGATCTTTACTTAGTAGCCACCTAACTTCTCTGTTTGTTTTGGTCTGCCTTTTTAATATTTTTTTTTATCTTTAGCTCACAAGATACCCATTATCTTGTGAAAGCCTCCAACTGCTGGAGTGGTTGGAAAAAACACGGAGTGATTTCATGGAAAAGTAATCTCTGCCCCAGACCAGGAAAGGTATTTTGGTTTAATGTAATAATTCCCTTCCCCCCCCCTCCACAAAGTAATCCTGCAACACAACTGATTAATGGAGCTCTTCCTGTGATCCAGTAAATTGAAAGCGAAATGTCACCATAATTCAGAGTACAGAAGAAGAGATTTGCAAATTCAAGTAATGGCAGAGGCTTCGTAGCATTCTAGTCTTGCCTAGGACCAAAGTGATAAAAATCTGAAGCAGGGCTCTCCAAAGAAAGGTGTAAATAAAATTTCCGATAAAATCTTTTCAGTTTGAATATACATGTCTACCTTTATACTTCGTGAAACAGCTCAATGAAATGTAATTTTTATTCAAATACTATACATAAATATTCAAGTGATAATCGCAGAAGTAGTAATACAAAGTAGCTGACTCCTGCTTGACCACAGCTTCACACTACTGGAAGTGGGAAGGGAAAGAAATGAGCATGTCTAAGGGTGAAGGATCCCGGCTGGACATGGAGCGTGGCAAGAGAAGTCTGGAAAACTGAAGGTCTGTTTCTGTGATGGCCAGTTAGACTGGGGAAAAATAAGCACTGAGGCCAGTCAATTTCAGAAGACTAGAGAATCATTTTTGTCTACGTAAGACTTTTAAAAGGCACTTTTCTTTACCCCCTCAGATCTAAGAACACTGGCTAAGTCTCCAACATTCACCATGATTCAGCCTAAAAATAAGCAGTGTGGTATAATCAAGTTGTAAATACAGTCTAATTTTCCAGACCCACCTCCAAAGACCAACCAAAATTAGCATTCTGAAGATCAGTTTAGCTCTATCCAACACTGCATTTTGCCAACATACACAAAGCTTCCCATACAGAATTTCAGCACTCACCTACAAGGCCTTCAATAAACCCCCCATACTTCAGACAGTTTAGAGATTTACAGTACTACTCTTTCAGTCAATCCTTAGCCAATGTGGCTCAAGAAATGGGATGCTACTAAAAGCATCTCTCAGATAGGCATGAAAAAGATCTGGACCCTTTGAGGCTATTAGAAGAATTGTACTTTAAATAGGACAGTCAGCCCAAACCAGGCTAATTCCAATTTATTTCCCTCAGACTAAGCTTCCTACACAGTTCCAATTCCAAAACAGCTTTAGGCCAGGAAACGAATAGAACCGATGTTAACATGTGCCACATTCAGTGCTGGCACTACCACAGCAATTGGCAAGGTGATCCACATATTCATTAATCTCTAGGCTGCTACATATGTGAAAAAAAAAAAAAAATATTGTCTCCTAGAGAGATCACCTAGAAGCATGCTTCATTACCATCAAAAATTTAGCCCTTCACAGGGGAAAAAAAACACATACCCTGAGCCTGATAATAGCAGACAGCCTCCCAGAATACTAAATTTCACATATTCATTGTGCTAGCAAAGTCTTTGTTTTATATTATACAATATTAATTTTAGCAAACGACTGCTTATTCTCATGCAAGGACACACCATAAACCAAGAACTAATTCATTAACCTAATAAATAATTTGCCTTTGTTTTATGAGTAGTCATTTCTGCTCAAAGTACAAATTAAAAACTACTTAACAATTAAGAATTAATATACCAAGCTAACTGAAATGGTGCTATTCTGTAACCTTTGCTTAATTTTTTAAAAAAAACCTGTACTTGACTAAAACACCTACCTCTAAAGTAAAAAAGTAATATAAAACACAAATTAAGCTTCATGAAGTACTGTCAGAATACCAGAAGCCAAGTTCTACTTAAGCTCCCTAAGAAAAGGGCCAAGGTCACAAATGGCAAACTGAGAAGTTAAATTGCCTGCCTTCATGACATGCTTTATTAAAGGGAGCATAGGCTTCCTTATCCCTGTTAGCAGCCCTAAAGAAAAGAAAATTACATGCTGATATTTGCCTTCCAGGCTTTAAAATATCATTAAGTCTTTATTATTGAGTACACATTAAACATAATTGCATCTTGAGTAAGAGAATCTCTGTGGTGAGCTCATATTACAGGCAGATATGATTTTTAGAGGTCATGATAGACAAGGCTATGGGAATCACTACCACTACCTTGGAAAAAAAAAAAAAAGACAGTTTATGTGCCTGTCCAGACTCTTTTTCAGTCTTCCTAGGTTCTATTCCAATATAGACATCTGTTTCACACAAGGGCCTCTGCTTTTATTAAAAGCAATAATTTTGATACAAAGGAGCAATAAGATAGAAAGCTTTTAGACTCACTCACACAAGGAGGAGTCACCTTGTGCTGCTGCAGCTGATAAGGGGAAGAAACTGAAGCCCAGAGGAAGGAAAAAGCACGCCCCGGGGAAATGGCTTTTGACTTCGCCCTTAGGGCCCATGCCCTCAGGCTCATAGCTCCGCCGGGCTCCCCACCGGGAGCCGGTTTTGACACCGACCCCGACCCGCCCAGGCTTGGGTCAGGGAGACGGCGGGGCCCGGCCGCCTCCCCACCACCCCGTTCACCTTGCCCTCACCTTGAGGGGCGGCCGGGCCCGGCGGCGGCAGCCGCCCTGCCCCGGGGCCCGGCAGGCGGCCGCCCTG
>JAOXJM010000001.1:53764878-53775739 GCA_026413425.1 Tringa solitaria
GGGGGGGGAACATTTAGAGTTAGAGCAGAAAAATCCCCACAGAATCAAATGCCAGTGCTCAACTGTAGAAGAGAAGAAAGAGTATAATCTGTCGTTGGATCCTTGTAGGGGAACAGAACAAATAAAAGTACTAATTTCTGATTGAAAAATAGTACAAAAATAAGCAAAGTGAGGAAAAGCACAGTGTGAAGCTACAAGACTGTTTTCAAGAGCACTCAGCAGTGAAACAGGTTCCCATTGGTAGTAGTTGAGGGCTGTCATGCTGGAGATTTAAGAGCAGGTTAGATGAGCTGTTTGTGGGAGTCAGGATTAGATGCCTTGGGAACTGGTAATAGGATATGAAGCCTTTCATCCCTAGGTCAGCGTTTTGGATAAGGTCCAGCACAGCAGAGACTGTCAATGGCATCTGATGGCTGCTTGCCTGTATGATATGAGTACTTGAGTTTCACTCAGTTCCTGGTGAGAAAGCAAGAGCAACTTTTGTGAAATGGCTGTTTATGCCAGTTTGCCCTTTCTTTGGCCTTCTCACAGATGAAGGATTAAAAGGACCACGAGTACAATCTCTTATCTCATCTCTTTGAGGATAGTAACTCCAGACTTTTGTTGATGTGACACTGTGGGAGAAGCTTACACTGCTGCTTCTGTGTTTTAGGTAAGGACACTAGTCCTGTCAGTCCAGTATTTTTTCACAAGTCAAAAATTCAGGAAAAGTTCTAAAGTTCTAGAGTAAAAGTAATGGCATGATGTAAGCAGGTATTGGCTAATCACAGAAGTGACTTGAGGTTTCTTCTCTGATTGTGAATGCATGATTTAAAAAACAAAAAAAAAAAAACTCAGATATTGCAGGCTACTGGCCTTTGTTCTTCTCAAGTCTGTGTGCAAATACAAAGTTTCACCCTGTGCCTGCAAGATTAATTTCTGCAGTTCAATTGTATTGTCTTTGAGTGTACAGGCAAGCTCTTTGACGAGGAAGCTTTTCCTCTTCCATGTTGGGAGGGTGGAGAAAAGGACGTTTTGTAACCAAAGGCTCTGCTGTGCTTGCAGGTGATGGCAAATGTGTGATCTGTGACTCCTACGTGCGGCCCTGCACTCTGGTGCGCATATGTGATGAGTGTAACTACGGCTCCTACCAAGGGCGCTGTGTGATCTGCGGGGGTCCGGGAGTGTCTGATGCCTACTACTGCAAGGAGTGCACCATCCAGGAAAAAGATGTACGTTGTCGTCCCGTCTCCTGTTGAATTGGTTATGTCTTTATTTAGCAGCCATGCTTATCTTTAATGGCCTTGGAGCTAGTGAAATTAGCGCTGGGACATGAGACACTTGGGTTCTACTGCCAACGTTGGCACTGGTTTTCATTGCCTTTTACCTTTCTTTCCCTGTTCGTAGTTCCCTGTATTTGCAAAGCATTTTGAAGTATCGGAGCATTTTGAGATTTCGTAACTCTTTTTGTCCTGAAAGATCTTTGACTAGTTTGCACTGCACGCTCACGGTTCACTTCATCCCCTCACTGCTTGTTAGAGCTTGAAGTTGTTGTCTTGCTAGGTCTCTCAGCCTAGGTTTTATCAGGGTTGGAGATACTACAGACACTGCAGAGACTGTGATAGGAGCAGCTCCTCACTATAAATCCGTTATCAGCTGCTGACCAAGGACACACGCAGTACTGTAAGGTCTGTGGAATCACCACCTGTGTTTTCCTTTGGCTAACAGCATTAAGTTACATCTTAGTGTCCAGTGTCTGCACCACTAATTGTGTTTTACAAGTTTAAAGTTTCTTGTATAATTTCAGGAGGATATGATTAAATTTTTTAATTATTTTCTGGGATGGCCGATATTGTAGACATCTCCTTTGCTGCCAGCACTTTTTGGTGTAATGTTCCTTTGTTTCTATAGTCAGTGCTGTTTAATCTTCTTGTGCTGAAAGATAGACCCTGCCCATGTGAAACGAGGCAGCTGTTCACCCCCTTAAGGTCTTTCTTAACATCCAACACAATGAGCGCAGGATGTGAAGGACTGAAAATGAAGTGGTAAAAGAACTTAGGGAGAAGCAAGAACATGATGCTTACAGTTGCAATATACCCGGAACACAGACCTGATAACTGTGAGAGTGTCTGCTAAAGGTTGTTTGGGTTTTGCTGCTTTACAAATGCCATTTCCAGTGCACCCTAATGACAGTGGAGAACATGCTGAGAAAATGGTTCAGATTGATTCAGAGGAACATGGTCAGCTGAGTGGGTTGCTGGTTCAATTCTCTGCCGTGCCTACATTTTCTATAGAGGCCTGCAGCTAAATACAGGACAGGAGCAGGTCCTAGTCTGAATTTAGTCATTAGATCTGACAGGACCATAATCTTTCTTAGTATCTAAATATGGATACAAGTGCTGTGATGGTGGTGCTGCCTCTTACTTTGGAAATACTGTGGAGAAACAGTAGTTTTGTTCACTTGCTTTTGGAACCAAGACAGCTGGCACGATAAGTCACCTGGGACAGCTGTGAGTTGCAAAAAGTAATTTTTGTCTTGGGGACAGGAGCATGCACATGTGCTGCCTCCTTAGGAGGAGGTGGAAGAATGAACAGAGCCCTGCAATAGTGCTGTCAAGATCATCACAGGCTCAGGGGAGGCAAGGCTTGGAAAAGTCTACTATTGAGGTTCAAAATCAAATAAGGATACAGTAGCTAGAGATGGGTTGTGGCAGGTGTATGGGGGAGGGATGATTTCTTCCCCCCCTCCTGTTATTTCCACCATACAGACCCTCCTCACTGGATTGCATCTCCTGTATAGGAACAGGTATCAGTGGGGGAACTTGGGTGCAGTTTCTACAGTGGCTGACATCTGCCCAGAGGCTTTCTAAATCTAATCCGCTCTTGTGTTGGTTTACACAACAGCCAAGGACATGTGTTTCTCTGCCTGCTGGGCCCCTCACAGCTTCTGTTGCCAGCCACAACATTTTGCCCTCAATAGATATGCAGATGCTGGGCTCAGGTGGCCCACAGACAAATGTTCCCTGGTACATTGAGAGATATATCTCGCTGATTTGTGTTTGCAACCACATCACTGAGGTGGGTCTCCCCTGCTCCCCTTCTTGCTTTTCTTGTGGCTTTTTTCTCACCATGTACTGGAATTCAGAACTTACCCGTGTAGCTGCTGTGAATGGCTGTCTTCTCACAAGATGACCATACGGCCTCTGCAGTAATCAATCCAGGATGCAGGAAATCTGAGACTCAGTTCTGCTGTCACAGCTGAGAGGAGTCCCTAAACACAAGAACGGCTTGGTGACATGTAAAGCAGCAAGATTCTTTTTGGCTAAGGAAGGGAAAGGTTATTCCTCTGGGCCCTATAAGTCCCATGTATCCTAATTTAGAAAGAATCCAGTCTTGAGGCACCGAGCATCCTTTTCATTAAACTGCTGATGTTATACAAGCTGTTTTCCATCTTCACCCTGAGGAAGGGAATGTCCTAGAGTAATGTTGTAAAGGCATCCATCATCTTCTCTGTTCCACTGTCTTGCTAACCAGTATTGGAGGGCAGATTGTCTGCACAGGTGTTCAAAATGTGTGTTGAGGACAGGGTGAGGAGCGTGGAAACCGAGAACCAACTAGAACTGTGTAAGCGACGATGTTGTTCTGTTTGTCCATCTCCTAACTTGCATTCTCTTTTCTTCTTGCAGAGAGATGGTTGCCCTAAGATCGTCAACCTGGGCAGTTCCAAGACAGATCTCTTCTATGAAAGGAAAAAGTATGGCTTCAAGAAGAGGTGATCCTATCTGTACGTGGCTACACCTCCTGTCAGGTTGGAAAGAGGGTCTTGGAACATCTCTGGACTTTACTATTACTGAAAACCGGTTGATTATTTTTTTTTTCTAAAGCAGTACAAATTCAGTAGTATACTTGGGCTTGGAGAAGTAACAGACTGAGTAGAGACTGAAATCTGATCAGAACTGACTATCAGAAAGAGCAAATGAGGATTACTGTCTCTTGCATTTTCAGAAGCTCTGCTAGTAGCTGCCCCAGCTTGCTATAAAAATTCTGGTGGGCAAGTATTTACACCTGGAGGAGAACAGCTCAGTAAAAAGCAAGTGCTATTTCTGGTGTGGGGAAAGACCTTGCGGTTGTTCTTACCAGGCCTCTTCTCCATTGTCTGAAATTGCCCCACACATTGCTATTGAAGAACAGAGCACCAATCCAGTGTGTCCACTCCCCCCCTCCTCCTTCCAGTATATTTCCATGCTGCCCTGCTTTGTAAGGAACCTGCTTATTGCTGGTGCCTTCCTAGGGAGAGCACAGCTGTTCCATGTTTTCTGTGACAGATTAATCCAAGGCCCTTTCTTGTAACCATTTCTGTAGGATGCATACCAATAAAGCTTCTTTTGGTTTTTTTTTCTTTTGAGGGTTTTTTTTTTTGGTTTTGGGTTGTTGTTTGGTTTTTTTTTGTTTTTTGTTTTTGGGTTTTTTTTTAATGTATAAAAAGGGTTTCTCTCCAGTTCATTCTGTACCTAGTCTCTTTGGAGCTTTCTGGGGACACACAGGATTAGCCCAGCTAAAACTGCACAATGGGTTATCTGGTTTCTGACAGTGCCTGCTTATGGCCATGTGACCTTGCTGCAAGGAGCTTCAGGGAACGGCTATTGCTTTTGTCTGCCTGTGATCCCAGCCACTGATCATTTTGTCCCGTAGCGTGAGGATTGCTGAGCTTGTAACCCTTATCCTAGCTAATATGGCTGTGGATGTTGTTTCACCATGCAAACATCCAATCCCTTTCTAAAACCAACTAAGCTATTTGACTTGCTCTCCTGTTCTGGTGAATAAGTTAAAGCCTTCCCTGCTGTAACTGGAAACCAGCTATTGTGTTCTAGGCTATTAGCCGTATGCCTGCTGAAAACCAGAGGCTGCTTGTTTGTCAAATACCAGTACAGGCTAAAAGCAGTCTGTTGGCTCAGCAGAGATCTGGGAATGGGAGCCTTTATGTGGAGGTGGAACTGAGTTCCCTACTAGTGCATGCACTCCTCAGATGGTTAAGTTGGGGTCCGAGCTCAATGTGCCCTGTAGCCCTTAAAGTCTTCATAGCCTGAGCAGAGCGTGTGCTATAGTAGCAGGATTCTTTTTGCACAGTCTTGGGGTGAAAAGCCTGTATCGTGCTCCTTCTGGGATTTCAGTTGTTCCCCTGAGGCCAGAACTGATTCCTTTAATTTCTCTCTGGCTTAAATGCTTCTTCTACCTGCTCCAGCCATCTAGGTGTTTAGGATAAGAGTGAAAACAAGCAGACAAGTTGTGATCATCCTTCCCTTCCATTTATTCCTGCTGCAGCTGGCTCTAGCTATGACTAGTCCTACAGCCATCTCAGCTGCTCTTTCCTCTCCTCTCCCCAGCTATTAATACTGCCCAGTTTCTCTTCCAAGCTTTTCACAGTCCTTAGAGTATCTAAGGTATGTCTTCTTCCCTGCGCCATGGTTCCCTAACACAGCTTCTGGTTAATTTTTACCAATGTGGGTGCCATTTGCCAAGATGTTTGGAGCAAACTGGTTCTCTGGTTCCAGCAAACCCGCTCTCTCAAAGGAATTCTGCCTGACTAAGCAGGTGCCTCTTGTTCCTGACTGGGAAGCCCACGTCAGAACCATTATCAGCCATGTTAAATTCTGTATTTCTTTAGAAGCAGGGCATGACGTGCAGATTTTTTTTGTAACTGGAACTTTATCATTTCAACCAGAATTTATCACTCGCTCTCAGTCAGGCTGCCCAAATTATCACACTAGAAACGCAGAAGGTTTGTACATGGTTTTTTTTCTTTTCCCAGAAGTTTCTAAGGTAACAAAAGTTGTTTGGTGAAGGTAGAGGGAAACAAAGCTTGAATTATTTCTTTTGTCTCAGAGTTACTGCCCCTGTAGCAGGGACCCCCTGGAAGATCTAATTTTAGAGCAGCCTTCTTTCCTGATCATTTAGCGGTATCAGCCTGGCAGGGACTGCCATAGAGACACAAGTGTCCCCATCCCTTCCCCCACCCCCAAAAACGGCTGAGCGTACTTACTTTCTTGGCACTCCGGATGCCCTCACTCTGACTGCCGGGTATGTCGGACCGCACGCTCTGGCAGCAACGAGAGTTAAGCTGCCATTTCTAGTTGTTCTGAGTCACTGGGCAGGTGGAGAGAGGGAGGGACAGGCTTTTTCCCCTTTGCCTTGTTTGCTCAGACAGCTCTGGGGAGGATGCCAAATGCTGCCAGTGCTTGGATCAGTTCAGCGCCGTTGCCTTTCTGGTACTTTCGGAGCACGGTTGGGACATTGCCCCGAAGCTGCTAATTCAGACAAGGGTAATGGATATAGTTGGGCAGCCCAGAAAAACCTAGCCTTGTCTGCATGGTAATGCTTTTTGTTGGCCAGCAAATGAAACCCAGGCAGGGCCTCTGGAGATCTGCAATATTTCTTACCTAAATAGATTTTATTATTTTTTTTTGTTAAAGTACTTGTCCAGTAGAAGGAGATTTCCTGGCAGCACTGGAGACCACAGCACATGCTAAAAGGGCGAGCTTTCCTGCAGGGGGGGAATGAGACCAGACTGTCCTGCTACTGTCTGCCTGCCAAGCTCTGGAAGGGCTTCATCAGACCTTGGAGCCTGAAGTAGCCTGATTCAGGGGCTCCCTGGCTGCCAGCTGTGAAGCACTTGCTTGACAACTGGGAGGAAGGAAGGGAGGGAGGGCTACGTCTCTGCGGCAGCTGAACCCCTGTGGTGTTGGCTGCAAATCTTAATTGCATGGAGCTAAATGTGTCTTCCTGCCATTACTTTTCTAGGTAGGGTTATCTCTTTGTTTCCTTCTTCCCCTTTTTTTAAATCAAAAGGATGTTAGGAAATCAGTAAAAAAAAAAAAAGAAACTTATTTCAAATATTTACACGGGGGGTAGGGAGGGGGGGAAATACGGGACCTCTTGGCCTGTGAAGTAATCGACCTCTTTGTTGCCAGTACTAACAAGGCATGGCTGGGTTCTGAAATATAGGTGTTCCCTGTTGGGCGCCTCGTCACAGCAACTACCAGTCCCAGCGTCAATACCTGCAGCCAAGCTCAGCAAATAGCTCCGCTCCTTTGAATCATCTTAGACCGTGTCTTGACAAAGCCCTTGAGCCCGAAGCATTACCTTTCTTTTTAGAAAAAAAAAACCCAAAGGTAGGCAAAGGCCTTGAGTCGGCCTGTGAGTTTTTGCTGCGGGATTCGGCATGGACGAAATCCTGCTTTTGAAACCTTAGCTGCAGACAGGAGCTGTTATTTTCTCATTACGGGGATGAGCTGGAGATGTTGTTTGCCTATTTCAATAGCAGGAAAGAATTTTTCATTTCCTTGAGGCCGTCACGTGACTTGAACGTAAAGAGGATTCAGGGTATGGCGGTGTTAATTATGCCCGATTATAACCCGACTGCCCGCCCTTGGCGTTAAATAACCCAGCCAAATGAGCTTGGCCATTCCTTCCCTCCCCCCCACCCGCACGTGATTCCGTAGCTTGGCTTTGACGTAATAGCCAAATGGCCGAGAACGCCTGAGCGGATACTGTGACAGAATTCCTCTGCCTGCCTGCGTTACCGGCGCCACACGATAATTAAAGGAGCACAGTCAAGGTGCAAGTATTTTAAAGAGCCCTAATGTGTAACGCCCTCTTAGTAACACCTAATTAAAACAACAATAGAATTTTAGAAATGTAATTGCCTTTTTTTTTTTTCCCCCCTTCATGATGCTAAAAATAGCGCAGTCGTTTTAATTTCCCGATCCCTGGCTGACAAAGTGCGATTTTGTTTCCAGCAAAGCAAGGGAGTATCAGAAAAAAGAAAAAGGGGAAAAAAAAAAAGCTTTCTTTTGTAACTAAATTCCTTTTAAATTTGGGAGTGATGAAAATAAGGCTGCTCATAATAGCTCTTATAAATCTTCTGCTTTTCTTCGTCCCCCTTCCCCTGCAGAAAAAGAACAAAAAAAAAAAAACCCAAAACAAAACAACAGCTTCAAAAGTTGTTGGGTTTTGGTTTGGGTTTTGGTTTGCCTTTTTTTTTTTTTTTTTTTTAAACCAGTGGGAAAACGAGGAAGGGTGATGCTGGGGCTGGGGAGGAGAGTGCTAATGGGTTGGTGCTGGCTGGCTTCAGAAGAAGGCCTCTTCAAAGGCAGTACCTATGGTAAATGGTTCCTGAGAGAAGAACAAACCAAACCCAGGAATTTGCTGAGGATCTTTGTGGAAATGGGGCGAGAGAAGAACTTTCTATTTTTGCACTTGGGAGAAGGTTGCTACGGAGTTATTGAACCAGAGGGACGTGGAGCAGCTCAGGATGCACCTGTGGTGATTGTCCCTTTTGAAGATGGGTAATGAATCAAACATTCAAACATAACTGTGTTACTGAGAAGATCTGATTCCAAGATGGAATGGGACTCCATGAGGGGATTTTTCCCAGGAATTCTTCAGAACTGAGACAAATGGGACACTTCATGGGCCGGGCAAGCTGCCCCTGCTGAAACAGGGGCTACTATAGTGCTTTAGTCATCCAGACCGGTTCTGCCTCCCTGGTCCACTTCTGCTAACGCTGAGGAAAACTGAGAGAGCCTGGAAGTGCCATTCTTGGTGTCCCTTCCGCTTGTTGGGAGCATCGCTGGGATCTGGACCTGCCTCACCCATGGACAGCCCTTTTGCAAGTTGTGTCTGTCCAATGCGGTGGCCCCGGGGACGCTGATCTCCACGGCTGTCTGTCCCCAGAGCAGCAAGACATCTCCGCCTTGCCTCCCGGCTCTCCCGGAGCCCCCCGCACACCCCGCGGTACGGCACGGGGGCGGCCATGCCGGGACAGGCCGTGGCCGCCGTGCGACTACGAGTCCCGGCAGCACTCGCGCCGCGCCCAGCGCCGCCCTCCGGCACACACCCCCTTTAGCTCATTGGCTGAGGCAGCGCACCAATCCGGAAGCGCCGCCGGGCCCGTCTAGCCAATGGCAAGGCTGTTGCTAACACGCCGCAGTTATTTTTAGCACGGCCGCCGCTCGCGCACCTTGCGGCTCCTTCGCCTCCGCCGGACCGGCCCACCGCTGAAGGCGGAGGTGCACAGGCGTGTGGAAACGAAATAGTCCGTCAGGGAGAGGGGTGCGGAAGGGCCGTGAGTTGTGGCTGCCCGGGCCTTCCCTGGGTTGGCACCGGCAGGTCTCGCTCGGCCTCGCCCTCTTGTCCCCTGAGGAAATGTCACCGGACCGGGCTGTCCCCAGCGGTTGGCAACCGGGGAGAGAGAGCCGGGGTTCCCCCTTCTCTTCGCGCCCTTCTTGGCGCCTCACCCCCAAATCCTCTTGCCCGCTCCGGTTGTGGAGGGGGGTCTGTCCTCTCGGGAACCCCAATCCCCCGAGGCCGGGCCCGCCACGGAGCCGGGCCCCAACACCACCAGCCCCTCCCGGCCTGCTTGTGCTCCGCACCCGCCGTGCGCGGAGGGGAGGAAAACGTCTGCCGGTTCCTTCCCTCCCTGCTCCCCTTCTATCCCCTCGCTGTGCCTCCCCCTCCCCCGCCACCGCCTCAGCCTAAGCCGCTTGGGGAAATCCTCTGGTCAATCCTCATCCCCATTAACCCCCCTGCCCCTGGCGCCCGGGGTCGGTGCGCTTCCCGGTGCCACGCGGCCGGCAGCGTCCCCCGCTGCGAGGAAAGAGGGGGGAAAAAGGGGTAGTTAAACACACAACCCCCCTCTCCGGTCCCCGGGGCGCTGCGGGCGGCGGGGCCCAGCAAGCGGCGAGGGGAGGGGGAAGTAGTCCCGGCCCGCCCTCCGTGCCGTATCACGCTGGGCGGGAGCGCGGATCCCTGCGCGAGGTTGCTAAGGGTGAAAGTTTGCCGTGAGTTGGCTCACTTGGGGCCAGGGCGCGGGCGGCTCCGGGCCGGCGGGGCGACCAGCAGGTGGTGGCGACGGCGACACGGGCACCGGCACCCGCAACCCCCACCATCACCTCCGGGCGTCCCGCACCACCTCCGGCCTGCGTCGTAGCCTCCGGGCCCGCCCCGCGGAGGAAGCGCACCGCCGGGGATAAGGCGAGGGAGGGGACGGGACGGGGCAGAGACCCGCACGCACCACCCGGGCTCCGCCGGCAGCGCCCACGGCCCCCGACGGCTGCTGGCCCTGGAGCCGAGGACGAAGTAAGTGGGGCCGGGGGTGCTTCCCTCCCGCCCCTTCATTTTGGGGCCTGTCTCCCCTTTGTGGGCTCGGCCTGAGGGGGCTGATCGCCCCCCTCCTCTCCACCCCGGGGGTAATTGATCCGTCCGCAGAGCTGCCGTAGCCCCTCGGGGAGGGGTGTTAATGGGGTGTCGGGGGGGGGTGAGAGGGTGGGTTTGAAAGTCATTGGGTCACTGGCGCTTTGCAATGCCCCCGTTCACCATTTTCTTTCCCCCTCTCCCGGTCTGATGAGGGGGCGGGGTGCGGCTCAGCCCCGAAAAGGGCCGGTCTGGCCCTGGGGGCGACGGCGGGCACCCTGGGTGCTGCCCGAGGTGGGGAGGTCTAGGGGTGCTGCCGGGGTGTCTCCCTTCCCGCACGGCGGATCCAGCCCTCGCCGGCTCCGGGGGGTGGAGGGGGAGAAGGCCGGCGACAACAAAGGCGCTGCCGGGGCTGGGCTGGGCGCCGCCGGACCCTATTCCCGGCGGAGGGGCCCTGTCGCCCCCCTTGAAGGCGGCGGTGGGGGGGGCCCCAGCTGAGGTGCCCTTCGCCGGCACGGCCACCCCTAGGAAGAGAAGGGGTCATGCGGCTGTGGGGCAAGGTCGGGCCCTGGGTACTGTCGGGGGGGGAAGTGGGGAATAATTGGGGGAGCCTGCACTCCCCCATCCCGATCCTCCAGGCCTCGGGGGCCCGCCGGAGGCGGGTGCCAGGAGCTCGCCCTTGGCGGGGGGG
>JAOXJM010000001.1:53787291-53889077 GCA_026413425.1 Tringa solitaria
CCATTTCCTCTTGTCCTGTCCCTGGGCACCACTGAAAAAAGACCAGCCCTGTCCTCTTGACACCAGCCTTTAAATATTTATAAGCACTGATCAGATCCCCCCTCAGTCTTCTCTTCTCTAGACTAAAAAGACTCAAGTGCCTCAGCCTCACCTCATAAGGGAGATGCTCCAGGCCTCTAAACATCTTTGTAGCTCTCTGCTGTACCCTCATGGAGGTTCAGGGTCAAATTTTGCTGCTTTGCCTTGAGGAGGGGCAGGGAATGGCGCAGGTGGAGGTGAGGGGGAGCTTGCTCCCTATTCACCAAACGTCAAGGAGGCGAGTGTGGTCCCCATGTTGTTCCGCAGTTGCTGAGACCTCACTACGGTTTTTGGTTTTTTTTGCTTATTTTTGTTAGCCTGGTGCAGCTTGACTGCTGAAGGAAGCAGATCCCAGGGAGGCAGCGTGTCCCTCCCACTCGGCAGGGTGTTTCCACCAAGGACAAAGTTTCCCTTCAAGTGAATCAGCCAGAAACTGCTTGCAGAAGGTGCAGCTGGGGCTTCCATCAGGAAAAAAAACAACCAACCAACCAAACAAAAAAACCACCATAAAACAACAACAACAAAAACCCCACAACCAAAAAAACCAACAAAACCCCAAAATACTCTACACACGGTGATGTGTAGGGAGGGCAACAGGCCATGTTGCTGCAGCAGGATGTGTTTCACCCATGGGCCTCACTTTGCCCGCAGAGCTCAACGAATTCGGGCAAGGACCAAGTCACCTTCCCTCAGCAACATGCGCTTTTGCTTTTCCTGATCTTCCTGTGGTCAGGTTCAGTGTCAACACGTGCTGCTCCGGGCTCCTGCAGAGGCCTGAGCAGCATTGCAGCAGGCCCTGGGAGACTTTCCAAAATCTACTGAGGTTGCCCTCCGTCCTTGCCTCTACCCAGTATCACTCTGCGGTGCTCGGCTGCATCCCGTGAGGAGGCACTGTCATCAACTGCAGGGCCTGCTGAAGCTCACCTGGAGGAAGTGAGGGACCATGAGCACACAGGAAAACTTGGGGAGAACCTGAAGATACTTCATCTGCTGGAGGAGGTCTGGGGTTTGCATCCTTAGGGTGACAGAGTGGCAGCGTGGCGGAGAACACAGGGGAAAGGAACGACAGAGATGCCTGGAAGACCACAAACACAAGCTGAGGGAGGACTGAAAGGAGTAGAAGGAAAGAGGACAGCACCCTGGGGACATCAGAGGTATTTACACAGAAGTGCAAACCTCACGAGGAGGCAAGGGAGGCTGCAACTCTCCTCTTCCCCCCACCACCCAGTGAAACAGTGTGTGTTCCTGGTGACCTCACATGGGTGGCAGCTGCGTAGGTCTCCTTGCTGGCCAGCACAGCCCAGCATAACCTCCCTGTCCCTGCCTGACTCCCTGCTTGTCACACTCTCATGCATGATTGTCTCTCCCTCTGGACTGGTCCTGACATGGTGGTTCCCCTCTGGGGACACAGCAAGCTCTCGAAGGGCGCCTGTGAGTCACAGCACTGTCATTGCCTCCAGCACAGATGTGGAGACACCGAGGCGAGGCTCGGGGAGGAGCCATGGTTTCGCCATGCTCACGGGGAGCACGAGTGCCAGGGCTGGCACCCATCGGTCTCCCCCGCCACCTCACGCTGATCCCACCAGCACCAGGAGCCACTCCAAATGGGAAAGGAGGTGATGCAGAGGGACGGGATGGAGACACACCGGGGCAGGACAGCTTATCCCTCACAGCCACGCCATTGCCAGCTATCCACCAAGGAAGGGAAAGGGCTAGACAAACCCAGATGAAAATAGGATCCAAGAAAATAAACCCAGAAAGGGCACAGGTGGGCTGTGACGCACCGAGGCAGAGCCGAAGGTCCCCAGCGCTGCTGAGGAGAGCAGCCTCACTGCGTAAGCAGTCGCTGTTGGACAGGACATTGAACACTATAACCTGCAGCCCAAGTGCTAACACATCAGCACAGGGAGCCAGAAATTGCTGATTTTTGGAAACGTAAGCAAAGAAACTTTCCTATATTCCAGATTATAAATCACAGCACAGATCAAGTGTATAAAACCACGCAAGAGAGACCTCACTCGGTCCTTCAAACTAGAAGCTTGGCCATTGAGACTAACTGGTCGGTACAAAGCCAGCTATGAAAGATTATTTTATTCTGATAAGACTTTATTTTTTACCTTGGGATCATTCTCTTCTCCAAAGGTACAGTGCTCTTAGAAAAAGATTATTTTCC
The DNA here is from genome assembly GCA_026413425.1 of Tringa solitaria. Taxonomy (NCBI): domain Eukaryota; kingdom Metazoa; phylum Chordata; class Aves; order Charadriiformes; family Scolopacidae; genus Tringa; species Tringa solitaria. The sequence goes on from JAOXJM010000001.1 coordinate 53,789,543, forward strand.
TCCACAGAGATGCTTATTCTGGTAATTTTTTGACACATAAGTAGAAACCTTCTCAAAGCCGATGGTTACAGAGGTGATACTGTGGAGTTCAATAGCCCCATAGCAAGGAAAGAATAATGCAACATCTAACCAACACGTACTCCATCAAAGTCATATTAGACTAGTATTTATTGCAGGAGAAAGCCACTGACCACGTGTCTTTGTCATACAGATATTCAAGCACACAGACAACGTCACAGCTGAGATTTTCCTCCTACTTCATATTTTTAAGAAAAAACTCCCCAACATGCTTAAAAGGCTATCAAAGGACCTGAGTCCACGCAGCCTTGGCCCCCACGTTGTATATCATGGGGTACCTGAGACCAAAGCACTGGCTCCTCTGAGCACAGGGAGTAACTGCTAAGAGCTGCTGTGGGGACCCCTGGGTATTCCAACAGCACCCCACTGATCTCTGCCCCCTGTCACTGAGCTTTCCTGGAAAGCGGGATAAACTGGTTGAACAAGGTTGTCTGAGGACCACAAAAGGAATCTGCAAAGCATCACGAGGAAGTGGAGGTCTGTGTTAGTAACTGTGTGCTGACCCTTCCCTTGCCTGGCCAGTAGAGCTTCATAGTCCAGAACCGGTTGGGGCTGGACATCTTCCTTTAACATACCTGGCGCATCCTGCAAAATTTTGTAAGTGTCTGCCGTCTGCCCCAGAGCTGCTCTGCCCACATAAGGCTGCAAGAGCTGGTGGGAGCTGCACATTGTCATGAGGAAGCCACAAAAGAAAGACCACAGCACCCCAGTGGAGAAGCTCTTGTCACCTCAGTGAGGCAGTAAAGCTTCCTGTGAATGGCTGAAGGTGCCTTTTGGCTTCCACAGCCTAGGAGGTAAAAGTCGGGGGTTGCTGTGTTTGCCTGGTTGAAAAACCTCATTCATTTTATCCAGTGAGACTTGTTGGCCTCAACAGACTTGGGTACAGGGAGCTGGCCCAGGTATTTTTCTGTGATGTAACTCTGTTGAGGAAGGCACGATTAGCAAGGGGCCCTCTATTTACTTCACTGTCTAATTTTGGCCCCTTTCCCTGCAAGGTCGGCAGACAGAAAAGGGTCTCCATCACAGGCTGTGCCACTGCCCTGCCAACCAAATGTGTAGAGAGCTGCTCTTCTCTTCCCGTACCTGGCTAGGCTGTTGGTTGCCCTCTTCTTCACCTGAAGATATTGGTGGAGGAATTACTAGCTGCTGCTCCTGAAGGGAGCCACATTTCCTCCTGGAGATAATTGTCACTTGGCAGGATCTTACTCATTTTGTGGTGGCAGTGGTTGGCTTTCCAGGCTCTGCCATCGGCAAAGCAGGCTGCAGGGCCACTGCTCTCCACCTCGCAGCCACTTAGAAGCCTCCTGCCCAGGGGCACAGCCAGCTTCACTCCTGCCTGGAGCCTGCCCTACCAAAGCATTTGCTCATGCTGGGTGAATGCTGACCTCTTCACGCCTTTCCAACCAAAGCCGGTTGGACCTCAGGGACTTAAACCTTCACTCTGGCCTGCAGCTGAGTCTCTCTGCTCTCTCTTGTGGATGTTCTCCACCAAGCAGACTAGAAAAGGTGAGCAGATGCAACCACATCTCTATAATATTGGGCATTACGTGTACCTGCTGCCAGAGGCTATAGGAAGACCCCAAGAGTGTGGAAGTGTTTCCCAGCTCTCTGGCTATGAGACCAGCTAATGCCACCGTGGGTGCTGGTATTCCCCAGGTGGGAGCTCATCCTTCCACATCCACATCCTTCTCTAGAGCATCTTCTCCCTCACCTCTCTATCTTTCTTGCTCCTAATTATTTTCCCTAAATGCTGTGGTCTATTCCTAGGAGCAAACATCAGCCAGCAGCAGGGTGAAAGGGAGAGTTCTCCTACCAGTGAGCAGCAATATCTCTCCCCCTCAGTACCTTCGCCTCCTGGTGGACTCATCCACGCTGTGCCACTCACCTGTGATCAGCCTGGTTCCCTTTTTTCCCCACCACAGCTCCTCCTGTTCTTCTCCACTCCCCACACATGCCCTGCCTGGCTGGCAATGGCTGACCTCCATACAGCAAAAGAGCATTTGCTAAATTATCTGCATGGCAAGTGTATGTGGGAGCTCATCGCTGCATTGTAGCACAGGGGCCTTCAAGCACAGCAGGAGCACTGGATGGACACTGGCACATCTTGGAGCAGTTGGCTTGGCTGGCAGAGGCATCCCAGCTCTGTTAAGCGCTGCTGCAATAGCCCAATTAGTAGTTTCAGGTGTTGCCACAGTCTCTGGCTAGGGCCCAAGAGCTAATGACAGAGCAGGTGGCAGATGGGAGGATTGCAGAATCGTGGCTGGAGATGAGGGGAGCTGGTTCTGAACAGCTTGTTGAGACCAGTCTCTGCTGACCAGCTGGGATGATGGGTTTTGCAAGGTGGATTCTTGCTTTGTGGAAGACTCCAAAACACCCTTCAGCCTTTGAAGGATGCTGCAGCTGCGTTTGGCTCTGCCACCCCTCCCAGGATATCCAAAATTATCCTGGGATTACTGAGGTGACCAGACCCATGACCACCGGTTTACAGCAGGAGGAAAACTCATTGTTAAACACCCCAAGGTGTTTAATCAGGAGCAAAGTGGCAATGGGACATTGACACACCATGCATGTTGATGCAATATGATGATAGAGGGGCATAAATGTCATTGTCTGATGAAAGACTGCTTTGTCTTACCAAATTCCTATGCTGCATGTCTACCACAAATGGACTGAGGCATTTGGGAACTACTGACCCCAAAGTATGGAGGGAAGCTGGGAGGGAGAGGAGAGGTGGAAGAGTGGCAGTGGAAACTGTACAAGTGTACGGGCAGCGCAGAGAAGAACGTGCAACTTGACATGCAGCAAGAGCTGGAGGAGATTTTTTCCAAGCACGCTGAAGAACTGGTTAAAAAGAGGCTTAGAGCTATGACCAAAGAAGCTGTTGAGGCAGTTTGACTCCTGCTGTGCTTACAGAAGCAGGAGTTGGTATATTCTTTGTAGGCAAACAGGATTATGTCAAACCACCTAATGCCATCATTCAGTTCGCTTACTAATGGAAACACTGAGTACGGGCTAATTGCTCAAGCCAAAAGGGAGGCAGGTTTTTGTGATCACCACGCTGTGTTATCTATGAGTACAAACTGCTCCTGCGGTGCTCTGTACAAAGCAGGAGTATAGATGCAGCTCTGCTTGCTTAGGCACACAGAGGAGTCAAGGTACATGAATCCTCTGAATCTTCTCTGTCCCAAGCTCTTGTCATTGCCATCCGTTCCCCGGGGCCTGCTGCTGCTTCTGTTGCGCTCAGTATCAGAGTTGACTTCAGTGGGAGCATTATGGCCCTTGTGTGTCAGCCCCCACATGGGCCGTGAAGAAAAGGGGTCCAAAAGTCTGCCCTTGGGCCTGTGTCCACACCTGTGTTGATGCTTTTCCTCCCCCCGTGGCTCCAAAAACACTTTCAAGGTCACCCCTTGCTGCTGGAATACAGCCCCACGTTGCAAAGAGCTGTGTGGCAGTGGGTGTCAGGGCAGCCATTTTGTACTAATAACAATAATTTTGTACTAATACCGTGTCACAGTAGGGAAGACAGAAATGACTAATTAAAATGTTGGGGAGATAGTCAAGTCATGAGAGCATTACTCAAGTGCAATTAAGCTGGGAAGCTGCGATTTGCAGCTCTGCTATTACAAAAATACCACAGGACTTAATTCACCAGACATCATCGTCAAGGTGTTGGATTATCATCCCACCTGAAGGCAGCTCCAGGCTACCCACCACCCAGCCTGGGCATCAGGGCAGAGCCACACACAGAGCATGGTCCTGGCTCCCAAGTGGTCAGTGACATTTCCAGCAACTGTAATTTTTTTCTGGCCTAATACCAAGCAGGCCCAAGATGTCTCAGCTTGCAAAGAGGCTCGTAGCTCAGTGTGGCCTCGCACAAGATCAGGATAACACTGTCATCAATGGGAAGTTGAATCCCAAAACCCCACTCTTCCTCAAGTAAATATTTGTTCATGCCCTATATAATTTTCAACTGTTGTTCTCTCTCCCGGCCCATCTCCAGAAGCTTTAATGAAGAAGATGATGAAGAAACTGCTTCACAGTGAAGGGAGAGACCTGAGGGAACAGCTTGGTCCTTCTTAGCCGGGAGTCAGGCCAGGCTCAAGGTGGACTCTACCCAGCACCTGAGTGTGCCCCATCACTGCAGTGAAGGTCCCAATGTGTGCAAGGGACATGGACTTCAGGCAGCAGAGAGAAGACAGGCAATAAACACCAGCCTCTATGAGCCTGATGCAAATTAACAGGAGAGATGGTGCATGAAGCATGTGTTTTAGCAGCTACAATCCCTCCCCTGCTGTGTCGGTCCCTGCTTTTACAGCTGTAGCAACAAGTAGGGGAGGTCTCGAGTAGTGGAGCGGCGTAGGAGGAGGGCTTAGCTGAGAGAGGTTTGAGCTGCAGATGGGCCTGGAGCCCACAGTCTTGGGTAGAAATGGTGCTTGGGGCTGTAATATGGTTTGTAGGAGTTGAAGGGCTCTTTTATTGACAGCTCCAGCCCTGCTTTGGCTAGTGGCCACCACTGACTAGTAAATGAAGAGGGAGAGAGACGAGGCAGTGGGGGGAGAGGGAAAAGGACAAGGAAGAGGACAGAGCAAAAGAAACGTGAAGATCAAAGTCTAGCCAAGAGAAAAATTAGGTGTAGAAAGCAAAGGAGATGGAAGGAGTGGAAATCAAGTAGCACAAAGGGAGAGATAAAAGAGAAACAGCAGCCCTGCAACAGGCTAGAAAAGGGAGGCAGGAAGGAGCAGGGTGTGGAGAGGACAACGGCTCCCATACCTGGCACACTTTTCTCCTGCTGTTGCTGTCTTGGAAAAGATGAGCCTGGCTTTTTCTGGAAATGCTTTATGAGCAATTAGCACAAATACCTTCCCCAATATCATCACTTTTGTGATGCTTTGAAGCTAAATGACGTATTTTACAGGAGAGAAAACGATCCTGTGTGGGTTCAAGGAGGCATCGCAGCCTTGTGAGAAGAGGCTCCCGGAGGGGTTGATGCGGGGCCAGGCTTGTGCAAGAGGCAGCAGGGGCAAGCCAGGCTCTGGGGAAGGGCTGGTTGGGTCCCTGGGGCCCCAATCCAAAGGAAGGGAAAGTTGTGGACATATCCTGGCAGCTTGGTGCCAAAGAAAATCGCTTTTGTGAGGAAACACAGCTGAGATCTTTCACGTAGCTGGCCCACACGTGGTCCCCCTGCAAAACTCTGCTCTGGTCTATTAGCTCCTCACCACTGAATGCCAACGTGGGCGTCATGCTCACCAGTGACACCTCCTTTTCCATACGCTAGAAATGCCTGGTCTCTCCCCAGCTTGGCCGGCAGCAGTCCCCTCAAACCTCCTGCCAGGGTATGAGGCGAAGGGCTGGCAGTTGCTCCTCTCCTCAGTGGAGCAGGACAGGGTGGCCGTGCCGAGGCTCAGCCTAAGCACGGTGTGTGCCCGGGGCCTCGGTCGGTGCCAGCGGGATCCAGGGGCAGAATGAGCTTCCCTGAGCCTGGACTCATTCATAGGCCAGCGGCCTCGCAGCGGGTCCGTTGGAGTGATGCGGAGCCAGGAAGGACATACACTGGGACTTACTCATTGCTCTGGGATGTCAGTCCTAATGGAAAACAGCAGGGAGTAGTTAGAATATGCCATAAATATTTACTAGCTAAGACATCCGTTTCCCCAAAGGTTGTCAGAAGTCCGTAGCCGCCTGAAGTTTTAGGGCTGGATTCTGGCTCCTGCTCCAGCACCGGGAGAACCCGAGCATCATCCCAGCCCCATCCCAGTGGCTCCGGGCCATGCCTCCCATGCAGCGGGTGGCTGTATGGCTGCCAAACCAGCCCCAGGCCTGCCGAGCCCCCAAGGCGACAACACGGTCGCCTCCCGTGAAGCACAGCTGGCTTGTGGTTATGGAAATAGTTCGGCATTGTTTGAAGCTGAGCTGAGTTGCGTTGTCCTCCCCGGTGAGGGGGGAGCCTGCTGAGAAATGCCAAGGTTTCCCTTTGCTCCGAGAGAAGCTGACCGGGGGCTCGGCGTTTCGTTCCTCTGCGTGCAGACCCTGGGGTCCCACCATGCTTTCCTGCCCAGCCTGCGCAGCACAGGCACGTGGCTGGCGCTCAGAAGACACACTTTAAATAACCACACCACAGTGACTCATGCCTTACCCAAGGCAGTCTGGCTGCTGGCGTATAAAGCATGAAAGCCGGTGATCTTTGGAAGAAGAGAGGCTCCTACAGCGAGCAGACATATGGCTCAATTCCTGGCCAGAAGGCGGGAGGGGTGGGAAGCGTTGCTAGATGAGATGGGCTGGGAGGCTGAGGCTTCGCAGGCGCAGAGCGGTGACCTCCCCACTGCTGCCCAGCTCTGTCCTCCTGACCTGTCATCACAGGGGCCGCCCTTTGTCTCTGGAATTTCCCCGAGTCAGCAGTTTTCGGAGCTCGGGGAGGTAGGGAAAAGGCATGGGGGAGCAGTGCCCAAGCCTAAGCGTGGCTGACATGGAGGGGGTGTGGAGTGGTCTTTTTGCCCTTTGCACCCTTTGGCCTGTGGCACCGAGGAGGCAAACAAGGACAGACAGTTCTGATGGCTCCAATGAACCTTCACCTTTCCCTCAGGCACTTGTATCATCCTCTATTTCCCCAGCCTGCAACGGTCCCAGTGCTGCCCTTCTCACCCTGCCTCACTCTCAAAACTCTCCCCATCCACTCAGCCCCCTTTGCCCCCTCCTTGTACCACCTTCCCTCAGCCCATTCCTGTCCTCCTCCCCCAGACCCATCCTCCCATGCCTGCAGCTCACCCCTTCCCAGTTTCTAATCCTTCTGGGGAGCTGCTCTGCAACCCCTGTCCTCCTCCACTTCCCGGTGCCATCTCCGCACCCTTCCTCCTACACTGTCTGTGGTCAGATCTTCCCCTCTGGCAGTCACCCATCAGGACCTCCTGCAGTTCTCCCCACAGCCCCCGACTCCTTCCCAAAGCCCTTGGCCCCAGAAGCACCACGGGCAGCTCGGCAGCTCCTGCCTGCTCTCTGCCAGCAGCCCATACCGGGAGGCCAGCCTTCACCTTCGGGCTGCACCCCGCTGGGTTGCTCCTGCCGGCCAGGCGAGCTGTTTTCCCCAGCCCAGAGGCTGTTTCCAGGGCCCAGGCTCCCGGGAGCTGCTCATCGGCTTTGGCAAGGCAGCGTAAATGCCGTGTCCCTGCCTGTTCCGGGCCCGAAGCGATTCCCGCATGCCTGCCATTATGTAAGGCGCAGCGTGTACGGGCGCTGGGAGGCCTGGGGCTCGATTACGCACCCTGAATGACAGCTGCAAAAATGAGATGGGGACTATTTTTAAATCTCTCCCTCCCTCCTGCCTTCTCCAGCTCTTCCCCGCAGCCCCAGCCAGTCTGTGTCCATGTCCTGTGTCCACGTCCAGACCTGACCCCGTGGCGGGCAGGACTGGTACTGCTGGGCTGTGCCTAACTGGTAGTGCTGGGCAGCACTTCGTACTGCCACAGAGGGACACGCAGCGCCTCAGCACAGGGCTGGTGGTACCTGGAGGACGCGTCCTCTTCCAGCCCCCCTTGCCCATCAACAGTCCCCTGACACCCTCTCCTTCACCTCTCGTGGCCCTCCTTGCCGGCAGGACCCGCGCTGCCCTTTTCCTCCCCCCAGCCTCTCCCTGTAACTTTAGAAAGGTCATTCCCTCCTCCTTGAGCCATGGGGTTACCACAATTCCTCAGAGCAGAGCGGAAGGGATCTCGAGGGGGGTAAAAAAAACCTATCTTCTCATGCAGAAACGTGATACCCCAGGACCACCCTCTCCCTCAGAGCGAGCGCAGGAGACAGATGGTCCGAGCTGGACTGCGTAATGTCTCGTCTCCCACTGAACACTGCTGGCACGGGGACCGGTGGGGGGAGGCAAGGAGGATGAGGAGCTGGCTAAGAGAGAGGTGGCAGCGGTCACAGGGAAAGGAAAGTTGTCAAAACCAGCACCAGAATGCTGTGAGACAGGCACCTCTCAAGCCAGAGGAGTGGAAGAAGACTGCCTTCATTCTGCCACTTTGCTCTGAATAAACACACACAGTTCAAGGCTATGCCCAGCAAAGAATTGTCTGGAGAATCCAACAAGTATGAGCTGCCACTCCACCTGGCGTTTTCAGATGCTGGTCTAGACATCCCTCCTCAGGAACGATGGATCTGACCTGCAGCAGGTACAGAGCAGGCTTTTGAGCAGCTGCTGCGAGTGTGTGGCTTGTTTAAACCTAAACCAGGAGAGGCTGGGGCCAGGGGAGGACCCATGCATAATAAATACACGCTAGGGCAAAAGTCTAAGTTGTTCTCCTAGAAGCTCATCTGGATCACAAATAAATTTAGACTTAAAATTAGAAAGAAGTTCCTAGCCAGCCATGGTATAAACTTCTGTACCAGCCTCTCAGGCTGGAAGGTGGGCAGAAGCAGCCTAATTTGGAAAGAGATCCAGCCGGCTGGTAGTCACTGCATGGCAGGAGAGGAGGGAGCCCAGAATAAGCCATACACATATCTGAAATAAAGCTTGCAATCATGTCCCCAAGCTGGTCCGCAGAGGGATTTGTAGAGAGCTGACACCTTAGTGTGTTGCATGGTCTTTAAGTTACATGTTATTAATCTTCTGCTTCAGGGTCATCCTAGGTCTTTGAAGAGGCAAGGAAGAGGTCACCTCTTTTCCTTCTGGGTTTTTTAGGAAATTCTTTCATTTCCTTCATCTCTGTAACCTCTCTGGCCAGAGCTAGCCACAGGGTTGGGGTGAGGCAGGGGGGAGGAACGGAGCCACTCCTGCTGCTCTTAGTCATGCTTTGGGTGTGTTGGTTTGCCTTGCTCACAGGCTCAAGACAAAGCCAGCTCTAGGGCCAGGAAGGTATTTCCCTCAGGCTTAGTGTGTAGGGGCAACCTGGGGAGCTGGAGATGTTGTTCACTGTGTGAAGCATTGCCCTTCTGGGGCTCCTTGGCTGCATTTTCCGAATTGCAGTAGCTCGGGGATGCTTGAGACACCTTTGCTGTCTCCCACTTGCTCCCTCAGCTGTATTTGTATCTTCAGGCTTCTGTGGAGCTTCACCATAGGAAGTGAGGGGGTGCCTTCAAGCTGAGGTGGTCAGGACGTTCTCTGGATGGTCCCTGTGTGTCTGGGCTTGGGTACTAGACTATGGTGTGTGCAGGTCAGAAGGACAGGAGTCAAAGTCCCAGGCCTACGTTTCCATGTGGCACGGAGCCCATATTACCACACTACCATGACAAGGTCCTCAGCCTTGTGACCAGCGTGCCAGCTATTTTTTGTCTGCTCCGAGTCCTCAGTCCCAGGGGCAGCTGGGCAGATCCCCAGGCAGAGCCGCCCTGAAGCGAGAGACTTGATTAGGGCAGCAGTGGGGTCAGTTCAGGAGACTGTGGAGAGCTGTCAGAGGACAGCAGGTTGCTCAGCAGGAGGATTAAGGTTGCCTCCTCCAGCTTCTCATCTCTTAGACTTTACTCCCAGGCCATGACTGTGTCCCACCTAAATCCCTCAGCTGATCCTTGCTATTCTCCTCCCACTGCAGAGGTTGCCTGGCTTGCTGTTGGGCTGCAGGGACTGGGAGAGAGCTGTGCCTAGTGCTGTGTCGGAGAAGGGGTTTTGGCATCCGTGGTCTTGGGATGAGGGAGAGCCTCCCTGCCATGAGGCAGGTGGCAGAGGCCACGGCACTGCTGCTAGCTGCCTGGCCAGGCCCAGGCAGGTCACAGAATCATAGAATACCAGGTTGGAAGGGACCTCAAGGATCATCTGGTCCAACTTTCTTGACAAAAGCATGGTCTAGACAAGATGGCCCAGAACCCTGTCCAGCTGAATCTTAAAAGTGTCCGACAATGGGGAATCCACCACTTCCCTGGGGAGAGTATTCCAGTGGCTGATTGTTCTCATTGTGAAAAATTTTCCTCTTGTGTCCAATCAAAATGTCCTCAGGAGTAACTTGTACCCATTATCCCTCCTCTTTTTCATATGACTACTTGTAAAAAGGGAGTCTCCATCTTCTTTGTAGCCACCCTTTAAACACTGGAACATGATGACAAGGCCTCCCCTGAGCCTTATTTTCTCAAGGCTGGACAAACCCAATTCTCACAGCCTTTCCTTATAAGACAGGCTTCCCAGTCCTTTGATCATCTCTGTGGCCCTTCTGTGGATCCTCTCCAGACTGTCCACATCTTTTTTGTGTAGCAGGGATGAAAACTGAACATGTTATTCCAGGTGTGGCCTGACAAGCATTGAGTAGAGCACAACAATGACTCCTTTGTCTCTGCTGGTGATGCCCTTGTTGATGCAACCCAGCATCCTGCTGGTTTTCTTTGCCTCAGCAGCCCACAGTTTGCTCGTATGGAGCTTGTTGTCCACCAGGACCCCCAGATGCCTTTCCACAGAGCTGCTCCCCAGCCAGGTAGATCCCAGCCCGTGCTGTACTCCTGGATTATGTCTTCCCAGGTGCAAGACCTTACACTTGCCCTTGTTGAACTTCATAAGGTTCTTGTTAGCCCACTCTTCCAGCCTATCCAGGTGGCTTTTCCTTCCAAAGTGTCCAATTCCCCACTAAGTCTGGTATCACCAGCCATCTTTGTCAGGGTACCTTTGATCCCATCATCCAGATGACTTATGTAGACATAAAGAGGAGGGCCATGAAGATGATCATGGGGCTGGAGCACCTCTCCTGTGAAGACAAGCTGAGAGAGTTAGGGCAGTTCAACCTGGAGAAGGCTCCGGGGAGACCTTATAGCAGCCTTCCAGTACCTAAAGGAGGCCTACAGAAAAGATGAGGAGGGACTTTTTATCAGGGAGTGTCCTGATAGGACAAGGGGTAACGGTTTTCAGCTGAAAGAAGGGAGATTTAGATTAGATATCGGGAAGAAATTCTTTACTGTGAGGGTGGTGAGACACCGGAACAGGTTTCCTGCAGAAGCTGTGGATGCCCCGTCCTGGAGAGGCTGGATGGGGCTTTGAGCATCCTGGTGCAGGGGAGGTGTCCCTGCCCATGGCGGGGGGGGGGTGGAATTGCCGATGGCCCGGCGCCATTCCCAGCGCCTGAAGGAGCCGGTGCCGCGCGGTGGGCGCTGCCGCAGCGCCCCCTAGCGGCGGCTGTTGGCGGGGCGCGGCCTAAGCCGCCATTTGGGGCGCCGCAGGGGGGGGAAGCCGGGGCCAGCGTTGAGGGCTCGGTGGCCGCTGGCCGGGCTGGCAACAGCCTTGCTGGGTGGGGGTGCTGCCTGCGCCAGCCTGCCTGATGCCTCCCGCCGGAGTCAAGCCAGGCCTCGGGGAGTGGGCAGCGGCATAGCGCGGCTTGCCGCATCGTGGCTGTGAAGCCACCGCAGGTTTCTCCACAGCTGGGTGCAAGGGATGGAGGAGAGGATTAACCCGGGAGGGAAAGGCAAAGGTGTTGAAACACCTCCCTTTCCCCACGAGCAGCCCTGCCTGTGGCACCCACCTGCCCTGAAACCTGAAGGTGCCGGTGATGATGGGCATGGGGAGTGACGTGCACCTCCGTGACCTGCAGCAAGGAGACACGCCACCATGACATGGCTGCACAGACAGGGGCGACGTTTCCCAGCTCCTGCAGCCACCCAAGGTTGTGGTGGTCCCCCAGAACTCAAGACAGCATAAACACAATTTTTCCTGCAAACACGTAGGGACTGCAAATGTCCGAACCCTCTGGCAGCGCTGCTCAAACGAGCACCCTGGCCGGCCATCTGCTCCCCACACACCGGGGGTATCCTGCCTGGTTCACTGCCCCAGCCTGGGGGCACAGGCTGGTGCCTTGGCCACCCTGTGGGGCACTGTGCAGAGCCCTCCTCTCCCCAGGCCTAGGCTCTGATGGAGACTGGCTTTCTGTCCACCTGGCAGGCTGCTCTCCCTCTCCCCCAAAATGGTGGTACACCACAACCAACGTGATGTTCATCTCTTCTCAGGAGCCATCCTGCGTCAGCGGGCCTTGGTAGTGCAGAGTAGTGAGATCTTCTTGTGGCGAAGCTACCTGTAGGTCATGTGTCCCCAGCTCTGCCAGATTCTGATGGGTCTCGTGCTGCACGAGGCAGTGACCGTACGTGACAGCTCCTAGTTGCTGAGAAGGGATGAGCAGCAAGCCCCCAAACCTCACGTCCTGCAGCAGGCCTGCAGTCTTGTAGCTTGGTGAAGCCAGACTTACCTTCAGGATGAGATGGATTCGGAAATGGCACCTTTTCCTGGGCTGCAGCAGCGTCCCAAGCAGGAGCAGGCGACCAGAGCACTCATTGCTAGCTGGATTGAGGCAGTAAGTGAATCTAGGAGAATGTGAATCCTTGAATTATGTATTTTACTTTTATAGATAGCACATAAAGCCTTAGGAGCAAACAAGCAGCCAGCAGGATAAAACCAATGCATGACAAAGACTGAAGCTGGCTGAAACAGCTGCTGTTTGGGAGCCACAGGCAACCATCTCAAGCATGAGTGGGCTAAGAAGCACAAAGTCTGGAGTGAGGCAGTGCAGGGGCATAGCCTATTGCCACCACACTGCCGCCATGGAACATAGACATGGATCTGGCTCAAAGACTTGCTGCTCTGGAGCTCAACCAGGGCTGCAGTGGCGAGCCTGCTCTTGCAAGCTGGAAGCAAATGTCATGATTAAAGCATTCAAGAGCCAGGTTTGACCATAAACTTGTGGCACCTTTCCTCTCTACTCCACCTAGCTACCTCCCAACCCAGACTCTTCTGACTTCTCCCTTTCCAGAGGGGAGGAAGGCTGGTTCCATGTTGCCCTTTTGCAATTAGCTAAACTGCCAACTTCTGGCTGACTCCCTCATGCTCAGTTTGATCCTGGTTTCCTTCCACTCCTTAGAAGCTTGTTCACATCTCACACAGAACACCATTCCCACTTCCACTCCCAGCATCACAGGCTGGACATCTGGGGCAGGTCAGAAGAGAGCCTCTAACTCCAAGGCCTCTACCCAACTGCATCTCTAGCCCCTCTCTGTCCCCTTCTTCCAGGACAGGAGAGGGGCTCCAGTGTCCTACTACAAGCAGAGGCTGTTCTGACTGGTGGGTCTGGTACATAGGCAGGGTCTCCAGCAACGTTTCACCCATATTCATGAGCAGGGACTCCCGCCTCGTGGCAGGTTCTGCTGCTTCCCCAGGCACACAGTGGGCTGCCCCCCAGCAGAGAAGGCATCAGCCTGCTCTTCAGTTGCCTCCATTCCTCCTTGCTTGAACAGTCACGCAGGGCTACAATGCCATGGGATGCCTGAAGGGGAATTCAGTAGCACATGGAAGCTGAAACCACTTTTGCAAACCTGGCCACCCCACACATTTAGCCTCCCAAAGCCCAACAGTCTCCCCAGCCCTAAGAGAATTGTATCATTGGAATGCCACAAAAGACACTTAAAATATTTTCTCAATGGCCATGTCTGGCCACAACCGACAGCAAGCAAAAACCCAGAGGGTTTGGTGGGTGCAGCTCTTGCACGTTTCTCCACCAAGGCATTCCAGTTGCCACTACAAAGCACTAAAAAGCAAACAGGAGCCAGATCCTTTCCCTACCCGTTTGTGGATCTGGTATAGCCAGGAGGAGAAAAAGCAAGCACTCGAAGTCCTGAGGTCAGCAGATCCCTCCCCAACACACAACAGGAAGGAGGTTGAGTAAGAGGTTGCCATTTTTTCCATTGCCATCTTTCCGATCACTAATGGCTGCAAATGGGAGAACTTCCTGAAGGGAACTGGTAATAGAATGTGCAGAGTTAGCACGTTTATAAACTCGTTCCACACCCATCCCAGAGAACATACAACCTCCTGAAAAGAAGGCGCTGGGTAAAAAACCTCCACGCTACTGCCAGCTGCCATCACAACAGAGAAAATATACCAAATATCATCCATGGATTCTATGTTAAGGCTGCGTTACACCTGAATGATACATCCAACACGTCCTTGTATCCACTCACTTTCTACTGCAATTCCTTGTTTTGGCCACGTCAAGTCCTTGGCTTTCAGGTACATAGTACAGGTCAGGACTCTCCCTCTAAATAGGTCAGGTTTTAGCTTTTATACACAAATTGCCATGGCTCTGGAAGATATAGCCAGAGAAGAATGACTGACAAAACTTCTTCCTTCTGCAAAACCATGTATTTCCTAATCCTCTATGGCAGGTTGCAGGTAGTCATCTTCATACATACGTTTCAAAATTGTACTGCTGAGTGACTAGATGAGATGCCAACCCAGTCTTCATACACCTTCTAGTGCCTGGATTGGATACCTCTTCCCTCCCTCCAATGTCCGGAAACGGTCACTGAATGTTCATGTTGACGAGAGCCCTCCCTGCAGAGTCAGACCAGAAATCCTACCTTCCCCTTTTCCTTCTGTTCAGAATTTTATTTCCTTCCTACCACCCCCCTTGTCACCAATCATACATTTTACAAAAGCAAAGAACCAACAACCTCTGCCTTACTGCAGTTTCTAGATATGCTAAAATATTCCAGCTATACTAAAATACCAGTGATCTCACTTTCCTCGACAGCATGCGCCTCGGGTAGAAATAGCATGGACTGTAAGCAGCCAAGGAAAGTGAACACATCCTTTTCTGGATGTGACTGTATAGAAGATGTACATTTCTTACCAGATGGATCTTCACCTACCAGCTCTTGAAAAAAAAAAAACCAACAACAAAACAACCCCAAAAGAAAACAAAACAGCAAAACCAAAGAAACAATCAAACAAAAAAAAACCCACAAAAAAACCCAACCCAACCTACCAAGGTTTAGGTCAAAAAATGGAAAGGAATGGAGAACGCTGTCCTCGTGGTCAAAGTTTATTTACTCTGAACTCTGCTTCTTTCCATGAAAGAAAGAAAACTAAATTCTGATTGCTTTGTGGTGGTTGTCAGCCCCAAAATAACAAACAAAGGAAGGTTCAAGCGTATGCAGGTGACTACTAGTTTTCAGGATTTCTCTCTCTACCTGGAAGAGCTCAACCTAGAGTGACTTTGCAAAGGCATAGGACAAGAGGACAAATGCAAAAACCTTGCAAAGTTTTTGAAATAAATTGATTTCCAGAAAATAAAAGCAGGGAACTGTATACTGTGACCAGCACACCTAATAGTTAATACATGGGAAATTCACAGCAAGAGCCTAAATCCTAAAAGGTGATCGGCTGCTTTAGCATCTACTGACTTCAGTGCAAATTGTAGGTGTAAGGATGGCAGTTGAGGTATACAGCACACAGCAGGCTTCTCTAGAGAACAAAATTACTGGATCTCAGCATAGTGGAATATACGTTTTATTTCTTAAAAAGGAAGGGTACTAACAGAATTTAATACAGTCAAAATTTTACATTTTAAACAAAAGCTTTTTTTTTTCCTTAAAAACCAGTTACGAGCAGAGAGGTGAGAGGATTTAAACTACTCACAAAATCCAAGCTGAAGACTTTGAGAATTCAAATCTGTGGTTTATACATTTAAAAAAGTGTAATAAATGGAAATATAAAATAATACCAACTCTGCAACAGTGAAATGCCCTTTTCTCATTAGACTGCTGTTTAAGCACCTTTATTTTTACCCATCAGCTGCCAGGAGCGTGTAGGTTTATGTATAAAATAAGCAGTTTGGGACAAAAGACTCATATATAAATTAAAACTATTTATGGCAATACAATTTTACCCAGCTGCTTTACAATCTTTTTTATCATCTCTTTCATTTCTTTAGAATCTTTCAGTCAGGATGATCTCAAATGCACTTGATTCACTGCTTCAAAAAGCAGCTACATTTACAGGAATTATATAGACAACCTCAAGGAGTAGATATCCAAGAGATTAAACAATTTAACACACAGTAAAACTAAGATCAGATTTATATCTCATATTAATATCATGCAGATCTACCATCCATCCCACTGAATGAATGGGACAGATCAGTGTCACATCTGAAATCAAAAAAATACTTTTATCCAAGAGGCAACAGAATTTCAGGCCAAATATAGCAGATAGGAGTTCCCTCAAACTATTTATTTAAAAACTGTATGTCTCTGAAAAAGCTTCACAGGAACAGAGTTTTCTAAATAACTTGCACATATACTTATCTGTTTCATAGCTATTTTACAACCTAGAGACACTGAGAGGGGAGGAAAAAAAAGACGGGGAAAAAAATGCCATCATCTTTGCCCACTACAAAAACTATTGTGGCTTTGTCCTTTATGGAACACTGCAGCTGTTACCAGAGAGGAGACTGCTCCAGCACGGCATTAAAGACAAAGAATTTACATTATCGCTGGAAAAAGCATCATCACAGGCTAATCTCTTTAGATGAGGCCTGATGGTTCCACCTCACCTCCTCCTCAAAACCCAGGTGTTCATATTTCCTAGCAGACTGCTTATGATTCTCACTCCACTGTTTTTTGTTTGGGTTGTGTGTTTTTTTTCTTTTAACACAAGATAGAAAGGATCATGAAAGCTGATGAAAGTTCCAGCTGTGTGGCATCCAGTGAACATGTACTCAGCAAAACCTCAAGTCATTAATCACTTTCTCTCTCTCCACAGCACAACAGGATGCCTGTGTCATCTATGTACATAACAGAACTAATAAAAGCTGTTAAGACTATCTAGGTTACAAATGAGCTTCCGTAACAGTCACTGTTTCATTGCAACTTGCTGCAGTCTGGCCTAAGGTTGGAGACAGATCTGTTTGAGCCAAAAGAAAGAATAGTTAAAAAAAACCAACCACCCACCAACCAACCTTTAGTTTTCCTCAGTCACTAGGCTTTATGAGTAATTAAATATCACTACATTCCAAATGCTACTCACAAACAACAGATCATCTGTCCAGCTAATGGGATGGAAGAGTACAATTATGAACGTCATCAGTGACTACTGTTAAAGAAAGACTGGAAAAGAATCAATTCCCTCAAATTCTCAGTTTCTCTGCTTAAGTAGCTCATTATTACTTTTAAAATATTTTTTGTTGATAGAAAGCATCACAACTAGACTAGACTTCCACAACATCAATCTTTGTTTTGATTTCTGTAGTTCTCTAGGAAAAACATAACCCCAAATCAAGCTACATGAAGCATTAACGATATTCAGATATTACAATGGAAGCACTTATTTATTACTTCATAGAACAGATTAGTTTTAAAAGTGTATTTACATGTTCTAAGTTATACAAAATACAGTATTCCAATAATTCATTTTAATCACCATATTTCAGACAACTTCTATGTGAAGTGCAGAGGATGCATTCATCCAGGATCCTGGCCAGTAGCAAGCGGTCACCCGCAGCGTGACAGATGAGAGCTGCTATTGTGCCCCGTCAGGAAAACAAATCCCACCGTACCTTCTCACCGAGACATAACTGCAGATCTAAGAAAACATTCAGGCAGGTACACGAGCAAAGTTTGTTGAGACCCACAGACCAAAATCACATGCCTTAGTTTACTAGATGTATGTGAAGTACTTTTTTTTTTTTTTTTTAACAGATGTTCTACAGCAAAGGGCTTCTGCTCATGCCTTAGTTGGGAAAATGAAGTAACAAGGGGTTTGGCTATGTAACAGGCACCCAAATTACACTTAATATCAACAGCCTTATAACTACAACCCATGGTGTGTTAAGGACACAATTCTGCAGCTGACTGCCTGGGCAGAGCTTCACATTCAAGAACAGATCGTGTGAAGTCCACATGGTTTCTCTACAGATACAGGGCCCATCCCATGCAGAAGCGACAGCAGAATTGAGGCCTTGAAATATTGGGGCCTCAGGTAGGAATTTCCTCACGACACAGCACTATCGGTTCACATCGGTAGGTCAAGTCCCAGCGCAACACTGCACTTAGTTAAAGCAACAGCTATTTTTTTCACACCCTTCTGCAGTAACTCTCCTCCTTTATATTCCTCTCACTTTTTTCTGGACTGCGGAAATGAGATCAAGAAAAGGAGATTCCCCAAACCTAAACAAGTATGTATCTTCTGTATGATGCTAAACTGAGGGGATCCAAATTGGCCTAAAATTGTCAACAGTGAGGTTTCAGTTTTAGTAATCTTGCTCAGGTCAGACTTGCATTACTCTTCTCTTCCTGCTTGCATTCTGTACTCTCCTTGCTAAGCATCTATGTCTATCAATGCATATATCTTCCTCAAAGGATTCCTTTTCTCCTATAGCTGCCTGAACTTTAAAAAGTTTGCGTTCCAGAAGTGACTCATTAGGGAATAGCATACTATCAAACTAACAAATTATATTCTGTATGACAAATCTGCATTAGCATGAATTAAATAATTGTAATTTCTCAATTAGCGTTATGTTAGCATCTCCACAGAAGTTCAGGTAAGCCTATTCTCTCTACCTTTTTCCTAGTCTCTCATTGTGAGTTTATCTATCTTGACCATGTTACAGCAGCAGATATACAGGTCAGAGTAATTAGCTGAACATCTAGAAAGCCAGCCAGTGTCTTGCAGTGCTGCAAAGGCAAAACACTAGCATTAACAATTGATTTCGCTGTTTATAGATTTAGATATAGGTTGCCAAAAAGATGAGATTTATGCATTAAGACAAACTTGCATTTCTCATCTTGTGCTTAGCAGCTAAAACCCTAAGGGTGAACAAAAGCCTATCTGAATTTTGCAAAGGTCCAAGATACCTCCACTCTCACTAAAAATGAAGGCATCTGATCACAAGGAAAAAAGCTACGTTATGCTGAGGAGGCTTACAAGATTGAAGCAGCAATATTATCTCCTGCACAAGTCCATTATTTCTGCTGTCTACACAAAAATATTTTTCCACAAGTGGCTTTATTACAGTATTCCCAAAGCTGCTGGCCTTCCACTGCACCTCCCAACTTGAAATGAATTTGGTACAATTAGTAGCAGTCTTGCAAATAAATGCTGAAAGTGATTTCTACAGCTAGAACACCTTGGCCTTTCAAACAGGACAGCAGAGAAATGGAGAATTGTCAGAAAAGACATAAAACGTTACTAGAATCACAGTTTTTTGGAAACATTTCTTGTCCCAGGAAAGAGAAAAAAAGCAGAATTCAGATTATCTGAATATCAAAACTGTCACTAACTGTGAAAACGAAGAAGTGACAGGACCAGTTTACCAACATCACACCTGCAACATGTGATACAGCCACCTGATCCCAGCACAGAATCCCAGCACAGAATGCTCCAGAGTAAAGTGAAGACACCCACATCTCAGTGCTTGCTAAGACTTTATGATAACTATGTGAGAGTAAGGACTTTTTCCTGTGGGAGTTAATGAGATGTTTGTTACTGGCTTCAGTGGGAGCAGATCTTGGCAACCGGTGATAGATTAAGCTTCTAGGGAATTTTTAAATACAAAACCACATGATTGTAAGAGATATAACTATCTGTAGATTAGAAGACCATGTATGAAAGCAATACTGTATTAAATGTTGCACATCATTTATTCATAGTCTGTTTCTCCTGCAGAGTAAGACAACACTCACTGCCCACAAATCTCATCAACAGTTCATGTATTTTCCAAGTTAGGACTGTGAAATGGCCATTTGGTGTCAATCCATTTCCTTATGAACATACAGCTGTGTCAGAAACTGCTCCTTTTACTGGCAATCCCTGCAGTGATGCTGAAAAGTGCCCCCCCCTTTATTCTCTCCCCTTGGAGATGGTCCCTTTATGGCTGGAATGGGGTACTTCGCCATCAGGCACACTCACTACAGAGCATGTTCCAAAGTTAGAGAACTTCAGACTCTTAACAGTGCCAATTCAGCATCTTTTAATGTTTGAATTGAGCTAAAAAAATATTAGACTTCTTATGACCACTATGAAAACGTACCCAAGTTATCACTTACGGATAGGATTGTCACCCTAGTCAAGGAAACAAGATTATATAGTTAGTTTTTTTGGAGAGGAGCAGAGAGCCCTGAAGCAGTAAGCTTAACTTCCTGAGACTGCAAAAACTGAGACAGGAATTCAGCATTGCACAGAATTTTTTGTCTGGCAACACCTATGCTCCTTAAAATAGTTACCACCTTCTCATCTCTCTTTGATGTTGCTTCTTAACAAAAAAAAAAAAATTCTCCAACTGCAAAAGTTAAGCCACACTCACCCTGAAGTGTGATTTTCCAGTTTTGCAACCCGTAGGCACGTGAATCACAAAATGTGCAAATTTGCACTGTCCTACAGGGAAGCACAAGAGTTTGCTAACAGTCTTCTCTGAAAGAAAGATCTAATGAACATTCACTGTTAGTTTCCATTGTGTTAGCTTTTAATACCAGAGTATTAAAGTTAAAGTTAACAGAATTGCATCTACTATTCTCACTGACTGAATATTCTGCTGTTAAAATAGCACGACATACTGCAACATCAAATCCTGTATACAATATTTAAGTATTTAGAAGATATTCCTAAAGCAGTAAGACAGCAAGACCCAAACGGAGGACTAGCAGCTCCTAGCCCAGTTACAATACCCTTTAGCTTTGTGATTTAAACAGGAAGCATGACTTTCAAGAACAACCATTTAAAGCTAACTGAAAATTTAGAAATGATAAATGCAAAAAGAGCTGCTACATTTACATGCTGTCAGGGTTGTTTGTTTTGTTTCGTTTTGTTTTTTAAATCCATGGTTTTGCCTTCATCACCAAAATAAAACAAACAAACAAAAAAAGCAGTACATACCAAAAATATCAGTCAAAAGCAGGAATACTTGATGCAGATAGAGATATACGCTGACACTTCAGCAACGTGGAGCTAAAGTATCCATCTATTGGAAGATAATACCCCAAGATTCTCTCAGAGCTTTAGAATCCCGAATTATAATAATACACTAGTAAGTATACTTTTGTAACCAGAAAAAAAAAGTTAAAAGCAGTTTCTTGACTTCAGAACATGGTCCATTCAAAATAATAGGTCAATAACTGCATGTAATGTATGTGGTCTTTACAAAGCTTATGCCTTAAAAAAAATGGTTATGAATTTTGAGTTTTTTGTTTTTTTTTTTTTTAAAAATGAACATTAGCTGCTGCTTTGCATCTTTTTCTCTTTGCCTTTCTGCTCTGAAATTAAGGGTGGAATCTCTTGGGTAAACACAGCGTCAAAATACTTGTTCAACACGATAGTGTTGAGCCTTGCTGGTAACTAGTTGCGCCTCGTCATTTTGGCACTTGTGCTTCTGAAAGCTTTCAAGATTTTTCTTGAGGTGGATGCTGTTTATCAATCTCCAGTCATGAAAATGCTGAAGATCTTTCACTCCAGTCTTACAAGCTCCATTATAGCTACAAGCATGGTCCAGAATTTAGGTACTCATTTTCTTCCCACACAAATTTAGCTCTTAAGCCTCCTCAATATAAGAGTAGATTCTTGTTATGCTGATGAAACTCTTACAAAGGAACTTCCACCTACTTCCTCCATCTTCTACACGCAATAAACATCCTCGCAATCTGTCCAGGCTTTCAGCTACTCTCCCACACCAGCACAAGGGTCTTGATACTTAAGCTGCCCATTGTAACTGTGGGAAATCATTGGCTGTTTCACTTTTATGAAACAGATGAACAAAGTACTCTTTCGCCTCCACAGTTCTCGTGTAGTCAAGAGACAGAAGGTTGTATTATGGCAGCTAATAGCCATTGTTTTGCTGGAGCTGATACTCATTTGGTAGTTTCAGGCTGCCAAAAGACATGAGGATCAGCAGCTCAGACTAGCACCTTTTCCATGATTGCTAAATCATTAACAGAAGAATAGATTTTGTTTCAGCAAGACATCATAAAAGAAAGCGAGCCTGACAAAAGAGAGAAAGGAAAAGGCAGGTTACAGCAGTATAGCTGCAGAGCAGGAGAGCAACCAAAGTGTTTTTACTAGCACATGGGTCATTTGATAAAGGTTTATTACTACTCTTTCTATGGCAAACTGTGGCGCTTTCTGGATTGTTCCAATTCATCTGCTGTACTTTTCTGCACTGGAAGTCTCGCACATCATAAACTGCTGTTGTCCTGTTGTCTTTAATTCTGCACCCACAGTAGTCCACAAGATGCTACACGGTACCAGAAATGAGTCGCAGTATTACATAAAATTCATTCTACTGCAGGGAAAAAACGAGTCTTAAAACATAGCAGTTCTTAATATATACACTTTCATTTAAAACTTCCTATTTTCTTCCACTTGAGTGCCAAAACAAAGAGTCACTATTCACACAGGCTGTCAACAGACTTTGAGACATGAACTTTGAGTGTCTTGACAAAACCCCAATAAGTAAGCTTATTGTAGTTCATAGTTACAGTGAGAAAGACAGATAAGAAAGCCATATACAGAATTAAGGAGACTTTGCACTTTTCATCATGCCCAGCCCTGGGTAGTTCAGATGGGGTACTTGCAGGCAAGCAGGCAGGCAGGGTCATCGTCAGTTGTTTGTGTTGGGACACCTCATAGATTTCACTGCTCACTCTGAAGACTGGCGATTCATGTGTGCTTTTTAGTTTCTTTGTTTTTAAAAGTCTTTAAAGTTGCATCACTCGGAATCAGATAAGTCACTTTAAACAAAGCAAAGTGTTAAGTGTGACAATTTATTTATAACATACTTCCCACCATCACCACCACACACCACCCTGTGAAAGAAAAACCCCTGCTGAAAGGGTGACAATTTTTAGTATGTTTGAAAGAAATTAGACCAACGTTGCATGAAGAGCCACTCTAGTAAAGTTAAGAGCATAACAGAGGGGGAGATAATTCAAAGCATACGTTTACTTTAAGCATTCCAAATTAGCCTGCTTCTCCACTTCCTTAAGAAGTCAACACACAATTGGTCTAAACTCATATCAATTTCCACATTATGTTTTAAAGACAAGTTAGGCAAGAAGTCTTTAGTATAGAAAAGAAACCCCAATGCTTTGTTAATAAACTTCAGATTTCAGTAGGGGAACTGGAAACTAGCCTAAACATCTTCGAGCCCACATTTACTCCCTAATATAAATATTAGCCCAAAAAGTGTAGCCTAAGAGCTCTGACACAGCCACCATCTTAAGATAGCTTCTCTTGTTAAGAGGACTTCTAGACATATTTGTGTTAAAGTTTCTGGTTCTTGCAGTTGTAGGTCATGTAGAAGGTCCCACCATCATACATAACATATTTTTCTTTTAACACCACATACTGTTGAAGCAGCGCTTTGTCTGAGAATGGTTACTTCCAAGAGGGCAAGTCTTGTGTGCTAATTTTGTAACAGGAAACATGCCGGAGAGAGGCATGGAGAGACCAGATATGCTGCTACACAGGAGATCGTGAGGTAAACTGTTCGTGTTTAGAGTGAGTGTAGCTTCTTCCATAGAGTGTTCGTGAGGAAAAGGATCAAAACTCTCTTTCAAGCTCTTGTACAACAGGTAAGGTGCAATAAAGTAACGGTGGCTTGTTTGCTTCTTAAAAAAAAAAAAAAAAAACTTCTTCCAAAGCATAAGGTACTGGCAATTCCCTAACAGATGGGACTCAAGGTTCAGCCTAATGAGCCAGACCTCTTTTTCTAAATCTCCGTTACTTCTCAGTTAAGTGAGACATGCTGCTTTATCAGCAGTTCAAGAGGGAAGTCCCTCTAAGAAAAACAAAAGAAGGAGTGGTGGTAGAAATACAGCCTAAAACCCACAGCAAATTATTTTGTCCATATGCATAAAGCGAGAGATCTCTCTTCTGTTTTCTCTCCTTGGTGTCTGGAAGTTATCTAGGATTAGAACCTACCATGATGTTTGAGCAGTATTTTAATCAACACTGCACTGACTCTGGTCTGCATAACACTTGTGCATTAACCTTGAGATACCTCAGTTTTTACAAGAGATTGATTATTTCTCTTTCTTTCTGTCCTAAAGATTTCCCTATTCCTCTTCAACAGGAACAGAGTTCTATACAACAGGTACTTCCTAGTGCCTCTGAATGGGAAACAATTTCATGATGCTGCCCAGCAACATCTACTTACACCTTAAAATTATGTTTTACACTTTGACTGGGGGGAGGGGGGTGTGGAGAGGGAGAAAAGAGAAGTTTAAAAAGGAAAAAAAATATAAAAAACCCAACAACAACAAAGAGAGTCTCCTAGGCTCTTTCTCCACTTAAAATGGAGATTAGAACAGATAGCAAAACCCCTGTCCAATCAGAAGCATTGGATCCACATCAATTCCTCCAGGCAGGTGAATCTGTTCTATTGTACCACATCAGAAGATGCTCTATCAGTGTTAAAAACATAGTTGTAAATATGGACATTAAGATTTTGGGCAACGCAATGATCAGGAAAGGGCCTGAACAAGTAGTGCCAACAGAAACAGGGTTTGAGTTGGTTTGTTTTTTGTGTAGATGCAAAATGGCAAAGCCTCCACAAAATTTATCTCTGGGCATCTCTACAGAAGGCAGAGAAGTCTAAGAGAGCCTAAAACAAGGAGCCCTAACAAGGAAAAGTGGTGTGCTTACAAGGGTCCGTATCTGGTCTCGTATTTAGAAACAATGTTCTTGCATCGTCCCACTTCTTTGCGCAGCTCTGCAACCTCCGTCCTCAGGGCCGTATTCTCTTTCTCAAGAAAGGCTGCCCGAATTGTGATCTGATTCTCCTTTAATCGCCGAGCATCACGGGAACGCTTTGCTGCCACATTGTTCTTCTTTCGTCTTGTCCAATATTTTTCATCCTGCAGCAAAAAAAAGGAAAAAAAAAGAAAAAAAAAGAAAAAAAGAAGAGCTGCCAACCTGACAACTACATCAAATAGACACCTCTTCATTCTATGATGACATTCAAACTGACTGCTATATCGAAGAATCTCCTTCACTGGTTTGCAGAGCTCAGACACCAAGATGAAGGCAACACAGTACCGTAAGATTTCATCCTTACATGAGTGTTGTTTTAGGATAAACCAAGTGCACTGCTAGAACTAAGGAGATCAAAAGACTTAGCTACTAAGAAGGTGTCCAACTGAAATGCTCCCTTTACTTGGTTTCAGTTAGTGAATGAACTTCCACAGAAAGCAACCTGTTCTGTTGTCTAGGCTGCTTAAAGCCAGATCAGATGTAATGCAGGGCAAATGCATACAATGGTCTTCAAAACTGCAGTTGATGGGGATGTGACTTGATAATTCTTCTAATTTCTGTGTATAGCATGAGAAGTTGCTCCTGACCAGTAATTATCTCATGATACCAAACCAGCAAGAACAGCAGTTGACTTGCCAATTCTATTTTTGGCACTGCTTCTGCCCAATCACATAGGTATAGTTTTATATGTCAAAATGTTCAGGCAAAGAGTCAGGAACTTTAATCAAGGCCTAGAAGTTCACAGCAATAAATCTGTTACCTTTTGCTCATCTGGGACAAAAACCTTCTTGGCTTTTTTAATCATTGGTTGTGGTTTCAGGTCCTCTTCAGTAAACTTGTGCTTGCGAGGATTGAAGAGCTCACCACCAGGCACACTGGACAGCACTAAATCAGCAGGGTCGGGGTTAAAATTCACCTCAACTTCTACGCAGTCAGGATCAATGGGGCTGGGAGTATTTCTCTCATTTTGTGGTGGGGACTCTGGCAACAACAGAAGTTACACTACATTCAGCAGGATGAAGAGAATTAACCGAGAAGCCAACTTGGGTATTTCTATTTACTGCCCTACTGTGGACAGTATTTAATAGTAGTATGTGGTATTTCCCTAAAGTGTGCTTGGTGCTGTACAGCTGCTGGTACAGAGAGAAGCTACACAGTCCAGTTTGTAACACAAACTCTAGGAACACATACCAGACTAACAGACATGAGTAGACAGATGCGGGACAAGAGTTAATACTTCCTTGGCAGAAACATCATGCTTTGCACACTTAAGCAGGGCCTTCCACAGCAGTATGAAATAAGAAACTTGTACCAGCCCGAGTTGTGTGCCATAGAAAGCCTTACAGAAACAAACCTGCCCAAAGACCCAGGTCCCTGGGTCCTTCAAAGAACAGACGTTTGTATTTCCAAACAAAGGACTAAATAAAGGTGGGTTTGTTACAAATGCAACAATATTCTATGACTTCATCACATGGAAACAAATGTCCCAATAGATTATCTGACACCATTAGTGTTCATATGAACTTTGTCGTATTAACCTATTGTTTACATACTTCATACATACAAATTGTAAATGTCAGTGCAATTTTTAGTAGTGACCAATGAATAATTTTTTTCATATACCACCTAAAAAAAGACACACCCTATGTCTTATTGAAGTTGTTCCACATTTTGCTTTTCTCTCACAGATTCACAGAAGAGGCCCTGAGCAAAATGCTTTCTGTAAAGTCTGATCATAAATAGTACTGTGAAAGTTTGGTGGCTATCATGTTTAAACTCCAAATCTAGGGCGAACTGAGCTAAATTCTTTAATAGAGAAGAACTCCATATTACAAACAAAGAGTAGAAGTTTTCTGGTACTATTTAAGTAGAGTTTTGTTTCTTTGTTCCTCCATTCTCACTTCAAAGCACCACAGAACATCAAACTGCATCATTAACACACCTTTTCCAAGTGTCTGTTCTCACATTTCACAGGCGAGCAAGAAAAGATTGCTTCATTGTTTTTCTATTAAGCATTATTATTTGAGGTACATTAAGTTAGCATAAGTTCACCCAAGCAGACCAAGGTAGCACAAACGACTTGTCACAAACTATCAAATCTGTTGTAAAATAACCTGAGAAACTATTTTCTCAACATGTCCAGCTTCTCACTAGATTAGCAATATCAAGAAAGCAAATACTTTATGTTGGTGTTTCAGCTCTCCTAATTTCAAAAGAGAAACAGACTGCGTACTGAGACACGCTCATTCGTTTTTTCCAGGAAGGGGAGAGGGAAGAACAGAAGAGGCAAAATCTTCATGACACATGGACTAAGGCCCTACACTGAGCATGTTTGTGCTACTTAACCTGCCACAGCTAACACTGACAGGTTAGCGTGTCTCCTCTTTGATCTAAACAGGCACCTTTTAATACCAGAACAACAAAAGCCTCTCAGAGCCCCGTATTATTCCATCTACCTGTGCTGGAGGCTGCTTCAGATTGCTGGTAAACTGCAGTGGAAGAGGATGATGCAGGAGAACCAGTGGAAGCACTGGCAGACTCCTTGCCTTCCAGCTCAGCCACAGGCAAGAGTGGATTCTGGTTCAAATCCAGGTGAGTAGGGCTGGAAGGAATTCCATTCTCCAGCAGGAACTCATCCAGATCCATGTACTCCAGGTGGAAAGACTCGCCATCATAAGGAATAGTTTTGTCCCAAATGGGTGGCATAAGGGAAGCCGAGACTGCCATAGTGCTGGCAGCTGCTGCCTCATCTTCCTCAAGCTTTATCTTCTCCTTCTCTTTATCTGAAAGATACAAGTAGGTCACTGTACAAGCTGCAACAAAGGAAAGACTCAAGGTTTAAGAGTCTAACAAAATCCCCATGAAAGGAAATTCAGTAAACTGTATTTCTGCCTCATGACATGGTCTGAAAAATCAGATGTTGAAAGGCAACATTGATTTGTTCAGTATGGAATGCTCTGACCCCTGGTCTGATGGCCAGACCACAGACATTCGAGTAGCCTTGAAGACCAGCATCTTTGCTGTGATAACTTACCAAAGCGTGATACAATACCGCATGTAGCTTATTGTTAAATAGTCACTGCAAAATAGCCTGGCTCATCTTGGAAGACAGCGAAAGTGAGTATCCATAAGGAGGATTACATGCGAAGCCATTAAGAAAACTCCAAGGAAGCAGAGCAGTTTATTCTATGCACAAAGAAAGAAGGTGCAGAAGAGTAATCTAGATACAAACAAGAAAGGAATATGGATTTTCAGATTACATTTGAAAATTAGTCACAAAGGTCCACAGGACACCAGAGACCTGGACGTCTATTGTTCAGTATTTTAGCAGCAGTTATTTCTGAAATGACTCAGCATGTCCACACAGAGCAATAGCTCCAAATGCTGCTCACTATAGATAGCTCAGAGTACCTACACACACGATTTGCACTCTTTGGGAAGATGTCTAATAAGGCATACTCCCACACCCCACCCCCAAGCCACAAAAGACCGATGAAATTTTCTCCATCTACTATGCTACAGTGCACATATTACAGAAAAATGGCTGTTTCTATGTTCCCCATAACTACTGAATCTTAACAATTGTCTGGGACAGAATCCAAGCAGAAAAGTCAAGTTATGGAATAATTACATAATTTAAGAGATAAAAATAAGCTGGCAGAAGAGAAAAAAAGAATCCAAATAATTTTCCTGATCCAGTTCTCCATGTAGACATGCAGTTCTACCAGCACTGAAGGAGGCATTGCAGAAGCAGTGCCAGTACTGCCAGCTTTGAGCCAGCACTGCTGTCAAAAGGAACAGTCACCAGTTGTATCCTAACCAACTGCAAATTGGGTTTTTCCAAGGAAGCTGACAAATATTCAGTTCAATGGAACAAGGATTCCAGGGACACAGGGACCAGTATTGACACAGGTTAGCCCAATAAAATGCACAAATGTTTGGTATTAAGGCTTTCTAGACTGGCTACAATATGCTAAAGGAGTATTTTTCTTTATCGGGGGTGGGAGTGGGGGTGAAACTCTGCTCTAAATCAGAAAAGCCTATTTATATAAAACCTATTCTGATAGAACTGGCATTCCTTCCGCTCTTGCCTTAGCTGGTGTGGAGCTGGGACTGAAAGAGCTTTTTATGGCTTAAAGAACAGTGCTGCCACATGAAATAAATTATCATTTTAATCTACCGTGCTCTGAACATTTTATACAAAAGGAGATACCTATTTTAAACTAAACAGCTATTAAAACACTTACCAGCCATAGCCTTGGCTCTAAGAATAAGTAAAGAACACATGGAATTCAGACCAGTGGCTCCTGGACCTGAGCTTTGTTAACATAATCTTGTAGTTTTGGCCTTCCCCCTTGCTACTTGACACTGCTGCTTCTGAATTGCCATCTCCCAGCTCGTATCTCTGCTACCAACTACTTTTTGCAGGGAGTTTTGCAGCTTTCCTACCCTTCACATGGGCAAAGCAAACGTGCAGGTTAACAGTCATGATCCAAATAAACTGCATTTTTCGAAACAGCTCCTGCCTGAAGCTAGTAAAGAAACAGTGTCTACTCTGCTTCACATGTAAGGAAGATTTCACTTACTACTGAAGCACAGCCCACTAAATTGGAACCGCCATTTTACATTTAATTTGTGAATCTGGGATTGTGTATTTCCATAAGGTTTGCATAGTGCCCAGCACAAGGGAACCCAGATTCGCATCAGGGATTGTAGACAATATCCTAGTAAAGACATTGCCAAAATAAATGCAAACGACAATAATGAATTCTTTGTAAATCACTTTATTTTTTAATCAACGTGATAAGAAAAATGTGAATGTTGAGTCAAAATGCCAGGGGGAAAAAAAAATAAAAATCAGTCTTTACTCTTGAAAACAATACTATTCCATTATAAATTATACCAGTTTTAATGCAAGCCAGCAGTGCTTTTGTTTTGCAACACTTAATACAACACCTCCAACAGAGGAGAAATCTCAAGTGACCGGTAGACTAAACATAAGGCTTAAAAATATTTTTTCAGAAGGTAGATGCCAAAAAGGACTACATTGCTAGTGTATGTGGCTCTTCTCGTATCTTTTAATGCCTTTTAGATGTACACCATCATCCTGCTATATCCTGAAAATACCGTGGTCCCTCTCCAACTTCCTCTTGCTATGGTCCCTGACTCACACCACATTAGAAGACCATCTGAAATGTTTTGTCCTTTTGCTACATGTTGACAACTGGACAGGCACTGGGCCCCCAGTGCTGTCTTTGTTCAGCTATGCTGCCCCTCTCTCTCCCTCCTCACTTCTAACAGCAATATCTGAAAATTAAAATAGCAGAAGTTAACATGCATATTGGGTGCCCATGTATTTCAAATGTGATACATAAAAAGATAAAACCTTTTATGATCATTTTCCATTGACATTTTCCCACTGGCTTTCTTTCAATTCATTTAATCTTCATTTCTGCTGCACAACATCCTGCTGGGTGCACAATATCTAATGAAACACTAATTAATTTCTTGCATCTTGAGGGGGAAGTTTCTGCCCGCCCCATCACAGGGAGCTGAAATATTAATTCTCTTAAGATATTTATCGTGTAAACAGGTATTACCTGACAGCAGAGCTGCAGTATCCTAAGAGGCTCCATTTGCAGTGATTCAAGGTCACCCTGATAAATCTGGACTGTACTTCTGCAGCTGATAGCTCATGTCTGATTTAGCCCCCTCATTCTGCTACTGTGACCTACTAACTAGGCTGTACATGTGCTGTCAACAGAGAGGTCACTAGTTTATGGTAAGTAATTTAGGCAGAGCATGACAGTTCTTGAACTATTGGAAATACTGCTGTTTTAGCCAAAACCAGCAGCCTGGAAAGAGCTTTATTCCACATCCCGGTTTTTCCCCAAAAAACCTACTACCCACAAAACAAAAGCACACCAAAAAATATTTTGGCCACAACTATTGAGTGCTATCCCAGCCACAAACAGAACAAACACTTCCTTGACAAAAGTTCCTCTTGTTCATAAAAAAAAATATTGTCAAATTATACCAAAATCACTATACAGACTAAGGATCGCTCCATAAATCTTTAGTCCCACTTGTGACAATGGAACAAGACAGGTTATAGGGCTCTGTATTCCTGATGCCCATTACTGTGATGTTCATTGAAGCATTCCTCCTGCCACAGCAGAACACAACTGGCAATTAAGGCATCCTTTGGAGAGTACACAGCAGCTCATTATTAATAGGAGAGACCTACACTCCTGCTCCAGAATATTAATTGTCTTCCCTTGCACCACAGAACCTTTTATAAAAAGACTATTATTTTTATTTATTTAATCCCTACAGTGTACGTGACGACAACTTACAGCAAGGGCATCAGATATACTTGGTATATGGCAGGGCATTCAAGATGATGGCATTCAGTTGGAACTGGATGTCCTCCTCTGTTGCTTAGAAGGATTAGAAAGCCTGCTGGCTTACTGGGTAGTCAAATTACCTACAGCAGTTGGAAAACCCACAGGTAGCTTGTGGGGACTATAAATGGACACTGCAGCTAGTTGATACCATTTCTCGCTGAATAAGATATAAAATTTAATTTTTGTCAACAGGCATTCCAGACAAAAGGCACAGGGTCTCTTCTCAGAAAGCTTGCTGAAAACACACCCTTGTTTTAAGTAAATTAGTAATTATTTAACATTTTGGCTGTGTCACTATACTGCAAAGGAACAGAAAGTAAACAAGGATCTTCTGAAGTCATGTCACAATTCTACTGACAAGTCTTTTGTAAAATTACCTGCTAACACTGAAGGAGTTCTTTCTTTTGCCTTGCAAATATGCAAACAAGAAAAGCAACAGAGACCAAAATAAACAGAAAGCAACAAGTCCCACAAAGTGTGAAGTGGAACAGTACAAGGTGGACTGAGGAAATCTATGGAGAAATTTTAAGAATGAGAACAATCTGAACTTCATTACAGCATTAATGGAGAGGGGTAATCAAGATGCAATGGACTCATTAGAAAGCTTTAGACAGTCAAGCTCTCTAAACACCTTTCCAAGATGGAACAGGGTCATCTATAGTAAAAGGAAAGGTATCAAATGTTTCTAATTTCATGAAGATGCACCACCTCAAAAATACCTTACTTTTTTTTTAAATTTTGCATCTCCATAGGCCAGATCACATGATTCTGGACAAGAAAACCACCCCTAAGACTAAGTCAGCAACCATCATAGTTTCCACATGTGACCTTAAATTGTTCCTGCTGACACTATCTCCTTTAAAAAGGACTGGGTAAAGAAATAGTTTAAGAAAACCCATAACGTTGTAGATTCAAGATTCTGTATACTGCAGCATTCTGCACCATAGCAGCAAACCTTTATCAGAGGTTGACTTTTTTTTTTTCTAACAGAAAGGAGAAAAAAAAAAATATTTGCCAGAACCACAAGATGGATACATTTACACAATACTGTACAACGTTAGACATGCAAAGTACACGGATCTTAACTAGGATCCTCACTGGGAACAATCTTGTCAACCTTGCTTGCACTGCAGTCTATCCTGAATACTGTCTGATGTTCCAAAAATTATTCTCAACCTCAAAACCCCTAAATATAAGGATTTATTTTATTATATACCAGTACGCTAGTCATTACAGTGGTGCAGATAAACCTGAGCCTTCCTCAAAAATCAAACCGATGCTCAGAAAGGCAAAAATACTGCCAGGTGGGAAAAAAAATAAAGTTTAAAAAAAAAAAAAGCGTGCCATCAGCAACGAAGGAGACTATAAGCACCAGCACTGTTATTTACACAGCTGTTGTCTGCATAATCAGTGGGAGGGAGAGACAGCTCCAACCTATGCAGCATCGCGTGTGCAGGCACTCAGTCATAACCTCACGGATTATCACCAAACCTAAGCTGAAAAGACTTGCTGCTTATGCGTGTCACCGTGCAACTTTTCGCAGCAATTAAGGTCACGGAAGACTCAAAAACCTTTCCACTGTTGCTCCCAACT
The DNA here is from genome assembly GCA_026413425.1 of Tringa solitaria. NCBI lineage: Eukaryota > Metazoa > Chordata > Aves > Charadriiformes > Scolopacidae > Tringa > Tringa solitaria. Next base: position 53,822,081 of record JAOXJM010000001.1, read on the forward strand.
CGGTGTCTGAAGGCAGGGGAGGCTTCAGAGAGCTCGGGGAATAGAAAAACCAGAGCGTCACGTCCTGACTTCCACCTATCTCTCGTAGCATTTTATTCCGCCCGGCGCACGCTCCCAAATACACCCCAAAGGCCGCTGGCGGCAGCTGAATTTTCCAGTCGCACCGGCTCGCCGAGGACACCCGGCCCCGCGGGGCGGCCGCCGCTGAGGCGGGGAGCCGGCCGGGCTGCAGGCCGGCGGCCGGCCCCGGCAGGCCGAGTCCTTTCCCGGCGGGATCCCCTGCTGCCGGCACTTGGCACGGCCGGCCGGGGAGGGGCGGAGGGAAGGAAGGACGTACCGGGGGAGGACGCCAGGCCTGGGCATGTGGCCTTTCCCGTGGGTGCCCCCCCCGCGCCGCACACACCGCGGCCAGTCCTTCCGTGACCCGGCGGGTCCCGCCCTCCGAGGCGGGAAGAAGCGTGGGGGGAAGGAGGAGGAGGAGGAGGAGGAGGAAAGGAAAGGGAGGGGGGGGTGGGGGGAAAGCTGGAGGGTGCTGCGCGCTCCCGCCGCCCCCGCGCGCGCTCCCGGGCTCACCCAGGCGCGCCTCCCGCGGCGGGTTCTCCATCAGCTTCTTCAGCACCAGCGGGAAGGCGCCGGCCAGGCCCCGCTGCTCCTGCTGCGCGGCGGCCCCCCCCGCGCTCCCCCCGGCTGCAGTGGGCTCCGGTCCTCCCGCCGCCGCCGCCTCCTGGTGCGCGGCGCGGCCGGGCATACTCCCCGCGAGCTGGCGGGCGAGCTGGCGGGCGGGCTGTCAACGGTCGCGGCGCGAGGCGGCGGTAGCTGCTGCAGCGGCGGCGACGGCAGCAGCAGCTCCCCAGGACCCCGTCGAGCAACGACGAGCGAGACGGACGCGCGAACAGGCGCAGAGCGCATGCGCAGCCGGCTGACGCCTGGCAGCGTGTTTCAGTATTCATGAGGGCGGCCCCGCCCCCTCCTCCCCACCCCGCCGCGCCCATTGGCCCGCGCCGCCCGGGGGGGCGGTCCCGAGCGGGCACGCGCCCTCCGCCCGCCGGGGCACGTGCGGGGGCCGGCTGCGGCACTTCATTAGCATGTGGAGCCCCGCCCCCCTCCTGCGTCACCGCCAGCTGCTCCTGAAGGCGAGGCGGGAGGGGGGGGGCAAGCGCGCGCGTGGGCGGCGGAGGAGGAGCAGCGCCTGCCGCGGGGCGCGCGCCCGCCACTCGCCTCCTGGGCGCTGTCTCTGCGCATGCGCAGGAGCCCCCCCCCTCCGCCTTCTACCCGGCCGCTGCTCGAGGCGACCGTTACCGGCTGAGTGGACTGTGTGGGCGGCCCGGGCTGCGCGGCGCCGAGGAGCCGCTTCTCAGCCCTGCTGCCTCAGCCCCGGCCCCGGGCTCGGTCCGGTTGGGCTCGACCGCCGGGGCAAGCCGTGCAGCGTGGGTGGACGGCGGGCCCGGAGGTCGCGTAACCGCTTCAGTCGTCGCTGCTACCGAACCGCCGCCGGTGCCAGGGATCCAGCCGGCCCTTAAATATCCTCGTTTAGGGTCTTGAGATCACCTGTCCCACCTGACCTGCATTTAATCTCCTCCTGTCCTACATCATGTCCGTAGTAGCTTGCCCTATATAGCGTTAGCAGGGAGAAGGACCTCACTGCGGCTGCTGGCATGGCTGGGAAGCTGGAGGAGGAGTGGGGGGGGAGATCTCTCCAAGTTCTCATAATCACAAGCGATTCCTTGCAATTCCCCAGCCAGTCCCCCTCTTCCAGCAACAGGGATGTCATGCTGGGATTTAAGCTTCTGAACACAAAGGGAGAAGGTGTTGCCGAGCTCATCCCCAAGAGCACAGGCGGATACAGAGGATCTTCTCCTGCAGAATGAATAAGCTCGTAGAAGTGACAGACGCTACAGCCACAAGCTTCTTCCATCAGCAGTTGCTGCCTCTTGCCGCAGAAGGGCCGGCCGAAGCAAACCTACCGCATAGCACTGTGAGCAGGGAAAGGAAAGGGTGCTCAGCCTCCCTGGGATGGTCCCATCCGCACCCAACAGAGCCACAGGTGCCAGGGCAGAGATGTCCTTCCAAGTGCCAGCAGAAAAGGGACCTCTTCCCGGGTAGACACTCGGGCATCTGCTCAGTTCAGCTGCTCTTCCACAAACCTCAGATCTTTCATTGTGGTTGCAAGGCCAAATTTGACCTGACCCTTGCTAATAAACCCTGATGGTCTTTGTGACACAAAATCATGTCTGAATTCCTCCCCATGCACCCCAGGAAAAGGAACAGATTGGAAGTCGCATGGGGTAGGTGCTTTCCCTCACTGCCTTACTACAACAAGGACCTGGGGACGCCTCCTTCCAACCCCGCCGGACAGAGAGCTGCCCTACATGCCAGCTACTTCTCTTGCATAGGCTGGGAGGCTGAATCTGCTGCCTCCTTCTCAGGGGGCAGGGGTGGGACTCCTGACGCAACTCCTGCGTGCATGCTGCCCAACAGGGAGCTGGGAAAAGGGCCCCCTTGTTAATACAGGCTGTGGGCCAGAGGCTGGAACAGCATGGGTTAACGCATCATTTATCAAGGCTGATAAATCCAGCTGCAAGAAGCAGGCAGAACAGGTCATGCTCCACTGCCCAGCATGCTCCAGGGCTGCTGCTCACCCTCTACGGACTCCATCTGCCTTGCCAAGCTCAGCTGGCAGAAGAAAAAAGTACATGCGTGAAAGGGAGATGCCACTTCACACGGGGCAATGAAAGACAGATGTTGGACCACACATGACAGAGGCAGCACACGCAGCTTGGCAAGGGGCAGTGGGCTCACAGTGGTGCTTTTGCCTGGGAAATAGCAAGTTGTAGGAGAACACAACCTAGTGAGTTCAGGAAGGAGCAGCTTCTAGGAACAGGACGAGGGGATGTAGCCAAAGTGGGCAGGCCGCAGGCTTCCTGTTCAGTTACGGCTCTCATAGTCGCTTTGTTCCATTGTTGTTGATGCTGGAAGCCCCCAGGGATGGCACTATGTCTCAGTACTATACAACACTGCTTCAAGGAACAGGCTCTGTGTGCCTCCCCCCCTGCAGATCTCAATGCCAACTGCTTTGCTGGGTAACGTCCATATGAATGGAGGTTATTAAAACCACTCAGCAGCCTTTACTCCAGGGCTCTTCCCTTTAGATCCACCATGCTCTTCCTCCAGCATATTTCCACCCACACTCCACTGTGCTAAGGTTTGTTGTGCACCACCACTGGGTTTTGACTGTGCTTGGAGAGGGTTTAAGCCTGTACAGTGTTAGCTGCTTGGCCCAAAGGCGGGAGGGAGTTCCTGGGGAGCATTCCTGTGGGTTCCCTCTCACAGCACCCTGCTTGGGCATCAGCTCTGCCCTCCCAGCAAGGAGGGAGGTTGCTCTGAGAGCTTTCTTCTGGCCTCCTCTGGGGATTAGGGGCTCAAGCCATTGCCAGCAGAAAGTAGGCACTGCACCATCAGCTGTACCTTCTTGGTTAAGATGGGATCTGCCTGGATTTTTACAATTTCTCTTTTGGTCTGCAGCTGAGAAGGAAGAGGAGGACCATGAGAAGTGAGGAGAGGAATGCAGTGGCCTTGGCTGCTACTGCTGGGAGTCTTGTCAGGACCAGATGATGCAGAACGGCCCAGCTCTGATGCAGCAGGGAGGCAAGCAAGAAGCAGCCCAGCACTAGGCACAGGTCAGGGGGAACATGTACATTAAACCCCACTGGGAGGTCTGAATAACAGAACACATTTCAGACAGAAGCCTGAGACTCAGCAAATCCGGACGAGTGGTGTATAGGTATGGAGATCCACGAGGAGAGAACTGAGCTCTGTGGGAAGAGGGCTATGACAGGAACACTGGCCAGGGAAGGGAGGCGGCATAATAAGGACAATTCCAAGGGTTACGGGAGGTGATGCTGAGAGGCAGGGTGGTCCTGGGGCTGAAGAAGAAAACTGCCACAAAACAGCACTCTCAGCTGCCAAATAAGCCATACTGAGTTAAGACTAAATGATTCCCTCTGCGAATCATTGATTCCCCCTTTACCCCCCACTTCAACTTTTGCCAAACAGATAAATCTTGCCAGCACTCCTCCCTTGGATTAATTCAATCCACTTGGCTGTGGAGACCAGAGATCCCAGAAAGGCAGCCAAACTTCAGCTTAGCCACAGCAAGGCTCTGCACCACGTGAGTCTCCCTTGGCCATTACTGCCTCCTCCCAGCCAGGTCTGCTTTCTACCTGGGTATCAATTAGCTCAGAAAACATGCCCTGGTCCCCACACACAGCTTCATACTGTGTGATATGTAAACACACCCATTAACGGGCAAAGTCTCAGCAAAGGAGAGAGCCAGCTCACAGGTGGCAGCAGCAAAGCTATGTGACAAAATGAGCCCCTTAGTGGGCATGGCAGCTCCCCTTGCCCTATTAACCCCTTTCCCACTGCGAGCTGTGCGAGTCCCAAGGGCTCCCTGTACTCCAGCAGGTGTAGGCAGCTGCCTTTCCTGCCATGAACGCTTTATTGCTGCAGCAGCAGCCTTTTCTCCCATTGACTCCAAAGCAAGAGCAGGGTCCCTCTCTACTTTGTGCATCTGACTTTTCTGCTCCCACCTCCTGGATCATGCTGCCCCTCAAGACTGCAGAGCCGTCGGCATGTCCTGGTAGCAACTCACTGCAGAGGAGCCAGCTCATTGCATGTTTGTTTCTGTGAGTTCAACTCACTCCTGCCTAGACATAAGCTTGTTGAGCCAAGGTGTTCCCACACACCTCCCTGGAACTCAGCAGTGAACATTAAAACACAACAAACAAAAAGCAGCTTGCCAAGGGTATGTGGCATCCTATCCAAAACCAGAGGGTCCCTGAGTTGTGCTATGGGCACTTGGAGCATGTCCAGGAATAGAGAAGTGGTCAGTCCAGCAAGCATAAAGTCTTCAGCACAGCAGAAGCCCAGACTAAATCTCTTGGGTCCTTTCCATTTGTTTTCTAGGACACTGCACAGATAGCAGGAAAGCCTAAGAGTACAGAAGTGCTCTTGCAAAGAAAACACAACATTTACTGTGTTCCCTACCCCAGCTTTCCACTGATAAACAACTGCAGCATCAAACACAAAGTTTGCACGTAGTCAGCCTGCATCACACGTGCCAGGCTCCCTGGACAGCCTACACCTGGGAAGAGGCAATATCTGGAGGCTCAGCAGTTATTAACCATGGGACAACCTGGATAGGAGTGACTTCCGGGATTGCTGTGTGAGCACAGAGATTTGTGCCCAAGCCTTCTCTGTGCACAAAGCTTTCAGGGTTTCCAAGAAGTAGCTGAGCACAGAGATTAAAAGGATCAGGAGCTCAGCACTCTTGACTGATTTTGTAATCAATCCATTGCTGCCGTTTTTCCTCCTAGCTGCACAACGCGCTTGGTGCCAGAACTCCCTGTCTGACTTGGACACTTGGGGAAAACACACCCTTGAAGGGCTTGCAGCAAACAAGATCTTCTGCCCTCTTCTCGCCTGTCAACTTAAGGAGTTGAAGGAGAAATCAAAACAGAAACCCCAGCGTGCATTCCCTCAATCCTACCTGTCATCTTGTTGGTCCAGGGTAAGGAGTACTCCAGCAGGGACTTCAGGACTTCAGGAAAGTCCAGGGCAGTGGGGCCCCCGGGACTGTTGCAGCTTGACATGTCCTGTCCTGGGACTCTGCTAGCACGGCTAAGGGAGGGCCAGGTGCCTGGCCGCCAACGCTACACCCCACTCGCCTAGGTGTTGTGAGAAGGGCTCGGCGGGGGCGCCTGCAGTGGGCTTGCCAAACTGCTCCGGCTGAGAGTAAAAACAAGGAGGAAAGGAAGGAGCCTGGCGGAGATGCAGTTTGCCTGGCTGTCTTCACCTCCCCCTCTCCCACTCTGAAGTGGCCAATTGTGGAAATAGCTTGCAGCCTCGCAGGGCTGGGCCGGGCGGCTGGCCAGCGTGGTTTTACAGGGCCTTTCCCAGCCAATCCAGCAGCAAAGAACTGGGCCAGTTATCTAACTTTGCAAAGGCAGCACCCTTTTCCTTCCCAAGGTGTTATAACAAATATACACGCTGTGGGGAAAAAAAAAAAGCAGCAGGCACACACTGTCAGGGGTACACACATCGGCTGCAAACACAGCAGGAGAGGGATCCTCTGAAGGGAGGCTCTGAGGAGCTCTGAGCTGCGCAGGCTGCCCCGTGGAGGTACGCACGCTGTCTGCATCCACCTCCTAACTCTTCAGCTCTCTGAGCTGCAGATAGTGACAATACTTTGTCACAATACCCTTACCCTGTGTCCCTCCTAAGTCAGTATTGGTAACAGCGTAAGGCATCTTTCTTATCAATTGTGCATCATCCCAAAAGTGCGGAATTTCTCTTCGTAAGTGGCACAGAGTTTTATCAGAAAGGCAACAGCCTCCTCTTGGAGCAGCGATGTAAGGCAAGAGAGTTCATGCACCCTGCAAATACTCTGATAACAGCTGGTTAAGTAAGACCTTCAGCATGCAAAGCCCCTCCTCTCCTGTTAGTGAAGTTTTTTAGCACAGAGGGGTGGACTGGAGACAGGAAGATAAAGGTCTGATCTTCTTTAACAGGATCTGGCTTGGGAAGGAGCATCTTACATGTGCTGGGGTCTTCTCTTTCACTGGGTTGTGGTAATTAGAACAGAAGTGATTTTGTTTTGCAGTTTGGTCCTGTCCGTTTTGCCTTACAGCCTTACAGCACCAGTGCAAGTTGATAGGAACCGGATATTCCTACACTGATCTATAAGCCCCAGCTCTCAGGAACAGCCCAGCAAAACCACGCATGGCCCTGAGCATGAAAGTGGCCTGAGTGAAGTCAGAAGGATTTTTCTTGTTTCTAAAGTGAAACATTTCACTAGCCCAGGATTTAGAGAAAAAGGGATAGGGTTTTGCTCATTCCTGGCTGCGTGGTGTTTAGTCCCATAAGGAAATGCATTTGCTTTAACTCCACGAAAACCAAAAGGAAAGAATTGCCTAGCTAGGCTGGGTAGTTGGGAATTTCAGATTAGCTGGGGAAGTTTCATGATCTATATCCCAATATAATCAGGCACAGAAATCACAAGGTAGATGCTTTGTTAGAATTCTTAATTATGATACAACTGCATTACAACCTCTTGGGGTTTTCCCCGTGGTTTGCTCCCCCCACACTCTCAGAGAGAATGTAAGAAAGCAGATAGTGATAATCACCAGTGGTGAAGCCATTCAAGGAGAACAGCCCCCTACTAACCCCAGCCTGTCATGATGTCCTCCACCCACCCAAACCTGGAGCCAGTAGACAGACTCTGCAAACATTCTTGAAAGTCAGTGGATTCTGGCCACTGGGAGCAAGAAAAGTGATCACATCTCTCCTTCCTGGAGCACATCCTGCCAGCCAGGACTTCCATGTCCTTTCTCAAAATCTTCTGATCCATTCTGGCTGGCCAAGGCAAATGGAGTGGGGTCACTCAGTCCTGCCAGGCATCTCCAACATTTGGGAGAGCTATCGTCATATATGCCTAGACCTGCTTCTCATGAAACGATGACAAGGTAAAGTGACTGGGAATGTGGTAGCTGCCCAATGCCAGGTGTAACTGGATCTGGGTTTTGCCCCAGGCTCAAACTTATCCTGAAAGCTGGACAAACATCTGACTGCATATCTGGAGGCACAGGAGGACTTCATAGCAGCTGCTGCAGCAATTAACTAACATTTATGGCTTCAGAAAATGAAGAAGTTCATTGAGAGGAAATTCTCACTTAGCATTTTGAATTATTAGCCTGCAATGGACATCTACAAGGTTGTTTTTTTCTTAGAGATCTGAGAGCACATATAACATCTTGTGTTTGCCATGTCCACAAAGTCTCCTGCCAACATGTGTCCTTCTTGATTCATAATCCCTCTAAATCAAGCTCCCACCCAGGAGAAGAGCTTGGGTAACATCACTAGTAGGATGCATAACCGCTGCTCTGACTTCAAGCCCTGGGGAAGCAGAAACCATGCTCTGTAGAGCAGAGTCACAGGAGTGGGGAGTGTCCCTCTGCCCTTGTGTCCTGCCATGGAGAGTGCTTGAGCTGCTTTAGTGAACGAAGTTGAAATGTTTGCTCTGGAAAGCTGCAGGCATGGCCACAGGTTGTATCATTTGTGCTGGCTGCACTGTTATCAGACCAGATCGTTATTTATTATTATTGTAATCCCATGTTAGTGGAGGTCTCAGCAACTCTGCTCCATCACTCAGAAGCCCAGTCAGCCCTTAGCAGTGCGTTTTCTAACAGACTCAACCAGCTATAATCAAGTTATGCTGGCCCTAAGTGGGTAGCACACAGAACGGAGCACCTAACCTGATGGAGAGGGCCAAACTCTGGGAACATAAATTTAAATGGCAGAGGCCAGTGCTATCTTCAGTGTCTTTTGTCTAGGTCTTCCAGTGTAGCTACCCACACTGCCAGCACCCTCGACACATTTGCCTGAGGAGCATGTTCAGCAGTGCTATGGCTGCACGCAGTCCTGAGGGAAGGAGTGGGTGTCCTTCAACATTTGCCTTGGTCCGTCTTTTCCCTCCTTTTACATTTTCATTCCAAAGAGTTGCATTTTTTTTTTAAGCACAACCAAATTCTTGTACCTTGCTTCCCCCCTGCCTCCCCACTTCACCTCTCTGTAGTGCTCTGTTACTTCTATTGGTACCAGGGCATATAAAAACTCTCTTTTAAAACTCCTAATTCTACTCTTGTCTTTAGAGGGATCTCTCTATGGAGATCTGTCATCAGGCTTGAAGTGCACCTGGAACTGCAGAGCATCGCTGCTCAGATGTTACTGGTAGGTACAGCCTTCCTGGCAGTTTGAGACCCAAAGGGATCATTTTGAACATTAAGACTTCTCTGATACAACCCCATTCAAGTAGGAGGAGCTGGGCAAGGGGGTTCTTCGTGCACTTCTCTAAGTTGCCATTTTTCCCTCAGCCCCAAGAGTGCTCCCTCAACTCCTTCACAGGGTCACATCCACAGCACTTCTGGATCTGCTTTTCCACTGTTTCCTCTCCTGCTGGTGTCCTGCAGCCACCCTGAGCCCTGAAACAAGAGACAGTGGCACTGCTGGGTGGCTCCTCTAGCCAAAACTCCTGCAAATCGTCTCTATGAGTCTTGTACCTGGTGGTGGCACCTGGCTGCACACCAATTTATGAGGCCACCATTAATAGAAGGAAACTTAGTTGTTTATTACAGGTGTCTGAAAGCACAGCTTGCTGGGAAATGATCAGCAGCAGTGACATTTGACCAAAGAAAAGCATTAATGGTTATTACTACTAATTGCTGTTATCTTAGTTTCTTCAGATAAAAAGAAATCTGGGCTTGATAATCTAATGGAAATAATATAGAAATATTTTAGAAAATAAAAAACTTTTTTGTCTGATTTTCTAAGGACACAAAGCTTACACAACAGCATTGTCTGTCCGTCCATCCATCCATCGCTCCTTAGAACAGGCTACTCATTTTGGCAAAGTGATAATTATATTTAAATATCTTTTTATATTTGAAACATAAACTAAGAAGAAGAGAGAGTCAAATTAATGCCTTTTCAGAGAGAAAACTTGCTGTTATTTATTGTTTGAGTTGGGGCATGTGCACTGGCAGCCAATGCCCCAAAGCACATGCTGCCCCTGGCAGGTAATTGTGAGGGGAGAGGAAGAAGCCAGTAGTACTGATGGAATTTTGTGGTGAAAGATAAGGAAGGTTACTTACTCTGAGGTGTATCTGGAAATAAGGACAACGCTCTGAAGAAAACTCTAGAAGCTTTACAAGTACTGCTGCTCTTGAAACAACTTTCTTTTTTTCAGTCAGTTGAGACCATTCACCTTATCAGCACAGCCATTATTCAGAAATTTCCGTATCACCTCACACAGGGGTGTCTTCTGCTCCAGGTTCCAGACCTATTCCTCATGGTCTGTGTGAAGGCTCCAGATGCACCCATGGGGATTGGTTCTTGCAGCAAACCTGGCTTGGTAAGTGGTTTCCTCTTTCTTCTTTTATCCAGGCAAACCCTTTGCCAGAGGTCAGCCACTGCCTCTTTGCAGACATCTATGATTTTTTTTGTTATACTAGCTCCTAGGACAAATGCGCACTCTGCTGCCAGCTGCCAGATTTAACTATTTATTTGCATGGTACTTTGGGTTTGATAGGGAATTTTGTTCACCTTGGCAGGGGCCAGCAAACTGAGTTTCACTGTGGCCTTTTTGAAAGTGTGCTTGCCCTGCATCCCAGCACCTTGTCTTCTACAGGGTTGAGATGCTACTGCTAGTGGCAACAGACATCTACGGAGCTACAAGGACACTCAGAACGGCAGCAGCAGGGAAAGCTGTGGCCAGACCCAGGGGTGTCTGCATCCACAGCAGATTGCTTTAAAAGAAAAATAATGAGGTGGGAGAAGGAACGATGAAGCCTGTGTGGGAGGGTGGACAGCTGAGGGTGGTAAAAGTGGGACTGGGGCTCTGTGTTGGCTAAAGACTGCCTGGCACCTGAAGCATGGGCACATCACCCTTTAAGTACTCTTGATGGTATCAAGGTGAGACACAGACACACAGGCCTTGCACTGAGCCTCCTTCCCAACTGTAAAGGGGCTGTCCCTTCCCAGGGCAGGGGAAGGGACATGTATTGCATGCATACACATGCATATGTATGTGTACATATGTGCGTGTCTCCCTCTGTGGAGAAGCAGCGCCAGGATCCCTGAGTGAACGGTGCAGCTCAGTGGAAGGAACCGCCTGCACCTCCTGCCTGAGGCGAAAGGATTTCTAAAAAATAATTGGTCAAAACGAGTGCCAAAAAGCTAATGAGCTTTGCTTCCCTAACCCTCCTGCCAAGACATCCCCCCTTCTCAGGGTGTTCACGTGGCAGTCGGGCTCACTGCAGCTCTGCTCCTCTGCACGTGGCCTTCCCCTGTGAGATGCCATTTGCCAGAAAACTAGGTGCTAGGCAGGGAGAAAACGTGAGAAAGACTCTTGGGATCACCAGAAGTTGTGCTGCCCTGGGCAGGAAGGACACCTAGAGCTGCCTTTGTGCAATTCCCTGCTCCAGAAATGCTCTGGGAGCCTGGGCAGAGCTGGCTTTGGGAGCTCTCTGAACAAGCGTTGGCATGAGGCAGAGCCTAGAAGGTGCCAAGAGCAGCAATAAACCAAGGTGTTTAAAGCAGAATGGGGAAATCCAATGACAAAGATTGCTGGGCCCCCCGCTAGGGTCCATAAGAGACCGTTGGGTGGGACAGCAAGGAAGATACATGCTCCTCTGGCTGCTTCCTTCTCAAAACACAGAGGCTGGCTGTAAGGACCTCGTCTGTCTTTCACTCACCTCTCCTGAGAACAATGTGGCCCCAGGCAGGAGCAGGGATCCTGCAGCACCATGATCCAAGAGGTCAGAGCCCAGTGGACAGATCCAGGAGCCAGTTGAGCCTGGGGGAGGCATGTGGGCTGAAAGATAACAACCAATGCCCCAAAAGCCAGGGCAGTCTGGCTGCTCCTGATCCCCAAATGCTAAGATATGAAACCTTGGGTCTTGAGCAGGAGAAGATCCAGGCTGCTGAAAGCCTCTTTTGAAACACTGCTTCTGTATTGAATCCCCACCGCAGCTCCCAGGGTCAACGTCCAGCCGTGTTGCAATTATCCTCAAGCCATTTGGCTGAGGAAAACTAAGGCCATCTCGCTCCCGCGGAAGCAGGACTTTCGCCTCTCTGCCTCTGAGCTTTGCTGGGGTACAAACAGGGGAGTGTGCCTTGATATTCAATTAGAGAAACTGTGCAGCTCTTCATCCTTCCTGCCTGCCTGCCTGGAGGGCCCCAGCACTACTGAAAGCCCGCAGCTAAGGCAGACAGAGGAAATCCACAGAGAACAAGGGAAATACACCAAAGAGCACCTCCAGCGCTGAGTATTTTTCTGGCTCCTAGCAAGCCAAATCTTCTTTGGCATCTGGGTTTAGAGGTTTCTATTCCAGCCCTGGGTAAACATCATTTTTGGGAGGATTAATTCAGATGGTAGCAAATAACCCTATTTCCTGGGACTCTCTGCTATGTCTGTGCCTCCCAAGGCTCTCAGGAAAAATTAGTAGTTTTCTGGAGCGCTGCCATCCATAAGCTAAACTGCAGAGAGGAACACACATGGAAGGGGCAGTTTCAGGAGCTACCAGGGCCAGGACTGTTGTAGTGGAGGAGTCAGCTGGAGCTATAATCTCATCTATCTTTGCTCTTGTCCTTGCTGCACCTGGATCTGCTTTCCGGAAACACCACCCCTGCCCTGGGGGCACCAGGACCCACTACTCCTGCCTGGAGAGGGAACTGCAGAGAAGCAGGAGGTCAGAATCCATCTAGGAAGGAAGAGAGGTTATTTGGAATGGGTGGGCCCCCATCCCATTCCAGGGAGAAAGGGTGATGCTGGATAAGACATGATACAGAGCTCCTGAGCTGTGCTCGTGGCTTTCCAGGAAGCCCCAAGAGTTAGCTGTCCACAGGACCTCTGCCCAGAGCCATCCTACACGCACCTTCCCCTGCCCTGCACCAAATGGCTGTCTGCTCCAGCCAGTGCTCCTGCAGCCTTTCCTCCTCCACTTCTCTCCCACCAGTCACCCCCATCCAGCTCTCTTTTATCATTTATTTAGCACATCACTTTCTGCCCAATGTTTTCCCCTTACAAACACCCTCCATCCCAGCCAGCGACCAGCACACCTCCCCAGGTTACAGCTCCTGCAAGGCAGGAACTGTCTGCTGCTCCGTGCACAGGACACGACACAACACGGCCCTGTTCTTGGTTGCAACGGCTGCAGCAAACACAATTAAGAGTGATGACAGCACTTGCATCACCTGTTGTCACTGCCCAGAAATGTTTCCCTATAGCGTGGGCAGACAGACTCAGTCACAGAATTGCTTAGGAATCACAGAATGGTTAGAGTTGGAAGGCACCTTAAAGATCATCGAGTTCCAACTCCCCTGCCACAGGCAGGGACAACTCCCACTAGAGCAGGTTGCTCAAAGCCCCATCCAGCCTGGCCTTGAGCATCTCCAGGGATGGGGCAGGGATGGAATCCCATCTGCAGCTTGCAGGCTTTGCGAGGCAAACTCTCTCTGCCAGGCTGCTGTGTTACAGCATTAAAGGCCTTTAGTACGAAGCCTTCCTCCCTCTTCTCAGGGGTCTACCCCTGTTCTCCTCAATCCTCCATCAGACCCAGATCCTTTCTGGCTGATATGGGGCTTTCCCCTTTGTATCTGCAGAAGTTCCTAGGAGGATTGGAATACTGAAGTCACTGCTCCTTTCCCTGCCTCTTCAAAATACAAGTTTATTTTCTTCAATAAAGAAACACTGGCAAGGATGGGTTTACAGCTGAGGCTCAAACCTGCAAGGAAAACTGTCATTTTTCTCCTCATGCTTTGTTTGCCTCACAATTTGACAGTTGCAGTCCCCGTTGTACTGGAAGAACTCCCCTCAGTCTTGCCAGGATGACCTCAGTAACCTGTGCAGGGTAAAACTAATGCCTCTCACGTTGTACCTACTCAACAGATGCACCCTGGAAGCGCGCTGGCCTCCTCATTCCCTCTGCACTACAAGCTTGTGTTCAGGCCTCTCCTCCTATGAGCAGAAGGACAAGAGCCCTTGTCCCTGTATCCCGGCACATCAGGGAGACGCGTAACAAATCTCCTCTCCTCAGGGCTCACTGGATGTGACCTGGCCACTCTGTCAGTTTATACAGCAGTAGCAGGGTGTCTCCATGGGACTTCCTTATCTTCCTTGCTGCATCTCCAGTTTTGGCTTCATCAAGAATCCCAGGTTAATCTGCACCATGATGAATTGGGAAAATAAAGAATAAAAGAGTTTTATTAATAAATGTTTTCAGACTGGTCTCCTCCCCCAGGTGTGATCTTCACCACACAGCATCGTCTCCAGGGGAAATCTGCACAGAGGCCTGTCGTGGCCCAAGCTGCACGCCACTCGGTGGGTAGGGCTAAGGGCATTTTCCCTGCCAGGGTGGACGCTGGCAGGCGAAAGAACTGGCTGACCCAGTTAAACAGAGCGGCAGAACGACCTCTATGTGAAGGTGATTATAAGACCTGATTACTGGAGGTTTCAAAACACAGGTTACCCAAACACCTGAAACTATGTGTTAATGCAGAGCACATAGATTCTTGGTGCTTGGGGGAAAGAAAAAAAAAAATCTTAAAATACACCTAAAGTTCACCAGAACTGTACGTCTGATGAACAACTACAGAATCTGTTAATACACGCACGGGCAATTTTCCACTCAGCAAGAAGAGCAGCAGATTATACTTAAAGATGGGAGAAAGTGAAAAGGATCCAATGCTTGAAGTGCTCCCTTTGCTTTCCTCCTCACAGCAGGGAAACCTGAAACGGAGATAGAAAGCCTTTGCGGGCTATTTGAAAAATGAAGCACACACTGGATCAAGAGAGGGTTTAAAGTGCACACTTTTATTTTCTATTACAAAGGCTAAAAGAAGCAAGTTTGTTGTTTGTTTTTTTATTTAAGAACAAAAATGTTGTTAAAACATCTACATTATTATCCTGATACTAGACCTTATGAAAGATACTAAGTTCTTTTTTAATAGTAAAGCGTGGTATTCTTAAATTATATTAATACAAAGACATATTAAAGGACTCGAAATCATTACTACCCAGCTCAGAAGTGCAGCATCCCCTTGCTATCTTTTCTTTTCACTTGCTAAAATCCATTCATTTTTGACATACAGTTTCATACAAGCTAAGTAGGGTATTTTTTGGTTTGGGTTTTTTTTTTTTTTTTTTTACTTCCCCCTGTAAAGGCCAGGTTAACTCCAACACCAGTGTCACGTAAATCCCTGCCCCTACCAAAGGATTTGGGAAAAGATTTTCACTAAGTCCTTCAGCATTTAACAAGTTGATCTAAATCAAAGTCTCTACTCTGTGTGTGTGTGTGTGTGTGTCTGCAGTGGTTTTACAGGATATGAGATTTTCTTATAACATTCTAAAATTAAAACACTGCTTCTTTTGTTAATAACGCTCAAATTTGGTTCTGCACTGCAAAATTTTCTTCTTTTTTCACACCAATGAAGAAAAGAGAGTGCTATCACGGAGACTTGTGAATGCATCGCTAGAGCAGCCCTACAACTTGTGGTTTATCTGCTGTAGAGCCGTGAGCACTGAGCTGTTCTGCTGAGAGTACAAAATGTGCTGAAGAGAACCCTCTTGGCTTGATAAAGTGAGCCTGGGAATTCAAGTGTGAAGCTTCCTGCCTTTCACAATGTCCCTTTAAATAATATAAGCGAAGCCTTATCATTAAAACTTTACTCGCTAGTTAGCAGTATAATACTCTTTCACTGAGATGGGACTGCGAGGACATCCTAGGGGATTTCAAAAATGTTGAACAGGGAAACGTGTCCCATCTCAAAAATTATACCTATCTATATAAAACCCTCCCCTCTTTGTTATTTCCCTTTCCCTAACCCAAATAAAAGTCTTCATATTTAAATCGGAGATGCTGCGTTTCCTGGCCCGAGTCCTTTTCCTTTACCCTCATTTAAAAGATTCCTTTGATACCACACACATATAATATTATATAGAGCGATATATTTAATACCTGTGTATATATGTTTCATGGGAGGGGTCACATATATACACACTAAAACAAGTCTGGTGACAAAGTACTGCAACACCACAGACCAGGTTATCATATCAGGGAAAACAAAAAGAGATACTCGATGCAACCCCTGTGACCGTGGGCCTCCCTCACCCTCGCCCTCTCCCCGTCTCCGCCCCGATCCGAACCTCTCAAGCCCCACTGAGCAGCTCGGCTCTCATGGCAGAGATGGGGAGAGGGGACAGCGACCCACTCTGTAACCTAAACAAGTTATCGGATGAGAAATCACGGCGCAGCGAACGCTAGAGTCACACTAGAGATACAGATTCGTTTTAAAAATAAAACCACATTCCAACGTTCCTCGATCCACATTCGCTTCCTTGATGTCTCTGCCCAAGAAGAGGAGGACAAGATAACCCAGGAGCTGATGCCTACCTTCTCCCCTGCCTCTCTCTGTTTATAAAGTTGACCCGTTGAGCAGAAGGAGCACCAGGAGAAGGTACAATCTGGGCAGTTCACGGCCAGATTGTATTTACCACGAATACAGCACTCCCAGCCCCGAGGGCTCTGAGCTTGCTGTCCTGGGAGACTCTGTATGAAAAATACATCCCCTGCAAAGGCTGGGAGGGAGACGTATTTGTGTTTTGAGTGGATGGTGCCATCCATGCATGCAAAACTGCAGAGCGCAGCTGGACTGCAGAAGAGAGGAGGAGAGGGAAGCTCAGGACAGGACACACGATTACTGCTCACAGGATGAGACCACCAGGAAGGACAAGGCTGGCATGCAGAGCAGGACTGCCTCTCACCACTGCCACTACGAAAGCCAAAAATCTTTGCCCAGAGCTCAGCATCACTGGTTCCCACATTGTGGTACACGTCAGGCAGGACCCAGGAGCAGGCACTTGGCCAGGTCCCACTGTGCCACTCACTCTCCACTGCGGTCCCTGCGCCCTGGGTCACATCCTGCCTATGCTGTGCATCCACAAGCTCTCTGCCTTGGCTCTGAGGAGGAAGGGGCTGGACCCCCAGTGCTCCTAAGCACCTTTCCAGCTGGATTCCCATCAGCAAAGCATTGCCCATGCTGCTCGACAGTGTCCTTTTAAATGGGTCCCCACCCAGTTCTTCTGGCAGAGCACAGAAAAATGCAGCTCTAAATAATGAGTAACACACGCCATTTAAAGAGCACGAAGGGAACCCCATTGCCTCCCTCCCTCTCTTCAGAACGCAAGCTGACAGAAACACAGGCTCCTTTTGGATACAGCCTTCCTCCTGATTGATACTGCTGTGTGGAGTACGGTGACACAGGGTGTGTCACAGTCTCCACTACACTTTCTAGATGGCTTCAGTCCTACTTGCACCAGTCACACCAGCCAAAAAACCAAACCAAACTACCCAGCCTTTAGAATACCTGTCACACACTGAGAAAGACATCTAATGAGGGTGTCACCAATTTGCTTTCTGGGTACAGTCACCTGAAACAGTCTGAAGTCACCTACAGTCCAGTTCCCGCTGCTGCAAGCAGTTCTATTACTTTGCTGCTTTTAGCTACGCTCTTTATACCAGACGGCTGTTACCCTCCTCAGCGCCAGTTGATGCTTCAGGGCAATATTGACAGCAGGAGCTTAAGCCTGGATGTTTTAAGCCATATTAGTGGTTTTCCTTCTTTTGCACCCCGATTCCTAATTCTTCTGGTACTGAACTCCCAGGAGAGCAGACCGGCTGCAGCAGCGTAAGTGGGGCTTGTTCTGCAGCACTGAGAAAAGGAGCACATGAACTTCATGGTCACCTTTTCACCTGATGTCTGTCCCTTTCTCTCAGCTTTGTCCTCCAGACCTCTGCAGCCACACTCCAAATTGAAGAGCAGGAGAATGACACAAGGAGCAATTCTCCGATTTGCAGCCCAGTAGAGACAGCATTCATTTCTTTGAATGAAGCACAGCGAAAACAAAAAGATGGAGAGGAAGGAGAATTTGGGGGAAAGAAGAGAGAGAAGATGGATCACAAACTCAGTGAGCATGGCGTTCGCTGGCCAAGGAGAATCAAATTCACGATTTCGTTCACCACTAATAAATCATCGTCTCGTAATCTTAAAACAAAATAAAATTAAAAGTTCTCTTTGCGAGACACAGATCTCGCTCTCCCTGCTACTGCCACTCTCGGAAAACCCGCCCCGTGTTTCTCCAGCCAACAGGCTCCCCCGTCCAACCCTTACTATACGCCATCCCGCAATAGGAAGTTGTATTTCCCGAAGTCGTCATCCCTGGGGCAGAGCAGCATGTCCTTGCGGGCTTTGGCCAGTTTCTGTTTCAGCACTTCCCTCCGGTCTAGCCACTCCGTCAGCTCGTCCTGGCCATGGGCATAGCGACACTCCTCTCCTTCGGGGCAGGCCTTGCTCTTCTGGAACCTGCCGGCACAAGGAGCGCAATGCGGAGGGCACCCCCGGGACAGGGTTTGAGCTCCCCGCCTGAGATACTCGATCAGAGCCCGCTGAAATATGCTGCAAACTCTCCTTTCTAAGGGCAAAGAGACTCTCCTACAAACCCACGTGCAGCCAGGGTTTGTACGGAGGCTGGGCACAGAAACCAGCAAACAGAGCTGGGGCAGAGGGCATTTAGTCAACAGAACGAAACCATGTGAGCTGGGACTGGACCAGCGGGGATGAGGAGAAACCACCACACAAGAGAGGAAATGCCAGGTAACAGCCACGAGAGAGCCTTCTCTCTAACCAAAATGACACTTCTAACCATCACAAGCCTTCTGAAGACACCTCAAGGCGCCAATTCAGAGGGCGTGAGACATTCAAACCATTTAATAAAGTACCTGGGATTCCCCCAAGCATCGGGCCAAGCAGACTGTTCAGCAGCCTGAGAGCTGAGAGCATCCTGGCTATGGAGGGCACAGGTGCAGACGTGAAGCTCACTCTCCTTTTTCTAAAGACGTGCTCAGGAGTGTACTTCTGCCACTCAGTAGAGTGGCTGAGCATCTCTGGGATCCAACAACAGCCTCACCATCACCCCCACCTGTCAGCTAGTCCCACTCCTCCTCCAAGCAGAAGTCCCTGGGGACTCTGAGAGGAGGAGGAGTTGGTGAAGGAGCAGAGGGATGACGGAGGCCCTGGGCCTGTTGCCCCGTCCCTGCAGCAGCAGCACAGGAGGGAGACGAGACAATGGTACCTTTCGCAGAGCTGGAATTCGCCCATGGGGAAGCGGTAGCTCCAGCAGCTGGAGTCACTGTCCGAGGTGAAGACCTTCTCCTTGTGCTTCTCCGACTGGATGTGCTGCTGCCATTGCTTCTTGCTGTTGCTGTTCTTCCCACAGAGCCAGCAGTGGTAGCCCATCTAACCGGTGCAGATGGGGCAAAGCGCCAGTCAGTGTGTTAACAGTCCCACCCACCGGCCTTCCCCTGTGCCTCTCCCCCTTTCCCTCTGGAAGCTCCACTCAGTCTACAACCTCCTGCACTTCCCTGCCACATCATCTTCAAGGCATTGTGCTGCCACTAAGGGGGAGTGGAGGAGATGCTTTGTTGAGGTCTACCTACAGCTCAACCGGGCTCAGAGAACAGGGCAGCTCAGTTCACTGACATGGCCCCCCGCTGCCCCTACTGCGGCCCCGGTGGGGTCTGACCGCAAGGCCCTCAGGTGCATAGGCAATGCAGGACTCTTCAGGAGCACAAATCCTTACAACAGCCACCGCCCCTGCACTAAGGAGACACATCTGCCTCTAGTTTTCCCAGGCTCCTGATCCAGCTCTTCTCCAACCTTCTCCCCCTTTCCAATAGGCCAGCAATGACTTTGCCAGCTTTCCCAGGAGCACGCAGGAACCCTGGGGAGAGGCTGAGCCCACGCAAAAGGGAACCTAAGGTAGAGCCCTACCGACTCAAGGATTAATAGAAAAGCTATTGCAGAGCCTTGCTGACCCCGGGTCAATCCCTTCCCACCTCATCTGTGCTGTCCTTGCTGGGCTGCTCTGAAGTGTCTGTTTAACCTACCATGGGGTCCTTCCCACAAGAGCAATACAGTCCCTGCCACCTCACACAGGAGGGTGACAGGCTCTCAGCACTGAGTAGGAGGAGGGAAGAAGAACAAGCAATCAGCTGGTTACCATGATGTCAGCGTAGTCAGTGGGCATCTGGATCTGTTTCTCCCCTTCTCGCGAGGTGAGCGGTGTCCCCTCTCCAGGCTTCCCAGGATTGTGTTTCTTTAGCCACATGTCATAGGTCTGCTGCATATCTAGTACTGCACAAAGGCAACCCATGAACTCACTCAGACAACCTCCCACACCACGCACAAACTACAAGGAAAGGATGAACACTGGGGCAGCCCTTCCCTCCCATCCCCTGTGCAGCAGCACCTGCCAGACTGAAAGCCTCTGGAGGACCTACGTCACCTGCCCAGATGAGAACCCTGGGGAGAGGAGCAAAATTCACACCACGTTGCCTGGTGTGGTGAGGTGTCTTCTATGAATTAAGGGGCAACTGTGACCACAGCCAAAGTATTCAGGAAGGAGGGAAAGTGTCCCAAGATCTCCATAGACTTCACCCTACAAGGTGATTCTCCATCAGGCCTGATTCTGCTTGACCTCAGCAGGCATCTCACTCCAGCCAGGGAGCCAAGGCAGGGGCTGGATTCAGATCTGTCCCTTCCCTTCTGTCTCTTCCCTCTAAGCCTAAGCTTCATCTTCAGCAGTCGAGAGGGAGGAGAACCCTTAAGCAAGCTGGCCACAGGAAGCACTGGGGAGGAAGACCTAATGACAGCCTGCCTGGAGTTCAAAACCTGCCCAGAGGAGTGCAGTCAATGTCTGCGGGTGCTTTTGGTTTAAAACCCTCTCAGGATACTAGTGGGAACAGAAAGTTTGGGTGGAAGCTTTGACTGCACATCTGCCTTTCCAAGATCAGTTCCTGAGAGATGTTACAGAAACATAAAACGTTTGCAGACACCGATGCAATGCTGTAAGCGCGATGCGTTAGTGATTTACTCCTCACTAAATGGGTAATTGAGGAACTCAAGGCAATTGGGGATAATGAATGCAAATTCCCCCAAACTGAAACAACGCTGTTTGAAGATTCACCTTCGTGCTTGAGCAAACACACCCAGACTGGTATGATGTGCTTTAAAGGCCTCAGCAACGAAATTACTTGAAGTGCAACAAATAACAGCGTTTGGCCCATCAGAGAGAAAGACCCTCCATCCAAGCACAAAGACCGAATAAACGCAGGGCAGGCCTGAAACCTTCAAGCTCTCCATGGGCTTTTCCCAACAGCGCTAGGTGAGCACTGGGAGAACTGGGCCTTGCAAAGAGCTTGCTGTTGGTCTGAAAAAACAAGGATTGCTGCCAGAGAGCTGGCAGTCCAGGACACAGGCAACCCCCTAGCTTTCCCCAAATAGGTAAGTTGGGAACCTGCATAATTAATTCCAGACAAGCTCCTCCACAAAGGCACCACCCAACGATGTTCTCATTCAGGATCTCAAATCCACCCCTTTGAATACAATGCCACAAGCAGGGAGTGCCGCAGCCCAGAAGCACGGCATATGAGCAGAAATGGGCAAGAAAGGCAAGGCAGATACAAGACAGGCAAGAAAGATACAGGAACACCTACAGGTCAGGACTGGTACTCTGGCAGAGCTCCATACGGAGCCGGGCCTGGGACAGTACAGGCAACTGGAGGGGTAGAACAGGGTGGATTCAAAGTGCTGCAGAAACGGAGAGCAGCAATGGAGCAATGTGCACTAGTCCCAGAGCGAGGGACTCAACTATATAAGCACATTTAAGATAAGCAGCTCTAAATTACCATAGAGAGACCTGCCCCATAATCCCACCTAAGCTCATGGTACCAGCTCTGTCCAGCTCCATCTCTGTTGTCAAGAGTATGTCGTAACAGACTCTGCATCCACTGCCCAACCCGCCTCTTCTCTCTCCCCAAACTCTCTGTCCCATATTTTCCCCCACTCACTTTTATTTTCTTTCATGAAGGTCCACATGTCTCTCTCCTCAGGGCTGTGGGCGAAGGAGCAGTTGCCCACATACTGGCATTTCCTGCCATTTTGTGCATGGATACACAACTGTCAAAAGACAGAAAGCAAAATTTAGCATCTGCACAAACACTCCTTGCTAGAGGGGACAGTGGGTTCAAAAAACCAACCGGGACGTTAAACTGCACACAGGAGAGGTCACAAACAGGACACTTCATACATCATTAACTCATGCTGCTTTTACTCAAGCTCCTGATGACACAAAGGGTAAGTTTTCCCTACAAACATGCAGGCAGCTCAGTTCAGCACTTGGCCTCTCTCTTGTTGCCATTCCATAGGCGACTGAGTGCAGCTACGCTTAGCACTTGCCCTGGGGGAAGACAGCAAGGAGCAACCTGGATTGACCCAACAGTGTCTCCTGCTTGCTGGTCACGTTGCTGGTCCCCAAAGGTGACTCATTCTCCAGCCATCTCCAAGCGGGAGATGTGGCCTTACAGGTTGCTTAGACCGCACTAGGGTGCACACAGCTTTACCTCCCAGCCACCAACAGCATCATGGCCAGAAAAAATGAGAAGCATTCCAAGCATCACGTTTACTGATCATCCCTTCTCCCCCAGTCCTGCCACCAGAGGAGGACAGGAGACCAACTGGCCCACAAAAGCCAAGGAGGAGAGACAACGCTGTTCCTCTCTGGTTGGGGTTGGGTGGGAGCTCAGGCAACGCACATGCTCGTATGGCAACCTGCTTTGCTGCACCATCTGCGACTCACCTGCTGGCCCCAGCTCCTACTGCAGCAGCTGTTAATAACTCTTGCTCCCCTCCCCAGCTTCTAGCAACTGGCCTGCAACTGGAGAGTCCTCAAGGCCTCACACGTGGCCTTGCGCCTGCCCAAGGGGCAGCAGATCCCATAGGGTAGGGGGAGAGGAGCTTTCTCCTTCCAGGGAGAAAGGAAAGGAGAGCCAGAGGGAAACTATCAATTGCCATATTCAGGGTTGGGGTTGGATATCTGTAGTTTTCCTCACTGCACGTGGCTTTTTAGTGAAGTTCTTAGTTTTGCTTTTAAAAACACATCGTGAACACATTTCACAATCTACAGCCACAGCAAAGGCAGGGATAGGCTTCTCCCAAGCGCTTCGTCTCGCCTCTCACCCACATTGAGAAACCCTGACCTAAGGGGAGACCTAAATCTCATTCCCAAACCCTGTGCCAGCCACTTCTTGAGACAGTGACTGCATTAACAGCAACATCAGAAACTCGCATACGTGCATAAAGTAGTTTAAAAGGGTACCACCCCTTTTTCTGCTCCACCCTTTTGCTGGATGTCTTTGAGATCTTGCTGCCATCAGTCTGTCCTTGCCTCCCACCTCAGCCAACACATGCCTGCCGCCCTGCCAGGTCTGTAAGGGATCAGACCTTAAAGCACTGCACCAAGGTGAGAGTTAAGGCGAAGGGGCACCTGGCCGTGCTGGGCATGGGACTTACATCATATTGCTGTGGGAAGTTGCGGATGGAAGGCAGTGGTCGGACAGATACCCACTTCTTCTTTGCTTTGGACATCACCAGCAGGACACGACGTTCCTTCGTCCAACTGAGGAAGAGAGAATAAATCAAGAGAGGCAAAAGGAAGAGCAAAACAAGGTTTTGGTTTTCCTCAGAGAGCTTAAATATTGAGAGGTGACCAGATCCTCCAGTCCAGCTTGTCCCCGCACTGTCCGGCTGCTCCTAGACACACACAATCTGTGACAGAGAAGTGTCAAGAAGGGTGTTTTAGAAGGATTTCTCCCTCTACTTATCACATGTTTCTTGGGGTATGTCTTCTCATAAAGCCGCAAAAGTCTCCCCCAGGTCTCACATGGCATCACCATAGATTACTAAACAGCTGCATTCCACCCTTCGACACAGCCAATTCTTGTGCAATCAAATCCATGAAAAACATTCGGGAATATTTTCTGCTTGAATGGTGCAGCAGAAATGCAAGTCATTACAAGCACTGTCTTATGAACAGGTGCCAGGAAGTATTAATTCTCCTGCAGCACCAGCAAGTGATCACCAGGAGATACCTGGGCAAAACCTCCAGCTCTCATCAGTAGCTGCACAAAGAGGTCTTATCCTTCCCATTCCAGTAAGTGACCCTCACCTGCTCACTTCCTCCAGCAACTGCTCCTTCCATTTCTTTTTCATCATAATTTGCAAGAGGATGCTGGACTGTGCCTTTGTGACTTGTGTTATGGGAAGTGAAGCCCTATAAACCTTCCATCCTATCCTGCTGGGCTGCCTAGGTGAGAAGTGCCACAATTTCCATGATCCAATGGTGCCTTCCCAGCTGATATTCCTCTTCTATCACACCAAACATCCTCACAAGCCCCAAGGTGCCAGGAGGTGCAAACAGACAAGACGCGTCAGAGAAGAGCAACCAAAGCAATGAAAGAGTCAAGGAAACTAATTTCAAAGGAAGCAGAATACCTTGAATCATTGCTAATAGTGACCTGAGAGACATCTGCAAACAGCTAGGAGTATAAATAAGTGAAGAGGAGAACTATCTTAGTGACCTTCCTAAGAAGAAATAATAGCAACCGGGAAAAAAGAGAATTGTGGGAGCTGGACTGCACACAGCAGAGTTACAGCCTGCATAATGCTGGCAGCGAGTACAAACAGTGAAGAAGAGAGCTGGAACCTGGAAATCGGCTCTCTGCAACGCTTGCTATAGTGACAAACACCCCAAGCAGCAAGAGGCTACTAGCAAACCTTACAGCCTCCTCCAAAGAGGCCAAATGAAGCCCTGGGGAAGGTAAGAAGATAAATTCCTGCCCTTGAGGAGAGGTCAGGGAAAGAGAAGGTTGCATTACTCACCAGTGGCGGGCTTTGGCACTACAGTACTTGAGGTCTTTATCTGGCTCCACCAGCTGCCCATTCCTCCAGCACTGGCCACATACAAATTTCATCTGGAGGTCAAAGGTGCTTGACGTAGGAGCCCGAGGAGAAGCCTGGGGAAGAGAGCCACAATCTCAGCAAAGAGAGCCAAAATGCACCCCCAGGACTGCCACAGAGATGCTGGCAGCTCCCTGCACGCCTGCGTGCCAGCAACAAGCCAGATTAAATCAGAAACAGCCCAGCTCTCCAGCCAGCCTTAGATGGTGGCCCATCGAGATACCAGACAGGAGCAAAACCACCACTTGCTTCAGCATGACTGCTTGGGCTTTGACATCTGGCCAAAAGCACAGCCAGCCTGGCAGCTTCAAGCACTGACCAGGCCTGGCTGCAAAACCACTGAAGCGTATCTCCATGTACAGACAAGCTCCACAGACCTGCCCCAGCGCTTAATCCCCACTTCCCCGCAGGGAGGACAATCCATGTCCTCCTTGCTACCCATGGAGAAAGCTCAGTCGCATGGAGAACAGAGCCCCCCCTTGGGAAGAGGGCAGGCTGTGCCACAGCGCAGGACCCACCACTCCCGCTTTTGGACCAAGAGGCTCATGTCACCTCTAATACTTGACACATTGAATTCAGAGCTGGGTCCTCTTGTTAATACCCTTCAAAGCCGTTTCTGGGCAGGCTTCCACCCCTCACAGTTCCTTTGCACCAGGACTCACAGACAGTTAATCCGGACAGAGGTACAACTGTCAATGCACATCTTCCATATCCTCTCAGCCACTTTACTTCATTGGCCTTCTACCTGTCTCCTTGAGAAGGCTCTTTTGGGGTTATGACTAAGAGACTATGGGGGGGAAAAGAATAGAGCCAGTCCTCTATCACCACTGCCTCACGTTTTCTGTGCCGATCTCTGGAAAGCCATTGACATTTTTTACCACCACCAGAAGACATGAGGCTGGTGCCTCCAGTTCATTTCCAAACCAAAGAGCAAACCTTACTGTTTTTCAGTGGCCCTGGACACAGGAGTATATGAGGGTACAAGCAAGAACCTTTATGAACATTCTGGTCACAGAGCCAACTGTGAATCATAGAATCCTAGAACGGTTTGGGTTGGAAGGGACCTTAAAGATCATTTAGTTCCAACTCCCCTGCCACAGGCAGGGACACCTTCCACTAGACTAGGCTTGAACACTTCTAGGGATGGGGCATCCTAAACTTCTCTAGGCAACCTGTTCCAGTGTCTCAGTGCACTTGATCCCGCTGTCCATATTGCCAAAAAGATGTTGAACGGCACTGGCCCTAGTAGCACCCCCTGGGGAACAACACTCAGCACCAGTCTTCACTTGGATATCAAGCTGTTGATCACAACTCTTTGAGTGCAGCCACCCAGCCAGTTCTTATCCTCTGAGTGGTCCATCCATCAAAATCTATGCCTGTCCAATTCAGAGACAAGGATGTTGTGCAGGACAGCATCAAATGCTTTGCACAAGTCTGGGTAGATGATGTCAGCTGCTCCTCCCTTATCCACCAACGCTGTAACACCATTGTAAAAGGGCACCAAATTTGTCAAACATGATTTACCCTTAATGAAGCCATGTTGGCTGTCACCAATCACCTCATTATTTCCCAAGTGCCTTAGCATAGTTTCCAGGACAATCTGCTCCATCCATGATCTTGCTGGTCACAGAGGTGAGACTGACTGGCCTGCCATTCCCTGGGTCTTTCTTTTTCCCCTTTTTAAAAATAGGGGTTATGTTTCCCCTTTTCCAGTCAGTGAGAACTTCACTAGAACTGCCACAGCTTCTCAGATATGACAGATAATGGCCTAGCAAATTCAGCTGCCAGTTCCCTCAGGACCTGTGGATACCTCTCATCAAGTCCCATAGATCTGTGCACCTTCAGGTTCCTTAGATGGTCTTGAACCTGATCTCCTACAGTGGGAGGTTCTTCATTCTCCCAGACCCTGCCTTTGCCTTCTGCAACTTGGGTGGTGCAGCTAGAGCACTTGCCAGTGAAGACTGAGGTAAAAAAGCTATTGAGTACCTCGGCCTTCTCCATATTCCTGGTAATCAGGTCTCCTGTTTCCTTCTGGAGAGGGTCCATATTTGCCCTAGTCTTTCTTTTATTACTGACGTCCCTGTAGAAGCTTTTATTGTTGCCCTTGACATCCCTGGGTAGATTTGCTTCTATCAAGGCTTTAGCTTTCCTAACCTGATCAGACTGCTGCTCAGACAATTTCTCTGCATTCCTCCTGCAATGTGTCCTTGCTTTCACATTCTGGAAGCACAAAGGTCATGTACCAGTAAAACAGCTCTCTGACTGCCAACCACATAAGCAACCCATTCCAGCTGCCTTGACTCGACTTCTAACCCTGAGCAGACAAGCAAACCACGCTCCTGAGGCAGAGGCTTCTGCAAGCAATTGATTAACAGTAGCATCAACGCTACGTGCATCCCTTAGCAAAGGGAAAGCAGCAAGCACAGGCGGTGCAGAATCAAAGCATCTCCCAGGAAACGCCACATAAGCTATTGACTACCACTCTGCATCCTCCTGACTCAGTCTTTTGGAGAAGCAGAGCTGACACAGGGTCCTCCATTGCTGTGAAAAGCTGACCGGAGAGCTGACCTTTGCCTGTGCTGACTACAAGAGGCCATCACTGCTTTGAATATCTCAGCAAAAGGACCCTTCCTGACAACCATCATCTCTCTTGAAAAGCAGTGCTGATTCTGGCCTACTCATCCGCAGAACAGCCTTTCTGGTGGCATCTAGCACACTACTCATTGATCTGTCAGCTTTCACCAGTGCTGGTGACCACCAAGAACACATCAAAGCAGCTGGATGAGCAGGGCTGAGATCTAGATATCACAGAAGGCAGTAAGGTGTCTCCCTCTCAGACGTGTGACCTTTGAACAGCAGTTTTAATCTCCACCTGTCTCCAAAGAAAATTACACTATAGCTCACCCCTGACCCATCAAACGCATAGGCCTAAGGTAATATAATAGCACTGCTGGCATATTCCCTTTTATCAGCCCAGTGATATCTGCCATATAATCCTCCAGGTGGCAGATCTCTCAGCACTGCCAGGAAGCTTGGCTCAAATCTACTGACCCAGCAAAATGAAAAATCGAGTGGCTCTAGAAGGCACAACAGATGAGGGATAAAGAAAATGTTTCTCGGGTAATTGTGGTGATCTGGGCTGCTTTTTTCACAAATTCTTAACAAAAAGAAGCCCTGTGCACTTCTTCATCAGTCATGCAAACTGCTGGTCAATCCAGTGGGCATGTATGCTCCCAGGGGATTAGAAGCCAAGCAAAAAATCAAAGCCGCTGTTGTTGCTGCGACATGACTGCATTTGTAAAGGCAAGACACATACCTGGCAGGCCACTGATAACCAACAGTGTGGAAATTAGTATCACATGAGGCTCTAGCAGACGAAGCCAGGCAAAAGTGCCTCGGGCTGTGGCACCACCCCTTGCTATGAAGCCAGACAATATAGTGTTAGCTATGCACCATGGCAACCAAATAAATAAAAGTCTTTGGCACGACAGCTCTCCAGGCTTTGCAGAAAGCAACAACCCCAGCATGGCCACTTGTGTCTCTCAACTTCAGGAACTCCTCTCAGCAATACTGAAATGCTCTCTGAAGAAGCCACGTGCCTCAGGGGACTATATGAGGAGCCCAGGTTACTCAACCACCTACCTGAGGGAGCTCTACTTAGGTGCACATACCCCTTATTAGAGACTTTCATTTCCACAGTTAAATTGTTAATTCTGAGGCCATTTTTTATGGGGGCTCTACAGCTGGCTAATGGAGTAAAAACAGAATAGCTCCTGAAAAACAGAAAAAATGAGGACAAAACCCCTTTGATTCCTAGGGATGTGATGGGAGGACACCCAGATACCTACAATAGTCTCTCCTGCTGACTGCCTCTTTTGTTTGCCTCCCGTGGGTTTACTACTACAGCTGCCTCTATGGGGCCAAATTTGTGGGGCCAAGTGTGAGATCCCTGGCAGGAGTTTAGCTGCCTTCACCTTCCACTTCTTGCTAGGTCTCCTGACCTGCATCATCACAGCTGCTGGATCCCTGTACGCTGCCTGCCTCTTTCCTCCACAACTGGACAGCCCCAGCCGCTGAGTCCAACTGGCAACTGTGACAAAACTGCAGCAAAATCCCTGGGAGCGACTTTGCTTCCGCTGGCCAGAGGGCACCGGGGTGAGCATGGATCACACGGGATAGTGGGAAGGAGGGGTCTGCTTTTACAGCACTCCTGGGAAGTTGTCTTTGCCAGGCAGCAACTTGGAAAGCTGGAAGGACGCTGAGAAAACTCTGAGTCATGTTAGCCTGCTTGGACAGGAGAAAATAATGGCAAAAGTAAACATCTCTCAATAGATATATTAGTCCTGCCCCCAGGGTCTTCAGCCGCAAGCCAGTGTCTCATCCTGGAGCACAGCCCTCTGGCTGACTACGTGCTGATGCCAAAGCCACGGTTTGCTATTGCAAACACATGCATCTGACCAACTGGACTCTGTCTCCCTGCACAGTGTCAGTGCCAGGCTGCCAAGCCCTACAGACAACTGACAGTGCCACTAGTAGGCTCTTTCTGACTGTACCAACAATGCTAATGCTTCGCCTCCGCACAAACCAATGCCCTAGAAGGGTGGAGGGTGCAGTCCAGCTCTGACAGGCATTTGTGGGATGCAACCAGACTTTGACATTGGCCAACAGCCCTAACACTGCCCAGAGTGCCCAGAAACTGTAGCTCTCTGCCCATCCCCTGACAGCTGATGTAGCAGGCACTGGCATTTCTCTCTGATCCTCTGCCTCCTGCAAGCACCAAGAGCCAGAAAAGAAACCCTCACTCAGCATCCAGATCCCATGGGCTTCAGAGGACATGCTCTGACCATGCCCGCTGAACAACCTGTTCTTTCAACAGCAGCACCTCCAGACAAAGGTGAATTTGAAGCTGCAAGGCCTACAGGAAAACAGCTGTCCATCTATCTTTTTTTTTTTATCTCCAGATTATGCACAGAGAATGGCAAGTCAGAGTTTTCTGGAAAATGCAGGCAGATCCACAGCAGTCAGGATAGAACTAGTCACTAGACTTCACTCTCCATGGGGCAGTGATTGATGTTATAAATCCAACTACTGTCACAAACTGCTGCAAATTCAAACTTAGTTTCCTCCATTGTGGAGATGCAGGCCTCTGTCCTCACTCCAGGT
This sequence comes from Tringa solitaria, assembly GCA_026413425.1. NCBI lineage: Eukaryota > Metazoa > Chordata > Aves > Charadriiformes > Scolopacidae > Tringa > Tringa solitaria. Next base: position 53,851,712 of record JAOXJM010000001.1, read on the forward strand.
AGAAAGAGATGACAGCTAGCTCTGTTTGCAAGGACCACTCAGATCATCCAGGCTCACTTCTCATATAATACAGTCTGTAGAAACTTGTCCTCTCAGCTTCCTGAGAGGCTAGAACATATTCCTTAAGCAAGTGAGACAGCTTTGAGAACTAGAGACCTTGGTTATTCTGGACTGCTGCTTCCCTTTCCTCTCCTCCATCTATTTCAGACCACAACAGCAGTACAGGCCACACAGGTATGTTGCTGAGCATCTCCCCAAAGATAACTCCATCTCATGAAGCATAACCAGTACACAGGTGGACATAGAGCCCACTGCAAGCATCAGTGCAGACACCTACATCTTTCCTATTGGGCTAACCCATGCCCATCAGATCTGCTTTTCCCCAGCATCAGTGGTGTACAGCCTTCAGAACACTTCTGCTGGCCCGTAACTTAGCCCAAAAAAGCTACTACACACCACAGGAGTGACTCAGATCCCCTTGCTATAAAACACCTCCTCCACAGGGTGCTCACAGGCTGCACTCAGTGCTGGTGTCTGCAGAGGGGTTCCTGGGTCCCAGGCAAATGTGAAGCATGCTTGCTCTGACAGTAAGGCACAGGGCAAGGGCTGGGGAGCTCAGGCCTCCACAAGGGGAAAGAAAGCTGGCCAGTGGGAACAAAAAGGATTCACAACACTTTCCCTAACCATTTTGCAGGAGACAGAATTGTTCCTGTGCCTGACAACTCGCTAGGAGGCATGAAGTTTCTAATCTCATCAGACCTATCTTCTGAAAGTAATTAAAGAACAAAAACTCCCTGTTCTAATGGCAAAACTGCTTTTGTACAACCTCAGGGCTGGGCTGGGAATTGTCCTCGCTGGGTGGGCTCTGCTCCTACACTACAGAACACCCCCTTGGGGAAAAAAACAGGTAAGGCAGCAACACCAACAGCCAACAGGCTGGAAGAAAGCAAATGAAGAAGTGCTCTTTGCTTATAAGACAATTCTCCAGAGAAAGCTCTTGGCAGTGCTGGAGGATGAGGCCAGAGGCACCTTCTCCCACACTGAGATACTGGTGGCACAAAGAGAGGCAAAGCTCACAGCCTCCTCCTGGCAAAGCACTACTATTTGCCCAGCGCCAATAGCACCTGAGCTGCAAGTTCCACCCTCTCCAGTGTTTAGAGCAGTCCTGTGGGTCTCGAGTCATTTCTCACTGTCCTTCAAACTGCCATATCATCCCTTGGCCACTAAAGGGCAGCAGGACCCCTTTGATCCCCACTCCATGTGGCCATTGTCCCCAGTTTCAGTAGCAAGGTGTGCAGAGAATGGTGCTGCTTGCAACATTGCCCTCCCCGCTCTGGAGGCTTCACCCCACCACTGAACAGAGCAGATACGACACTGCAAAACAAGGCACAAAGCTCATCACTGGCAGGCTCTCAGCTGTTCTCCTCCTCAATGTCCAGCCTGGTCTGCCTGGGACTGGTCAGGCACAGCAGTGGGAAGAAAAGAGAGAAAAGAACAGTGGGGAGCAAAACCAGGCTGCAAGCCCTAGATGCAGCCTACTTACCATGCTGTTGGCTGGTTTGCTGGCATGTGCCTCCATCTGCTGCCAGTACTTCTTAGATTCCTGCACGATATCTTCATGGGTCATTCCTGGGAACAAAAGGAGACAGGGTTTGATCTACTCTGCTTCAGCCAACAGAAGAAAGGGAGGAAAGGATTGCAGGACTGCCTATGATGGGGCTTAGAAACCACTGTGTGGCTGAGAGCTCCCAACAGTCCCCACTGCTAATGTCAGGACATCAGTTGTGAGGGAATCTGACACCACCACAGAATGTGTCCAAGCACAGGCTGGGGAGTTCCTCTCTCCAGCACTCCCACTCTAGGCAGAGGAAAGGGAAAGAGTTCAGTCTCCTGGGCTCATTCAGACTTGGCATTCTGCTCAGGCTGTGTGCAAAGGACCCAAATGCTGCCTCCAAGATACTGATGCTTGACACGGGATGAAGATACTACCCAAATCCTGAAGACAATGCTTTGTTACTGTCGATCTGCTGCATATTGGAGGTTTTACCACTAGCTTGGAAGATCAGAGAGACCTCAGAAGTCTCACCTAAGCCCTGCTGGTATTAATTAGCCTGTTACACACTTCAATCAATAGGCAGAGGAAAGTTGAAATTCAACACAAACACCAAGGAACAACTGCTAGTATGTAATCAGCAAGGAAAGATCTGCAAGGTTTCAGGAGTCAGAAATGCAGTATCAGACAACAAGGAAAAGGGTTGGTCAGACCTTATCTAAGGAATGAACTCCTGACCACCTCAGGTGGTGAGGGAATGGCCCCTGCCAGCATCAACCAGCTAGATGAGTGTTACGATTCTCAGAACACTGAACAGTGAGAGAAAAGTATGTAAGAGTAAAGTATGTAAGAGTAGGAACTGTCTGGTCAATTTGAAGATTCTGTTACAAAATAGCCTCATGTCACTTAATGGCTGTAAAGACCCAAGACAGCCACCAAAAAAACCTGAAGCAAGTATCCTAAAATGGCCAGCTGACAGCAACAATTGGGGTGCTAAGGATGGCCGTGGTGCAGCACCCCCAGCACAGGCAGATTGTAAAACTGCTTGATTTGCTTTTGCCTACAGCTTTTATTATTGAAGTGTGGTGTTCCCCAGGCATGCCACATGGACACGATCTTTGATCTGGGAGCCAGCATGTTCCAGAACTTAAAGGCCAGCAAACACAGGTTTTCATCCCAGCTTAAGCTGTGCATAACATGGGTAAGTCACAGCATTCATGACCTCAGTTTCCCCATCTATGATTTCAGCTGTTCAAATCAACAATACTGATATTTGTACAAGATTAAAAACATTCAGGAAACTTTACCATTCTTCAAGAACATTTGCTCAAGCCTCCAAAATGGCAGCTGTTGCATAGTTGGTATTACTCCCAGATCACAGCTCTTTGTGGATTTTCTCCTTTTTAACCACTAATTCCGGAAGAAATTGTGTAGAGTTAGAAAAATTACAACTCCCTCTTCTGTGTCCAAATATGCCAGGGCTGGACACAACACTGATCCGTACTTTGGGGACAAAAACTACAAAGCTGGGAAAGCCACACCAAAGAGTTAACATGCTGCACTGGACCTAGCAGAGAAAGGGCCAAAACAACCTCCATCTTCTCCATTCTGCATGCCTGAACTGTGATCCTGGGTATGCAGAACCAATAGAAGCAGCATACACAGCTCTTGTCAGAAGACTGAATTTCAAATTAAGTTCTTCGCAAGTGACTGCCTTCTCCCAGCCCCAGAAATCTGAACTCACTCAACAATACAGTGTAGAAATGTGGTGGTTGTGAAAAAAAAAACCTCTCCCAAATATGAAAGGATGTTTTCCAATACACCAGCTCTACTAAGTATGAACTGTCCCAAAGAGATGATCTGGGAACCAAAAGGCCCATGTGTTGATTACTTATAACATTTCAGCATCTTTTGCAACATCATTACTGAGGACAAAGACTCTGCGCTTTCCACTGATGGAAGAAGATAGCAAGATGTCTCTGTGAAAAGCCACAGTGAACAAGAAAATAGCCCTGCCTGTCCAAATTTTCAGAGCTTGGGAAGCTTTACTCCACTAATACAATCCTTTATCCCCAACAACAAAGCAACAGCCCTTGTAAAAGCTCAAATGGCTGTGAAGTGCAACAGCCCACTGGTTTCAAATGCAAGCTGCTATGAATGATGCTTCCTATTCTTGCAGAGCAAACGGTGTCCAAATGAAACTCTCTGCTCCAAAGCTAAAGCATTCCCAGAGAATGGTGACAACTACCTTTCATTTCTGTTTCCTTAATGAGGGCCACACTTAAGAGAGGTAATGAACTACCACTCCAGTAAGGCAAATTCACAAGGACAGCAAGGTCATATACACAGCCCTGCAGAAAAGAAACCCAAAAAGATGATGGCTCTCCCACTGTTGGAAAAGACAGGAACAAGCACAAGGCTCACAGACCAGCTCTGCAACTAAATTCATGGCTTGTTTCATCTCCTCAGCTTCCCTTTATGAAATCACTTCTTCAAGTACAGAAGGCAAGAAGCAAAAATCAATCTAACCATTTCTTCTACAGGCTGAAGAGAAAGAAACAGGGAGGGAGGGAAGAAGGGAGCAAGGAAACTTTTTCTAAGAAAAAAACACCAAAAAAAACCCAACAAACAAACCCAAAACCAAAAAACAAACACTAAAAAAAACCCAAAACCATGGGGTAGGGAAAAGAGCGAGTGCCCAGAGTACTACAGCCAGTATCATAAGCATATAGTGCAGCAATGGTGGCCTGCAGCTCACTGGCAACATGCTGTCCTAGAAACTCTGGTGGTGTGTAATTTTTTAATTTCCTGTGGACACAAGTAAGTGAGGCCAAACGGGAAGAATAAAAGATAGCATCTGCCACAGTGTGCTACTTGTTCCCTCATAAACCACACCAAGGCAGAGGACTGCATTGAACTACAGTGACAGGCACTGGAACAGAAAATTAAAGAAGTTGCCTCCAGTTACATCAGAGAATGGTGAAAAAAATCCATAAGATGTTTCCTTTCTGCAGCACTCCTGTCATTGGGCTGGGTCCTGCAATAAACAAGACCCTGCAGTGAAAAAAGAGCAGGTAGCATTATGGGTGGGCCAGCATCTACTTGGTTAACAGGAGAGCAGCAAGAGAAAACCTCCAGCATGTCAGAGAGAGAGAGAGAGGACTGAAAGTACCAGATGTGGCAGCCTCGTTATATGACTGACCTGAATATAATTTCTGGAATAGCCTTTTCAGAGGTATGTCATCAAAGCTTTCCTGGTAAACACCAGGTATCTTTTCATTTCCCACTACTGGTGAGTTTGTTTAGAGAAACTTGAGATGTGCAATCCTCCTTTATATGATTGCTTTGTCACCTGTGCATGCTGCCATTCTCGCTGCACCACTCACTCAGGGGCCCAACTGCTATTTAGTGTCTTGCACAGGATTTAAGCACCAAAATACCTCTGGGCGTTCAGCCCTACATAATAATCATTTCAACTTATGCAGCTGGTACCAAGGGAAAGGCTTCCTGGTCTGCAAATTACAGTAGCACCTATAAAGGAACAAGGGCCTAATGAAGCCAACCGTATCCTGGGCCGCGTCAAAAGAAGCGTGGCCAGCAGTTTAAGTGAGGTGATTCTGCCCACTCTGCTCTGGTGAGACCCCACCTGGAGTGCTGCATCCAGCTCTGGAGTCCCCAAAATAAGAAGGACATGGACGTGTTGGAACGGGTCCAGAGGAGGGCCATGAAGGTGATCAGCGGGCTGGAGCACCTCTCCTATGAAGACAGGCTGAGAGTGTTAGGGATGTTCAGCCTGGAGAAGAGAAGGCTCCAGAGAGACCTTATGGGAGCCTTTCAGCACCTAAAAGGGACCTACAGGAGAGATGGTGAGGGACTCTTTTAAGAGGGTGCGTAGTGATAGGACCAGGGATAATGGTTTTAAATTGAAAGTGGGGAAATTTATATTAGATATTAGGAAAAAATTCTTTACCATGAAGGTGGTAAGACAGGTTGCCCAGAGAAGTTGTGGGTGCCCCTTCCCTGGAAATGTTCAAGACCATGCTGGATGGGGCTTTGAGCAACCTGGTCTAGTGGAAGGTGTCCCTGCCCATGGCAGGGGAGTTGGAACTAGATATCTTTAAGTTCACTTCCAACCCGAACCATTCTATGATCTCACAGAACACCTTGGCCCTCTCTTCTGTGTCCCTGAGGAGACAGTAAGTATACGCACAAGTGAGTGACAGCTTCTCAGGACTCCCAAACCACCATTCTTCCCCTCTCAACTGGCCCTGGGCACACACCAGAGGAAACCTGGGTGTACACATCACCAGCCCTACACCAAGTTACACTCACCTGAATATTGCTGCAGCAGCCAGACCTTAAGCTCGATGAAACTATGAGCGAAGTGGCAGCTGTCCTCACGCAGGCAGCCATAACGCACCTCATGTCGGCACACGTCAAACTGGAAGTGCTCCTGGAACTGGCGGATCTTGGAATATTTCAAGGAGGTGGAACGCACGATGTGGACTAGACACCTGCAGCCAGCCAGAGAAATATGAAGCACTAGATGACCAAAATCTTCACTCCCTGCTCCTTACATGTGACTTTCACACATTTGACTGGGCAGGCAAAGGACACAGAAAATCAACTCTGGGAGAGGCAAACTCCCACTGGGAAAACCAAACGCCTGCCCTCCCACTCCGTACCAATCCCAGGTAGGTATTTTCAATCTCCTCAGCCCACAGGTGATGCCCTGCTCAAGTTCAGAGATCAGACACATTTCAAAATATGCAGCAAAAATACCAAATCCTCTGGCTCAGCAAGTCCCTAAGTTTCAGGTTGCCAGGAACCAGAAGGGGTTGTATTACTGTGTACTTGACATGTTTCTTGTTTTCCTAAACATTTGTTACCAACCAGTCAGAGGCAGGATCCCGAGCTAGAGGATCTTTGGTTTGACCTTTATGTAAAGGCCAAACTGAAAGGCAAATTAAGTCCATGGAAAGCTTAGGTTGACTCCAAAGGGCTTTGCTCATGCCTGAAATCCCTCAGCACCAGGAGCAAACAAGCAGGGTGAAGCACACGGTGCTGTTTATCATGCTTTGAGCTGCCCTGTGACTGGAACACACAGGGAGGAAAGAAAGGAAGAGACCAGGGCCTTGGAGTTAAACTGTCTGGACTTATGATGAGATTGCTCCCATCAGCACAAAAAATGTTAACTCACTTGTTGTCATGGAAACTGTGTTTGGCAGAAAGGTTGGAGCAGACAGATGGTGTGTCCTTGGTCCCTTTGCTGATAATCCGAGGTTTGCTGTCAAAGCAAATCTGAGAAGAGAAGAATTAGCATGCTGGGAAAATCTTAGAGAGAAATGAACCAGAGCTGCTTCACTTGGAAGGGGAAGAAGAACCAGAGCCAGCCTATTCTAACGTTCAAAGTTAGAAGAAGCCTGGTGAAAACTTTGTGGTATGGCTTTAAAATAAAGCAGGCAATTTTTTTTAAAGTTCCAGACAACATTTTCTGGCTTCTTCTCAGCACTATTTTCCATTGTGGTTGGAAAAATTTTGGTCAGAGCCACATATTCTTTCCCAGTCAGCCAACAGAGAAAGAACAAGGGGGAAATGATGGGGAGAAATAAAAGAACAGCCAGTTCACAGCAAAGAACTTGTCCCTTTACATGTACCACTGCCAGGGTGAGGAAGTCTGTGCCGGAATATCAAGATGGCAGGAACCAATCCTCAACTGACCAACTCAGTGGCTCAGCACAGACATTAAGTAGGAATTTGTTGCATTACAGGGTTCTACTTTCTAAAGTAGCTGGGGTTAAATTACAATTCAAAGCAACACCTCAGGATAGAGGAAGAGACAGGTGGTCCCATGAGGCTGTGTGCACCTGATTCAGCTGCAGGGCTGAGGAAGAAAACTATCTCTCCTTTCTCCTACACAGCTGCATCCACTGCTCACTGCCCTTCTGGGAGCAGAGCACTGGCTGGGACATATCAATGGTCCAGATACATACTGAAGGGATTATGAAGGGTGCCTGCTCCCTCCCACCAGCTCTGTACCTCACAAAGGAAGGTGAAGATGCCCTGATGTTCCTTGAGGAGCTTGGCAATGGTGAGGCTGCTCTGCTTGATCCCACCTAGCGGGTCAAAGAGGAGGTCACGGTTGAGAGTCCCCTTCCTCTCCTCTGTCCATACGTCGATCTCCTCCTGGTGGTACGCGAAGGTGCAGTTATCCCCGTACTTACAGTCCTGCTTGTTAAGCATATCTACAAAGCAACAAAGAGCACACACCACCACACAGGGAGGGCGGCCCAGTCAGAAACTAAACTCTTTCTCATCTCCTCCCACTGCCCACACCTTACAAGGAGTTGAAAGCAAGAAAACAGAGAGTTAAAGAAAAAAGAAAAGACATCTCCCCCAAGTTTGTCTACACCAAGACATTCAGGAAAGTAAATGCAAACTACTGAATGGTGACAATCTCAAAGTAATGCCATCTGCAGTGGAAACCATCTCAAAATGGAGGCCTGCTTTAAATTAGTGCCTGGCCAGGGGGAGACTATGATTTAACAAACCCCTCTTAAAGCCAATCCAGATTAAGTTCTCCTAGCAGCCCAGCACTATGGAGAACGGTTATCTTGGCTTGTGCAATCTCCCCACCTCCTTAGGTAGTTTGTAATTACACTGCCCCAGGGAACAGTTGGGTCACATTGCCTGCATATGGAGGGATGGGCTGGAGCAAAGGAGTGGGCAGAGAGAGCTTTTCCCTGGGCAGAACCACAGCCCTGCCATGGGGCTGCTGGGTGGAGTGGGACTAAAGCAGGCACATGTACAAGAGGCAAGTTCTCAGCAAAACCCGTGTCAACAGGGCAGCTCATTGCCTTTCATTGTACTGAGCCTCCTGATCCATGGGCTACTGATGGGACAAGAAGACCCCAAAGACAGTAGATGATACCAACTGGAAGATCCCTCCCAACCTCGCCTGGCACACACTGTACAGCCCCTCCCCAGCCACAGACAGCCCTATCCCCTCCAGATCACCTTTGCACAGGTAATAGGATCCTACAAAGTTGGTTTTGGTTGGGCGAGGACGGATCCTCTTCCAGGTCTTGTCTTCCGAGTTCTTCAGCCTGCCCAGCAGGATGTCTCGTTTGCACTTGTGCTCCAAGCCTTCCCGATAGGTGTAATCACCAGCCTTGGGCCCTGCAGAAGAGAATAAACACATCAGCCTGGAGAACAGCAAACCCCAGTCCGTGCCAGGGCTCTGGGTGGCAGAGCAAACACATCACCTGTTTTGGGGTAGCAGATATGACAGGCTTGTTTGAAGACGTGAGTAGATGCCAGGGGGTTCTTCACTAGCAGGGCTGTGTTAGGCATTACTGGTTCCGTCTGGGACAGCAGGTGCTCGGTGACCTTGGGCACAGCTGGGTGACTCACTCCACCAAGGCTGACCTGAGCAAAACCACACATACTTCTCTTCTCAGCTTTACAACCACATGGGTAAGAAATTTCTGTAACCCCCTGCTCCATTCCAGTCTCTCAAAAACCTTTCTCATTTTCTCTCTCATCAAAATGTTCACATCTGGAATGACGTTTCCAAAAGAGCTGCATGCAACTTTTTCAAAGACAACATACAGTGTGGTGTGTTCACTTCAAAGATGGGCCTCTTTCTCTCTTGGTAAGAGACCTCAGTTTCCTATCATGAGATGTGTAACAAAAATTTCCCCTCACTCCTTCCCATTCCTTCCATCATGACCATTTGAAGACTCTCAAATCAACCCTACCCCAACCTGGTTAAAATAGCAAACCACTTATCAGTGAGTCTAATCTCAGGACAGAGACTTCCATTGAAGTAAGAGGGATAGCAGGATGACAGGAACTTAAGAATAATTCTTGTTCCGAGCTTGCTAACCATGGATAGGCCTTCCCCTTTCCTCCAAGGCTGGAGACATGGGACGAGGGCAGAACAGTGTATCTTGAAAAGCCTCCTGACAGGGGCAGAGAGGAGCAAAGAAGAACCTCACTAGTTTTAAGACGAAGCTGGTTTACTCTGCCCCATACTTCAGTGTTATGTGGGACTCTGGCCTCCCAAAGTGATCCCTGTTGAGCCTACAACTTAGGCCACACCATGTTGACCTTGGCAATATGCAAAGTTGCAGATAAAATGAAGATGGAACAAATGTCTTCCTGCTGACTCTAGGGAAATCTTTACCTGCCTCGCCACAATGGGGAGGCAACACTCACTGGGGCAGGTTAAATAGAGGGGCCCGAATTACCTATATCACCCCAAGTCACTACTACCTTGGCTCCAGAGCACCTTGCGACATCAGCACGGGGGAGCGTCTCACTCACCACGGGGGATGGCTTTTGGCTGCCAGGTGGGTGTCGCAGTTCCTGAGGGCTAGTTTCTTCTGGGCAAAAAAAGGGGGAAAGAGCCCCATAAAACAAAACCAATCATTTCACTTTCAGAGGCAGTTCAGCTCACAAAAAGATAAAAAAATGCTTATTAAATCCATTTGCTTAATTTATTTCATAACATTTAGTACTTTTTCCCCAAACCACCTGTCTAAGTCTTGGAAAAACATCAGGAAAGGCCTTCTTGTTCCCCAAACCCTACTGAACCCAACTCTATGTTGCCAAGTGCTGGCATTCCCAAAGTGGCAACTCCAAGATACCCCCGCACTGAGGTGAATCTGAGTGTTGAATGCTGACTGGAAAATCTCTGCTCTTCTTAAAATACTTTTGCTGCCAACATACTGCAACACTGGGGACAAGTCAGCCAAGAAGCAGCCTCCCTTTCCTCCTGGGCCAGGAGGAGACCTACTCTTTGCCCACCATCTTCCACAGCTTTGCTCCTTGTCACACAAGAGTGTAGTGCCCCATGCTACAGGACATTCACTGCCAAGTTTAGACCTCATTGCTCATCATTATATACCTTTGTGCTCCCTTCTCCTCTGAGATTTCACACTGTGTAAATAGTGGTTATCTGGGATAACACACCTATAGCCTTTCTCCTTACTTCTGAGCTAGACATATTCAGTTGCTCTGTCCAAGATAATTCCCTGCCCTCTTCTACATTTATACTCCTGTTCTGTGGCACTGGCAGACAGAGCTATATGACAGACATCCTCAGCATTGAAGGAAATAATTTTAACACGTATTCACAGGGAAAGCAGCATGAAACTTCATAAGCCCTGCACCTACCAATGGCAAAGGAATCCAAGGCATCCAGTGACCCTCTGCTTGTCCCAAAGGAGTCCAGGGCATCAAGCCGTGAGTCTGTGTAGGGAAGCAGATCCAGGGAATCCAACGAATCTAAGGTGGAGCCACCACTTCCTCCCGGCGCGGCCTCAAAGGCATCCAGGACAGAGGAGGAGGAGAGCTGCTTGGTGGGATCCATCACCAGGCCAAAGGAGGCAGGTGGCAGCGGGGTGGAGACAGGGATGCTGGCTGTCACAACTGGGGGCAGCAGCGGAGTTCCCCCCGGAAACACAGGGATCAGCTGGGGCATCTCCGTTGGCAGGTTGGAAGGAATGGTGCCCTGGACCAGAGACTTTGGGGAATTGGGTAGGGGCAGGATAAACAGCACATTAGGAACAATGAGCAGAGAATGAGTGAACACAGAGAGCAACAGGGTCCCACTCAAGTGCGTGAAGCGAAAGTATTCCCAGCAGCTCCATCCGCCTGAAGACTTCTTACTGACCTTCCAATCTATCTACACTGCACACTGTCTGGATTGAGGTCCCTGAGGAGGCGTTGGGCTACCTGAGCTCATCAGTCTGCAAGCCAGAGCCCTGCACTGGGCACTTAAACCAGCTCAGGTTTAAGCTCAGGTCAAGGAGCAGAGCAGCTTAGTACACACAGCGCTGAGGTAAGGGTTACAACCATTACTCATGGCACCTCTCATCAGAGCTTTTTGGCTCGAGAGGTGGCCTACATGAATATGATTATATTGCTTCCCGACCCAAGTTGGCTCGCACAACATCAGCAACACTGGCAACTAAAACCCAACATAGCTATGAATACAGATTGTCTCTACAGCTCCCAGACCTGTTCAAAGAGTTTAGGCTGAATGCAGCCTGCACAAAATATAAGGAGATTAGAGCATGCCCACTGCATAAAACACATCCATCATTCCTGTTTCAGCACGCTCATTTCTGCTCTCAGGTCTGCTTCAGCTCCATGGACACCAGAGGCCAAGGGGAAGGTGATGGCAGGGAAAGACTATCTTGGGTACTTTCGAGGGGCAGCTCCATGAACTTGCACACAGCAAAGCAGGCTTGGAGATGGGCTCCTGATATATTCACAAGCCAGTTGTGGAAATAAAGGAAGGAATGAATGAGTTTTGCCAGAGGAAGAGCTAGGAGAAAAGAGTGACAGAAAGAAAGAGGCAGCACACATAACCACATGCTCCAAGGCTCCAAGGACCTATTTGGAACAAGAAGCAGGGGACCCATGCAGTGCCCACTCTTACTAGAGGGTATGGTGACCCTTCGGCGAGGGAGTCCAGGAGGGAGTCCAGTTCTTCCCCAATGATGTCCCCATCTGTGAAGTCCTCCACACTCTCAGGCCCTGGCAGGGACACGCAGTCTGGAGATGGGAGCAAGCTGGAAGCAGGAAGCGAGGTAGGCAAGCCCTTTGCATCTGAGTCAGAGGGCAAAGGGGCCAGCGCCTCATTCACAGGGATGGAGGTGGCCACAGGAGCTGGGAGGCACTGCAGGTCCATAGAGCAGTCTGTGATGAGGGAGAAACAGAGTCAGTCACCCAGGAGAGCCTCTTGCAGTGAGCAAGCAGAGCACAGCCTGGCAAAAACGATATTGTACAACTTCATCAAATCACAAAAACAAGTATGTCAATTTTCCGAGAGGAAGGGCTCTGGTCTGAAGAGTTCTTGCCCTTTCATTTTCTTTCTCAGTCTCTAATGGCTCACCGATAGCTGAAATACATTCTAAGGGCCAGCACCCAGACTGTCAGGATTTGGCAAGCACGTACAGTAACCAGGAACAACACAAAACCTGTGGCTGAGCACTTACTGAATTTACTGTGGCCAGGACTAAAGGCCAGGGGCACGTAATCCAATTTCTCTATAACCCACCACCTGGTGTTTTCTTTAATGTTCTTCACTAATGCATTTGGCAGAGATCACTGCCTTCTCTACTCCTTGGAGCTTTGATACCCCAGCTGAAAGCCTGCTTACTCACAAGCTCTCTAAAACCTTAGGCATCCTAAATGGCAGAAGATAAAAAACACAAGGTCCTCCAGGGAAGAGAGTCAGAGATCGGGTGCTCAAACCAGGTTGTGCTAACAATGTGTCCCCAGAAAACCCCATCAGACTCACTCAGCTGTCTTAACCCAAGTAAACTCCCTGCTCTTGAGTGCTTCCTGATGTCTGTAGGTGGGAGGTTGCTGCTCACACTCCCCCTTCAACACCTCGGCAAGAAACATCCCCTTGGGAACTTGTCTGAGCCAGCGTTGGGGCAGGAGAGAGGCAGTGATTTTCCCTAAGGCTTCCTTGCCTCTCCAGTACGTTACTGAAATGGTAAGATGTTCCCATCATGCAATGTAAACCTCTGTTAAGTGAAGTTAAGGTTACAAGCACATATTTTTCACAGAAGAGCATTTTATTATCAAAAAAAATTAAAGGTTAAATATAAAAAGAAGTTCAAATGTTAGAAATTTGGAAAACGCAGCGTTACATTTGCAGTTCTCAAACCAAGCACCCAAACTACCTTAATTCTGCCCCTGTGCAGATGTCCTGGAACAAAAGAAAAAAAATAAGACAAGGATGCTACCTTCTCCATCTACATAGAGAGCAGTGTCTGTACTGTAGCTACAACAGTCTACGGGTAAAAGCAAGGCAAAGTTTGGAAGGAGAGACAACAGCTTTTTTAGAAAGACTGGTAAGAACGGGAAAGAAACCAGACAAGCTTCCAAGACACAAATCTTGATCCAGTGAGAAACGCTGCAGTTTGTCCATACAAGCTCTGCACAGACCCCATGGGAACTCACCCATCCCTTTCTAATTGGGACTGGGTGAGTGAGCCATGTTGCTATCCTATATACCGTGTTGGTGCCCTTCTTAAAGAGCTCAGCAAAATGAGCAATTCCTCCAACCCCTCAGGTCCTGAACTAAACAACAGCAGAGATGATACACACACACCCAGGCTCTCTTATCTCTGACCCCACCAGGAGCACACCACCACCCCCTGCAACCTTTCCTCCAGCATTTGTTGTGGGTGGTCCGCATGGATGGACCACAGCCAGGGTCACTGTGGAAGGCACCGGAGAGCAAGCTGTGGCAAAAGTCAGGGAAAGGAGGGGGAAGCAGCAAGGGACAGACAGATGTCCCCCTCCACAACCTCATGCATATGATCGAAGGAAAGCACATGTTGTACCTTATGGGATCCAACACAGGTTTTCTATGCTGCCACTGGACACATTCCCCTCAGGCAGTGGCTCACAGGAAGCATGTAAGTGTCCTTAGTTTTGCAGGTCAAGCTGCCCCTCAGATCAGGCTCAGCTCCAATCCCATGCACCCCTTGCAACGACTTCTCTCAGCTCATCTCCCTTTGATGTGGGCCCCCCAGCTGCACTCGGGAGCCAGCCATCCAGCTTCCCTCAGTGCTGGCCTCATCACTGGTAGCTCGGCCAGATTTCCCTCAGTACAGAGGGATGGCTTGTGCCTTCCCGTTTTTCAGATGTTTAAATCTGGAGTACTGTCAAGATCCCTCCAGGGGCCAACAAGAAGTTCAGGACAAGCTCGAAGGGGACTGGGACACGTGCAGGGAGGAGCAAAAGGGTTCACAATGACATAACCCCAAAGGATCCAGAAGCTCAGACTTTCTGTGATGAACAAATGATGCCCTCTGGTTCCCACTCATGCTGGGAAGCAGAGGAAAGAGGCCCTCACATACCCTAAGAGGCCCAAAACCATGAAAAGTTGAACACATGACCAAAAGGCAGAGAACAATAAGCATCTCCCCCAGTTCAGTGCACATGAAGGGCAAGGAGAAGAGCAGGGATCAACAGGTTTCACTTCTTGCAAGGGGCAGAGAGGAGATAATCTGCTCCCATCTTCCTGACAACCCAACCCCTGTCATTCCTTCAGCAACTTCCTCCTATTCCCCTCTGCCCAATCATTTCCCCTATCCCCTCTTTCCCATTCCTGCTTTCCTCAGGACGGCCCATCTGCTGACCTCACTCACCAGCCACCACAGCCACATCCCGTGTCCTCTCTTTCCAGAAAGCTCATGCACCCTCTGCATTCACCTCATGTTTGTTCCACCTTAAAAAACAGAGAACAGCCTTCTTTGACAAGCAGATGACAGGCACACATCTGCCTCACTCTGATTCCTGCCACTGCCATGACACTAAGCCCCAGGTATTACTATTTTAAGCTCAGTGAGGGTCTTTTCCATCTGCTCCCCCAACCAAGTCTCTTATACCATGCCCCCTCATCTGGTAGCTTCTCTGGCCATACACCTGCCTGTCCCACAGGGGCAAGTACAGTGCTTTTAAAAGCCCTATTTCTAGCTCCGCTTCCCAAAACAGCAGTGGTTCCCTAGTGCATTAGCTGGCCAAAGGCCATGCTGAGCCAGATCTGAGCCATGATGTGTGCAGGGCAAGGCTGAGTTAATCAGATGACTTTGGGCAAAGCATGGGGAAAGGGGCTTCAGTAGTTTATATCTTAGAAACCAAACCAAACCAAACAACAACAAAAAAAAAACCTTATTAAAAAAACTTTGAATCTGAAACTCTCAAGGTACACAGCACCCACAGCCCTCCTGGTGGCACACCACCCTCAGGCCAATGGGTAACATATAATTTCAATATTTTTGAAAAGATTTCCTAGTAGTTAAGATTCTTTCTGCTTCAAGAGCAGCAAAGATGGCATGCTGCTCTTATACCAAACCCTGATTAGATAAAGAACTTACCAGATGCAGTCACTCTTTAATCTGCAATAGGAGTCCAGTTCATTTTAGCACAGCAAGATAATCTGAAAAGCTCTCCTTAATTCACAGAACTGGGTCTCACAATTGCACATAGCATTCAGTCACTGAGCTGGCGTTCAACAGAGAACTAACGTGTTTTCCAAAGCACCCTAATAATGAAATTAGTTTCTTTCTATAAGAAAAGCAATTGCTACTTGCAGTGGTAACTCTTCACAATTACCTTCATACACACTGCTACCTTGCAAAGGAACAAAGACCGATGTGTTCAGAGGCACAAGTTCAATGCTTCAGCACACAACAAAGGGCAAAGCATGTAGCAAGCCTTTCTACAGGGGCAGAGTTAAGGTCACTTATTTCCCGGCATGAGAAAAGCAACCTTGTCACCCTCCTTGTACTCCTCCTGGGTGCCTAACTCTGAACACAGCTCTCCCTGGATCCCTCCCAACTCCTTTTTGTTTTCGTTTCCTCCACCTGCATGTCTTGGAGGACCATACATGCTCAGCGAGCAAACAGCTGCCTACAACCTTAACTTCACTTTATCTGGACTGTTTTGGCTGGAAGCAGAGTTTCAGAAGCTTTGCCAAGCACAGCTTTAAGAAAGCACAACTGGAGAGAGCTGTGTACCTCAGCAGACCCTTTTAATTCCCAGACATGTCTCTCACTGGGGCTGGACAAAAAGCTTTTCTGCAGGAAAAACACTCCTGCTTCCCACCACTTTTCCCTTCTCCCAGTTACCAATGCCAGGAGTGTGCAGAAGAGACACAAATGAAGATGATGAACCTCTCAGGCCTGCCAGCCTGGTCAGATACCTTACTGAAGCCACAAAAATCAGAGGAGAGAGATGTCTTTACCTGTTTCGATGTCATCTATCGAACCCAATCCATTGGAAGTGGTCTGCAAAGAGGGTGTAAGAAAGGGGAGAGAAAAATATCACCAGAAATTCATCTTTAAGGAGATATTCATACTTCACAGATGAGACTGCCTACCTCTCCTAAATGCATCTGGTCCTTTTTTTTTGTCTTCTTTCAGTGCAAGAGCAGTAAAACCAAAGAACTTTAAGAGGCCATTAATCCAAAGAACCTATCCATTTTTACCTCCAGCAGCGGACAAGCCCTGACACTGCAAAGGGAATACCGGCCCTGCACAATATCCAACCATATGAGCAAACCTGTACATTAGAATAGGGTTTTTCATGTGTGGATAAGAACACTGTGTCCCAAGTCCCAGGACACATCAATCGGTCAGTCCCATGCAGTGCGAGAGCTGATTAGCCTAATCTTACACAACATTCCTTTTCTTAGTTCACATATTTTGCAATCTAACAATCACAAACTTTTACAGCAAACTCAAAACAGGAAAAGGTTTTGGCCAAGACAACTGCTGACCTGCAGCTCCAGGCAAGGAATAAAACGAGCCCATATTTTACAGAAACATAAACAGAGGTAAGTATGTGTGCCCTCAGCTTAAACTTTAAAAGGCAAAAGTAAAGCATGACTCTTAAGATACTGTATCTACTGCAACAGTTTTTGCA
The DNA here is from genome assembly GCA_026413425.1 of Tringa solitaria. NCBI lineage: Eukaryota > Metazoa > Chordata > Aves > Charadriiformes > Scolopacidae > Tringa > Tringa solitaria. The sequence continues at coordinate 53,868,723 of JAOXJM010000001.1, forward strand.
ACTTTCAGTTTTTGCCCTATTCTAATTGCTTGCAAAAGGCAAGACTTTCAAATTAAAAACTAGGCACAACTATTAAAATAAGCTGACTGGCTCTCCTAGAAAGATGTGAAGGTAAGTCACTGAGCGGTGAGAGGTAAACGAATTCTATAGTATCCCATCTTGTTGAACAAAACATCAATTTTTACTGGTTTATAATTTGTTTGCTTGAAAGAGCAGTGTGAAGTACCAACCATCCTGTAAAACTAGCACGTTTCTGGGTCGGGTTTTTTTTTTGGCCAGTACTGGAACAAGGAAACAAGCAATTTCTTATATTTTAACTTAGTATTTGTACAGTGCCCTGCCCGAGCTGGATCTCCCAGGTGACAGGAAAATACAAAGAATACATAAATCGTGTATGTACCTTGCTCAGTAAATCGCATGCCCATGACTTAATTTTGTATGCTTCTTCAGCAGTTGCACATTCTGAATTTTACTTAGCATTGCCCTAACTATGTAAAAACTTGAAAACTAAAATGTATTCAAAATGCAAGAGAAAGCAAACATTCACAATACCTAAGAAAAATAACTCATCTTCAGTGATCTAATTACTGACATCAAAAATGTTTTCACTAGAAATATTTTCAAAGACATTAATTTCCTTGGCAATATTTCTTAAAAGCTGAAAACACTAATTAGTGCATTTAAATCATAAAAGACAGTTATAAATTTGCATGTAAATAAAACTGTGAAGCATTCTAGTAGCACAATTCATGAACAGTAACAATCAGTGGACTCAAACTCTACCTGGTTTGACAAATTGATTGATGTGCCATTACTGAGTAGTGAGAATGTTTCCAATTCCTGCTGCAAGAAAGAGAGAGGTCTTAGAACAGAGACAGCCCATGAATGCTCGTAAACTAGGTAAAGCTGGGTTACAATACAGTTTTCTTCCAAGCACTGCCCATAAATGAAAGCCACACAAAAGGCATACCACTGTGACACAAGGCTACGGTTTTCCGAACACTGAAAGGACCATCTATTTGTTTTGGAGACCTCAGTGCAAAACACCCAACATCCAATACACAATCAGGAAGCACAAAACTTATCTCAGGAACACAAGTTTTTGTCATTTCATTAAGAAATTACTACTTCGGAAAGGCACCACGGTGCTGGAAATGAAAGCTGGAAGTCAACGCAAGAGATAGCAATGTGTTACCAAAATACCAATCACTAAATTTCAAATAACAAAATGAATTTTGCAGTTTTTAATTTTTATTTCTCTAACATACAGGTGGTTTAAACCCATCACAGTTGAGCAACGTGACAGCAGCAAAAAGGTGGCAAGGCCAACACTGTGAGCAGCTACAAAGAGTATTTCCTCATAAAACTTCCCTTTCTTCAAGATAGAATCATTTTGGAGTGTTAAAAGCTGCTATAACATCAAGGATTTTTTTGGGGGTAGGCCAATCACATGTGAGGTTGGTCAGGGAGAGGAATAAGATGCTACAGCCGTACTTACCCCAAAAGCTCTCTGCAAACTGGATGCCCACCAGTCACGTCACTGGAGGTGGAACATGCCAGGCTGTTTAACACACCACTGTGTGTGGGGCCAAGGATGCGAATGCAAGCCTAAGCCTCAACTGCTAGCTCATTTTCCCTACTCCTGAAAACGCATCCTGGGATTTTACGTGACCAAGGCAGCTTTATCCGAGTGCTAGCGGTGGCCTAACGCCCTCTAGCTCCATCCCAGGGTATACATTCAAACAGCAACAGGACTCCAGTTACAGCAGCACTTTCTTGTGGAGCCAGGTTATGTGTCCAGCCACTGGCACCATTTAATTGGACCCACAACTCACTTTTTGCTGACTTCTCTTGCTGCCCAGATGTGTATCTGTTGTTCGTCTCTCCCCACCACAAAGAAAGCGTGCACCTGGATACGGGGCAGGAACCCTTCATGACCCATCACACTACAAAACTAGCCATGCCTTCAAGGCAGCAGAGGATCCCACCCTCCTCATTCCATAACAGGGAAAGGACTTATGATGCCAAAACCTCCTTTGTGACAAGGCCACATGTCCCTCTCCTCCAAAAACACAGGGTCTCAGTGCATCGGAGGCCTCTCCTGCAGAGCAGCAATGGGACTAGAAATGAATCAAGGTAAAGCGAGTCAGAGAGTCAGGACAAGGAGGACAGCCAGCAGCCTGCTAAAGGGATTGCAGGGTAGAGGACGTGTGTCCGTAACTGCAGAGCAGCACCGACCACTTTTGCAAAAGTAAATCTCAAAGAGCCAAGGGATAGTCTCTAAGAAAAAAGAAGTCATACCTGAGGTCTTTTGTATGCTTTTCGAACCCTCAGTCCCAGCTTCTGGGCAAGCTCCTGTCCCAGCTGCGTGACGCTTTCATCCTGGTGACAAAAACCATTGGCAGGACACTTTCAGTTTTGCCTTTGCAGGCACACAATGAAATAAACAGGAATGCAGTTATCCACACTGGGCTGTGCCAAGAAGCCTCACTTTTAGACAGCAGCAGTGGACAATTGCCAGAGCAGCCCTAGGAGAGTCCATGCAGACCTAAGTGCTCTTGTCATTCAGTCCTGCTGAGGTACTGATGTTGCACCAGGACCTCCCCCGACATCCTTTTGATGCTGCAGGAAATCAGAATCAAGCGTCTGCCTCCAAGAAAGCACCCACTCTCTGAAGGCAGGGTTCACGAGTCCTGCTGGCAAGACAGCTGAAGGGGCTGCCAAGGCTGGCTGTTAGCAGCCCCCGTGCTGGGGGCTGATACAGCTTCCCATGTCGGGGAAGAAGGAGCCTGCATGCCTTCCTGTATGCACAGCCTGTATAGGTTCCCTCTCTGCCAACCACAGAGCTAACAATCAGTTTTGATATGCAGACAGTACTCACTAGCCTGTTTTGCTTGCTTGCTTGTTTTTAAAGCTGAAACCAAGGCTCCGTTTCCAATTTACTAGCTACAAGGCATTTTCACTGTCTCCAGCTCTGGTTAAACAGCCTCAGCTTAGTCAAGCAGATCCTTCCGCTTTCCCCGCTGTGTGCCATTCACCATCCTCCTTGCTCTCTGCCCATGCCCACTCACACATCATTGTGGGCTTTAAAGTTCTAGGCCATGCTTCATTTCTCTGCTCCATCCTCTCCAACTCTGCCTAGACTAACAATTTGCCACAATCTTCTTCACCTTTTTTATCACCTGCAACTCTTTTCTCTCTCCCTGTTTGCAAAGAGATTGGAGTACTTAACAGTTTCTTCAAAGAAGAAAAGAATATCCACCTAACCTATTGTGATATCCCTCCTTAATGTCCCAACATCTCCTCCCTCCTCTCCAACCTTGAAGCTTGCTCTCTTCTCTCTGCTTGCTGTGCTGGTCTTTCCAATCTCCTTCTCCCTGAAGGTTCATCTTTTCCCTTTCAACCCCTCACTAGCCTCTGGTTCTTCCAGCCCACACTATCCATAACATTTCAATTTGCCAGTTTCTGATTGTACTTGCTCCTCTATACCATCAACATTGGTCTCATCACCATGTTCCCTGAACTCAGTGAAAACAAAATTTATCTTGTCCATTTCCTGTTCTCTTGCACCCCTCCCGTATGTACCTTCCTCTGAATCTGTCCCTGCACTCTCCAGACACATCTTCTTGGTCAAATCTCATGGTCACTATTCCTTCCTCCCTCTCTTCCATGTCTCACACCTTTCTAACACCAATCACGTTTTTGTTGCTCTGTTTGCCTCTGGTGATTCTACCTTTCCAAACACTCTCTCAGGTATATTCTGAAATCTACTATTTTCTTGCTCCCTGAGGAAAACTCACCAGAAAGACCTCTGACATCATTTCTTTTCATTGATCTCATACTTACTAGGTTTACCCTGTCCAACTCCACGTGCCAATGTAACTCTGAGACGTCTTCTCAGATTCCTGGACAAGATGAAGAATGTATTTCTCTCTAGACAGCCTCCGCTTCCCTTCCCAAGAACATAGTTCATTATTGTCCTTTCTGTCAGCAGGCCTGATGTTTTGGGGTAGGAGGGGTTACTTAAACTTTGTCACCCCCAGGATCTTCCTTCAGCTTTCCCTTCCCTCCTCCTTGGCCACCCTCAGGCACTTACTAGCTCCCACCTAAACGAGGTGACACTCAACAAGGGCATGCAATACACTCTCCTCCAACACCCTAAAAAACCCACACCATACCAAAAAAGGTGTACCACAGAGGAGTGTCAACCTCACCATGCCAGGAACCTCTGCAAACTAGCAGCACTGAGTATCTGCACCCAGAAACAATTTAACTCTGCTAGACAGTGAGTGAACTTAGGGGCATATCCTTCAACACCGGAAGTTTTAATACTTGTTCTGCTTTGACCACAACAAAGTTCTCAGCTGTTACAGCAATGCAAGCTGGAAGTACCCGTGTGCTCCACAGGCTTAGCTGCTGGTGTAATGGAAATAAGAGTGAGATGTCGGATAGCATGACTTTTGACGCAGAGAAGGCTTATGATTTCTGTTAATCAGGTAATAAGGCAATGGGGTATGATAATTTATAAGACTGAATTGTTTAGAATAGGGAATGCAGATCACTGGACGTGGAGTTTTTAAGGATGAACTTTCCTGCCACACAAAAGTTTGATAAAGTGTTTGTAGACTCACAATGATTGTAATGATAATAATGGGAGATATATAAACAGAAGTATATGATTAAAAATTAAATTCAATTAAGTGGCTCAACTGCAATGTGAAATATAGCCAGACATGGCTTTACATGAACACATATATTAGACGCTTTTGTTTATAAAAGGGTTTGTTTAAAAAACAGTTCTTTGGAACTCCCTTAACATGGTATCTTTAACGTGTTTTGGTCACCCTTGGTTCTGCCAAGTCAAAGAACCTAGAATTTACAAGCTATACAAAACGAATAACTAACTGCTACTAACTGCTAACAAGGCTTTCAAAGATTGCTTCTGTAACACTAATCATAAAGGAAAGTTAACTTCTCCTGCTGAAGTAGATGCATTTCTCTTGTAATTGCATTACTGTGATGGATCAGAATCAAATTCAGCAAAGATAAGCAATGCTCACTAGAATCTACATCATCACATTCTGGTTTCCTGGTCAATATTTGGCCTAAAAGGACACTCAACAACAGCATCGTCAGGAAAATATCCAGGGCCTAGTATATGCAGACAGTCCCCTCTGAATGCAAAAATTCACACACCTATGAACATAAAAATAACTATGTCATGTGGTGTCATGGACACCTTTGCATGTCTGACAAGAAATAAAAAGCTCTATCAGCTTGCCTTAGCAATCAGTAAGTAAAACATGAGACATTTTTATCTAAAACAGGAAAAATATACATGTTTTCCTTTCAGTGCTCCAGTTCCCATTTGTCCCATGCTCCTAGTTACTCCCATTAGACATACAAAACCAGCTAATTAAAAATATCTCATGGCCTTGGTTCACATTTTATGAGGGTAAGGTTTTGCTCTTCACAAATAGGTCACCAAATCTGCTGTTGCTAACCAGTGATGGTGACTTGGACTGAAGAGGCACAGAATTTCTGGGCATAAGCATGTTCCCAAGAACAGACAAGCTTCCTCTTCCACTCTCCTCTGGCCTCACACTAAGCATGTTATGGAGGAGGAAGGTGATGAGCAACAGAAATCAAGATAAGTTGTGTGTCAAAAACTTACATGTGGGAGGGACAGCAAGCATCGACTATTGCACTCATAAGCTTCTTTGTGTCTTCCAAGTTCATTTAGGCAGCGGGCTTTACGGAAGAGGGCTCGGATGTTCTCCTTGTCAAGACTTAAAGCCTTCTCACTGTCTTCCAGTGCCTTCTCATACAACCCCTGGATGGAAGAGAACACCTTGAGTCAGCTGAGACACAGCAGACTAAGCCCTCCTTCTGTGTGAATGTAAAATTTTTTATCTCTCAGCAGAAAACAGGAATATAAAAGGCAGTTGAAAATATATATATTACCTCCTGCACAGACCAGTGTACAAACACACAAAACCTACAGTAATAGAACATTTTGTTAAGTCTCGCAAAACTCAAAACACTTTGAAATCAGCGAATGCCAGAATTAAGGCTGCTCGAGCAATCTCATCTTGTCTCCCCCTCTACCTTGGGCATGCAACATTTGACAGTGTCTAATTATGTGACTGCTGGCTAATTTTGTTCGTGGGACTCAGCCTCATTACGAACAGGATGGACCTGCTCTGGGGTTGTGCCTTAAAGGAAAGCTGTTAAGATTCCTTTGGAAAATGGAAGCATGCAGCCTTTTAGAGCTTAAGTATTGCAGAATCTTTTTCTATGTGTGCTCTGAAAGCCTTCTCACCATCTTCCAGTGCCTCACTTGAGGAGGCAGGAGCCTCCAGAGCAATACTCAGCCAGTATTCCAGAGAAATACTCAGTCAATACTGGAAGGCACTGGCTCTTTCCAATCTCCAGATTAACTCCTCACCAACATGGACCAGAACTGCATTCTCAGTACCTTAGTACTGGCCCCGTCTTCTTCACATCCTTTTTCTGGTCTCACAAGACACGGTGCAATAGTGGGGAGATACCACAGTTTTCTGTGTGTCATCATCTCTTCCAGTGTTGAAGAAGAGAGCAGACAAAATCAACTGAAACCCCTCAACATCTTATCCAGCTGCATGGCACCCCAACCATGATGTCCACCCAGGCCCCTGTAGATGACTGGGGAAGGCACTCACCATGGCAAAGTAGCAGGCAGCTCGGTTGACATGCAGCTTGCACAGGAGTTCCTTTGGGATAGTCACCTCATCAGAGGCTGCATAATCTGCCACATTCAGCCCTTCTACATACTGTACCAGCGAAAGCTTGAAATCCTTCTCTCGAAACAAATCATTGCCCTCTGCAAACAGGTTTCTCACCAGCTTCTGCAAAAAGGCCTGGGCAGCAGACAAAGAGCAAACAGACTGAAGTGGACATTCAGAGATAGGAGAGGTTTCCCAATTTCCCATTCCTTGCCGTAGGTTTTCACAAACTTCCTGCCCACTGAGATTATCCTGCCTCCCCAGCCTCCTGTAAAAGACCAGTCTTTTGGTAAAGGAGAATAATCCAATCAAATCTCCTTTCTTCTTGAACACTCAAGTGTCTTCTCCTTTCCATGAAAGTTGTCATTGTCAGAACCTTAAAACTTTAAGTTACAGACAAATTGTGACAGACCATCCCCCACTGTCTGCTCTTGGTATGTAAACTAATGACTTTGCAACAGAACAAATCTAGCTAACCAGAGGGCTCCCAACATCAGAAAACAAATTCTTCATTACCTCATAATCTTCTTGGCTTAGGGGTAATGTGGACCTGAAAAAAAAGAAGAGAAAACACTCATGAAACAGGCACCCATGCAAACAAGGGCTTTTGTCTAATGAAAAAATCATCCTTCTGGTCCTGTGTTGATGATCTCAGTGAGTTACTCAACACTTTATCCCTTCAAAGGCAGCTGGGGCAAAAAGAAGGCAATCAGGGAGCATTTCACTCAGTGTTGGCCACAGTGGTGTCAAGAGATGGTCAGGTCTCAAAGTGATTTGAGACCAGGGGAATCTTATTCTCAGCTATTTTCTGCACATACATGATTCTCTGTAGTGCCTTCAGACTGCCACCTAAAAAAAAACAACTTTGAGAAAGTCCCATGAGAGATTGTCACAGAGAATACAAGCATATTTTAAGAGCATCCAGCTCTAATGAGAGGCACCAAACCGGCACTCCAAGACCTCCCCAAACCCTCTGTGAGGCCAAAGACATTCTGTGATAATGAATCACTTTAGTCTTTCTTAATTTAGCTACATGCCTTTAGGTGTACAGCACAAACAATGCAGATTGGGGAGGCCATTTAACTCCAGCTGTCTTGGTCGAGGCTGCCAGGCTGTGCCACAAAATCGGGATAACACCTACCCCACAATAGCACTGAGACTTAGGAAAAAAGTTCCATTCTTCAAATCGGACCATCCAAGTCATCCAAGCTTGGTCCACATGTATTTATTTTTTCTCTTCAAGGAGAAAACAACAGGCTGTAGATAAATCCTTAGCACCTTTTATAGCCTTCCTCACCTTTGAAATACAACACTCTATATGTGATCTTGCTGGCCAGAGAATAAACTTCTTTTTAGATGTCTTCTAATCTAATAATCATCTGCTCCTTAAAATTAATTACAGGAAATACCATGGCTCTGTAAGAAATATTCTGTTTATAAAATTTGAGTTCCCCTCTTCCACATCAAAACAAGCCAACAAATTACACTGTCCTTGATTCAGACTTCAAGATACACTCCAGAAGCACGAACAACACCCTATATTTCTAAATTATTTTCACTCCAGGAATCTCATCCTTTTTTATAAATGTTACCAAAATAAACTTCACAACTGCCTCTCTGCAACTGGGTTATCAGCCCCATTTAGTCTCAGACTTGGGGAAAAATACCACTGCCATGCCACAGGATATAAATATATAATATGGAAGATTCGGATTTTTTTCCTATTGTAGATGCACAGATTTCAGCCATAAGAACTCCAGGACTTTAAGCAGACCTTAAAAAAACCCCAAACTAATCTGATCCCAATCTTGCCGCTTCCTTACTCACCATGGAACCTGGACCTGAGTCTGAGGCCTTTGCTAACTCAAACGCTGGACAGAAAAAAACACTACTGGACTTTACAAGGAAGTACTTCGACTTGTAACTACTACATAAGCAACCACTTCAAGCTCTAGAAGGCCACACGATATTTACAGAAGAGTGACCCAAGGCACTACCAGGTTGGCAGCTATAAAAAGAGCCCAGGTGATCTATTTCTCCTTTAGGCACCATACAGGATACCTGGCAAATCATTTACCTTGCTTTCCGCATCTACAAAATAGAAACACTATGTCCCTTCCTAAGAAAGGTGGGATAAACTGTTGAGAGAGCAGTTTGAGGTCTTCACCCTGAAGATGAAGGTCCAAGTACTACTAGCATTATGCTGACTACAAAGGTCATTCTGGAACTGTAGTGGAGGGCAAAACCCTCAAGGAAATTAGAATGATAGAATTTAAAGTTTAGAGAGCTGGCAGGACAAGCAGCACCCTGAATAATCACAGTAAAAACATTCAGGACCAATATCTCTTTCCCATGCAGCAGACCCAAATCAGTGAATCCTGCAATCCTCAATCTAAGACAACTGCCTCCAAGGCCACAGCAAACAATGAGGTTGTCCACTTACTGAATGAACTGAAGTCCTTTCTCTATTTCTTGTTTTCTCTTCTGTCTCTCCATTATAGTTGCTGCAGAGGAAGAAGAAAAAGAAACAACACAAAATGAGTCATTTTAGGTCTTGCTGGCAATTAAGCAGCACAGTATTTTGTGTGTGCCTGAATTTACTACTAATAAAATGTACCAGACCAGATGCCCTGAACACTGGAGTCTATGATTTATCCACTCTGCAGATACAGAACAGCAAGCAGCTCACTACCGAGTATCTGCTTTTTCTCACATGCCACCACCAGGATACATGGGCAAGGAGGAATTACTTCAATTTGAGCTCTCTGCTTAGGCTGCCAGCAAATAAAGCAATGGGAACCAACTGTTATCATGACTGCCCTCTAGGAAAGGGAAAAAAAATAAAAATCAACATTTCCCCTGCACTGGTAATCATTTCAGGAATTTGTGCTGGGACCCTCCCATAACAGGCGATTCTGACCACTATTTATCTGGGCCAGCTTTAAACTGGTTTACTGCACAGCATATGAAAAAAGTAATCTATGTAAGGTGTCTGGAGGCATATCACAGAGAGAGACACAAGGAAGGAGATGGAATTGCATACTATTGTCCACATAAAAGGACAGCAATGAATCTATAAAATGGGAATTTTGTGCTGAAAATCGGCAGGCAAGAGCAGCAGAGACTCAGGAATGCTCCTTTAAAGAAGGGACAGGACCCCATCCTGCAGTGTTTTAAATTGGGGTGGGCAGTGCCTGAGGAAGGGTCAAGAGAGAGTGATCCCCATTTAGTCAGGGACACAAATGGGCACAGTAACTTGTCTGGGTTTGACCAAATCCAGTTTGGGTCTCTGTGAGCACAGACAAATAAGTAGTATGATGGAGCCATTTCGGAGCAATGTCCCTTTTTCTCAACTAAAATGGGTTTTCATCACAGCATTAGACACATGAGTGTCATCCCCTGTAGTTTGGGAGCAGATCTTGAAATGGCTCCTCCCTGACCTCCTCCCAAGGTACGCAGGTCTGCCACACAACAAAGGAATACAGAAGAGAAGGGATGTCACTCTGTGGCAAAATAAGAATTGCTGGCAACAGCAAATTTCCCAGCCTTGACATCAACCAGCTGTGATCACAAACAACACTCAGCATTTGAGGAACAGTAACTTCAGGACAAAGACAGCAAGCACAGAAACACTGAGATGAAATGGAGCTGAAGACACTGTGCCCCCTCAGCCTGGGATCGCCTCTAAAGAGATCACGATAAAAACAAAAGTAATTCCTCTAACTCCACACTACAACAGCTCCCTTTTATATGAAGATCATCCCTATCATTCTAAGGTATCTTACAGGATCTTTGGCATGTTCAGTCTGGAACAGGGTGAAGGGAACTTTAAGGTATGTGAAAATCAATCCTGACAGCTCAGCAAGCCCTTATTGACTGTGCTCTCCACCATGCAAAATGTAGAATTGATACCTGGCCTTTACCAAGAAGGAGAGTTGGGGGAAGGGGGAAAGGCAGGAGCAAGAGAAAGACCAGAAAGACAGGTAGCAAAAGGAAGCAAGAGCTTGAAAGTGACACTGTGCAGTTTCTAAGTCATCAGACATTAAATTTGAGAGCAATCTGGTCTGAGCAGCAGGTAGAAGATTTTAAGCAGCTGCATTTGGAATGGGATGGGCAGCACAGCAAGAAAGGAAAAGCCAGCAAACAAGGTGAGTGATGATCAGCGTCTCTAGAAAGGCTTTTAACAGAAGCGATGGTGAAGAGCAGGTAGACTTGAGTACAACACCAACAGAAGGCCTGGAATGATTTATAAATAGACTGGATAATGAGCAATCAGGAAGAAAGAAGGAAATTTAACAAGGAGACTGTGAGGTTAATATGATCACTAACACTACAGGCAGACCGGCTTAAGGGGTAGAAAAAAAAAAGAGACAGAGGCAATTCATTTGATATTTCTCCTTGCATCAAATTCTACAACGACAAAAGACAAGAGAACAGACAAGGTGAAGAGGAGCAGTAGGAACCATTTCCACATAGACAGCAGTGAAAGACACAAAAGACCACAGAGCAACCCCAGAGCAGTGTGGGACACAACTGCAAGGGCCATCAGAGACAAAAGCAGGGAAAGGGCCACCACAGGAACTGACAAGAGATAAATTGCAGGGGGAAAAGAGGAATTAAAAGGTCAAGGGGACCCTCATAAAGGCTGATGGGGACAAGGACAGGGAGGAAGGGGGAATTTCTAGCTGTCTGGGCCCTGAGCGCACTAACAGGCTTTAAATGCCCCAAACAGCCTCATGCCGCACCCCTACACTTTCTGCCCATGGTATAGGAGCTCCATTTAAGCTCAGGTCCAGGCATACTGCCTCATCTGAGCTATACTGTAGGTGTACCTGTCCTCAGTCCTATCTCCTGGATAAACCTTGGACCTACACTGTAGGCAGCCTGTCTCCAGCCCTGTCTCTGGACCATCTCCTACTGCTGGCCTCACTGGGTGGACCCTGAACCTGATTCACCACCTCATCTTCTTTGGGACTGCTGATGGTCCCTTGCTATCAGCATCTTGTTCTGCCTGCACTGTTCAGATATGATGGGACTGTACGCTACTTAGTGAAGGCACTGATGGTGGCTGTCATCACCTTTGGCTCCTAGCTTGTCCTCCCTGGAGGAGCAGCCCCTCTCTTGCTGCTCCCTGACATAAGCCACACTGGAGAGAACAAAAGTCAGGGAAGTGAAGCTGCAGCCTACAGATCTGATGAAAAGGGAGATTATTAGTGACTGTGAGGAGAGCAGTTGAATACTGACTGGTCATGACAAAGTCAATGGCTCCACTCCAAAAATGCAGTGGCACACCTTCACGATTCTCTATATCCACAGACTGCCACCTTTAAAAGCTTCTGATACACACAGTCTACTTCAACCTCTGCTTCTGAGCTCAGCTCTTAAAATACTACTGCAAGGAGCAAAGAAGAGGTCAGTACCTGCACTCTTAGCTACCCTGACCCCACTGCTAAAATGTCCTACACAGCAGGATGTGGGCATGTGTTACAATGAGAACTGGTTACTGTTGCTTGCCCACAGAGAAGGGCATTCAAACATCCAAAAGCTGGAGTGGAGCCAAAGAACCACAGGGAAAGGCTCCAGAACGTCTCCTTCCTTGAGTTACCCAACTCTCCTTGTACCCTGGAGCTTGTCTTCTGTTTTTTTCTCTCCTCAGCACCATTGCTACTGCATCCAACATGCGTATCTCCATCCTTGCCTCATGTGGATGGCCGACCAACTTACTGTAAGTCCCACAATAATCAGATACAGTTTTGATCCTTGCTACACGACCCTTGTAAAAAAAACCCTCTGTGCCCCACATGCTGTTTACTCTCTGCAGTCCTACCCTCATCTTCCACAGTGAATGTTCTCCAACCCAAAACCTTCCTTTGCCTTCTTTAGACATAAACGACAGGCCTGATCTCCCCTCCTGACTGTTACTCCCTGATACTGCCCCACATTACCGTCTCCTTGCAAGTGGGTGACCAGCCTCCTCTGTTAAAGCTCTGTCACGCCTTCACGCTTATGTCACAACTTTGCACCTAAGACTCATCTCCTTGTGGCAACACCCTCAAAACGCGCACCACATGCTGCTGCCCTAACAACTTCTTTGACATCTCTCAGGAACAACCACCTTTCCCTTTCGATCTGACTCCACACCAACAGCCTCCTCCACGCCTGGCAGACCTCTTCCCTGTCCTGTCTGCCTCGCCGCTGCTGGAGGCTACCATTCGGACTCCTCCTTTTGCCCCCCACACCTTCTGACCTGCTACCTCCCTGGCAAACTCAGGTCACTTCTGCTTCCCCTCATTCGTCCCAGGCTCTTCGCCGTGTCTCATTCGACCCTTGGACCAAGCTGCACGCTCATTACACCAGCAAACCCAACACACAGCGAGCCACCCATACGTGCGACACTTCAGTTCTGCTGTACACCAATACCGTGGCTGATGCATAATTAATTTTAAGCGCAGAGCCTGTTTAGCTTTTGTTTTCTCAGCCTTTTAAATATTTTTAGAAACACAGCGGAAAACATTTCATGAAGCAGTGTGCCTAAGTGTCCTTATTTTTCTTCCCCCCACCAAATCTGTCTGTTCAGACTTGTCTGCTCAAATCACCAGCAGAACTCGAATCCAGAGTATTTATATCTCCACTACAAAGCTCTTATCCTTTCAGTCCAGAGACATTTATCCTTTCTGGTCCAGCATCTAGAGAGGACTTTATTCATAGCTTGTCAATGAGTTACAAACTATTTACCAGACAGAAATAAAACGCTGCAGATAGGCAAAATAGTTTTCTTCCTCTTCAGGAGGAAGCAAGAGCCAGTAATCAGGGTGACTCAATCATAAACTGGGTAGATATGCTCTCTTACGCTATCTTATCAAGGACCTGGGTTCTATTTCCAACCCTGCCAGAGATGAATTTGGCAAAGTTTTTCATACTGTATTTCTGGGATGGCAATGAGCTCACACTTGACCAACTCCCAGGCTTTGACTGCAACATTTCAGACAGAAATAAGTGCTCCAAGGTATGTGGCAGGTTGTAGAGCTGAGACAGGAGCTCAGCCCCAGGGTCTGTGTGCTCTCCTTCAGGCAAAAGGCTCTGGGATGCGCTAGCCTGCCAACATGGAGTCTTTTACTTGCTGCAGTTTGTCCACCTTGGTGGTGCAGCAGAAGGCATAACCAGACTCACATCAAGCAGAGGACAAGCCACACAGTCCACTACAAATATGGGCTCCTGCTCATTCCCGTGGCTGATCCCTGCCATGCCCCACTCCCTGGGTTTGAACACTGTCAGGGTCCCCACCACCACGCTGTGCTGGTTCTAACAATCCTGTCCCTCCAGGTGCTGGCCACCCCAAGGTGGCCGCTCTTCCACACCCCACTAGTCCCGCTCCTGCTCCACCACACCATCGGGGTGGCCAGCATCAGGGTGCCACCAGCTTCACCCAGCAATACCTCCAGATGAGGTGGGAATGACCCCCTCGCCCCCGGCTGAAAATAAAAGCATCAAACACGTGTTTCCCCAGGAAGGGGATGGAGATGGAGGCCAACGCCTCAACAGACAACCCCAACCCCCATCATCCCATTTCCCACTCCCCCCAGCCTCGCACTCCACACATAACACCTCCATGTACTGTGGGCCACCCTTCTTCCTCCTACCCCTGCCCTCCAGGCCCTGCCCAAGGGGCCCTGCATTGCGGCCGGGGCATGAGGAGGGGGCGGTGGGGTGACGCTGCCTGTCCCTCGGCCATTTACTCTTGATTTCGTGCCCAGCCATCTCTCCCTCCCCTGTTTCGCTTTAAAAATTAAATCCAGGCTCCGGTTCCCACACGGGTGGAGCGGGAGCCCCCGCTCACCTCCTTCCCCCGCCCCCAGCACTAGGCCGCCGATCCCCGGCCTTGCCTAGCGGTCGCCGCGGACAAAGGCGCCACCTCGGCCGGCCAGGGTGTAGAGGGGCCGGCGGCGCCTCCCGCACCCCCGGCGCCTCGGCCGGTGGCCGGCACCCCAGCATCCCCCCACCCCGGCGCTGCTGGGAGGGGTCTCCCGCGGCAGGAGATAGCCAGGCTTCCCCGGGAAAAAGGAAAACAAACCAAAACATACACTTCCTCCTTTCCCCACCCCCCATCCGCTTAAATAAAAATCACACATCTCCAGGAGACTGGGAGGCGACTTTAGGGGAGAGAACAGGAAAAAAAAAAAAAAAAAAAAGGAAAGAAAAGAAAAAAAAATAAAGAAAAAAAACCCCAACAGATAACCTCCCCTGCCACCCGGAAACTGTCTAAAGCATTAAAGAATTTGGGTTTAAAAAAAAAAAAAAAAAGAAAGAAAATGGAAAAAATATATCCCACAACCTTCTTATTTGATAAACTTTACAAGCCCCTACGGAAGGTGCATCTGAAAAGCTATTCCACAAGGGCTTCTCTGCTGCTTCATGGGGTTTATACCAAACGAGAGGGGGAAACTGCAGCCTAAATACGGATCTGAACACAGCTTTCAAACCTACAAACCACAAACAGGCATAAAACGCAATTAATACTAAGTTTTTCATATAAACCCAGGGGCTTTTCCCCTAGCTATCCACTTTCAGACTACTACCACATTTTTTCCAGGGGGTGGGATTAGGATCTCTGGCAATTATTTTTTTTTGCAAACCCCACATTTTTGGCGGAAGAGGGGGTTAGCTTCAAAATCTCGCCCATATTATTTTCCTCCACTTTTTTTTTTTTTTTTAGAATTTGCAATTACACAACGTTTCATCCATGCAGTTACTATCTGAAACCTTTACTTTCTCATGAAGCAACATCCAGATTTTCTTGTTTCTCAAGTCCACCCCTTTCTACATACACAAACACACACAGAGAATTGGTTTAAGACAAAAACAATCCCCCCAAAATAATAATAAAGGACTCACCTCTCCTTGGGTTTTCCCCCACACACTATGCATAAACTTTCCTTGATAAATGGTATTGTATTACTAGAGATATTATTAATGTATTATTACTAGAAGTAATAATAATAGTAAGTGCTATTTAATTACAGAAGGCAGCATTCTGCTTCTGGATCAGCTGCCCCTGCAGCTCCCTCCATGTGCCTCCTGATCTCTTTACTTTCATTTCCAGGTCTCGCTCGCTCTCGGCTGCACCAGCAAGAGAAAATGCCTCCCCGCATATCCTCTGGGCCCTAGAGGCTACCGCTTTCCATTACAAAAAAAAAAAAAAAAAAAAAAAAAAAAAAAACGAAAGTGCTTAAAGCGATCGAGACTCCGTTCTTTTTTGTTTTTAATGCAACATTCTTCTTCTTCCTGTTTGCCTTTGCTGATATATATATATAAATATATAAAATCTACCCCAAAAGAAAGGAAAGCTGCCTCTGCAGAGTGACTGCCTGCACGCGAAGCACGGCAACGAACCCAATTACAAGACAACCTCCCCCCCTCCCTCCCATCCATGAGATTGTCACATAGGTGAAGCAGCGACCCTTTTGCCCACCCGTATATACGTTTGCTGGAAGGGAGCCAGGGCCATTGCTTATGGCAGAGCAATTATCTGTCCCTTGCCAGACCTTAGTTATTCCACCCTGCACTGCTGCGCGGGGGTTTCACTGTAAATAACATCTTCCGAAAACGTAAATCTTTGGGT
The DNA here is from genome assembly GCA_026413425.1 of Tringa solitaria. Classification (NCBI taxonomy): domain Eukaryota; kingdom Metazoa; phylum Chordata; class Aves; order Charadriiformes; family Scolopacidae; genus Tringa; species Tringa solitaria. The sequence continues at coordinate 53,885,106 of JAOXJM010000001.1, forward strand.
GGAAAGGAATACACAGTGTGTATATATATCACACATTGTTATTATATTATACACAATTGGGTATTATACGATATGTGTGCATTGTATATAATTTACATGTGCATGCATACATATTTATATATTAATATCTATATATATAAGTCTTGGCACATTTTTGGAACCAGATTTTTGGCTTGTTTTCATCCCAAATCCCTCAATATTTCCTGAAAGTAGTCTGAATCTCCACAACAGCTCAGTGCCAGCAGAGCCCCTGGAACAGAGCTGCCAGTGGGCAGTGGGGGCCCAGTGGCACACATTTATCTGTTGCAGGGAATGGTTATAAAGACAGAGACACGGGGACCACCTTAGGCTGGGGGTTCATCCATCCCTGCCCAGCTGCACTACCATCAACTCCAGGTAACCCTCTGAAATGGGTTTTATGCTTGGCTCCCAGTCCAGCCTCCCTGGTAGGTTAGGTTTTCCTTTCCCTAAAGGATTCCGTCTACCGTCACATCACCATTTCCAGACTGACACTGGTTTAAATGATCACCTCTTTTCCACTGTAATCAGGGACATGTTTACTCCTTGGCGTCTCGCTCCTCTATTTACAGTGACCTAAACCAGTGTCACTCTGCGCTTTGCAGCTGAGCAGCTCCGACAAGATCCAGAGGCAGGTAGAAGGTATCATCTGAAGCGTACTAAACTTGTTCAGTATTTAAAACACGTTGATCAGAAAAGGAAAGCCTGTATTATATTGAGTAGGATTGGCTTCTGGCAGCTCTGTCAACACAATAAACTGATAATTTCAGAAATATAGGCTGTGAATTGTATAATGTACCATATGACACTGGAGAACACTGTCTTATTCTCTTCACAATATTTAACCACAATGCACTTTTTTAAGATATTCATTATAATCCAAAGATTGCTGTTATTCAGGGATAGGACAATGTTTATTCTTATTACCTCTTTGTCAGATTTGTTACCTCCTATTTTAGGCAATGACATCGTGCCAAGGAGTAGAGTCTAACCAAGCTGGGCCTCCACTGTAGAAGCCGCTGGGGAAAATGTACCTGAAATGAGAGGCGGCTTTGGGCAGAAGAAGGTTGGTACAGGCCTGGGGGAAGGAAAATAAACACGGGGAGACCTGACACACCAGATTGCACTGGGAGGGCAGTGTCATCAAATGAGTCACAGAGCCCAGGGCGCCTCCAACCCTGCTGCACCTCTGAAAGGCAAGACATCACAGCAGGACAAGAAGAAGAAGAGGGATTAGGGGGAGTGAAGGAGAAAAAGGAACAAAACCAAAATCTACACAAAATCAGGAGTTATACTGGAATAAGCAGTATTTTTTAATTCAAGTACAGTTATTTTCAAGACTGAGTTTCCCCACTGAACATCACAATATACTTCCCTCCAGCCAAATTTCCTTTGCCTGCAAGATGGAGAAGTGTCCTGCTGGGTCATGATCCAGCATGTACCACTCCCCCATGAAGCATTTTTCCTTAGCAGTTAACATGAAGATTGTCACCATTTGCAAGCACGGCTATCGAGGTGTTGTGTGCAGGTAGTCAGCAAAGTCAAAACGACGCCAATCCCTGCTACCAACTAGTTAAAGTGTCATAAAAATTATTTTGATCTGTAAAGCTATTATTTCAAGGAGAATAAATCTATCAATCCATGCTACAGTGACACAGCACAACTTTGTTCCTGCATCCACAGTTAAAGACTTCATTCTCATCCCTCTGACCCAGGTAATTAGCCAATATTTGGGAGAAAAACAGCAAAGGGAATTGGATGAATTTAATACCATCCTGTTTATTGCTAAAGATTGTGAGGAACTAAAAACAAGTGCCAAATTCCTTGCTTACATTTTCAAAGTTGAAGCTCCTTCTTGAGATCACACCAATATATTCCCTCATCTGCTTTAAGTTTTCTGGCAGCTTTATGCTTCTCACATCCAACTGTAACCTAGTTAGTGCTTCAGCTCCTTAATTTCCTTCAGTTGCACATCAAACTCCTCTTATTATTTATGATAGTTAAATTTTGCTCGAGTTTTCTATCTTGTTGCTGTACCAGTTTGTGGCTTTCAATCTTTCCACTCTCATGCTCCATGAAGAAACTTCATTGCTTTTTGTATTCTCCCAGAAAGGAGATCTACCATGCCCTTCAACTTCAACACAGTCTTCCAGTTCACCTGGCATTGCCAACTACTGACATTCTTTTCTTAGGTCCATATAAGCATTTGGTATTGTTTCTTAAAACAATTGTTTCTTGGGAGAACTGTGAGAGAATGAAAAATGCCTCTTATAATGTTGTGGGACCAAATGGAAGAATAAATCCAGCCCATTACCCACCTCAATCATCTCACCAGGTATCTGCAGCTGCCACCTGAAATGGTACCTATGTCAGTATCTGCAAGGTCACATCTCAGAGAGAAGGGATTAGGTTAAAAGGACATGTGTAACCACACTACAGCAGCAAGCAGGTTTACGCCCAGCTCACCTTGTCATAAAATCATAGAATGGTTAGAGCTAGAATGGACCTTAAAGATTCTTCAAAGATTGCACACACACACCCCACCACCCACAGACAGGGACACTTCCCACTAGACCAGGTTTCTCTAAGCCTCATGCAGCCTGGCCTTGAACATTTCCAGGGTAAGGGCACCTACAACTTTTCTGGGCAACCAGCATCTCACCATCCTGAGTAAAGCATTTCTTCCTGATATCTAATCTAAATCTCCTCTCTTCCAGTTTAAAACCGTTACCCCTTGTCCTATTGGTACACTGCCTCTTAAAGAGTTCCTCTCCAACTTTCCTATAAGCCCCTTTTAGGTACTGGAAACCTGCTATAAGGTCTCCCCAGTGCCTCCTCTTCTCCAACTCTGAACAACCCCAACTCTCTCAGCCTGATCTCATAAGAGAGGTGCTCCAGCCCTCTGATCATCTTCATGGCCCTCCTCTGGACCCACTCCAACAGGTCCATGTCTTTTTATGTTGGGGACTCGAGAGCTGGATGCAATACTCCAGGTGGGGTCTCACCAGAATGGGGTAGAGGGGCAGGATCACTTCCCTCGACCTGCTGGCCACGCTTCTTTTGATGCAGCCCAGGATGCAGTTGCCTTTCTGGGCTGCCAGCACACATTGCCGGCTCACGTTGAGCTTCTCAGCAGCCAACACCCCCAAGTCCTTCTCCACTGGGTGGAGATTTGTGCTTTGGATTGTCCTGACCTACCTGCCCATCAGATACACTTTTATTTCTATACTCAAGAGGAAAATGTCGTACACAGCGTACGTATGAAGCCATCGAGCAGAATAATGCTTTCCGCATCCTTAAGCGGGAATGACTGTGCACTCCTGGCTGAAATGCTTTCCTTAGCAGTTATTTGAAAACAACACGTTAAAACTGAAGATGCTATCTGCAGAGACATTATTAAAAACGAAGGCTCACAGAAAAAAGGGCACTCCTATCCCACCCGTGGGTACGCGGGAGGCCTGCCGAGCAACTCGGAGCTCCTCCACCGACACCTTCCCTGCGCGCCCCTTGTGAAGGAGGCTCGGGCCGCACATCGTAGAGCCGCTCAGGCCCCCGAGACGGCTGCCACGGCGTCCGCGCTCCCGAGGGGCAGGAGCGGCGGCGGCCGAGGGCAGGGACACCCGACCCCACTGTAGCACCACGGCACACGGGTGCGAGCGGGCCCGCACTAGGCCCCGGCCGCCTACGCACAGCGTGACCCCGCGCGAAGCACGCCGGGTATACTTCCCTCACCTCCAACTACAACTCCCGGCGTACCCCGCGGCAACGCAGCCCCGCCCACCTCGCCGGTTGCGGCGCGCCGGCCGTCAGCGCCCGGCGCGGGGTGGGGGCGTCTCTGTGACGTGCCGCCGGGCGGCCAATCGCGAAGGGGAGAGCAAAACTGCCGGCTTTCAAATCCTCCGCCTCCCCCGCCCGCTCCCCACCCCGCTCCCCCTCCCCCGTCGTTCCCGGCCG
>JAOXJM010000001.1:53889177-53939952 GCA_026413425.1 Tringa solitaria
CCCCACCCCGCTCCCCCTCCCCCATCGTTCCCGGCAGCGGCGGCGGCGTGAGGGCTCGGGCCGGCGCCACTCGATCGCCTCCCCCGGCGGCGCGGAGGTGAGGGGTGGTGGAGGCGGGGAGAGGAGAAGTGGTGGCAGCCGCCGGTGGCTGCGGGGGGGTGTATGCGTGAGGTGAGGCGAGCCCTCAGACTAACACCCCCACCACCACCTCGCCGCCGCCGCACCGGCTCCTCGCGGCGCTCTCACGGCGGAGGTGAGGGTACCCCCCCACCCCCCCCTCGTGGGCGCGGGTCACGCCTGCCCGTGTGGGGAGGGAAGAGGGCTGCGGCGGCGGCCGTTATACGGGGCCGATGCGGGTGGGGGGGGGGGGGTGGGGGTGCTGCGGGGAGCAGGTGGCGGCGCGGCCGGCGCTCGGCAGCTTCCTCCGGGGAAGAGAGGAGCCGTCAGCGGCGGCGGGAGGAGGAGGAGGGTAACCTTGGGCTGTCACCCAGCGCCCCCGGGAGCCCGGCGCTGGGCCCTGTGTCGCCGCCAGAGCGGAGCGGGCTCCTCCTCAGGACAGCTCGGCGGGGGCCCGGCGTGATGCCCGTTGGCGTGGGGCAAGCTGCTGTAAATAAAGCATTCGGCCACGCTAACTTTTTTTGACCGTCGGGAAGCGTTACAGCTTCATACAGTCCGTTAGCAACGAGGAAGCCTCTCCTCGGGCATTTCCAGATCTTGTTTGTCTTTGCCAAATGTACTAACTCCTCAATATACTTCTTTTTTTTTTTTTAAAGCTTTGTCTGAAGAAGAACTAGCAGTGAAGAGGCCTCTGGTAGGTTGACAGTTGGGTGTGGCTGGCACCACAGTTTGCAGTAAAACACGCTTCAGGATGTGATGGTGGAGTTGGATGTTGAAATTAGGAAGAAGCTTGTGTGTAAAGCGAAGAAAGTGCAAAGGGGGTTTAGGGGAAAGAGAAACAAAGGGAGTGAGTAGCCTATAAAAGGGTATCACAGTAGAACAGAACTAATTTTTTAAACAGTAAGGTGATGAGCTATTTAAAAGTCAAGTTAATAATTGAGCTAGGTGAACAGACTGATTTCCTTGGATCCTAACTTTTGTTCCTGTCTGGTAAAGCCTTCATGGCTTGGAGGATGTCCTCTTTCTTCTTTCTTGGTGTTGGATTGGCAGAGGTTGGGAATAGCCATTAGTCTGGTATCTGTGGGGCCAGGTAGGGGTGGAGTAAGTTATGTGAGCATCTTTCTTATTGCATCACTTAGTTGAGAGGACAGTCATCCAAGAAAAATTATGTTGATCATCCTTGGAGATGTCCCCCCCCCCCATGTCCTTTGGACAATACTAAAGTTAATGAAAGCTGAAGAGAAGCTGTACTCTGGGGAAGCTGAAGGCTTCACAGTTAGGTAGCGGGGGAAAGTATGTACCTACAACTTTAATTTAGGGGGTATTTTAAAACTTTCTCAAATTAAAGGAACGTGCTCTGTTTATCCTGCTGGATGAATAGAAGCTAGTTATTTCACACAGTGATTGATACTCATTAAATAATGCTATGCCAGTGCTGCTAGGCACTAGCTTCAAACTAGCTAGCTTCAAACTTGTGCCTCAAGGCCAAATGTTTACTAATCCATCATCAATGTAAGATCATCCTGTTTAATGTGTGTAATGAATTTCTGTGGCACATCCGAAAGAAAAGAGAATCCACAAAACTGAGAGAGGGTTTTGTATGCAGCACACATGGTGTTTTCAGCAAGTTGGTGGTTCTAGAACTGTGCTGACAAGGGCACTACTGGGGATATTACTGAAAAGGAAAAACAGTTGTGTTCATTCTAGCTTGCTTTGGAGAACAGGGGATATGCGCAGCATATATAATTAAAGGTTGGAGTTTGGAGAGAGAGGAATGTTAGCTTTAATTGTAAAAGTGTTGTGCAAAGAGCAATGTCTTAATGTGGCCTCAATCCATAGTTTTAGCTTCTGGTTATTTATGAAGCATAGCGACTGCATCAAAAACCAAGTCTTATCAGTATTGGAAGAATCAACACCATCTGACTGGCTTTGGAATATTAATCTAGTCTAGCTGCCATAAGTGAGCTATGGGGAAAACACTAATGATGCTGAAAACTCAATTAGATGTCTCTGGAACAAAAGCTACATCAGTGTTCCAATAGATATGATTATTCATACAGATTATGTATTATAGTTTGCTTTTTTTAATGTTACAAATGTCTTTTGATTGACAGCTCTTGACATTTGAAATAGCAGAAAAATGGCATCAGAAGACATCACTAAGCTTGCGGAATCACTTGCCAAAACCAAAGTGGGTGGCGGACAGTTGAGCTTCAAAGGCCAGAGCCTTAAACTCAATACAGCTGAAGATGGTAAGAGAAAATACCCTTGTGTTTGGGAAGTGTCTCCCTGAAATTCTAAAGTCTTGTGGTTAACCTCCTGCTCATCCTGCATGGACAAGTTGTCATCATATTAGCTGTGATGCAAGCGGTCATCAGCTACAGCTGCTTCTGATACAGACCTCTCCTTCCCTTCTTGTACCCTGCTTTGACCTGGTGCCCTGGCAGTGCTACAGCTGGCAGAATTGAGGCTTGGCTCCCTGGTGTGTAACTTCTTAGCATTCTCTCCAAGTGCTTTTGACAGTCACTGTGCATTGGAAGCCAGTGCTTCTTTTAAAAACACTAAGCCAGTGGATGACAGATCTCGGGACAAGTAGATGCTTCAAAGACCTGCACAGAGGAATGGCCTGATATATTAGTCCACTGCAATACTCCAGTTTCTCCCCAGATTCTGACCAATTTGTTAGACTCTTCTTGTGTTATTTTTTTTTTTTTTAATCTGGAACATCTCTCTTGCTGGTCTATGTGTATTTCCCAAGTAAAAATGTCTTGTGCTGGCTGCTAATGTAGTAAATATCTGGAGAACATGTATATATTCCTAGATCAACACTTCTGCCACACCGAGAAATGACATGTTCTTCAGAGAAGTTATTTGCTACAGTGCATACCTTTTTTACTGATTCCAAGGTGATGCTTTTTTTGTGTGCTGTTTTAGTAGTGCAAAGCCACTGGACTATGGGGAAAGGCTTTGGCAATTGAGAATGATAACAAGCGCCTATTGACAGGACTCTACAGCCTGCTCCTGTGTCTTGCATGGGATTACTCTAGAGTTAAATTTTTCCACCCTGACATGTTTGCTAAACAGGCATCTACTTTTGCCAGCCAGTGAGAACATCTTCCTGTTGATGTAGCACCAATTGCCATCAAGTTTTGGCTTAGTCTGTGTGTCTTTGTAAGCACACACACTATAGTTCCTAAATAATGTGCTGGATGGCAGAAGAATCTTAGGAAGTAAAGAAATTTAGTTTTGCAAATAGGAGGATGGTTATCAGAGAGTAGAACTGTCAATAAATTATGAAAAGGCAGTGTGGGGAACGGTGGATGTTCTCTTCAGTGACCTGACACTTTAGCTCTGTTCCTGTTGCTGTTTCAGGATTCTTTCAGATAACGTTGTTCAGCTGTTTTTGCTAAGCGTAAAGTTGAACAAGTATTGCTGCATCAGAGTGTTACTGTGATACCTTAGATGATAGTTAAAAGGCCAACTGGACTATCTGCTTTTTGCAGCTGAAGCAGTGATCAAGCAAATTGAAGAATTTGATGGCCTGGAAGCTTTGCGCCTGGAAGGCAACACAGTGGGTGTGGAGGCAGCAAAGGTCATCGCCAAAGCCTTGGAAAAGAAATCAGAACTCAAGGTGAGATCCTCAAGTGGGCAGTGGTGAAAGGGAAGAAGAAATGTAGAAACACTGAAGGCCTATCTACGCTCTTCCTGCAGTAGCCTGCCTTGAGTTAGCCCGAAAGCTTGCTTGATGGCTCTTCAAGCGGGAAGAGTAACAATATGAAAATATGGCAGAAACTGGGGACTTTCAGATAGTGGGAATGTTTTCTGCATTCCTAACTGTTCCTGTTCAGAAGGCTTAAAACTGGGAAGCTGCGCAAGGAAGAGTGTCTCTGGGGAGGAAGCATCTGTAAATGAAACACTGTGGCAACAGAACTATAGTTTTAATGGAAAAGCTGGGTCATATCTTCTGGAGAATGATCAGTTCTGGAGAATAAGACTTCAGAGAATGCCTGAATAGGGAAAAAATGGAGGACATGCACCATGAGATTTTTTTTTCTGTTTCCCAACTACTGTTCTAGCCTCATGTTAGGAGGCTGCTGTGCTGCTGGAGGCAATGTCCCTTGCAGGAGAGGAGTATGAAACCTTGATTCACGTTAATCACCCAAGTGTGGCTTTTCAAGCAAGTCCAGATTGTTGAGCTCCATACCTTAGTAAAATCTGCATTCCTAATGTATCCTTCAGTTTCCTGCTGCTTTTTCCTGTGGTAATTTTTTCCAGCTAGAATGCAAGCAAGAATTCTCATAGTGTTGTTTACAACGTGCATTTCAGTGGCTTTATGTCCTTGCAAGTGAAGTAATTGTAACATTAGCTCTTATAGCTCTTCAGTACAATCAAATGACAAGCCCAAGGGAAGTCAGACAGTATTAAGCTGTCCCCAATGATGTAATGCAGCTTGTGTGTGTAAACCTCTGTACAACTGTGTTGTTCTAAATATTTTAATGGCTTTTATCTGTATGTTTCTTATTTTAGAGGTGTCATTGGAGTGACATGTTCACAGGGAGACTAAGGTCTGAGATCCCTCCTGCTTTGGTAAGTAAAAACTAGATCTGAGACTTCTGACTAATATAACTTCTTTTCTCGCCTGTCATGCTTTTTGTGGGAGTATGCTTTTAGCACGGAGCTGATCTTTACACTGTTAACACTAAGTGTCTCAGAATAGGTGAATGATTCTTTTTTGCTCCTCCTGTATGAGGTGGAGAAAAGTTGATAAAAGGCCAAATGCAAGTCCGTGCTAGTGAAGAAGCTTGTCACTGGGGAAAACATCTTCATGATCTGATAAACAGAATGGAAACTAGACTTTCTAAGTAAAAACATATGGCCATCTCTTCCAAGAGCATTACAGAGCTCCCCACCTCCTTGAGTCCTGTAAAGCAAGAACATGATAAACTCAACAGAATGAAAACAATGTCTTTTAGCAGTGTAGAGGGGGAAACTCACTTTGGAAAAAATCTATTTTTGACCTAAAGGGATGGGATAACTTCTTGGTAACTGCCTTATGGTTATTTTTAGCTTAATTTGTGCCATTTCTTCTCTGGCTTTAGCTGTTAAGCCTTATTTCCCCATGCAGCTCTGCTGAATGTCTTCAAAGTGGATTTTTTTTGCAGCATCACTGTCATACCTAGCCACTGCAGTGATGCTGTCACTAAAAGTTAATCCACTCCCTCCCACCCACTGCCATCTGTTTCCTTACAGATCTCTTTGGGGGATGCACTCATCACTGCTGGAGCCCAGCTCGTGGAGCTGGACCTGAGTGACAATGCCTTTGGGCCAGACGGTGTGCGTGGCTTTGAGGCACTGCTGAAGAGCCCTGCATGCTACACCCTCCAGGAACTCAAGCTCAATAACTGTGGCATGGGCATTGGTGGTGGCAAGGTAAGGGTTTTCTTCTTCTTGGGAATGAGGTCAGAGCCAGGACTTAGGTTCAGACTGCCCTACACAGAATCGCAGAATGGTTGAGGTTGGAAGGGATCTTTAGTGATAGTCTAGCTCAACTTCCCTCCTCAGGGCAACTACACCAGGTTGCTCAGGGCTGTGTTAGTCAGGTTTTTAATATCTCAAAGGGTAGAAACTTTGCAGGCTCTCTGGGTAGTCTGTCCCAGCGTTCAGCAACGCTCACAGTAAAAAACAGGGTTTTGTGTTTAGAGTTTTGTCTGCATTTCTTTGTGGGCATTTGTGTCTGGCTCTGCCTTCTTTACACCACCTTCTCCCCCTATCCTGTTACTGTGACTGTTTTTAAACACGGGTAAGACCTCCCCCAGAACTTCCTCTTCTCCAGCCTTGATAATCCCAGCTCTCAGCACTCTCCCAGTATGTGAAACTCCCCAATTCCTTAATCATTCTTGAGACCCTTTGCTGGACTCACTCCAGTAAATGTCCATGTAGGAGCCTGGAACTGGACAAAGCACTCAGATGCATTTCACAGGGCTGAGTAAAGGAGAAGGATCACGTCCCTTGAACTGCAACAAGCCTTTTCCCAAGGCAGCCCAGTAGACTTTCTTTGCTGCAAGCACATATTGCTAGCTCCCAGTCAAATTTTCACCCACTGGGACCCTTAGGTTCTTCTCTGCACAGCTGTTTTGGCCTCAGTTGACCCGTAGCTCATGCTGGTACATGGAGTTATTCCTCTCTATTTGCAGGACTTCACATTTCCCTTTAAACTTAATGAGATTCTTATTGGCCCATTTCTTGAGTCTCAAGGTCCCTTTTCTACATGTTTTCATGGATAGATTTCTGAAATATGAAAAGCTCTTCTCTTTTCCCAGGATAGGAAAACAGTTCTATCCTAAACATTAGATTCCACATCAAGAGAGCTAGTAGCCTTGGATTTGAGAGAACAGTGTTACCAAGCCTAGCACTAAAGGATGCCTGTTGAATAAAGCAGAAAACCAGGCCTAACTCACTATTGCTAAGACCCTAGATGTTTGCCTGTTTAAGAATTGAATGTTCTTAATGGGGTCAATGTGTTCCAGTGTTGCAAAAGTATAATTTCTTTCCTAAGACTGTAGTGTACAACTGTTGTAGTTGCAGACAGTTTTACTGCATACCCTACTGCAGAAACGGGTGTGTTTCAGCAGCAACCAAAGTATTTCTTGAAAGCTGGATATACAAAACACATCTTCAGAATGAGATGCTGAGGTAGTATAAACTGTTTTATCTCTAGATATTGGCAGCTGCTCTGAAAGAGTGTCACAGGAAGTCAAGTGCCCAGGGCAAGCCTCTTGCTTTGAAAATATTTGTGGCTGGCAGAAATCGTCTGGAGAATGATGGTGCCACTGCCCTGGCTGAAGCCTTTGGGGTAAGTACCAAAGCAGAGCTTCTTGACAGCAAATCGGAGCCAGTTGTGCTTAAGTGTTAATGCTAAAGATAATATATGTAGAGCTTGCCTGAGCTTGGAGGCAGTGGCTGGTTGGTGGTTCACTAAAAGCAGTGTTATTGTTTGCTGAAACTGGAGTCTTCAAGAAGCGCAATTAGAATTGAGGACTGAATATTTGTGGGATGTAAGTTTCCAAACATGTAGCTAGTGGCTGTGTAAGGTAGTTCTTGAGGGAGAAGCAGGCATTTCTTGAGTAGGTTAATAGTAGTCCTATTCCTTCTCCTTCCTCTGTGCCAGTGGAGGTTGTGTGGCGCTGGGGTAGATGTACCAGGTGACCTCATGAGTGCTTCTCTTTGTTTAATCATCTTGCAGAAGCAACCTCCTGTTTTTGCTAGGATGATCCTGTGAGGGCTTTAAATGATGCCTAGCTTTCTCTAACTGTCCCTGGCCAACTTGCACTTTTGTTGGAAGATGAGAATTCAGTGTGGCTGGTGCAACATACTTCCCTTTTCCTTCCTCCACTGATGCTAAAAGTAACTTCTGAATTATAATGCGTATTTTCAGGTATATTGACAATGATATTGCAGGTTATAGGCTGTTCTTTTTTGTAAAGAGCTATCTGGATGTGGTTTTGACTAATGAGCAAGCATGGCAAAAATAAGACTTCTTAAATACTTGAGAGGCATGTAATAAAGTGATTGGTGAGGAATTCAGACTGAATGGCACTAGCAAAATGGGATTCATTGCTCTGTTTTGTGACATGCTGTTTAGTCCACAAACAGTATTTGTACTAATTTTCTTACGGGTTTGCTTCTGCAGTCAGGGCAAAGTGTAGATCTTGAGTAAAAAAACCACTGTATCCAGTGGTGTTGCTTGGTCTGTTTGAGGGCTGTTGAACAGCCAGTGAAGAAATCTTATTTTAAGGTAGCCTAGAACAGACATGCTAGGAGGATGGTACCTGTGACTCTTTATATTAATCTGACATTTGCCATGAGCATGCAATTTCACTTAAATATGTGACATAATTGCTGGTAAATAGTTCTGTGTAGAAGAGCTAATGGAGTTCTGAGTTGGAGGGAAACAATTGTAAGCAAATCCTAAGGATTGGAGCACTATACTTGAGTTGAAGTATGTCTTCCAACAGCTTTCTTTCATTTGTATCCTTTCCCAGATCATTGGGACTCTAGAAGAGGTCCATATGCCGCAGAATGGAATTAACCATCCTGGCATCACAGCACTGGCACAAGCCTTTGCTATCAACCCGCTGCTTAAGGTTATAAACTTGAATGACAACACCTTCACAGACAAAGGAGCTATTGCCATGGCAGAGGTGAGTTGTTCTAAGCAGCTGCTTTGGATTTGTCGTCTGTCTCCCAGTCTTCTCAAATGTAGTTAGCATTAGCACCTCTAGGGTGGTGGAGCCACATGCCATATTGCAGTAGGAAAGATGATCTTCCAGGATTGATAGGACATTCATTTACTTCCAAGTCTGTACTTTCAAACTTGTGCTGTCTTGCAGACTCTGAAGGCGCTTCGGCAGATTGAAGTGATCAATTTTGGAGACTGCCTGGTGCGTTCAAAGGGTGCTGTTGCTATTGCTGATGCTGTTAAAGAAGGGCTTCATAAATTAAAGGTATTGTTGTCCAGCTGTTCAGCTTTGAATCTCTTTTGAAAATGTTTTGTTTCTAGTTTCCTGGTTTTCTGTCTATTCTCCTACAACTACTGATTTATTTTTTTTTAAGTGAGATTCACTTCAACTTGAAAGCAGTAAGTATATCAGTGGCATTACCACATCCAGCTAGAACTATTTTATGTGGAGATGTACCAGTGTTCTATTTAGTCTCAGCTTGGTGTTTTTGAAGCTGTTGGTTCAGGTCAGCAAGGGCTACTCAAATCTGGTAACTTCTGCTTTTAGAACTACTCAGAGGGTCATGAGCAGGGACTAAGATGTTCCTCCTCATGAGCAGCTTGCAATCTCTTCAGCATTTCTGAGTTCATACAGTTGATGCTTTTTCTTTGTTAGGATATGTATCAAAGGTCCAAATACTTATAGGTTTTTGGCAATACCACAGCCTCCTGCATCAGTACTTGCACAGGATTTGTGTTTGACAGCATTCTGCAACAGACCTAAGTCCAGTCAGTAATGTCAGTAAACTAGGATCTCTAGGAACACCTGCCATGGGTCACAACTGCACCAGGACAGATGCTGAACACTTAATTCCCAATCTTGCAAGCTTACAAAGACAAAATTTCATGCAAGTGCTAATATTTATTTACATATATGAACCTGGTGCAGAAAGAAGTAGGTGATTTGTGATGTGGGATCCCTTGCTCAGGCTTCTTCTAGTTCTATTGGAAGGTATGTCTGAATCTTCCAGGAAAACTTAAGTAAAGATTCTAATGGGAGTCTTGAGGTGAACAGCTGAAAGTTAAATTCTTTTTTCCTAGAGCTGAAGCAGTTAAGGGGTAGGGTAGCATGAAGCAATTGTGGCTGATTCATCTGTTCAAGGACTGTTTCCCTTTTGCTGTTAATATTAACATCCTTTCTTGGGAAGGATTGATTGAGCACAACATGGGGGGGGGGGGGGGGATGGTGCCTGGCTGTTGAATAACTTTACTCTTTTTAGACTGTCAACGCTGTTTCTCTGCTGGCTGTGTTTATCAGCAGTAGTACCACTTGTAGCTTGTCTTTTGAAGGCTTTAACTTGCACCCTGACTGTTCAAAAGCAAATGTGCCGTCCGTTTAGTGTAGTAGCTGCCCTTCTTCAGTAAGACTTACTGCTGTGGGAATTCTGGAATTCTCTTGTGACCTTTGAATAAGTGAAGAATAAGTCAGCTGATTGCTAAGGACTGAAATGATTGCTAACTTTTAGGTGAGCGGTCAGAATGGTGGGATCTCTGGCTATTCTAGAGAAGTGATTACCTTAAGTAATGCTGCTTTTAACAATAATGTTTCAAAATGCGCCTTTATGCCTTTTTTTTTTTTTTTGCGAAGAGCCTCTTCAAGTGAGAGTCTTTCCGGAACACTTGTGAGCACATGAACCTTATGGAGATGATAGATGTTAATAGGAATTCTGCAAACAAATTTTCTTCTCCTTCTTAGGAACTGAATTTGTCCTTCTGTGAGATCAAACGAGATGCTGCTCTCACTGTTGCAGAAGCCATTGAAGAGAAGGCAGAGTTGGAGAAATTAGATCTCAATGGTATGTTTGCTAGATCAAAGTATGTCTAGTCTGATCCCAACTAGAAACCACTAGGAAGAATGTTGACACTATCACGTATTCTAGTCTTCAATTGTCAGCATTTTAAAAATGGTACTCTGAGAGTGGCTGAACCTGAATGACCTCAGGACAGGAAGCAGTTAGATCCTGAAAGTTTTCTGAAGCCATGAACTCAGTTAACTGTTAAAGTTAAGCAGTTTCAGTGCATCTTGTAAGGTGGAAAGATTAAGTTGATACCTATACCTGTTTTCAGTAAAACTTTTTAAATCGTTCCTTGTGATCTCAGATATTTCATACTTGCAAACAAAAACCTCTATGCACATCTCTGTAGAAGAGTGGGGGAACTTTGACCAGTGTTGGCTTTTGCTGTTCACACCTTAGATCACCGCATTTCAGTGGTACTGTGCTGTGTGTTCTTGTTTTAGAATAGCTGAGAGCAAGAGCTGTTTCTAAGACTAGCAGGAAGTCTTTTAAAAACACTCTGAAAAATTAGGGGTTGGTTTGTTTCCAACCATTGTGTAATGATGCTGAAACTTATTTAACTGCTTTATTCTTCCAACTGAAATCTGCATTGCTGCCTCTAAGGTGTTGTGTAGAAATGACTAATAACTGTTTGATTTCAGAAATAAGAGACACACAAGACTATACAACTAAATCCTCCAAAACAAACTTGTGTGCATGTGTTAAGTTTAATCCTTTTCTTCTATCAACCTAGGTAACTATCTGGGAGAAGAGGGGTGTGAGCAACTCCAGGAGATCCTTGAAGGCTTCAATATGGCATCTGTGCTGGGATCTTTGAGGTAGGTAGGGCACCAGAGTTTAAATTGGGAAATTTGTCAATGCTTTCATTCACCTATCTGAAAGTAAGAACTGTAACATTGCAGATGAATGTTACAGAGTGCAGTGTGGAGCACAGTCAAGGGATTCCATAAGCAGGATAAGCCTTGTGTCTTGTTTTCATCAATGGACTTACCTTAGTGTTAGTTATTGATTGCATTCCTTACTCTTTGCCTGCTATTGTCAGCTGGGTGACTGAAGCCTGAGTGTCCTCTGAACCTGTTATAGGTGGAGATGCATTTATTGCAGTAAGACTTGAGGGGAGGGTGCTTTTTTTAGTTTTGAAAAAATGTTTGAGTTCCAGTGTGCAGGAATTGCAGGTGTGTAATGTAACATGTAACTCTCAAACTTTAGTGATGATGAAGGGGAAGAGGATGATGATGAAGAGGAGGAGGAGGAAGAGGGTGAAGCTGAAGAGGAGGAAGAAGAGGAAGAGGAGGAGGAAGAACAGCAACAACTGAAGGAGAGAGGACAGGGAGAACAGGAGTCACTGACTCCTAAGAAGATAATTAATTCACAGGTAAGCTTACTTCCAGATACATTTCTGTTTCCTCAGCCGGAGGAGAGTTAAGGAGGAAATGAGATTTGGAGTGAGTCTGAACTTGGAGTGCTGGCAGGCATTCACCTTCCTGCGTGGGCTGGCACTGTAGTAACAGGCAGGGAGAGAACACGCAGGAAATAAAGAAAAGGGATGACGTGGAAACATTTTTTGTTAAAGTGTGCATGTCCATGTATGCATGGAGGGAAAGGTGTGAATAGCAGTTGTAACAAATACAGGTAGAAAAAGCCTTCCTGTGTCCAGAAAATGGTGAGAACATTGTACGTGCAATGCCATGCAGTTGTGCTAGCATATTCTGGCTATTCCAACTCTGGGCTCATTCCAGCTTCAAATAGTTCTCAAATATCACATGATCTCATGTACCTGTGTCCTGACCTGTCCTATGTGCCTTTGCTGCTGAACCAGTTTATTTACTTCCAAGAGTAAACTTGAGATGGATTCTGCCTGTTTCAGGATTCAACTCCAGTGCCATCTCCTCCTGTGGATGTTGCCACATTCCTGGCTTTCCCATCACCGGAGAAGCTGCTGCGACTAGGTTCAAAGTGCTCTGTGCTGATAGCTCAGCAGGTAGGTGAGCTGGTGGTCTTCTGTGCTTGATCCTCTCAGAATCATTTAATCCCCAGAGATAACTTTCTCTCTCAAGACCTAGATTTGTGTCTTCCCAGTGTTTCTGAGTAACCTTAGGGAAGCAGAATGATGCTCACACTGGCCCCAGAGCTTCTACAGAGAGTGACTTTGTCCTACAGTGTTGCTTACGCCTTGTGACATGGCCAAGGCAAAACTCATGTCAGTCAGCTGAAGGCTGTAATTCTTGTCACAGCCCTAGCAGAGAACCATCTTCTGTACCTGGCAAGCAGTAAAATGAATGACCCCTTATTTTTAAATTTTTTAATTTCAGACTGATACATCTGATGTAGAGAAAGTAGTTACAACTCTCCTAAGGATATCCTCGGTCTTCAAAGACGATGCTCCAGTGAAAACAGCAGTGCATGAAACAACAGGTAACTGGGCCTTTCTTCACTTCATAGTGTGACCTGCTTCAGCATCAAGGACACCAGTGCGGTGCAGAGGAAGGCCCCTGTGGGCCAGGCCATGGGACTGTTTTGTCCCTGGTAGTAGGAAACCCCAGATAAAAGTACCATGCTGTGCTGCTGTGTGGAGCGAAAGCAGAGATTCATTCTGAACTTAGCATATCTTGTGCTTCCAGAATATTGGTCCTGAGGGATCCCAGGAAACAGTTGGACAAATTTTCTCATTGTCTTCTCATTCTTTTTGCTTTGAAATGAAAGATGAAATCTTGCTGGCCTTCAAAATGTTAAGGCTCTAACTCTTGCTGCCCTACTTCATCTGAACATATTTGTATGTATAGATGTATGTAGCATGAATGTTTGAGTGCATCGAGGAGGGCATTTTGTGATGCATAAGACTGAGGTCAAATAGCTTATGAAGCTTGTCAGTGTGAAAATCTGGGGTGGTTTTGTTTTTGCATTTCTGGGTGTAGCGTTTTTCTTTTCCTTTGTATCAGGCCTTATACCTAAGGACTGGGTTTTATCTCTCTTGGTGTTTCATAGGTTATTCCTAGTCTCTGCAGAGACAGCTGGAGTATCAGCAAATATTACCTCTCAAATTCTGTAACAGCTGATACTCCCTGAGGTCCTGTATGATAACTCTTGATCTTAAAATCTGTAACAATGTCCCTTTCTGAATTGTTTAATATGATGCATTTATTTCTTTTTTAGATGCTTTGATGAGAAAAGCCTTCACTTCTGCGACATTTAATTCAGATGCATTCATCACAAGTCTCTTGATCCACATGGGACTACTTAAGGTGAGGAAGCAGGAAAGAGTTAAGTTATGGTCTGTTTAGGCTGTTGAAGACCAGACTTGGCTGGGTTTGGGGTAATTATGTTGCCATGGAAGCAGCTGGGTGCCTGTGCATGCCTGATGCCCAGGGACAATGGAAGTCTGCAGGTCCAGCAGAAATTGCAATTTGCAAGGCTGCATTAGGATGAAGGAGGTGTCAGCTCTTTGTACCTCTTCTGCTTAGTGTGCTCTGGGCTCTCAGTCATCACCTAAAGGTAGGGATTGTCAGGTAAAGAAATAGTGCTGCTGCTGGACTATGGTGTCTATAAAAAAAAATCACATCTAGGAGTCTAGTTTACAACACTATTAGTTAATGTGGCCCTTCAGGGCATCTATTAGTAGCATGGCTCAACAATGTATATCCAGCAACTTATGCTAGATCACTAGCATTCAATGTCATGCTGTGGAGTATCTTTGACAAATTCTAGAGTCAAATATCTAATTACATGGAATGAACTTCCTTATGAGAAAAGATGGAGAGTGAATAGGAAACCTGCAAATAGCATTAGAATACCTATAGCTTTACTTCTGGTGAGACAGCTGGGGAGAGGTTCTGTCTGCAAACTTAGGTAGCACTTTTGCCCACTTGTGGTTAGTTTCTCACTGCCTTAAGACCTAGAAGCTGAGAATGAAACCAAGACAATTCTAAACGACAGAATAGTAATAATCTATGTTGAAGCAGCCTGTTCTTAATTAGGCTTATGGATTTCCTTCTGGTAGCATCCAACTTAGGATACAGACAGCTGTTGACAAGCTTGGGTACATCTTACTTTCCTAAAATTCAGTTTAGCCTTTCCCTGTGTTCGTTGGATGTTTGACCAATGCTGAGCATCCCACTTGTAAGGTCAACAGAATCCAAGATGACTTTCTGTTCTGCAGAATACTCGTTTTGGGGGACTCCCACCTACCTTTTTTCTCACACCAAAAAAAAAATAGCAAATACACATGAGGCACAGAGCATAGGCTTGTGCTCCAGAAGGACTCTTTCAGACCAGGAAGTGGTGTTGATAGTAATCCCTTAATCAGCCAGGTGATTGTCCTGATACAGAGGACTGTTGATGCTTTAGGCATATGTGGAAAAGGAGCAGCTTTCATCACTTTTTGTCCCATATAGCACCCAAGCAACAGATACTCCTAGCACCATGAAATACAAGGTCATACACCTGGGAGCACAGGTGTTCCAGAGTTTGCCTACAGAATGAAGTGGAGAAATTAATTAAAACAATGTAAGACTTGGGATATGTAGGTTAGCATTGTGTTAAGAGCAAGAGTAACTTATGTATTGTGTAAGCAGAGGGATGACTATTGGCTTTGTCTCGTACATAATTGTGAGACTAGCTCTGGCAATGCTTCTGGAGGAAGCCTGCTGAAGAACTGGACGTGGGATGAAAACAAGATGTAGAATAATACAAGAAAATTTCATGCAATTAAGGCAACTGAATTACTTAGGAATTCCACCATATTTCAATTCATTAGGAGAGCACTCTGACACAGGGACTCTGAGAAGATTTGGCTGTTTCACTTGCAAGTTTATTTCCCTTTCCCCATTACTCCTGCTGGCAAATGATAAGTTGTAGAGTGTTTTTGATGCTGCTTTATTACAGGTGTTGATGCTGGGAGGTTATGGAGTTGCTTACCTTCATCTTGAGGAACATTGCACTTGATTAAGTGAGCAGCTTTCTCTCCTGCAGCATATGGGAGCACTTCATTCAATGGAGAATTCATTGCCTCTGTGAACTATGGTGGATTAGATAAAATAGTGATTGTCTGATGTCTTCATCTTCTTGTCCTTTTCTCAGAGTGAAGAGAAGATCAAAGCTGTCCCCAGCCTCTATGGTATTCTTATGACCTTGAACCATGTGGTCCAGCAAGATTATTTCCCTAAATCCCTGGCCCCAGTTCTCTCAGCTTTTGTCACAAAGTGAGTACTGTACTTCTCATGCTGTTTTCTCTGTGGGAGCTAGTGAACTGAGGGTTAATAGCTACATGCAAGCTGTTCTGCTAAAGCTCCTTAAATATCCGTTCTGAAATTACGGAATCAATAGTTTAATGGGCCTCTACTTTTACCTTGCTTACTCTGCAGTGCAAGGTTTAGAGTAAAATAAATAAATAAATAAATCTTGACCCTAGAGAAGAAACAGTGGAAGCTGGCTTTGCAGTTAACTGCCTCTGAAGCAGAGACTGCTAATGCCAGTCACAAAAGAGGGGGTTTGAGCTTAAGGAGACCTGCTGGGTTTCTGGCCACTGCTTGAGTGAACTATGGAGACACTGGGTTGAACTGTGCCCTCTGAATAATCCTCCTGAGGGTCAGCCGAGCTCTATCTGAATTGTCATGCT
Organism: Tringa solitaria; assembly: GCA_026413425.1. Lineage (NCBI taxonomy): Eukaryota > Metazoa > Chordata > Aves > Charadriiformes > Scolopacidae > Tringa > Tringa solitaria. The sequence continues at coordinate 53,904,983 of JAOXJM010000001.1, forward strand.
CTGTAACACTGAGCACTGGTAGATCAAAACAGTGCAAAACACAAAGACTGAATTTGTTCCTAAATGAAACTGTTCCTACTGTGACAGCAACAAGGTTAGTGACTTTATTTTTTTGAGAACTAATCTGGGAGTGTGTTGAAGAAGCTGCTTCTACTGCCTGCTTCAATTTAACATTGTTACTTCTAGTATAGTTATAGAATCAACCCCCACCACCTTTAGTTTCTCTAATTTCTTAAAGCACAGATAAATACAATAGTAGTGGAAGCTGTATCTCTTATGGATGATGAACGTTAGAGTTGATGTGATTTAGAAAAAAACATTCCAAATAGTCCTTTCCTCCAGAGAAAAAGAAGTTCCAGCTGTCAAGGGGAGAAACAGTCCAAAATTATCACTTTAAGCAAAACCAGCAGAGATCTGAACTCCATTTGGAACTCGGTGGCTCTTTGGCTCAGCATGGACCATGTGCCATGTAGGGTGAGAGCAGCTTTTTAACAGGTTCCAGAACGGGGCTTAAGCCTTCCTGATTTTCACGGTATAGGTAAGGAAACATGCAGATGCTTAGGATCCCTTGCTGATGAAAGGCAGAGGCATCAAGTATTTGTGGCTGGTATGAAACACGGATGATAGGAATGCAGTCAAGTATTGGGAGTCAGTCTTTTCTTAGCTCTACTGGGGTTGGAAGCAGGCCAGCTGTGATAAAGGAGAAAAATTGTTCCACATGCTAATGTGGCTGAAACTATCAAAGGTGATGCGTAGCAGTGGTATGTGTCCAGCAACCGGCCATGCTAAGCTCAGTTTTGGAAAATAAAAACCCAACTAGCTTGTTTATCCATGTGCAAATACTAAACTAGAGGCCCTTCTGGCAGAAAGGTTTGTCTCCTCTTTGGCTTGATCAGGCTAAGAATTAGGCAGTCACAAGCCAACAGCTGTATGCTTTACCAACTGAATGGATATACCTCCAACTTGATCATTATAGATTTAAGCAAGAATTATAAGGACTTGCCATGTGAAGTTGTCCAGACAGATCACTGGATTTCTGCTGCTTCCTACTCTGCTGCCTGTACCTGTGATCTTGGTCTTTGATCAAATATTTATGTACAGTGTAAGGATCCAATACCAACCCTAAAATAAAAGGGTAAAGAAAATGATGGCTTATTTCTTCATCAGGCACTAATTATGCACAGACCCAGCTTGACCAAAACAAATACCACTTAATGTCTATTAACCCCAGCCCTCCAAAGAGAGGATTTAAATCATTTGAAGCTGGGAATACAGAAAAGGGGACTTTGTTTAAATGCTTTTGACCATTCTAACTGCTTATGTCAGGTTCTAGTGCCTAGAGTAGCCTCATAACTCAACTTGAAGTGTCTTTGTAAACAAGCTTGCTCACAACAGACAATTGTTCCCCTCTCCCTGTAAGTGTGTGTATAGGCCTGTCCCAGGTTCCAGGCCTGCAAAATTCCAATAAATGTTTCATCTGTGGATGATGCTGTCTGTGACAAAATAAGAGTACAATTCTGGTCTTAATGAATTAATCATCTAATATGAATTGAATCTATAGCCATCACTTCACTATAAGTAGAGGAGGGGAAGATCTCCTCCTGGAAGTGAGAAACCATTCAGAGGTCCTGTAAAAGTTGGGTGAGAGCCAAGAGTCTCACGTTAGAAGGCCCGTCTGTCTGTCTGCCTGCCTGCCTTTGGTATGTAAGGGTGCTAATGCCAAGCCTCAGGAGTGTCCCTGGTGCTGTGAATTTCTTGGAGCTGAAGCCTTCTCTGATTTGCAAACCTCTTTATCACAAGGTGTGATATTATCAGAGGGAAACTTATGTCCTGTGCAGCATAATGAGGGTGATGCTATTTACAAGCAATTGCCCTTGTTTTATAAATACATATATTTCTGAAAATGCTTTCCCTAAGGGAAATCTTATGAAATCCTTTACAGTTGCCCGGAAAAAACAAGTGTAGTTCAAGAACCACAAGGTCCACTTAAAACAGCTTCTCAATTAACCTACACCCCTTGTCTTTCCTTGGAATTCAAGGAACAAAATCCCATTCTAACCTTAAATCAAACTTCTGACTGGTTAACCTAGTAATCTACAGAGCTTTATTTCTGAAAAAAATCTCCTTCCACTCTGTCAAACCCATGAGTCCTTCATTTGCAGCAAACCAGTATGCATTTTTATGATAGCTTCTAGATTTTTCCTTTAGGAAATCTAAAGGCTCCTTTGGGCTTCTAGAGCTGTTAATATTCTTATAGCTGCTGAAGTTAAAGCTCTGCTGCCTTTTGCTGCAAGGGGTTTACTTCTGGGGTAGTCATTCTACTCTTTTTGTTTGTGACAAAAGGGGTAGTGTTCTCTATTAAAAATAATAAAATTACTGGTACGGACTGTAAGCAGCATCCATCTTACTCTGCTGCTGTCAGTCCTTATTTTCTTTTTTTGGACACAAGAGGGTGCTGTGAATCCACCTGTGCTTTTTTCCATACTTTAGGTAGGAACACTGAGTATCTGTGTGTATTTGCCTGCCTGCTTGTCACTTGCTGGAGGCGGTGATGGTTGGGTTTTTTGTGAGGGGTTTTTGGTGGGTGGGGTTGTTTGTGTGGTGGTGTGATTTTTTTTTATTTTTTTTTTTTACTCCACTTCTTGGTGGGTATTTTGGGGTTTTTGTTTGGCTTTTCTTTGCTGTTGGATTTGGATCATATCACTGGCCTTGTTCAATAGCCTATAGCACAGAGTGGGGCAGTTTAATGCTACAGCAAGTAGGAAGGCTCCTTGGTGTTAAAGGAGGCTTGGTGTTGGGAGTGGGGTCTGAGGGAGCTTGGCTGCCATAAATGTTGGCAGTTTAGGTTCTCTTGTTTCCAAAAATAGGGAGCTGTCTAGACAAAATCAGTCTGCTCCTTGCAAACAGGGCTGGGTCTTCCAAAGATGACAACTGAGGTACCTCCCCCAGTCACTTTGAAGATAAACTGCTAGTTGTAGTTGTGTCCTGTCTCTTTAGTGAGGGCCATTGAATGGCCCTTGGATGGACAACAGAGGTTAACTCTTTGCCAGAATGTGCTTCTGACAAACTGTAGAATATATGGAGCCGTATATTAACCTCAGCTGCTGTTGCCCACATACTATATCCAGAGATGAACTTTTTGCTCCTACCTAGATACTCCCATCTTTATTTCAGCTGCCCCTTCTTTCCCAAAATGAGTAGACCTTGCTGCTATTACGGTTATTTTTCTGTGTTGGAGTTAGAAGAAAGGTAAAAATTAATGTTTTACATCCGCAGAACAGTGAAAAACATTGGATTAAAATTCTTTGGAGAAAGTTCCCCAATGGATGGATACAGACTGCTAGAAGTTGCAGTAATGCTTAGGGAACAGTTAGCCTGTGGAAACAGAAATATACATTTTAGGGAGGTGATGGGAAGGTTAGGGAGATCTACCCCCACATTAACTCTGATGTAACTATGGTTCCATCACCTAGTTTCAAGGAGCAGGTTATTCTGCATGAGGTAGACCCTTGCTATGGACAATCTCTGTGCCAGGTGCTTTCAGCCAGTGGTCTGCAGGTACTGTGGGCTATTTATAATGCCCCCCGAAAAGTGGCCCAGCAAAGCCAGTCAGATGTTACATGACTGTAGGGTTGGGGAGGGCCTTTTTAAAAGACTTGAGCCCTGAGACCAAAGTCACCATCAGGTCAAAGACACCAGATAACTGGGGGGGGGGGGGGGGGGAAGTCTGAGCAGGCTTGTCTTCTGTGTTTTGGGGCCCTAAATGTTGAATCTTTATGGAAAATTTCATTGCTGGGAGGGAGAAGGAGCTTCCACCCGCTTCCTGCTACCCAAACTGAGACACTGGGCTGCAGAGGTCAATAATCTGCTGCTGATTTTTGTACCTGTGGAAATAAATGTTCTGATTCTTAGTCATTGTTTTCCTGACTTGGACTCAGCAACAGGATAGAGTATTTTCCACAGCAAGCTCTGGATGGGAAGCAGTGGTCTGTGCAGAGGTCAGGGAATTGTTTCAGAGGAGATGACCAAGGGAAAGAGACATAGACTTTTGGGCGTGCATGCCCAGTGTGTTAGAAATAGTGTTTGTTTGCTCATTCAAAGTCGGATACAAAGCAGTCCTTAAATTTAGTATTTTAAATCTCTCTCTCCTCTTTCCACAGACCAAACCGTGCTCTTGACTCCTGTTCGTTTGCTCGCCACATGCTCTTACAAACCCTCCACCAGCTGTAAGAGGCAAGAGATGACTGTTGTGCCCTTCCCTCCTCATAGGACTGTCATCAGCAGAGAACTCAGAGCTGCATGATGGAGAAGATCCCAGAGCCCATACAGACATGCTGTCCCTTTTTTCTTTTTTTTTTTTCCTCCCTTCCTCTCTCCCCTGTAGGAGGTCTTGCCGTTCCTTCTGCTTCCATAAACTTGAAGAAATCCTTGAATATTTTTTTTTCTACTTCTTGTGAAATGACTCCCTGGTCTGCAGGGCAGGTGCTTATGCTAGAGTAAGTCAGTTCTGCTCTGATCTCCACATGAATTATAAAGAAGTCCTCCACTTTAGTCACATTGTCAAGGGTATACCAAGACTCTCACGGGGCCCAGAAGCGCTCTCATCAGGAACAACCCAGTTGTGCATTTTATTTTATTTTATTGGACTGTGACTCCTGCCTGATTGCATTCAGTGCTGTGCAGGAGGGAGGCTACAGTGCTGCCCCCAGTCCTGCTTCTCCAGGCCGGGGGAGCGCTTCACCCCCTTTTGCTGCTGCTGGGTCAGAGGGACAAGGTGTGCTCCCCTTTGTATCTTCTTTCAAGTCCATTTGTCAAAGGCAGCATGTGGCTGATTTGTATTTTAATGTACTAGTCCCTGCTGCTGTGGCTTGGAATATTTGTGTAGTGTGGCTGACCCTGGTGGCCATTGCTTAAGGGAACAAGTGTATGTTTATTGTAAATTTTTTTTGCTGTTGCCTGTGTTGTTCTGTCTTCCCACCCTTTCCCCTCTCTTCCTAATTAAATAGGCTTGGTTTGGAAATGGATACAACTCATGAAATCCCTATGGAATACCTGTTCCCTTTCTCCTCCCTTTGACAAAATGTGGGGACTGTGTGCAGTGTTCACGTTTGAAAGCTGAGCACGTGTAAGAGCATGAAGAATTAGGGCTGTGCTGATATATATTTTTTTATTTTTCTTGAGCTGAAGCAATAGCAGTAGCTGCCTCCAAATCTCTGTATGGAAGATTGTCCATGTGCCCACACACGTTTGTGGCACCTGCCTGTAGCACTCCTGCGTGGACAAGCTTGTCCTGCTCTCTCTTTTTTCAAGTCTCTGGGAGTCAGTGCATCCCTTTCTGTTTAGGTAGCAAAGAGTTGTTCCTTCCCTCTCTGCTTTCAGTTGGAGGAGACTGCAGTATGCATAGGGCCGGTGCCAGGAAGAACTTGAGGAATGGAGTTAGCTGTCCCTTCCCTCTGAGAGGTAACATGTACCACAGCACCCAGGGGGCACATGCTGGGCCTAAATGCAGGGAAAAATTGGTGTTAACTCACAGGGAAAAGGGCTCGGGGCACTGGATTGAAATAAAGCGTGTGGTATGTGCAAGACCTACTTGCATGCACTCTCTGCTTCAATTCCTCCAGGTTCTGGGCCTGTTTGAGGCAGCTACTGGTGAAACTGGGGTGGCTGGGGGAAGTTCTGTGTGGCTATGATCTAGCAGGCTCAGGAAAGCAGCATCTCTGTCATGCTGGCGGGGGAGGTGCTGGCCCTTAGGTAAAAGTGTCCTCTCCCTTAAAAAAAAAAAGGCTGCCCTAAGGCTAAGAGCAAAACACATTTTCTCCCAGTTTCTGTGACTGGAGCTGGAACTCCTCTGTGTCCAAATTGCACCTTGCACCTGTAGGTACCACAGGTACCTTCTACCTTCTGTAGGAGCTTCAATCAGTGCAGGCCAAGCCCTGCCTCCTTCATCTCATCCCATTCCTTCAGCTGTCTCTTGTAAAAGCAAATTTAAGTTTTGCCATGAGCTTGAGGGTAAAATCAAGACCTAAAAGAATCTGTATTTTCTGTAAGTCTTGAACCTATTGTAGCTTTCTGTGGAGCTCCCTGGCCTCCTGCTGCTCTTCAAGTCCCTCTGCCCTAGAGAAGGGTTGTGGAGAAAAGGGACTTGATACCAAACAGAGATGCAGAGACCAAGTCAAGGGGTTAACCTCATGGGAGGCCATCTGCACTGGGTTCCATGGAGCATGTTGTGTGTGCTCCCAACAGAAACCTGCGAAGGGCAGAGAGATGCTGCTGCTTGTGCAAAGCCCCGAGGGTCAGGTCACAGGGAGAACCTGTGCAGGAAGCTTTGAGTAGCTAAGCCGTAGCAGAACAAGTGTGAGATGTTGATCCTTAAGTTTCTTTGATGATCAAGCAGTATTTAGAAACAGGATTTTCCTGGTGCTGGCGTTCAGTGTCAAGGTTAGATGTCTATAGGGAAAAGGGGTGCGTGAGGGTAGAAGTGACAGGCTCTGCAGAACACAGATTTGCTTCTAGGTAGGACATGGAATCAGAATTCCCTTAAAAGAGGATGGGAATTGCTGGCTCTGGTTTACATTAGAAGCTGCTCCTAGAGGATGGCCGTTTCCCAGTGGTGCCCTGGAGGAATATGTGGTCATTCCAGTGCTGCTTCAGCCTGTCTTGTGCAACCATCTCACCCCAAAAGCACCACAATTGTTGGAAGTATTTTTAATTTTTATTTTGTTAGTCCAGCAGAGCAGCGGGGCTGAAGAGCTCTGTCTGTGGGGCAATTTGGGGGTGTCTGTGAGCAAGTGAATCCCTGTAGTGGTAGTAATGGGACTGGGCTCCTTGCAGGCCAAGGTGAAACATGTTCTTTAATGCAAAGCAGAAATATCTGGCCTAGCAGAGGGGGGTTAGACCCCAACAAGTGGAAGTTCAAGTGCGCTGCCCTCGTGTCCCATGCCCCACCAGAGAGATCAAGGTCTGGCTAGTTCCCTGTAGCCTCAGTAGGTGGTGAGATCATTGCTGGGTAAACGAACAAACTAAAAGCCCATGGAGGGATTGGAGAAAGGGCAGATGAGTTACTCAGTGCCTGGTTCCCTGGTACCACACCTCCACCTCCCTGTGGTCTCGGATCAGTCTCGGGAAGCCCTTCTGCAGGATCAACAGGTGGGCTAAAAAAAAAATCCTCTTGGCTGCAGGTACTTCCTAGTGCCCATCAGACTGCCTCCCCCGCATCCCCCACCTGCATAAAGCATCCTAACGGGCACCATTGCCGGCCGGTGCCTGAGCTTTACCTGCTGGTAAAGTGGAGCATCATCACGCGCCTCTGAACATGACTTTGGCCCGGTGAGGGTCTGGAGACCTTTCCTCGTCCCAGCTGTGGCGCATCCCACAACAAAGCTGAGCCTGAGCGAGGGGCTTCCTCCATGGAGGAAGGCTGCAGGGGACCAAGAGAAAGTGGAAGGCAGCAGCAGAGGCCCCAGGTTAGAAGCGAATGGTTGATGGTTGGACTAGATGATCTTGAAGGTCCCTTCCAACCTAGACAACTCTATGATTGCAAACACCTGGCTCCCTGCTGCTTCATTTTGGGGCTGCTCCTCAGCTCACCCCAAACTTGGTGCTAGACACAGAGGGGTCAGCCAGCCACAAACCCAAACCAAGTCATGGTGATTTGGCACAGGCAGCGAGTTCTCCAGGTGGGATAGGGATGGGACATACTGGTTCTGGCAGCTGAGACTGCTGAATTAAGAGAAGGGCTTGAAGGGGAGAGAGACATTGATACCAAATCTTAACAGGTTTTTGTCAGGCTGCAGATCTGCTCGTGTCAAAAAAGGGAAGTGACAGAGTTGGGGAAGAAAATGAATTTACCATGGGCTTTTGCAAGCAAATGATGTTTCCCACAGGCACTGCCACCCCTGGACTCTGAAACAAGCAGAAAAGCAAAATTAGGAGACCTGGGGTGATGTAAATGCGACATGGCCCCTCCCAGCCCTGCTTCTAGCTGCCTCTGTCCTTTTGCTCAGGTTTACTACTGCATGGCTCAGGCTTGCTACTGGATGTTGCCTTTCCGCCCTGTGCCTCCGTAGCTCCTGTGACTTACACAGCCGGGAAAGAAAAGGCAGAGCTCAGGAAGCAGCGAGTGCAGCTCCCACACAGGCTCTTGCCGAGCTGACACTGACATTGCCAGGCTTTGGCTCCCCAGCCCCCTGCGAGGTGAGGGGAAGGCAATGTCTGGGGTCACTGCCTTCTCTCCAGGGGTGCTCTACCCTTCCTTTCCCCCCCCCTTCCTCCTCCTCCTCCCGCGTTCCTGGCTCCGTCCGGTGAGCGCTGCTGGGAAAGCAACACAACGGGGCCCATTCAGCTCGCTCTTCTGCGAGGAGAGCAAACACCGGCGCAGGAGCTCGGCAGCTGCTGGACGGGGGGAGCTGCTCTCCCCTCTTTCTTTGCCGCCTCTTGAGGAGCAAGTACCCCAGTCCCCAGGTGTGTGATCCCCCAGGAAGAGGAGGCGGGACAGTGTCCAGGTGCGGGAGGTGAGCTCAGCTGGGGCACCGTGTTGGTGGCACTTGCTGGTGGCCACACTGGAGGGAAGGGGGGTGCTGAGGCAGGGCTGCCTGCAGTGGTGGCAGGAGGCAGGAACATGGGACTGTGGGGGAAGGTGGGCAAAGGGTGGCCACCCATGGGTTTGAGCCATGTAGACCCCCACCGCTGCTGCTCCCCAGCCTTGGCCACTGTCTGGCACCTCCACCCCAGGGGCTCCCTCCTGCCTGGCCAAAACCAACCTGTCCTTCCTGCAACTAAACAGTGGAGATCTATTCCAAAAGCTGCTATGAATAGCTTGGAGGGAAGCAGGGAGCGTGCATGGTGGGAGGCACAGGGCTGCAAGGTGGCCAGGGTGGCAGAGATGGGACATTTGCAATCAGAAGAAAGGTGGCAGCTCAGAAAGCCAGTGTGATCACATCTCCTGGATGGTTAAACCTGCTTGTCTTACAAAAATAAAAGCTTCAGTTGTAGGAGGAGTATTGATACTCTGTGTAGATCATGACAATTTTATGCTAGCGATATAAAAAGAGAGGGGTGGCTGCCCCAAGCCACTTCCCCACGAGTGACCCTGTGCTCCTGCCAAGCCCCTCACAGGTCCTCCCAACCCTCCCCCAGGGAGTTTAGATGACCAGGGTAAAAGCTCTTTACAGGTGGAGACCTGCTGGCTGTGACCTTCACTTTTTGTTGTAGGTATTTCTTTTCTCCTTCTCCTCTTCCTCATTTATAACCTGTAAAAACCACAGGGTGAGAGCACAAGATGGTGAGACCTGCCCCACTAGGTCACAGCTATGGCACCCAGTACCCGTAGGTGATACTGTTTGGGGACCCTCTCCTGGTCTCACTGCCATCTCTTCTAGGCTACAGGTGCCCTCTGCCATGAAGTTCTCCTGGGGCCACCTCCTGTTCACAGTGGCCCTGGGGCTCGGGGGTACAGCTGCCGCCCGCTGCCCTGGACCCTGTGTCTGTGACAACCTCCGTGCCCAAGTCCTCTGCCTCAATGGGAGCCTGACAGCCATCCCCGGAACCATCCCCCAGGTGGGCAAAAGGATGGGCAGGGGATGGGGGGAAGAGGAGGTGGGGCTGGCAGCTCTGGGGTAACTCAGCGTTTATTTGTGCGACCAACAGCTGACCAAAAAACTGGACCTTCGGGGCAACAGCTTCACAGTCATCCCGGCGGGAGCCTTCCTTGACACCCCATATCTCACACACTTGGACTTGCAGCGCTGCAAGGTGGAGAGGCTGGAGGAAGGGGCTTTCCGGGGGCTGGGGAGGCTGGTCTACCTCAACCTGGCCTCCAATGGCATAGCCCTCCTCTACCAGGAGTCCCTGGATGGGCTGTCCTCCCTCCAGCAGCTCATCCTGGAGGGGAATCGTATTGAGGAGATCCAGCCAGGTGCTTTTGGCCATCTGGGGTCACTCACCGTCCTTGACCTGAGGGCAAACGCCTTGGTCTACCTCCCAGACATGGTCTTCCAGGGTCTGCAGGTCCTCAGGTGGCTCCGGCTGTCCCACAATGCCCTCCATGTACTGGGCAGTGAGGCCTTTGCTGCTCTGCCTGCCCTGCGCAGGCTGAGCCTGGACCACAATGAGCTGCAGGCACTGCCCAGCGAGGCCCTGGCCAGGCTGGATGGGGCTACCCGACTGGACCTGGGCCACAACCCCATCACCTACATCCCCGAGGAAGCCCTAGCCATGGCCTCCCTGAAGCACCTCTTCCTGGACCACGCTGCCCTCCAGGATGTGGCACCCGATGCCTTTGCCCACAGCCCCCAGCTGCGCACGCTGGACCTCCGTGAAAACCAGCTGCAGGGGCTGCCACCCCTGGCCGGGGCCGGGGGGCTGGCAAAGGTCAGCCTGGCGGGGAACCCCCTGCTCTGCTCCTGCCTCCTACGTCCCTTCCATGACTGGCTGGCGCGGGCACGGGTGCAGGCGGAAGGGTCCTGCACTGCACCCCCTGCCCTCCGCGGCCGGCCCCTCGACTCCCTGAGGCCCCCTGAGATGAGATGTGGCCGCCCCCGGCCACCCCCCAGCCCCATGGTGCCGTTGGAGCAGCCAAGGGTGGCCGGCAGCGGGCAGTGCCCCCAGGGTTGCTCCTGCTCCCCCGATTTCCACCATGGGTCCTGCGAGAACAAGGACCTTCAGGAAATTCCCCGAGGTTTCCCAGGGGACACGCGCCTTCTTGACCTACGCCGAAACACCTTTGGGACGGTGCCACCAGGCTCCTTCCCTGGCCTGAAGGAGCTAGTGTCCCTCCACCTGCAGAGCTGTGGCATCAAGGTGCTGCAGCCTGGGGCACTGCAGGGGCTGGAGAACCTGGTCTACCTCTACCTCACGGACAACCACCTCTCCACCTTGGCAGCTGCTGCCTTCGAGGGGGCCCCACGGCTGGCCTACCTCGACCTGGACCACAATGCCTTCACCCGCCTGCCTGCAGGCACCTTCCAGTTTCTTCCCAACCTCATCTCCCTCCACCTGCAGCACAACGCCATCAGGGAGCTGGTGGAGGGTGACCTGGCCGGGGCTGGGGGTTTGCGCTGGCTCTACCTTGCTGGGAATGCCATCAAACGCATTGCCCCCACTGCCCTGGCTCCCACCAAGATGCTGGAGAAGCTGCACCTGGAGGGAAACCGCCTGGTGGAGGTGCCCACATCAGCCCTGCGGGGCCTGCCTGCTCTGAGCGAGCTGAAGCTGTCACAAAACCCCATCAAGCATGTGGGGGATGGTGCCTTCCTGCCAGTGGCCTCCAGCCTGCAGCACCTCTACATGGACAACATGGGCCTGGAGCGGGTACGTGTGGCCGGGGACCCCTGAGGGGCAGGGGCGTAGCCATAGATCCCATCTTATTCCAGTGCCCAAGGCTGGTGGCCCCAAAGGGGCATCTGAGTGAATGTCCCCTGAACTCTCAAGGCTTCAGGAGATGCTCCAGAGCCTGGCCAGGAGGAGAGGCTTCCTCAGGCTCTGCCTGAGTGTTGTCTTGCTCCAACCTGTCCCCCAGCCACCCTGGGGCAGCCTCACTCCCTTCGGTCCTTAAAGACACCCCAGTTTCACTGGGGTCAAGACCATTCCACAAACCACTCCCTTTCCCCAGCCCTGGCCCTGGTTTTCCTGCCTTTCTCTGAGCTGTCCCGTGGGGCTTTTCACCGCTATTACCCTGAACTCCTCTAGTCTCTAAAGAAAGCAGCCTTAGCACCACTCTTGTGAGGACCATCCACTTATAACAGCATCCAGGGATTGCTCTAAGATCTCCTGCATGACACCTTCTTTCCAGGAAGACTGAGCAGGGTCTAATGAGTCCCAAAACGTGACCAAAACTGGTTGAGTTAATTAACAGTCCCCAAGGATGTATGCTACTGTTTAAAATGCGTCTTTCACAGGGCTGGCAGGTTCAGGACAGGCTCTCTCAGCCCCCCAGGCTGATAAGCAGTGCAAGGGCAGAGTTTTGCTCCCCTGCCTCCATCAGGACCCCCTGACTCACCCTCTCTTTGTTGCAGATTTCCCCTGGTGCCTTCACTGGCCTTGGTCCCAAGATCAGAAGCCTCTTCCTGGAGAGCAACAAAATGAGCAACATCCCCGACATGAGGAACTTCACAGGGCTGGAGATCCTCAACCTGAGGGATGTGCCTTTCCACTGCGACTGCCATCTCCTTCCTCTGCGCAGGTGAGTGCCACCAGGGGAGAATAGCCCCAGGGGACAGTCAGATCCTGCAGTGCTGGAGGCATGAGCCTGTAGCACACTAGCCATTTTGGGTCTTCTCCTATGACACACTGGCCATTTTGTGCCTTATCCCACCAGTGCTCCCATGGGGCACGTACCTATAGGCAAGGATGGAAGTAGCCTGGGCTTTCCTGGTGTAGGAAAAGCATTCACAGGCTGGGGTGGGCAGATATTCAAAGCTTGCCCAGGTGAGGCCCTGAGGAACCTGGCCTGGCTTTGAATTGACCCATGCCCACTCACAGGCACAGAGTTTTGTCTCTCCCTTTGCCCCGTCCCACTCCTTTCCCTGATCTCCTGCCACATTTCCAGGTGGATCGACAAACTCAACCTCCGCATAGGGGCCACCTGCGGGTCCCCTGCAGAAGCCCGGGGGCTGAAGGTGAAGCTTTCCACCACTTTCCAAACCTGCCCTGGCTGGGGCCGAGGTGAGGCTGGGGGAGTCAGTCCTGGCAAGACCAGGGTTGCCGGCAAGACCAGGGTTGCCAGCAAGCCTAGCAAGAAAAAGAGATCGGAAAAATCACCAGCCAGAGGCTTCAAGAAGAGCAGAGCTTAGGAAAGGCTTGCAGGACGCAACAGGACCGTACCTACAGTCTGGTGAGAGCAGCTTTTCCTAGACTTGTCCCCAACGCAGTGACATGGATATTGCAGAAGGTACAGAGAGATCCTGCTGCCACCAGAGTGATGCCGATTTGCCAAAGATCCCAGGTTGTTTTTTGCAGGACACAGAGGCACATTACCCTGGAAAAAACTGGTGCAAAAAGCTTCTTGTAGTATTTGCAACACGCTTTGATGACTCAAACAACAAAGCCAAATACTTGCTTTTTCTTCCCAACGCTCCCTCCAGCCATGCGGAAAAGCTGGAATCCACAAGTTTGTTTTTGTTTTATTAAGAATGCTGTGCTTTCACAGCTTCCAAAAGGATGGAAGAGTTCCAAGCAGGACTGCAAACAGCACCAAGGCAAGATCCTGCACTGGCTCAAATCTTAAAAGCAGAAAACTTAAAAATTATCATCAGTGAAAACACTGCCTGAGTTCCCAGCAGCTCCTCAGAATTAAACCATAAGCAGATCAAAGCCTCTCTATTTCTTGCAAAATTTGATCGGTGGTGCAATCAGTGGAATGGGATCACTGATCCCATAAGTGATCCCATCATAAGCCATGTGCCCAACCTATTCCCCATGGCAGCCATGGGACATCCCCCCCTCAGCTCCATTTTAAAAATCAGAAGTTTGGTCAAATTGAGAAGGCTTTAAAAGGTAATGAATTCTAGTCATTAAATGCAGGGCATGGAACTGTTACAGCAAAAAACAGGAGGAAGAAAGCCAAAGGCATTTGGAAATTACCGTCCTATAGAGGCAGGGGGCCCCACAAGCCCAGCTGTCTGACAAGGCTGGGGGAAGGCTGCAGCCCCAGAGGGAGGGGAAGAGAAACAGGATGGCTTTGCCCTGAAATGGCAATGTACTGCCAGCCAGTGATGGGCAGCGCCAACAGGACAGGCAAACTGGCAGGGGGAGGTGGGCAGAGAAGTCCCATTATAGGCCTTTGATAAAAATCCTAGCCCCCAACCATGCTCATCCCATCATGGCTTCCCCCAGAATTCGCCAGGGGTCAGTTAAGGATGGGCCAAGGTGGTTTGATGCAGACCCTCCATGCTTTTTCCACTTGTGTTTCATTGCTCCCCATGGCCTTTTTCCCTCTCTCCAGTGAAAGGCTCCATTTGCCTCTTTAGAAGGGAAAAGAGGACAACTGCATTAATTACTCCCAGTCTCTACCCTTTGTTTTCTAGACTGTAAGGTTGCCAACATTTTATTATTTTTTTTTTGCCATGAACTGCTCTGCAAAGCAGGAACTATTTTGGCATCACCAGCTCTCACCTGGAAACTTGAGGGCAGCGTGGCTCCTGGGCAGCCACCCTTTCCCTGTAGGGTTTGACAAGGCACTCACCCTGCAGCCAGCCGGACCCCATGCAGTGGCACCAACCAGCAGTGCACTTCCTCACCTGCAGGAAGTTCACAAGAACCTGCTACAGGAGATTTAAAACCATTTTTCATCACTGTTGCCACACTGGCCTTTTCTGATTTCTGTCCTGAACTTTGATGGCCTACCTGGAGAGAGAGAGGAACATTGGAATTTTCCCCTAAAATGGGAAACAGCATTCCTGCCTTAAGTTATCTATTGCATCTATCTATCTATCTATCTATCTATCTATCTATCTAATTCTTGTGATATTCAGCAGAACTGGCAAGTGGACAGGGGAAAGTGCACAGAAAAATACCCAAAGCCCTGAACAGCACAAACCACTGTGTACTTATACCCACCCGCTTACAGCCCTCTTCTCTTTCCCATTTTGGCTAACCCTAGTATTTTGGTGATCCAGAAAACAATACATGAGCTTTTGGATTCTTCCTCAAGTTTAATTCACATGGCTTTTGGGTACAGATTGTAGATAAAATTTACAGTAGGACTGCTAAAAAAAATTAAAAAAACTCAAACTGTGCACCATGTCCTCTGCAGTTCTGACTTCAAAAGCAAGAAATGACACTCAAAAAGGTCTCTTGCTCCCCCAAGAGGCATCATCCCTTTTTGGTTTTTCACCTCTCTTTATTCTTTCTGTCCTGATGTTCTCAGGGGTTGTGGTGTCTAGCCGAGGGAGCACAGTGCCAATGTCCTGTGAGGGCAGCCCATTTCCTGATGCACGTGACCTGCACACATCATCTCAGACTGCAGCTCGCCACCTCCAGCCATGGCTGAGAGCCCAAACTGCCCCGTCGTACTCTGGCAGCCTCTTTCCCCACCGGGAGCTCCTGCTCAGAAAGGTGCCTTCAAAGCCAGGCACACAAAACCCCAGCAGCCACCCTGGTCATGCTCCTCAGCACGCCTGCGGCCTTTTTAGAGTCTGTTTCCCAGGGCTTAAAATTAAAAGTCTGGGGAACATTTTCTGGCACACCAGGAAAGCAGATTTGTGATGTTGCAGAGTGGTCTGCCTCAAAAAGGGAAGCCCCTTTTAGTCTCCTGCTTCCCTTTGCCAGGACTTTCCCCAAAGAGTCACAAGGTGAAACACAGGCTGCTGTAGGCAGCTGGGGGATACCCCAGGATCAGTCTGTGACCTCCTGTTTTATGCTGCTGACGGGAACGGGAAGCTCTGTAGCTCCAAACTCTGGTACTGAGGGGTCGATGGTTTCTTCTTTCACTTGCACAGCAATGACTAGCAAAAGATAGAAAGAGAAAAATAAATAAGTAAAATCAACCCATGCTGCCCCGCTCTACCTGCCGCACCCTAGAACCCACTCGGTTCATGCGGATACTCAAAATGCCCCAGGTTTCCAGCCCACTTCTTGAGGATCCCTCACCACAGGCAGTCCTGTCTTGCTGGCACAAATCTATCCATGGTCACAGGAGCAGTCAGGATGGGATCAAACCCTGGCAGCATTCAGCTGCCTGCTCTCAAGAACAACTCCTCCTCAGGCCGAGGGAGGAAAAGTCAGTGTGATCCATTATCTACCTGCCTGGATCCACACAGAGGAAATTAAAGATCTATGAGCAATGAGGACCTTCATGAGGCTCCATCCCCATGAAACCACCCACCCTTTTTCTCCAACACCCACTAGGGTTGGCAGGTGACCCAGATGCTCTTCTGGTCACCACATCTCTTGGTGCTCAGCACAGTGGGCTGTGCTCACATGCTGCAGCAGCCCTTGTAGGGACTGGGATGTGACAGCAACTTCTGCCATGTCTGTCTTGACTCTCCTCTCTAACTGACCTCACACAACCAGATTGCTCAGTAGAGCAGCCAGGTCTATGAGCAGTATCAACTTATCCAGCTATACTGGTGTCACCAAACCTCCTCAGGAGGCAAAACTTCCCAGAGAAAGCTGGCTAAGGCCTTCTTCCACTCTCTCTGTCTCTGGAGGAGCGGGGAAGGACATTTGTCACATACTGCCTTTCCCTGCCTGGAGGCACCCATGACTCAATGGCCAAGAGGCAATACACGTCTCTGGAGTGCTGGAGGCATGCAAGGCATATATGAGAACATTACATGTGGCTGCTTGGTAATCAGTCCCTTACTCTCATCAGGTGCTGGCTCTGGCAACGCCTTGCTGGCAGCTTTTGCTTCTCGTTTCATCTTCAAGGTGGAAGGCTTCTTGACAGTCTGCTTGATGTTGCGGGTTTTGGCAGGTAACTTTTTTCCTTAACAAAGAGATAACAGAGCATGGGGAAAAGCGTGTTTCTTTTCCCCTGGAAAATCAGCAACCCTGCTCCACTGAGAAACCACAGGCCAGGGACCAGCACAACTGACCAGCAAGCTACACGGTCATTAGCTGCCAACTGGTTACTTGACAGAAACGGCCTACTGGAGAAAAACCTCTATAGTCATCATCTCAAAATACGCTCCTCCATGTTCTCCTTCATTAAAGGCAAGGCACTTCAGCACGTGCTTAACTTCCGAGGAGCGGGTCCTGTTGGAATCAGTCTAGAGTCAGCTTTGCTTACCTGTCTGGGTCTAGTCCTAGGCAATGGGCACGTTGGCTCCAAGGCACAGACACTGTAGCATTAACGCTTCCATTTTTAGCTGACATTTTTATTTAGGTTGAACGTCTTTGTATTCTTTAGATGTCCTTTCCTCTCCACCCCCCAGGAAGGAATTTCTTGCCTGTCTACACATGATTTGCCACAGCTACTGCAACAATGACGAGAACAACAACAAGATGAAACAGTAACACGTTCCAGCCCCAGTACTGGCCTCTTCAGTCATCTTAAGGCCTTCATTCCCTCAGCACAAAGCAGGCAGGGTTGCTCTCCAGCTACCCTCCAGCTGCAGCCAACAATCTCCCTCCGACCACAGACACAGTGGGAAAAGCAGCACAACCTCACGCCTGGAAGCAAGCGCCATCTACACCTCAGCAAACAGAAAACAGACTGCAGGACAGATCCTTCCCGCACATACAGCTCTCTGCTCTCTCTTAGGCAATGGAGGCAGTTAAGAAGGATGAAGCTGTGCTGTCAAACCCACAGCCGACTGAGGGCATCCACAGCAAGACAAGGCCTCTCTCTCCTGCTCTGACGGGACATGATGGACAGGGCTCCTCTAACTGGGCCCAGCCTGCGAGCGAGCGGGAGGGCACTAATCAAACATCACTCACTCTTCTTTCCATAGGGTTTCTTCTTCTTCTTGGGCACCTCCTTGGCCTTCACTGGAGTTGTGGGCTCTGTCATGGAGACGAGAGGGAAACGAAAGCCAAGTCCCATAACCAGTAGGTAACTGGGATGAAGTGACATAAGCGAGAAACAAGATATACCCGTCCCCCCGAGCCAACGCCCTCTTCCCGAGACAACCAGCTGAGGGGAAAGCAAGGCTCTAGGGCAGTTGCTGTCTGTGCTTCCAGGCGAGGGCCCAGGGAGGCAGGCTGGGGCAGCACAGGGGAGAGAGGCCCAGTAGAGGTTTGGCAGGGGCAGTAAAGAAACAAGATATGTAGCTTGGGACAAGAAGGAAAACATCTGCAAAGGTGAGGCAGTGGCCTCCCTGTGACAAGGGAAGGAATAAACTCTTGAGAGGGATGCTCTTACCTTTTAGAGACAGAGTCAGAGAATTGATGACAAAAGGGAACAGGGGCCAAGCTCCCCCTGCTACCTGGCTGCGGTTGTAGGTACACTTAGTAAAAGGGAGCTGTACAGGGATAGGACCACTTGGAACTCTACCCAACTTCATCAGGAGCAATTCTCTATTGGTGTGCATGTGGGGGACCAGAGGGAAAACAGAGCCAACCTCAAATCTCAGGCTGTTTTCCCCCCCATCACAGACTCCTCCCTCTGCCAGCTGCTAGAATGCGTGGCAGCAGAGGAAGACTTATGGTAGCCAGTGCAAATCGAGGCAATTTTCTCCTCCATATGAGGCCCAAAAAAGAGGAGCCACTCATAGAGCAGGAGGAAGGAAACCTTTGCCTCTAGCATTAGAGCCCGCAGTCAAATCTTCACTCACCTGGAACAACTGGTGGTTGAAGCTGGTAGCCTGTCAGCTCACACCACCCCACAGGATAAATGTCTGGAGACTCGCAGTCCACCCACTGGTCATACTCGTTATCCCAGCCATCAAAATGGATGCTGAGGAGACGCTGGACCACACGCTTTACCGTGGCCACGCAGATAAGCCGGGGCTCCATCAGATCCACTGCTTCCACCTTCATGCCTGCCTTGAAGCCATGGTTTGGGCAGTCCTGGGTGCAGAAAAAAATGAAAAAAAGAAAACCCAAGGCCATTGCACCCAGTCCAAACCCACATTCGGCCACCAGCAACCTAGAATGGCTACAGGCTTGCCTCCAGCTTAAAGCAAGCAGAGAGAGAACAAGCCTACAGTCCCACAACAGAACCAACCAGTCGAATAACAGAAGGGGGCACACATGAATAGCTCCAAGGCAGCTGTGTCCTTAGTGTATCTCAGCCCAGCCTTTAGAAACAAGGGAGCAGAAGGCAGCAGTTAAGGGACACCCGATCAAACCCATTAACCTGAGAGCGCCCTGGGAAATCAGAAAGATCAGCACAAGCTCAGGTGCTGCAGCAGTTTTGGTGATGCCAAGCCAATGGCCAGCCACATGTCCACAAGCAATAAGCAGTGTAGAATCCACCAGCAGCCTGGAGCTCCTGGAAACACTAGAGAATCACAGGTCACACTCAGAGGGACCAAGATCATTACATCACAAAGACATGACACTGCTAGTCCGGACCATCCAAACAGGGCTTTACTTGGAGAGCACACACTTCCATGCCTTGGGCTGTCCTTAGAAGTGCTGACCAGCAGCAAAGAGCAGCCCAGTAGAGACAATGGATATTGTCTATCCTGACTTCATGAAGGCTTTTGACACTGTATCCCATAAGATCCTCAAGTGAAGCTGATGAGGTATGGGCTAGATGAGGAGACAGCGAGCTGGACTGAAAACTGGCTGAGTGGCTGAGCCCAGAGGGTGATGATTAGTGGCATGAAGTCTAGTTGTAGGCCAGTAATTACCAGTGTACCCCAGGAGTCAATACTGGGTCAATCCTGTTCAACATCTTCAATTATCTGGATGACATGACAGAGCATCATGTCAAACTCAGCAAGTTTGCTGGGTACAAAACTGGGAGAAGAGACTGATATACTAGAGGGTTGTGCTGCCATGCAGAGGGACTTTGACAAGCTTAAGAAATGATCTGACAGGAACCTCATGCAGTTCAAGAAAAGGAAATTTACAGTCCTCCACCCAGGGAGGAACAACCCCAAGCGCCAGCACACACTGGGGACTAAAAGGCTAGACAGCAGCTTGGCAGAAAAGGACCTGGAGGTCCTGGTGGACACCAAGTTGAACATGAGCCAGCAATGTGCCCTTGGGACAAAGAAGGCTAATGGTATCCTCAGCGGCATCAGGAGGAATGTTCCCAGCACATCACGTGAGATGATCTTCCCTTTACTCAGCAGGGGTGAGGCCACACCTGGAGTGCTGTGCCTAGGTATGGGCTCCCCAGTACAAGAGAGGCATGGACATACTAGAGACAGTCCAGCAAAGGGCCACAAAGATAATGAGGGAACTAGAGCATCTTTTATATGTAGAGAGGCTGAGAGAGGTGGGACTGTTCAGCCTGGAGAAGAGAAGGCTCAGGGAGGTTCTTATCAATGTATGTGATTATTTGAAGGGAGGGTACAAAGACTGAGCCAGGTTCTTCTCAGGGGTGCCCAGAGATAGGAGCACAATGGGCACAAACTGAAACACAGGGGGTTCCCTCTGAATATCAGATATCAGGTAATACTTTTTACTGTGACGGTGACTGAGCACTGGCACAGGTTGCCCAGAAAGGCTGTACAGTCTCCATCCATGGAGATATTCAAAAGGCATTTGGACATGGTTCTGGGCAACCAGCTCTAGGTGATCCTCCTTTAGCAGGGTCGTTGGACAAGATGACCTCCAGAGGTCCCTCCCACCTAACCATTCTGTGACAGCCAGCACCATTCTTGTGCTCCTCTTTGTTGACTACAAGCATCCCCACACATCTCTTCTTCCTGGCGGCACTCACTGTGTTGAAGAGCCGTGCTGGAGCAGGTTTTGATTTAGTCTTTTCCAAGTAACTTTCCCAGTTGAAGGTCTGTGCATCTTGCCCTGCAGCAGGAAGAAATGGTCAGCAGGAAAAAGGCAGTCACTGGGCAGATCAGCTACGAGAAAACGCAGAACAGACAGGAAGGATTCATAGCAACTGACTACAGTCAGTTGCATAGTCAAAGCTTAACCAGCTTTGTCATTAACCATGACATAACCGAAGTCTAACCATGTCATTAACCAGCACATGCAGCCTGATCTTGGACGTAAATAGCAACCCCCTCCAGCAGGCAAATACGGAAAAGTGCAAGCTGCAGCTCTGGATACCTGTGACAGTTGCATATCCAGACCACAGAAAACGGTGAGGAGAAGGAGTGGGAAGGAAGAAGTATATTCAAAACATATCACTAAGACCAATCCTTCTCCCACCAGCAGGAACATCAAAGGAAAAGAGAACAGCACTGCACAAGAGTGCTGCAACATGGAAATTCAGAGCAGGCCTTTTTGGGCATGGCCAGATGAGGCAGTAAACACTCCTAGAGTGATTGCCTCTCAGGATTTTGCAGAAATATTGGTCTCAGATTTATTCATATCAGAAGAATAGAGATGACTCCTGCCACTTTTAAGTGCTGAGTCATGCAGCAATGGCTCTACTTTTCCCTTCCCTCTCTCGTCCTTTAAATCTTTGATTCTGTTCAGCTTAGTGATTGTACACCTCTCTCCCACTGATCTGCCAAGAGCTAACCACCATGCCACTAAAGCCCTCTGGAGATGTTATTTCCTTCCATAAAGTACCGAGACTCGGAACATGGGCAGAGCCCAAATCAACTGGCTCTCTGAACCAGACCTATCTCCCTGAAAAACACACAGATCGGGACCTTGTGCTTTTGATTCATCTGAACTTGACATCTGTCAGGAAAGTGCAGCCCAGCACATTCTGCATGCAGGTTTGTACCACAGGGCAGAGTCCAAATCTCACCTTTTGGAGGGGTCAAATTGATGTTGTTCTTCTGACAGAAGTTGGTGGGGAAGATGGCATGCGAGGAGGCATGATAGCAGAACCAGTCAGACCCATCAGCAGATGTGGCTCCATCAATGCTGATCATGAGATACCCATCCAAGAGGACCTGAGATGGAAGTGAAGGGCATGAGTGTAGAGCTCCACTTGCTCTAAAGCCTCTCCTCTCAAAGGAACCATCGCCACAGATGGATCACAATTGTCACTAGACAGTAAAATAAAATGTTATATGCTCCAGGGAATGCAGTAGCTTCTCCTGATACATTAGTCAACACAAGCTAATTCCCAAAGTAGCAATTTCTGCATGACTGGGACCAATACTAATAACCTTGTGAAAAGGACACAGCCATAAACGGTCAGAAGCTTTCTTCTCCTTCAGAAACAGGCCTTATTGGCAGCCCAGAGACCCTCTACACCAGCCAGGTCATGAATTTGTTACTGGGCAGAAGGGAAGGGCATCACCTTCAGACTTGCCACTTCCTACAGCAACAAGACTTGTCCCATCCCATCACTCAGTGGTAACTGGTGCCTACCAAATGCAACAGGCATGTCTGCCCCAGCCTCTTCACATTTCCAAGCAATGGCTGAAGGGAATATTTTACAGACATAAAGAACTTTCCTAGCATCCCCCTGCCAAACCCCAAGTGTCAAAGTCCTCTGCTTGGGTTCTAGGAGGACAAATGGGCTTTTCTTGCTCCCTGAGGAAGCTAAAGTTGATTCCATGCTTTAGGACATGCAACATGCCTCACTGAGGAAACCTGGCCAAGCTATTTACTTCCCAACACTAGCGTAGGAGTAGAGCTCACTACTCCCTCATCAAGAGAGATTGCAAGAGATACGACTATCCTCACCTTCCTACACCAGTGAATGCTGCCCATACAGATACACACCATTCCCCACACAGAGGTCACCCCACAACTCTTCCCCCCTCCTTTCTCTCCTCAAGGCAGCACTACAGAGGCCTCTTCTTTATGTGGTCCAAGAACTGGAGAACAAATCTTCCCCTTACTGCATGCCCAAGGGTGAAGGAAGGGTGGCTACTGGTCACACACGCTGGACAGTTAGCTTGCAGATCAAGCATGCTCATCTTTGTGTTGTCCACTTAGGCACACATGGACAACTGCTGGTCTCATCAGCTTCTCAGACCTTTGAGGTAAAGCCCCAGTTCCAGCTGCCTACCACTATTGACAGCCCTCTCCCTCATGCAAAATCCTACCCGCTCTTATTCATTTGCAAAGACCTGAGGAGATGCTGGGTTATCCCAGGTAAACACAGTAGACCCCCTTCTGCCCATTGAACTTACCTTGCAAACAGTGGCCACACAAATGTTGCCCAGATTCAGGGGGTCAATGGCCTCCAGTTTCATGCCTTCCTCAAACCATCCACCTTCAGCATAGACAGCTCGTACCTAAGGGAGACTCTGGTATATCAGGTACTGCTAGGGGTATGGGGCAGTCCCATCCCAACACCAACCACACAAGTGCAAACAGGATTAGAGCTTCTTTACTTGGCTCAACCCAAGTTGGGAGGGGAAAGAAGAAAAATTACAAGAAATAAAAAGAGGCAGCCACATGAATGCTGTATTTGTGACAGCAATCTCTTGGCAAGGCCCTGGTCACTCAGAGAACCAGGCTCAGAGCTCAGCCACTGCTCCACAGCAAAGCAAGCCTCCTTTTCATCTCAGTCCTCACCAGTATGATCCAGCCCCTTGTCTGAACTGGTCTCTCCCATGCAATCATCTTCCCTCCAACTCAAAGTTTCAAGCAACTGCTCACCCTTCAATGGAATCCTTCAATCTGTCATTGTCTTGTAGTTCTTCCATCTGTTTTGACCTGCCCCTGCCCAACCACAGCCTTGACTCCCCAAACACCTTACTGCCCTATAGCTGTATGCGAGACAAACGAGCCATCCTCAACAACCTACGCAACAGCATACATATCTAAGAAAAGAGGCGTTATCATTGCTTCCTTTGCTGTGGCCAGCACAGAAAGGCAAACTTGTCCTACCTTTTTAAACAGATAGGGGACAGCATCACAGTAAATCTTTCGGAAGGTGGGATGGTTTGCCATGTCACTGCGTTTTTCTTCTGTGAGGAATGAAAAAAATAGAGACATAAGAAACATGTAGCAACTGCAGTAAGAAAACACACTGGCTGTTAATTATCTGGTGAAAGCTCAGCAGCTATGAAAGAACTAGATCAGAGACCATGAGAAGAATAATGAAAAAGACAGGTCAGTCCCTCAACACCTTCCCATAACATGGGCTGTGATGTAGGGGTTGCTCAAAAGCAGATACATGATCTTCCTGAGCACTACTGACACCTCTACATGCAGCTTTAATCACCCAGAAGAGGCAGCAAGAAAGGAAGACACAACCAATAGTATCTGCAGGGCTTGAGTCTTGCTTTTTCTGCCACGCTAAGCTGATTAAGAATTCCTCTCTGTAAAGTCCAGAAAAAATACAACTTGGTGCCATCCAGCCTTACAGAAGCCAGCATGAATTTTCTAAAAAAGACTATTAACATCTGATGTTGCAGACTCCATGTTCTCACATTGTGGGGATAGACTACCTGCTTCAGGTAAGAAACCCTACAGTCCCTCTCTGTCTTGACCTGCGGCAGCAGATTGGTGGGCTTTTATCTATCCAGGGGGTAAAGCAGCAGACACACAACTGCGTAGACCTTATCTGTCAGGTCCTCAGGCATCTGCCTGGCTTCCAGCATGTCAAGACTGGTGTCAACAGCAGGGTTGAGGCAGCTCATAGCAAATCAGAAGATGCTTGTGGTGGCCTGATCCCTACCTGTCTTCTTCATGCTGTGGCCCACTCTCCGTGACCAGCCCACAGGATGGATGAGGGGACTCCACATGTGGCACCAGAAGTCATCATCGCTGTCGCCGTCCTCATAGAGAAGTCTCAGTCTGCCCCCGATCACCGTGTCCACCACTGCCATGCGTGTTCGGGACACATGGTTCTTATCCACCACTTCCACCCGCATGCCCTGCCGGAACGGGTACTTCATGCTCTCTGCCATCTGGCAACAACCAAGAGAGGAGGTGGGATCAATCGCACTTGGTGTTTTCCTTCCCCAAACACTTCAGAGAACAGCTTTCCCCACAGACATCCTAGCCAACCCCCCGTGCTGCCCAAAGCTGACTGTGAGACACTTCTGGGAAGGGATGCATGGGAGTGGGTTCATCAGGGGGATGGGGAGCTGCCACCCCCACACATGACAGCATGGTTGGGCACATGCGCTCTAAGTGTCCCCTGTATTGTGGCCCCATAACAGCTACCCCCACCCTGGCCCAGAAGCCGTGCCCAGCCAGCACCTTGTGTGAATGTTTTTAACATGAGAAACAGATGTCACTTCTGTTCAGCAAGAACTGAGTAAGAAATTGCGTGCCTTTTTCAGTCATGAGACCATAAGGGTTTCAAGGCTGGAAGCAATAAGAGGTGTCACTTCCCAAAGGGTAATAGGATTTTCAGCTGACTTTAAAAGATCAAGCCCTTATTTTCACTTTTTTGCTCTGATTAGAGGTAAAGCAACATGATGATCTATCTGCTGACTCCACCAGAGTTACTCTGCAGACTGACCCAAAGGTACAGGCACAAGAAAAGAGTCACTGTCTGCCTTCTAACTGTTTGGGGTTTTTTTTGAGACCTTCAGTCTGCTGATACAGCATAGTCCTACACATTCACAAACATTAAAAGGAGTTTAAAAAACACCTGACATTCTGGCAGTGGGGATCCCAGAATGCTGTGCAGCAATTAAGAGCCACAGCTCAAAACAGACTCAGACACCCAAAACTTGAATCCAGAACTTTGAAGGGAAGGTCTTCCCCTTCCACCTCCTGTTTATTAGGTGGGAGTGGGGATGCTGGGAGGAGAATACTGACAACATCTGTCTCCGTCTACCACTTCCCTCCCATGACATGAGTTCTCAGGTACAAGCTGTGGCCCAGGAACAAGTAGCTACAAACATCCTCTCAACTTTCTGAGAAGCAACAAGGAAAACACAAACTATGTCAAGGTCTCCACCTCAGCATCACCAGTTACCACACACATAGGAAAACTCATCACTTGCCTTCCTGCCTGCTGTCTCTGGGATCGTCTTCCTTATCTGTGGTTTACAAAGTTGCCAGCAATGAGTCTCTTCTCCCCAGTGAGGTCTAACCTCAGTGCAGGCTACATAAAATAACCACAAAGAGCTACAAAGCTGGCAAGGCCACAGCACAGCTGCTTCCACACACTTCGCGGGAGCCTGTGCCCCTCTCACTCTGCACAGGCTGCTGTTCTACCAACACTGAAGGCAAAGGGTTTGACTCTCAGAGCCATTACTCAGCACTGAAACAGAGCAGGGAAAGCCCAGGCTGGAACTGCACTGACCTTTCCCATCCACAAAAAAGCAAACTCACCCCCAGTATTTTCCAGCAGAGGTTGACATGAAAAGAGGTTTTAAAGCCCATCTACAACCCAAACTAGAAACAATTCTGCTGACCATAGTGGCTGTACCTGGTGCCTCACTGCCCCTGCCCTGCCTGGGTTTGAAGGGGACAAATAAAGGAGTTGCACAGATCAGAACCAGAAGAGACGTGTTGCACACAGGTCTCTTGGCTTCAGTTTCACTTCCACATAAAGTGACAGCCTCCCACAATTACCTTAATGTGGAAATCCACTGGGATGGTCCTGGCTCCCACCAGTTTTTTCATGAGGTAACTTCTCCAGTCAGTGTACTTGGCATGGATAGCTACATACGCACAAGGAAAAAGCACATCTTTATAACTGAAGGAATTACAGCACCACACTACACTTTTCTTCCTCTCTGAGAGTCCATCTGCATTAAAAGGCTTTTGTCACATTCAGATCCTGTACCTGCTCTCAGGCAGACTCTGTTCATCAAGCTCACCCTCACAACTGGATGCAAGGAATCACCACTACAGAATAGACTGGGCCAAAGAGGTACCGAGCTCCACTGATCTAGACATGGAAGTGGCATTAGAGGAAAACCATGTGAGCCATACCAGTGCACTCCCCAGAGACACTGTCCAGGATGCAGGACAAAAATGTTCCCCCGAAGATTAAGCATAGCCACCATATGGAACAGAATGAGGAACAGCAACCTGCATTAGCCTCTGTCCATAGGTCTGACACCAGCTCTGCATCCAGCACCCCCAGGTGATCCACAGGGAGATGCAGGGGGAGCAGTCCAAGCAGTCTCCAGCTTCCCAAAGAGCTAACTGTTTCTTGTAACTCAGAGCACAAATGGAACTGTGGTCCCACTGGACTAGGCATAAAGCAAGGCTCCTCCACGTCCAGGCATGTGCTGGCCCCCTCTCGCCCCACACTTACTTTGTGGTGGTACCAGGATTTTGCTGTTGATGGCACACCAGCCAATGGGGTGAATATCCACTGTGCCCAAATTGCACCAGAAGTCATGGCTGGCATCGTCCTCGAAGCCCTCATATCGCAGAAGGGCCCTGTATCCTGCCAAGACAGAGCAGACAACCAGAGAAAGGCATTAGAGGCCAAGAATTTCTCCTCTCCCCATTGGGCACCACAGGCTTATTCCCTACAGTATGGCCTTCAGAGCTCTGCATAGGTTATCAGAACTTCTCTAACCATTCTGGAAGCAGAACCGCCCTCGCAGAGAGCCTAGCAACAACAACAGGAAGCAGATGCTGGTTTCCTCCCACCACCAGGGTACTTCCTGTTCCAAAAACTCTCAGCAATTGCAGAGGAATTCCTTAAGAGCTGATGATTTGCATGATCAGCTACACACTCGGCTCTCCAAAGCTTCCCTCCCAGCTGTCAGGAATTACATTGGAGACATACCTACAGTCTGGATGACGGACGCAATCCAGTACACGCGGCTGGGGAGCACAGCATCGCTGTTCAGCACTTCCACTTTCATACCTTTCACCACATCATCCCACTGATCAAAGAGCGGCACCTGAAGAATTGAGGAAGCCACGTTGGGAAAGGGACATTGACAGTTAGAGCAGGGCTCAGGCCCTCATTCTAGCTTTCAGAGCCATGTTTCAGGCAGCTACACTTTCACCTTAGGCCCGGGTTTGCATGCCTTACCCTTCCTCTATCTGTCGGCAGCTTGAAATGCAACTGAACTGTCCCACCATCTCACTGGGGTGTTCACGGAGGATCCCAAAAGGCAGAACATTGTATAGCAACACTTAACTATTTCACTGCCAGCTGTCCTATTATCCCAAGTAGCTGCTCCCATTCCTCTATGGTATCAAAATCCCTCACCATCAAATTACTGTGTCTTCCTGACTGGTCCTCAAGGAAAATAAAATTTTGGTAGTATTATCACAGATCACAACTCAGAAAGAACATAACAAGTGAGTCTTAATACACAGAGAGGCTGGGGCTGCTATAATACCTAAGAACTGCCATTCTTTCATGGGTCTGTTGTGGCTACTTGGCCCACAAGGACTGCAAATCAGTATGATAGGAACCAGACAGGCTGGAGGGACAGCTACTGTCAGGCCCACATGAGCTGAGTTCCTCCCTCATGGGAACACATCAACTTGGGCTGCGCTCACCCACACAAACTGCAAAGGCACTTGCCATTATCCTGCCCTGTCAGAACTAATTCTGTCCCTCGCCATCACAACCAGCAGTGTTTCTACCAAGTCCCCCTCTGCTTCCTGCCCCAAAACTCCTGGTCCCTCTGTGGGACACTCATTCTTAGCTGTGAGAAGCCCTAGCTTCTTTCCTTACACCAGCTGGGGCTCAACAACCAGCTTCCCTGCTCTCTCCCCCACCACCTAGCCACAGAATTACAGGGGAGCCCCATGCATCCAGCATGTCCCATGTGCACTGCAAAGCACAGAAAAGAAGAACTCACATGTTTGAAGCAGCTGACAGGAGCTGCCTTGAAGCCATGCTCCTGCAGGTATTTTCCCCAGTCGAAGCCCAGGACAAGTGCTATAAGCAGACATGAAAGTAGAAAATCAGGTGAGATTATAGAAAAGGCACAGAGGGCTCAGTTACCTCTGGACTACAGCTTGCAGCTACATTGTGGTCTGCTCTGGGACAGAGCCATCTGTCCATCACCAGCATACAAGGACTCAGCATTCCATTGCATTTTCCCTGGGGGCCAATTAGATCCCACAAGTGCACGGGGACCAGCCCTCCGCGAGAGGCACAATATATTAATCAATTCTTGCTGTCACTTGATTTTGGGGAAAGGGGGGCAGGAGGGGCAAAAAAGGGGGTCAAATTCAGCCCAGGGGTGAGAGTGGAGACTGCACTAAACCACTTAGCAGCTGTGCCTCTCAGCAGCAACACTGCTGGGTCATATCAGCAACCCTTGCTTCCCCAGAGGGTGCTAGGAAAAAATCAGAGTGAAGCACTGAGGTATTAATCCCACAGTCACCCCTGATCCAAGGCTACAGCTCTGCTCCAGCAGCAGTCTGCTCAGGGATCAATCCCTGCTGCCACCCCCTGGGCCTTCACTTTTGCCCTAACGCAGCAGCTTGCTACTCCTTCAGCTGCACTGCCTGGCTGTTCCTCAAGTTGATCAGTGACTTGGCTTAAATATACCTCCTCACAGGCCACAGGGCAGCAGAAAGGCTGGGAGCAGCAGAGCGCCTTTAAGGTAACTCTTGAGACTGTGACTAGAGAGCTTATGCTTCAGTCCAAGTCACATGAGGAACAAGGATAAGGCTGCAACAGTAGATGGGCAGGAACCCACCAAGGCTCCGTTACCAGCAAGGTGAGGGAGAGAGATGTGCCCTGTGTCCTGCCAGCCTGCATTGGAGCAATCCACACACATTGTTTCGGTAAAAGGCAGCGTACCAGAGGGGAGGAAAAGGACTGTAGGGCTTACAGCCCTCCAGGTGTCCCCTTTTCTGTGGTTCCAGCAGCTGCATGTCCTCACACCTCACCTACACTCACCGTCCTGGCCTGTCAGTGTCCCATCTGCCAGCTGCCCTGTGCCCTGCGAATGGAGGAAGGCCCCGATCTTGGCCGACCAGGCTGCCTTGTGCAGAACTTTAGCTTTCTTCGTTGGTGGCTTCCCCTACAAAAGAAGGAATATTAGGAACACTAGCAGCACAGGAGAAGAAGCCAGTCCCTGCAACTGGCCAGCAAGGTGTGCATCTCTTCTTTGGGGCAATTTTCAGGTTCCAACAATTTTTACTATTGCTTACAGGAACGAGAAGAAACAGCAGTTAAAATACCAATGTATCCTTCCTCAGCTTCCAGGGAACACCACCTTTCAGCTGGCATGCATTCTCTGGGGACTTCAGGAAGCAAGAACAAATCCCTGGTAATGGCAGTCTGATCTTTAACTAGAGAGCAACCACTCACCCCTGCGTATACACACATCCTGCTCCATCCCCATGGAAGAAAGAAAGGTTTTGACTCACCTGCAGTCTGGCCAGGATGCTGGCCTTCTTGGAATTTGAGGAGTAGCTTCTGGAGCAGGAGACGCTGCAGAAACGTTTGGTCTTGGAGAAGAAAGCCTCCCTGGTGCCCACAATCCCACACATCTCACACACAGCTAAGAGAAGGAAGGCATTAAAACATAAGCAGTTGGCAGGGTCGACACAGTACAAAGGCAGAGCCGAGCTCTGATAACCCTCATCACACATAGCAGCTCCCCCGCATAGCCCAGAAAACGCAGTCTTAATTCAGTGCTGCTCCCAAAGCATACTCAAGGTGCAATCACACACCCTTCAGCTTCCCCCAGCCCATGTTCTTTCCATCACATATGTGCTTTAGGTAGAACAGGAAGGCAGGGCAGTACCTGGCTCGGAGCCGCTGTCCTCTGTGAGCCGGCCCGTGGACAGCTGGTGCACAGGAGAGGTTGGAAGCTCTCCAGCTTCCCGGTCTGCCACCTCGTCGTCACTAGACTCATCCAGACAGGAGCTGCTGTCGCTGGCCATACTGCTATTGTAGCCCCTGAAACTGTCATAACCCTCAAAAAGGTCCATTTCATCATCCTCTTCCTCGTCATCGCCTTCCTCCTCCATCCGCTCCACAGATGAAGTCTTGTGGCACAAAGTAGACACCAACTGAAAAAAAGAGCCAGTCTGCTTTAAACCAGACATTTTATACCACACCTCACAATAAGCCTGCCTTTGTTGGCAGGGGGGCCACCTAGACCGGGGAGAGTCCTCAGGGTAAGCAATGCATCCTGCCCCAAAGGCAGGACTCTGAATCGCTAGCAGGGAAGCTATTACTTCTGCAACAGGTCTCATTACAGGTATTTCTTAGGCTGTATTCTGCTTCCCAAGAGCAAACAAACAGCCACAGAGATGCAGCTACATAGAAAAAAAAGTTTGAGGAACATGGGAGAGAATCCAGGGACTACATCACCATGCTGACAAAGACAGAGAAGACTGCATGCATCCACACACTGTCTCTCCTGACAACTGCAGAGAGTAGTGCAGACACCATCAACATTAAAGTCATTGAACTTGAGTGCAGATCACAAAGCCCCAGAATCTGGCCGCAATAGCTCACAAGACCGGTACAGCCTGGATGTCAGCAGGACAAACTCAACTCTGGAGAAGGTTCATATTCTTTGGAAACCATGTAGTCCACAGCTGACCTCAGTTCAGAAGCTGCATCAGCAGGATAACAGAACAGCACCTGTTAAGAGTTTTTCCCTGCAACCAGATGTCTCCACAACTAAACACCTTCACTAGCTCTTCATACTTGCTGTTACAGCAAGACAGCAGAGAAGCAGTGACTAAAGAAAGGGCATAGAAATCCTGTGACTGTTGCTCAGATTAGAAGAATCTTCAACCAGGCTCCAAACACATGCAAAAGAAGCTGGGAAAAGGTGTTAGCAACTCATGAAAGAGCAGCAAGAAGTCAGCATCAGCACAACGAATGATGGAACAGAAAGGTAGGTTGGAAAAGTCACATGAGGCACCAGGATACAATTGGTCATCCAATCGAGCAACAACAAACGATCAGCGGCAGGTCCATCACCTTCCAGTGCTAAATTCCCTGCAATCCTTGGCTTCTGGGTATTCTTATAGACAGGTGAACAGGAAGATCAGACTTCACTCACTGCTGTCTCCCCACATCCTCCCTGGATTTCACACAAAACAGACCCAAGGTAGCCAGGTTGGTCCCTGAAGACAGAGTTGCTCTCCTACAGACCCACATCCTCTGACAGCATTCCTGATATCTGAAAGGCCTGAACCCCTCAAAAAAAGCACATTCATCTCTTTCTTGCCCCTTTCTGGGGGCGCACCTTCCCTCAGCTCAGAGGAAGCGAGCATCTTTGGATCGTTACTCTTCCACTGAACACGAATGAAACTTGCGGACACGTTACAAGTTCCCAGGCGCTGACAAGCAGGGACAGCATCACCCGCAGCTCGCTCAGAGATGCGCGGGGGACGCAGAGGCCCCATCCCGCTCGGGTCAGACCCATCATCCCCTCCAGCACCAGCCCGCTCCCCGGCAGCACGGGGGCGGGGCGGACGGCCCCGCCGGCAACCACAACAACACGACGGCCAGGAGGAGGCGGCCCGGCGCTCCTCGCCCCCTCCGGGCCGCTGGTGATCGCTGGGTGTCAAATGTGTCCGAGGGGCTCAAGTCTGGGCGTTTGTTGGTTATCCCAGCCATACAACACCGCGGCCGTTACCCCGGGCCTCGCGCCCTTCCTCAGGGTACCGGCCGGCACAGCCCGGTGCCCCAAGGCTTTCCCCAGCGCCCTGCGGGCGGCTGCGTGGCTGGAGGAGCGGGCGGCCCCCTACCGGCCCCGTAGGAGCCCCCGACCCGGCCCGTCGCCGCTCACCTCCCCCCGATCCCGATCCTGCTCCATGGCTCCTAGGACGCCGCTAGCCCGCCTCGCGCGCGTGGAGCACGTCTCCCCCTCAGCGGCGCCTCTGATTGGCGAGAACCGGGGAAAGAAAACCAATCAGCAAAGACCTTGTTCTCGCCGCGCTGCCCGCGGAGCACACCGGGAGTTGTAGTTCTCTTCCCCCCCACGGCGGCTGCGAGGCGCGGCCATGGCGCCTGGCGGCGGTCCCACCCAGAGGCGGAGGAGAGGCCGGGCCCCGCTCCCGCCTCTCCGGGCACGACGCCGGCGAGCACTGGCGGGCCCCAGCCGTCCATTCTCGCACCTCTGGATTAGCTCGCTCAGTCCCGGCAGTATGTAAACAACAAACGCTCAGACTTCAGCTCCTGGGACACGTTTGACACCCAGCAATCACCAGCATTCCCGAAAGGACGCAAGCCCCCTGGGGACGCAGAGCTGGAATCCTGTATCTTAAAACACAACACAGGACGCACACGGCTTCCTAGAACCCTTGGTGAGTGGGTAAGGATTTGGTTTTAGGTGGGAGGCACACCGTTAGCGCGGCAGGTGCCTCCCACCCTGCCCTTGCTACGTCCCAGGGTCAATAGCCCCCATGAGTCAAGGCTGCTGCTCCCCGTGTTCTCGAGTCATCAGTCTTGGGGACTTCATGAATAAAAAGCGATGTTTTATTTGGCAAAAACCCCTACTACCTGTGCAAAAGAGGTTTCAAAGTGCTTACTGTACCACGCAGTTGGTTTTAAATGATTTTTTTTTAATGCATTTACAGCATGGGTTCTTCAGAGTGCAAATGCTTCTCTCCCTTTTGGCCTCGTTGTTCCCCATGGAAGAGCAGCGAGGTCCCAGTGGTGCCGGATGAGCACCAATCCTCACCCCAGCCAGCTACCAGGAAGGCAGTGTCTCACCCCTGTCTCTGGCATCCATTCTCTTTTACGCAAAAGCTGTGCCCCACCGAGATAGTGAACTATTTCCCATTCTCTCTCTTTCATTTTGTTCTTGCCTTCATTGTGCTGAAATTGTAGAAATTAAAAAGAAAAAAAAAAACCAAACAAAACCCAAAAAGCCTGTGCTGAACACTCCTACCCTGTACGGACTTTGAAGTGAGCAGCTACACAACGGATGTGCGGAACACACGCACAGTCCCTCTCTGGTGTGTACAGTGCGGCCTCACTCGCAGCTGAAAGTGAGGCAGCACGGACAGGGTTCATTCCAAAGGCTCTCTCATCTTACAGACACACATGGATTGCTCTTCCAAAGGCACCAGCACGAGGCCACAGCCTGTCACTCTAAACACGAAGGGGTGTCACTGTCGGTGCGGATCATGCAGGGAATCTGGGGTAGTGATTGGGGTCACAGCCTAATTACAGGACAGTAACGAGGAGCTTGCAAAGCCTACAGCGCGCAACTCGATCAGCAGATTTCCACAGCATTAGGAATCCTCCAGCTTCAGCTTTCCTGAACAATTTTCCAGCACTGTTAAGAAACAGAAAACTGCTTTTAAAGTATTCAAACAATGCAGCTGATATCGAAATAAATTACAGAGGCTGTTGTTCCCTTGCAAATACTGCTAGACAGCGCACTGCATGACAGACAACAAAGCTGCTTCCAGAAAAGACACAGAGACAAAATTAAAGGTTCATTAAATCTTCCTACTGCAATAATCTCTCAGGTAACCCATTATGAGCTTTAACACATTGTCAAGAAACCAAACTCCAAAACTTAGATTAGACTTCACTTTTCCTATCTCATTCCCTATTGCTGTTATGGGCTTGATCTCTGTTTTGATGCCATCTCAAATAGAAATTTTAGAAAGATCATTACAAAAGGGCTGCTGCTGTCAGGTGAAAGCATGGAAGGAGTTTGGGATGCAATGGGAGGGATTATTCCTGCAGTACAGAGGCCAGGCTGCTTTCTCAAAGCTGGACACAGGCGCCCAGCTCAAAGTTGTGCAGCTGGAGAAGCTTTTTGTACTTCAGCACCAGCTCTGTTCCTCATCACCACAACCTCCTTAAGGAGCACTGGCACACTGGCTCTTTGTGCTTGTCTACTGGGACTGTCCCCTCATCCATGGTCTGGAGTGGGGACCTCATGCTCCAGGTCCCAAGGCTTCATAAATTCATCCGCTGCTCCTCCAGTGCCTCCTTTTTTTTTTTAGTTTTCTACTCTCTGTCATTTCAAAGAGCTAATGCGAATCCTGGCAGTCCACGGGCCTAGTTTCACCTCCAGCACTCAGTGGCAGCCTGGTTACAGGGCCAGCTTCGAAATTCTTGAGTGCAGTGGGAAGGTGCACACAGCTTTAGTAATGCTTTTCCTCTCACCTCCTATACTGACACAGTTAAGAAAACAAAATGGATCGCAAGGGTTTAATTTCTGTCATCAGCACTGGGGAAGGCAGCCATTTGGAAGAAAAAATGTTTATAGACTTGTAACCCTTGGTCATACTTTCACAATGACGTCCTTTGAAAAGGGAAAGTAAGGTAGAACAGCTCAAAAAACCAACGAGGAAACAGAAGAAGGGGAAAAAAAAAAACCAAACAGGAAGTGTTCTGCTTAACTTCTGGCAGGCTAATTTTACAAAGGTACCTGTGAAATGAAAAAAGGGAAATGGTCACCAGCCTGACCATGATGACCGTGACAGTACAGGATTCCCCTGCACCAGGTGGCTGGTAACCCAGCTGTTCTTACTTGTAGACATCCCTGGCTGGGGCTGTCCTACGTTGGGCCCTTGATTCAAGGGAGCCTGCGGCATGCCCGGAGCACTTGGGATCAAGTTTTGCTTCTGCAGCCTGGTTCTTCGTTTCTCCTCCAACTCCTTCTGAATCTTATAGATCTTCTCCGCTAGCAAGTGATAGTACTCTGCCT
>JAOXJM010000001.1:53940621-54007226 GCA_026413425.1 Tringa solitaria
ACTAACCCCAGTGATCTGAACACAAAGCAGCAAGTGAATCTTCTGACAGACTGTGGTACTGCTACTGCTCCCACGGGCACTCCCCCCCCAAGTAGGTAGCTTGAGAACAGAGTGGGATATTTAGAATCATAGAATTGTTATGGTTGGAAGAGACCTTTAAGATCATCAAGTCCAACCGTTAACCTAGCACTGCCAAGTTGCCACTAAACCCTGTCCCTCAGCACGACACCTACATGTCTTTTAAAGATCTCCAGGGATGGTGACTCAATCACTTCCCTGGGCAGCATATTCCAATGCTTGAAAACCCTTTCAGTGAAGAAATTTTTGCTAATATCCAATCTAAACCTACCCTGGCACAACTTGGGGCCATTTCCTCTTGTCCTATCGCCTATTACTTGCAAAAAGAGACCAACTCCCACCTCGCAACAATCTCCTTTCAGGTAGATGTAGAGAGCAACTGGAAGACAGAGAAGATTGTGCTCCTGATCCCTTAATCAGTCATCCCAAGGTCCTGAATTCTCTTGATTGCCTCGGACTTCCAATCCAACAACTCCCAAAGCAGTAGAGGCACCTCCATCTTTCAGGCTTCTGCTTTCCCTACTCACGGTCCCTGACAAAACTCATTCCCCAGCCCCCTGGTTTTGGAAGCCAGGCTTCCTCCTGCCCCACACATACACCTCAGAGGCAGCGACTCACCTAGCAGGAGACAGTTTTCATATTAGCTACTCACAATTTATTAACAATGTAGTTTCGGAGATCCTGAGTGACTTCTCCATGCCACTGCTTCTGGATGCCCCCTGACAGGACGTACCCTTCCAACCCTGGGCCGAGTATCTCGGGGATCATGGCCACCGACGCTGCCGCAGTTTACGTTGGGAATCACCTCCTCCACAGCCCCCCACCGGCAAAAAATCGTCGAAAGAAATCTTCCCGGAACGGGAAGCGGCGGCCGGTGGAGCCGGCCCTGCCCGGGGCGGGGGGGAAGGAGGCGCCGCTCCCTCAGGCTCCAACGGCCGAGGCAGCGCGCGGCGCCCCCCAACGGTCAGCGGCGCCTGTGAGGCGGGGAGGGCCCCTCCAGGTACGCTGCTTTATTTTATTTTATTTTATTTTATTTTATTTTATTTTATTTTATTTTATTTTATTTTTAAAATATTTTTTTTAATTCGGGATCGTCAGGCAGGATCTTACGTCGCAAATGCAACGCCGCCAGCGCGCTGGTTGTGTTTCCTCAAGCGAAGGCAAGCCCTGCCCTGTGTAAGAAGGGGTAACAGCCTGCCCAGAGGTAGGAGATTTAATCCCTTGCTGTTTTCCGGGTCTCTCTCGTGGGCTGCGGAACATACTGAAACCCCTTGTCAGATCATCCTTAATGTTACACTGTTCTTCTTATGTATTTATAGCAACTTGTCATTAAATCACACTGTGCAACAGACATAGCGATTGGACAGTTTGTGTGGTGAACAAATAATCCAACCCCAGACCCAACAAGCATCCCAGTTAAGGGCACAGATACCAAGTTAGCCTGTCCTTTCTTGCTATTTTACTACCATGCTAGGTCTGCCTGTGTATGTCAACACAGCTCTACATACAAATAATAATAAAAAAATAAACCAAAAAATGTGTCCAGATTTAAAAAAACCAAACAACTATGCCCAGTTCCAAGGCTGTCCTGAAAAGAACAGAGAAGACTTAACTGTCTGGGAGATAAAGCTTGGTTTTAAGTACTTAGCCCACCCCAGTCCTCCAAGAAATCTGCTTTCAAGTGCTGAGCTGTGCTGCCTGATTCCTCTGGGAATCAAGTCTGGGAAGATGTTGGGCACTGCCATGTCCTGCCAGTTAGCCTGTCCTTTCTTGCTATTTTACTACCATGCTAGGTCTGCCAGTATATGTCAACACAGCTCTGTATACAAATAATAATAAATAAACCGAAAACCACCTTTCCTAGCAGAAGGGGCAGCCCAGAAGACCACTAAGTCCAGCTAATAGCAGAAGATGAGACATTACAAGATCCGTATGGGCTGGCACATAATATGTGGTTTACCAAGGTGAAAATCCCTTTACATATGCTTTCCCAAGCTGCAGTAAAGGCCCCTTTCTCGCTGTTTGTGGTGACACTGGGGAATTGGGCCCAGGTGACAGGAAAAAAAAGGCTTGAAATCCTTCAGTACAAGCTCACACTGAGAAAACAGCAAGCAAACAGATGGGCACCTGAGGTCTTTTTAAACTCATTATTTTGGAGTTCTAACTTCTGGTGGCTCTAACCCAGCCAGTGAGTGTTGTTACAAGCCCTTGCAGTACAGTTGTCATTAGACTCAGGTCACGCCTCAGGCCTTAGGCTGACCTGGTTTCCAATCAACAGGCCTGGTGAGATATCCGTTGTATGGTTCCCAAACCTCTGCTCACTCGGGAGACGTTGTACTGGGAGCTCATTTCAGGGCCACACTCCAATCTTCACACCTTACTGAATGGAAAATGGAGGATTGAAAACACTACAATATCATCCTGGAAAGAAGTTTCCTGATTTTAATTCCCCCCCCATCCCAGTGGGGGATTTGGTTTGGAATAATGAATCTGTTCTCCCTTTGATTCCTTGAAGCCAACTGATTTGCAGGAAAAACAGCTACAAGCTTCTATAATCAGAAACTGGCTGAGTCTAACAAAGAAGGGAAATGCATTAGGCTCACTGTCCTGCCACTCCCGCTTGCCCATGCCCCAGCAGTACAAACACATTAAAAGGCTATGTAGAGTCCTGACAAGAATTATCACAGGTACAGGAGAGTAGCCTAGAAACCTCCATCATGGCCAAGTAATGCATGATCCAACGAAGAATCCAGCTTTGAAACAAGGCACTTGTTTTATTGCGCAGTTTATCATCACAGATAAGATACAGAGACCGGATTCCTGAATTCCCCTTCCAAACAGACACAAGAGAACAAGGGTGCCATAGGTACTTGCTTATCTGCTTTGAGTCACTGGGGGGCCATTTATATTCAGCCTCACTTCCCCTCTCCACCCCATTTTGAGAAGTGGCATCTCTGGGCTGGATGCTTTGGGGCCCGTCTCCTACACCAACATCACCATCTGCAGACCACTGCCAGAAAGGCAGTGATGAAGTCCTGCTGCCCGAGCACAATCCCACAGCACTCTCCTACTGGTGTCATCTGCTGCTTTAATCTCTGTCTTCCAACTTATATGGGGCAGTTGAAGCTGCAGGGTGGCTCCTAGTGACTCTAGGTGAGTACAAATGAGTTCATCTTGTCTCACAGGTTGCAGAATGCCAGCTGGGCTGGGCAGTGTGTGCTGTGGGTTTCAGTGGTAAGGACAGAGACTTGTCCTGCCTGTGGGTTTGCTCAACTCAGTGTAGACCACAGAATGGAAGCTGTTTGGGATAACAACTTCTAAAGCAAGTTCCGATTTTTGGCTGGATGGAGATGTAATCTCCACTGCAGCTGTGATCAAAGTGACTGAAATCTTTACTTCAGCACAGTACTGATCTAGTACCACAGCGGGTAGCTAGTGCCTCTCCTATGACCAATTGTCAGCTCTCTGTCCCCCAAAGGAACCTTCCAGATCTTCTTCTTACAACATAAAAGAAGATGTGCTGCTCCATGAACCAAGCAGGCTGCGTGAGTTGTGCCAGGAAGGGTACCCTGTCCACCCTCACATCCCCTCACATGCCCCTATAATACCTTTTCAGGCAAGACACAGCACATGGTCCACAGTCCAGGAGAGGAAGAGATGGAGTACAGTAGGTGGACTAAAAAAAGATACATGCAAAATACCTGCCCCAAGGGTTTTCTTTAGAGAAACTTCAAGTTACCAACCTGCTGCCAGAACTGCAGAACACATTTGCACAGGAAGAACAGGGCATTCCTCAGCTGCTGCTGTTGTTCTCACTGGGATCTCAGGAAAGCACGGGAAAAGGAAAAGCCTGAAGGACCTTCAGCTTAAGGACCTGGGGTTGCTATGAGCAGAAAATGGGGCCCTGGCTCCCAGTGCTGTGTTTGCAGCCCCAACTCCTGTCCCACAGCCCCTGCCCCTGCAGCCACTATCCCCAGCAGTAGTGCAGAGGGCTGGGCCCTGGCTTACAAGGCCTTGTTTCCTAGCCAAAATTTAACACCCAAGTCCTGCCCCCAGCCATTGGAGATCCTTTCTATACCAGCCCAGGGATGACTCTACATCTGCGCCCTTATTTGACAATCCCCAGTGTTCCATGCTGCTGTGACTCTTCCTCCACAGGCTAGGCAGCTGTACCTGCGTCCTTTCCCCGCTTTAGAAAGGCTACAGCAATGCAGTGGGGCAACAAAGACAAGGAAAAGCAAAAGTGAAGAAGGAAAGAAACCCAAGTGAAGGTCTCCTCAGCAGCAGAAGCTATGCCTTTTCAGCCAGAGCAGTGGGGTTGGCAAGGAGCTTTCTTCTTGTAATGCCACTGTCACTGCTTTGCAATTCCTGCTATTGCCCTGAGGACTGTGGGGGCATGGGGAGAAGCAAAACACCCACTCACTGACAGAGCTCCTGGTTGCATCTCACAGAACTCTGTCCTCCCAAGATATGCCAGAGCCTACCACCACCCAGCACACCTGGGGAAACAGCAATCTGAGCCATGCCAACTTCACCAAGATGGCTATAGGAGATGGTGTCAATAGTAATTCCTCCACCTTCCCTAAATCCACCACACTCCCTACAACAGGGAGTGAAGACTGGAGCCATGGCTGATTGCCCATCGGCTTCCCACAGTACCGGTTACAGAACAGGTTTCCCTTTCAAACATCCATCGTGGGTAGAATCCCTGCTGTGGAGTTACAACCAAGACCCCAT
Source organism: Tringa solitaria (assembly GCA_026413425.1). Classification (NCBI taxonomy): domain Eukaryota; kingdom Metazoa; phylum Chordata; class Aves; order Charadriiformes; family Scolopacidae; genus Tringa; species Tringa solitaria. The sequence goes on from JAOXJM010000001.1 coordinate 53,945,437, forward strand.
TCTAAAGGAGTGATACTAAGGCAAGTCAAGCAAACCATCAAACGCCTGTTTTTCTAAACGAAATGCTGGGCAGGCAGATGCCAATGCCCACAACAGCCTGCAAGGCTGATGGAGCAGCTCAGTGTCTTTCTAACCATGATGCAGGCATAGACACTGCTGAAGCCACTGCAGATAGAGCCTGCTGCGCTCTCACACTTTCAGGGGCTGGGCTAGGCTCTGTTTCAGGCTGGGATCTACAGCATGTGATCTATTTTGACAAGCTGAGGGAGGAAATAGCTCCTTGTGCAAACTGACAGTTACCCAAGGGTTGTGTTGTATGAAGACAGCTGTTAAGAGGGTTTGTAAAAACAAACATTCCCCAGCCAGGGCAATCTGTGGCTGTTCTTCAAAGAAAAGCTCATTTCGAGGGTAGGAGGCCTCTTTGCACACTTAGGCAGAACCAGTCATTAGGAGCAGCTCCTTCTGACCACTGCTGTCTTTCAATACAGGACCCGCTTCAGACTCTTCAGAGAGGCTGGGCCAGAGTCCTTGAGTTTGCTTGGGACTGAGAGCAGTACAAACAAGGGCATCATGTGTGTAAAAAGACCATCTTGGAAACAGGAGGTAGAGTTTCTTGCAGAGGAACTAAGTGTATATCAAACACTGGAAGAAGCACTAGAAAAGGAAGAAGAAGCTGGAATGGCTGTCAGTGACATCATGTACCTCAGCCTTGTGGTGGTGTTGCCACCGCTTGTAAGAGGCCACAAGCTCTGTGTTATATGAGTAAATTGGGGCCTGACAGGCTTTGTCTGGACTTGTCTTGGCCTGCCAGAAGTTGTGTTGTAGCTCATTTTGCTGTTACGACAATTGCCTAATTACCAGATGACTGTTAGCAACATTGGTTTAATTTTTATACAATTATCTGGTGTGACAGTTATTGCATGTATATTACTATAACTAATAGCAGGTACGAGGGAGAAACCTACGTAACTGCTGGGCCCAGAGCACAGGTCCCAGCAGATGAGAGAGCAGCTAGCAGATGCAGGGATTTGCAGAGCAGGTTGCACAGGGTGGGTCAGGGACCCCATGCTCGAGTTCATGGGACTTCACGGTTACACACCCAAGTGCTGAGGGAGCTGCCTGATGTCATTGCAAGATTGCACTCTATTATCTTTGAAAGGTCGTGGTGACTGGGGGAAATTCCTGAGGAATGGAAGAATGAGACTCCTGTCTTGAAGGAGAAGAATGTCAGGAACTATAGCCAGTCAGCCTCACCTCAATCCCTGGGAAGGAGACAGAGCAAATCTTCCCAGAAATCACTTCCAGACACACTAAGGACAAGAAGGAGAATAGGAGTATTCACTGTGGATTTATGAAGAGGAAATCATGCTTAAGCAACCATACAGCCTTCTATGATTGTTTTATTGAATGAGAGCAGTGAATGTTGTTTATCTGGAATTTACTTAAGGCTTTTGATACCACCTCTGGCAACTTCCTTACAAACTGAGGAAGTATGGGCTAGATAAACAGGTAGCAGGGTGGATTGAAGGGCTGGGATCAGTGGCACAAAGTCCAGTGGAGGCAGGTCGCTAGTGATATAGCCCAGGGGTTGGTATTGGGGCCAATACTCTTTCTCATCATCTTGATTAATAGGGCAGAGTACATCCTCAGGAAGTTCACAGGTGGTACAAAATTGGGAGGAGTGGCAGATACACCAAAGGGTTGTGCTGCTATCCAGGGGGACCTCAACAGGCTGAAGGAATGGGCTGACAGGAACTTCATGAAGTTCAACAAGGGGAAATGTAAAGTCTTGCACCCGGTAGGAACAACCCAATGCACCAATATGTGCTGGAAGGCAACCTGGCAGAAAAGGGCCTGGGGGGTCCTGATGGCAAATTAGAAAATATGCCAACAATGTGCCATATGGCAAAGGCAGCCAACAGCCTCCTCAGCTGCATGAGGAAGAGTATTGACAGAAGGTGGAGGAAGGTGATCCTTCTCCTCAGCACTGCTGAGACACGTCTGGAGTGCTGTGTCTAGGTCTAGGCTCCCCAGTACAAGCAAAATATGGACACAGTGGAGTGAGTCCAGCAAAGGGCCAGGGAGATGATGAGGGGACTGGAACATCTGTCAGATGAGGAGAGGCTGAGAAAGCTGGGACCGTGCAGCCCAGGCAAGAGAAGGCTCAGGGGGATCTTATCCATGTGTATAGACACCGAGCCGGGAGAGTACACAGAGAGGCTGAAGCACCTCCATCCTGCTTCAGGTGACCCTTATTTGAGCAGGAGGAGGATGATCTCTTGCCCACCTCAGCCATTCTATGATTCCGTAGTAACAAATGCCTCTATAATGCCAGCTTTGGAAGAGAAAAAAAAACAACAACCAGTATAAACACATACAGTAACAGGACAATACTGCAGGCCCAGGGCTATAAGCAATTCACCAGTAGCCAACTCAGAGTAACCAGGAGCTGGGTAAAACCGGTTTTAGGGGTACCAAAGAACAAGTATGCAACATATGTGAAACATTCTGTAAACAGTAAATATATACATAACATGAAACAACAAACCAGGAAAAGAGCAAGGTCTAGAGTATTTTTTTACAAACAGAGGACCCCAAGACTAAGGGAAAAACTATGATTGTACTCTTCCATGTGACTGTAAGCCCTCCCCACCTGCAACTTTAGTCATTGACCTTAGAACTCAATGGAGCATTGGAAGGGGTAGACACTAAAAAGTTTGCATCGCTGATCCTCATATTATTTGACTATAAGTGTTAACATCATTATAACGGGGCAATAAATCTTTGGACTGCTAAAACATTGCATGCGAGTTCTTTTTGCGGGTCCAAGAAGTGAAACAACCTACTCTAATTTGGATGCAACCGATTGGCAGGAGGACAGTGCAGTGATCCAGGTGACATCTTAATGTTGTTGCCATCCTGAAGTCCTACGCCTTCCCCACTCAGCCATGGTATTTCCCCAACTGGAGGGTTCTGGTTCTCCAGTAGAATTAGTGAAAGCAGAGGCGGAGGGAACACAAGGGGAAGAAGCCCCATGCAAATTCACAACCCTCTATCATCCACACCACCTCAATAAAACGTTGGCTTACACAGCATCTACAGAGAGGGAAGCAACAGCTGTGCCGTCACATAAAACGCCTTGTGGCATCTTTTAAGCAAGTCACTAAATTGGCATTCAAAGTTGGAAAGTCTCTAGCTCTTTGAATCAAAGCTGCTCTTCAACGTCTCGAGGCTTCCCCATTTCAGCATGGACCAGATGCTCCCATGCATTCTGGGACAAATTCAAACCAGATTTTTTGTGCTAACATAGCAAACAGCTTTCATTTATGCTTCTAAGTTGGGATGCACGAAAAGCATGCAAGTTGGAAACCTGGGTACACTTCACTAGCCAGTATTATGATCAGAAGGAATTTTATTTATACTCCCAGCCTGAGAAGCCCCAAGCCTGAAAGTAAAACTAGGCTTTGCTTGGGTAGGGGGGATGGAAGAGGAAAGCTTGCGAAGATGGGCATGGGGAACACTGCTCAACAGCAGTCCCTCCCCAAAGCAGAGGAGGTAACTGCGGGCTGGCCTGTGCCACACAGAGGTAAATATGAGGATTACCCAAGGGAGAATACCAAAGCACGGGGCTTCTTTCCTTAAGCCTCCCAGGGACTTTCCACCATCTTGCTAAAGATACCCCTTTTTTTTTTTTTTAATACAAGATTCATTGTCCTACTTGTGTTTATACCCAAATATTAAGCATTTTACTCCCATTTTCTAACAGCCTCTAACACCTATTCACATTGCAATACACCATTACTTTGGCTTGGCTCTTAGCTGAGGCCCCCATCCATCTAGGTTCCCCCCTCCATCATCTTCCACCAGCAGTTTCCTGAGGGCAGCTTGCTCACTGTGTTATCTGCCTGGGATTTGTGGATATGCCGATGCTCACAACACAGCTGGAGTCATGTAGATGTTGTGCTCTGGTCACCTCCGTGTCTTCCAGGAGATATATAGAATAAGGTGGTATTTTTTGGGAAGCCCTCAATGGACCAGCCGTATATGTGCTGCCCAGCCAGCACACAACACGCAACGTGTTCTTACAGCATGTGATTAACTCCATGTGCACACAGCTACAGGCAGCACACAACTGGGTTTACTACACACGTGCTCCACAGTTGGAGCATTTCTGTTCAGGAAATCCCCCAAATATATGGAATATACAGTAACTGACCACACACTCCCTACATCTGGCAGATGACCAGATTTAACATGGCGCAATGGCGCACCCACGCACCATCTATGGGGACATCCACACAAGCTTACCTCATGCTCACGCCTCGGTGCCAAAAGGTGTACAATATATTCCAAGTGAAATAGGATTTTTAATATCACATATCCAAACAATAGTTCTCATTTCAAAATGCAAAATAGGTCCTTTGAAGATCAGCTGCTCCCAGGCCCTGCGAGTAGGCTGGGGTACAGCTGACTGGCACAACTGTTGAGGTCAGACCTCGTTTCTTTGGTAAGATACATGCCGGGAACGAACGCGAATGCAGAGTTGTACCAAAAAGTGTCCATTTAGAAGACTAATTATTACTCCACGTCCCTTATTAGAGATTTGCATTTTAAAACAGTCATATACATTAAATAGCTCTCCAACTAAATAGCGAACATTTCAATAAAGTAGCGTATTTTCTGCTACCCCCACCATTTTAAGAACAAGCAACACAAGTGGGAGAGAAGGGAAACATTAAAAACAGGCTGTCTGTCTCACACAGTTTATTTAACAATAGGTAATAAGAAATCAATTTTTAACAGTCTATACAGTGATCGAAAGTTCATATTTATAAGTAATCAACTTTAATTGCATGATTTACAACATTGGAGGGTTTTTTGCTTTCTATTTTCAAGTTTTACAGAAAGTGGAAGAGGGTGGGAAAGGGGGATGGGAAAGAGAAAGCAAGCAAAAGAAGAAACCCCAGGGACTTTTTCTCAGGTTAAAATCATCCCATTGGAATTGTTTCTTACCCTCTTTTTTATTTTTTTTCTCCTTTGTTAGATGTAAAAATAACGAAAAAAAAATCTTTCAAGAAAACAGAAACCACAATATATATACTACATCCATTTGGCAGCTGCCCCTGTGTATTTGCAAAAATGTTGTCTTCTCTCTAAATGTACAAATTATTTTAATACTTGAAGTTTTTTTTTAAGCTCAGACTCTTGTATAGAAAATTCTTGGAGGACAAAAGTAGACTTCAGGAGGGGACTGAGTTATTTAATATTTTTACATTTTTCAAAGAATTGACATATTTCCAACCAAAGAGAAAAAGATTGGTATTTATTTTTATATATATATATTTATATATGTAATGTATTTTTAAAGCAACATTAACCCCTTTTGTCCTCCGGCTTTAGGAAAAGGTTCTCCTGTAGGTTTTTTTCTGTTTAGTTTTTGCTGTGGTTTTTTGCAGTGACATGAAGAAAAACCAGAATAGGGAAAATGTTTACCATCTGCCTCAGTAAATAATAACTATCAATATTACATATTTTCATTAATTTAAAAAAAAAATAAAACCTATTGGAGGTACGCGTAGGGCATCCTTTGGTGAACAGCCAAAAGACCACCCTCTTCTCCCGACCTCCCCAACGCACACGAGGAAAAAAAAAACCAAGAAAAAGGACTGGTTATGATTCCAGCCATAACAAAAATATATTCTTTGTACTCTACTGTCCCTCAGGTTCTTTGTTGGTTTGTTTTTAAAACCACAAACTACTGCTGCAGAGTTCAGATGTGTTCCAGGGAAAAATGTTGTTTTAGCTAAGAAAGATTCAAAAAAATTTGTCTTCAGTACAAAAAGTCTTGAGAAAATAAGTTTTTTTTCTTTTCTTTATTTTTTTTTTTTGCTCCCAAAATGCTACAATGTGTCTAGTGTATGTCTAGTGTACTCTGTGAAAGGTTTGAATTCAAGTCTGAGTTCTCAGAGCTGAGCCCCAGTTCCGTGGCGCTTGTACCATGGAGGCCTGCCATGCCGGGATTGCTAGCAAGCTGGGAAAGCATTGCACTCTGGTCCGGGCTGGCAAAGTGCCCTTGATCCATGGGGTTTGCCTGGGCAGCTACCAGTCCTGGATGTGGGGAGCTGGTCTGCGGGGAGACGTGGTGTGGAGAAGGCTGAGGTTGCATCCGAGGGGATGGGCTGGAATGGGGGGGCTGGGACTGGGGCCGCGGTGAGGGTACAGGCTGCGGAGAACGCACTTGATTGGTGAGCGATGAAGGGAGCTGCTGGCCCTGTAGGTGCGGGGACTGGGCCTGATTGGGGAGCATGTGCTGTTGGGGGCTCATAGGATTGGGCTGAGCTGGGGACCCCATCTGCTGCTGAAGTAGCCTCTGCTGGAAAGCCTGCTGCAAACTGGCTCCTGTCTCTGCACTCATCGCCTGTGGAAGCTGGCTTATTTGTCCCATGTTTCCTTGCTGCATCTGCTGCATGTGATGCTGCATTCGCTGCTGCTGTTGCTGCTGCTGCTGCTGTTGGGGATACCCCACACCCTGGGGCTGCTGAAACTGGTTGTGGTTGGCCATCCCCGGCCCCAGTGCTGGTCCTGCTCCCTGCTGCTGCTGTTGCTGCTGGTGGCGCTGCTGCTCAATCATCTGGTGCCGTCTCATCAGGAGGTCTCGGAACTGGGGAGCCATTCCCGAGTGATTCATATTCATCTGCTGCGCCTGAGGATTCATCCCAGCCATGGCTTGCTGCGGCTGCTGCTGCGGCTGCTGCTGGGGCATGCTGGGCCTCTGCACTCCTGCTTGCATGGGGTTCATGTTCTGCATGGCTGCGTTGGGGTGCACCCCTCCTTGCTGTCCTTGCATGGCCTGCTGCGGCTGGAGCCCCGGCTGACCCTGGGGGATGCCAGGTTGACCCGTCATTCCCTGGGGGTTCTGGGACCCCGCATACTTGGCGGCCCTCTGCTTGATGAAAGCGGCCAGCAGCTGAGGATTGGAGTGAAGGATGTTAAGCACCTGCTGCTGCTGCATGGGTGAGCTGGGAGACCTGAGAGTCCGCAGTAGGTTTTGTAAGGCCGCCTGGGGCAGAGGTGGTTGTTTGGCCTGAGCAGCGCCAGGTACCTGACCCATCCCTGGCTGAGGTGCCATATTCATTGGCTGACCCGGCTGGGCTACTGACATCATGGATGGCCTCTGCATTCCTGGCTGCAGCTGAGCTTGGGGTAAGCCCCCCTGCACCCACGGTGGTTGCTGCTGCATTGCTGCCGGCCCCATTCCTTGATCTATATGACCACCGGGACCTCTGCCTATCTGTGGAGGGTTCATTCCCATAGGCGGCATCTGGGGCATCTGGTGCTGAATCGGCCTTTGGAAGATCTGAACCTGTGCCATTTGACGCTGGGTCTCTGCTGCGCGCTGGATCTGCATGGCCATTTCCACTGCTGCTGGAGGAGGACCCTGAACTGGTGGTTGAGGTGGCTGGGGTGGAGTTGGAGGAGTCACCTGGCCACCTGCCTTGCCCTGGGACACAGCGCTGGGGGGCTGAGTTCTTGGCATGGTGTAGGGTGGCATGCTGTTGGGAGGCGCAGGTTGAGGCTGCGAGGCAGGCTGGGGCGGAGGCTGGGGTTGCGGGGTTTGCGGTGTTGGGGGCTGCTGGCCTGTTGGAGTCGTCGGGGTGGCTGGCGTCGGCGAGGGTAATCCTTGCTGCTGGCCTACCACACCGGTGCGCTGCATACTCGCCATCCTCCTTCGGAGCATCTGCGCCTGTTGCAGGCGGTGCTGAAGTTGCTGTTGACGGAGCTTGTGTTTAATGTTGAGGCAGAAGGGCACCGGGCACTTGTTCTCCTGGCAGTGCTTTGCGTGGTAGCAGCAGAGAGCAATGAGTTGCTTGCAGATGGGGCACCCTCCGTTGGTTTTGCGTTTGCAGCCTTTGGTGTGCTGGACAACCCGTTTCATCTTCTGACAGGACGGCAGTGAGCAGTTGGCATTACGACACTGGCAGGCGTGGACTAGAGACTGGATACAGCGCTGGATGCTCAGGCGGCGGGAATCGCCAGGGCTCTGGGTGGTTGCAGTCTGCTGGTTGTTGCTCTCATCATCTAGACCAAGGCCTAGTTTTTCCATCTTGTGGTCATGGTTTTTAGTGTTATAGCAGGTGATGCACAGGTCATAATCCTGGAAAGACAACGAAGGAAAAGTTATCAGCGCTCCTGAAACTCCATACAATAAATAAATGATGTCATGCCACCTCAACAAATTACTCCCAGTCTGTTCCATGCAAATTGTTGCTCTAGGGAAAAATTCAATCTTTCACGCCATGTTAAGGTACTAGAGAAGGAATAAATCCAAATTATAGCCAGGGAAAGTGTGTGGGCGCAAGGGTGTCTGAAATCTACACAAATATATATAGCTTGAAAAACAAGTTTGCTCTGAGCTAATAAGTCACACATTATTCAGCTGGGCCAGAAAAATCCCTTTCTTTCCTGATAGGAAAGGGGAAGAAAAAGGCAAGGAAGAAATAGCTGCTCATCTGCTGCTGCTTCAAAAGAGCAGGAGTGGCAGAAGAGGTACCAACTTTCAAAGAAGAAAGGAGAATGAAAGGTCCATTTTCAGTTTTCAGACAAGTTAAACACCAGAGTGTGCTGACAGAAGAATAGAACAGCATCTACATTCTGTGAAAGCAACAGAACGTAATAATTGATCCCTAAGAAAAAGATCCAAGTTCTCAGGATTAATTTATCTATAGAAAATTTAGAATTTATTTTCTGGTATATATAAGGAAATAGGGACATAAAAGTTTAATCAGAGCTTTTCAGAACTAAATCTAAGAAAGTAAATTTTTTAGCCTGCTGGAAAGTAGTTAAGTTACAAGCCAGATTCAAGGTTAGTCCAGCTTCTGGAGGACACAGAATTGTCCCAGACCACTGGACTTGATCTTAAAACACACTGGTATTGCAAACATTTCTGAGGACAAAACCACTGTTTGCGGTGTTCTACAGACAACAGAGTAGCGCAAGAGTCACCCAAGTACAGGAGTCTGACTTCTAGCACAGCAAAACTGTGTGTCAGTCAGCCAATGCAGAGCCCTACTTCCAGAAATACTGCAGCACAACACTTCTGACTCTGGAAGCAGCAAGGATGTGTTGATCTTCAGAAAAAACTCAGCTGATCCTACCATTACAGCTCAAGCAACTGCCACAGTTCCCAACTGCTTAAGCAGGTACAGGAAATACAATTCTACTTCAGTTCTCCACAACTTGGAAGTAGAAGACAAAAATCACGTCTCGTAGATTAGCAGAATCGCTTGTTATGGAAAACCTTTCCTCTCCTTTCTTTTTGAACTGCCAGAGGACAAGCTGTACGGATCTTTTTCCACCAGTTAATATCGAGAAATTAATTAGAACATTCTGGGCACAAAGATACGGGGACACAAGTAGGGAAAACTTCCCCAAGCATACCTCACACACAGTGCAGTGCCATCTGGTCTCCACATGATGCTTGCACTCGTTGCAGGTGTAAACAAAGCGATCTTGGCTCTGAGTATGCAGTTCCACCAGCATGCACATTGTTGACCACTGAGCCCTTCGTAGTGAGGAGAACTCCAGGTGCTTGTCTCTAGCAAGAGTTAGAAAAGCATCGCGCCCATCCATCAGGTCGCACGGAATGAGTGGGTCAGGCTCAACGATGGGAGGCAGGGAGTTGGCTGCAGGGCCAGCAATAAGACGGATGACAAAGAAGACCTGAGAAGTAGAAAGACTTAGTAAGCCAGCACTAATCAAGATGTTTTGGTCGCCAAACTTCATTACACTGAATGTACAATTCCAGGACCATCTAACACTTAAATGATGGGCTGCCAGGGTGATGTGCTTGTAAGGGCTGGGAAATTTCAAACCTCTGGGTGCTCCGCAGGTTCACCTTCTTCAGAAGCATTCAGAAGGCAAGGAGCACTGGACTGAACTGTAACAGTAAAACTGTTGTGACGATCTAGACTGTTTTAGGAAGTTCTGTACGAGCAAAGTTGTATTTATCCCCACTGCTCTCACAGCAAAGAGCACCCAGGCTTACTGATACTTGTCTGGTGTGCCACCCAATTCTCCAGCCAATCCTGTATGATTTACAGGGCACAACTCTGAAGTATCAAAGCTTTGTACACCTCTTAAGTAAAATACACATTTCTCATTCTGTCAACTCTTACCTCCTTGTGCTTCTCCATAGTGGCATACAGCTTTTGGGAGAGGTCATTGGACACATTGGGCATGCCAGGCTTTTTCTTATTGCCACGACTCAAGCTGCTCTTGTTCTTACTTGTCTTCTTATTGTTCTTCTTTTTGGCATTTTTGCTGTCTCCCTTGCTCACCTATTAATTTTAAAGGCATTTTATGTCAGATATCTAAGTCACACCACATCAGCATTTTACTTTCAGGTCTTCTATAACTGCAGGACATAACACACTACACAATAATTTACTCCAAAGACACTTACCAGGGTCCCCTGCAACACTAAATTCCATTAGAATCACCCCAGAAGGTATCAGTACCAGCAATACATAGTTCTAAAAATACTAAAAGCAGAGTATATAGCATACTCCTTGCTCAGGAGATGCAAGGGAAACATTATTTACTGAAACCTGTTGGTCTGCTACAGTTGAACATGTAGAACCTCTGGATAATCAATCACAAAATGGGTTCAGCAGATAGCTTATCAATGCAATTCAAAGCTAAAAATAACTGAAAAATATATATTTCAGCACAACCGATATTGCACTAACCAGAGGTAACAAAGATTTAATCCACCTAGATTTAGTTTGTCACAGCTCTCTGACAGACTCATTTTTATTTTTTAATAGACTGCATTAAACAGATTTTGATATGAAGCTGTTCTTTTGATCCAAAAGGCATCAGTAGGGCAATTTCTACTATGCCCCTTCCTCCTGTCTTACCCTACAACAGTTGAACAAAACAGGTCAGCTCAATTTCAATTATAATCAATTAGCAATGAACAGTTTATTCTTCTCTGTGCTTTTCAGAGGGCCCCTCAAAACACTACAGCATATGATGGTCAAGGATCAAAGCAATTCTTATCCAAATAAGCATTTTTCCTAAGCTTAAAATAACTTTGTCAGGATGGAAATTTCCAGTGAACACGAATGACCATCACTTCATTTGAGAGCACAGTTTATCATTGCCTCATTTTCAAGAGGTGAAACACAGGAATCAATAAAGAGTTGAAAAAGTTTTTAATAATAAAGGTTAAACAGCAACATGCTGCAAGCTTCCCCCAGTGCAGGATTTTGGGGCCAAGGATCAACTAAGTGTTGACCAACCTCACACACAGAGGTAGGTGAGATGCCTCACAACTGGTTTCTGATATATTAGATTGGAACTTGCAGCTATGCCAAGTGGAAAACAAAGCTTTAAATAATGCTTTCTCTGGTAAGATGGTAGCTAATGCAAATTTGGTATCAAGTTGCCTAATTCCCAGGTTACTCTTGCACTTAGTTTATTCAAAGTCCTTGAAAGAAGAACCACAAATTCTAGTAGTAATGTTAAACCTAATTTTTGATCCAAAGATCTTTTGGGAAAAGATTATTTCTAAACCCCAACAAAAATCTGGTATCTAATAAAGTGACAAAGCAGCAGTGTTTAAACAGAGTTAACTAACGAGTGCTACTGTGTGAGCAAAACTACTAACTTTATCCTAGATTGACTACCTCTTCACTAAAAGCTCAGGAGATCCAAGGGTGTGCAGATGCATAAATTCCACATCTGTTCATTTTCAAATTTATTGTTGAACTAAGAAGCATACCTTTTTTTTGTTCTTTATGCAACATGAATGCACAGTTATTGCATGTTCTCAAAATAAAAAAAATTGCACAAGACACCAGCAAGAAATTTGTCTAGTTTAAGTAGCCCTACAACAATTCAGCAGTATTTTGTGTTTCAGATCATCAATGCCTTAAAGCTTTCTACTAGAAAAAAAATCCTATACTAAGTAAACAACTAAATCAGAGGTCTCTTGTTACTTTCTCAAAATGTTCTGCAAAAACTGGTATCATAACATCTAAGTTAGAAAATAAAAGTTAGCCACAGTCCAAAAGCTAGAGCTTAAGGAAAAAGCTTCCGAGTCAGGCTGAGGTTGCAGCATGAATATTGATAATAATTGGATTTCAGCAGCAAAATATTCAACTAGCAACTATTTCAATCCAACTGACTTTGGTAATTAGTTAGGTTTATAGCCATTATGAACAGCCACTGCTCATACAAATGTAGCTTAGTAGTATTTTAACAGCTCTAATTTTTAAGATGTAAAATTGAAATCTGTATTAAAGTGAAGCAAGAAAGCCAGTTAACAGCAGTGCCTAGGCCCTGCCCCCCCCCCCTTTTTTTTTTTTAATTAGCCATAGGTAATCACAACTTTTACATTACATCATGAAATAGCAGAAGCATTCTTACATCTGTGCTTTCATTACTAGTGTTTTCCTCTCTCTTCCGTTCTTCTTCCTCTTGCTCTAGTTCCTTAATGCTCTCCTCTAGGACGTTAGGCCAGAAGTCCCCCTCAAAGTAAGGTAGCTCTTTTGCACTTGTTAGACGATCTTCTGTTGCCTGCTTAAATATATCCTGAAAAAGAGCATAACACTTGGTTACCGCTACTAGAAGTCACATAAATAAAGGTAATCTCTTCAATTAACGATAAAAAAGGCACCAGCAGATCAAACACAGGAGAGCTTAATATTTCAGTTCATTATATGAGGGCACATTCTAAGTGTAGATTTAATTCTTCATCAGTTACAGACAGTGCATCAAATGTATTTCAAATGTTCCCACTCCGAAGAAATAAATCATTGCCATGTGGCAGACTTCAATATGCAAACTTACCAGGTGAGACAATAATGATTGCTATATTGTCAATACCAACTTTGAAGTCCTGATAATTCCAGAGGCTTTACATAATTTTAACTGTGTCAAGCAGTCTAACACTGCAATTTTATTTAACAGGAGAAGATTAAGTATTCCATATATTTTCTTTGTATTAATGAAATGAAATTCACTCTCTTTTACAGTATTCCTCGAGAATTTAGTTTGTTCTGAGGTATCATTCCAAATCTCTTGCTAGAATCATTTCAGAAGCTACATGCTTTGAAGAGGATATATTTTAACTCTAAACTTTTAGTGCTCATTTAACTTAAAACTAAGATAGTAAACTCCAAAAATCAGACACAACGCATAAGGCAAGGAAGAAACCAAGACAAGACTGGTCAACACACCCTCCCCCATACAAACACACACTTAACAAACCTTGTAATCATGAACGATGCGCTCTGACACAGATTTGTCCAGCATCTTTTTGTACCACTCTTGCAGTCGTTTGGGTTTGGGTATCTTTTGGTCAGGAGGATGGCAATGGAAGATGTAGTCATCTCCTTCACTGGGTGGGCATGCCCAGATATGTCCAGTAGTATACCTAGCATCATTATACAAAAAAAAGTACGTGTGGGTCCTGACAATTAATACTAGAGCTCTCTGCCACCAGGTGGAGCCACCACAAAGTTGGCTGGTGTTACCAGATGGACAATAATTACAGCTCTCCAAGATTTTAATTCTAGTGTTCATTTCAGCTTCATCCATGCGATAGCATTAACATCTTTTCACCAATTTTTTAAAAATATAGCACTATATGCAAGAGTAGTTCATATAAAGTGTACATGTTTTCCAGTCTAGATAAAAAAATCAAAGCCTGATACAGACCTGCAATTGCCACCTCCCAATTAACTAAAAGAAAGATAGAGACTAGGTATTTCAGTCGTAAAAGCCATAATTCTTTTTCCTTGAGAGAGTGCAGTCATTTCTTATCTAGCAACATTTTAAAAACAGAATAACTTAAAACACACAATTCACTTTTCTACTGTAAATCCTCTGGTTTTTAACTTTGAGGATCAGTTTTAAAAGGTTTCACAATCTGGGAATAAACAGTCACTGTCAACCTATGTTATTGGGTACAATCTAAGTACGATGAAGACAGATTATATCTGTAACAGCTGCAGAGAATATAATACCAGAAAGATCACTTCTTTATCCTCAGTTCTTCTCTATTAGGTTTTTTTTTTCAAATAACTCCAGTAGGAGGAATAATCAGATCTCAAGTTAGAGAAAAATAACCATCCTTGCTGTGCTGAGAAACAGCTCTGCAGAACCCTAAACCCAAACCCTGGCAACTGCAGCCAGTTGTCATTCCTTCTGCCCAAGAAGGGAGAGATGATACTGCTTGACCAATATTGTTTTCTCAAAATGAGAACCTGATGTTACCCATTAGCACAGAAAACAGCACTAAGTAAAACCGAGGCCGGAGCTCTATGCAGCAATTTTACAGACTCACAGGTTAGAAAATATACAATAAAAAAAAAAATCAGAAAGAAGCCTAACGTATGCCTTTGAAGTACTAAGCAATATATCATCACATTGAGGAACTGAAGACAGTACCACCCACCTCCATTCTGACTCCCCTATTTTTCTTGTGCAACTACTCTAAACAGAGTCCCTAATAATTTCTTCATGAATAACTCTCTGTCAAGCTATACCAGATACCTTTGACAATAGACTGATGTTTACTTCACTGCCTTTTCTACTTCAGTAATCATGGTCATTCAATTTGCACCTTTCTTATTTCTTCAGTTGTTCTGTGTTTTCTTTAGTGCTATCCCAAGTATACTCTCCTCTTTCTATTCCAATTTTTCAGTTTCTTACAATTTCAACTACTCGTACTATAAGAGATTCTTAGTGGCCTTACACAGCTGTTACAGAGTTCATCAGCACAGACAGAATACACTTACTTTTCTCCTCATAAACATGGGTAAGAGCTTACTTGCCAGCACAAAGGAATGAGCCGATTAAAGCAGTGGCATTACACTAGGACTGCACTATCAAGAAGGCCAGCAAAATTTTAGGGTCCAGATAAAAAGGCTCATATTTTCTACTTAGACTTAAGGAAGTTTTACATGAGTCTGGAAACCTAAAAATATCTGAAGCATAAGCCTCTCCTGAAAACTCTATGATCCCTTTGTTTTTTCTCTTTTTCAACTAAACACAGTTGTTGCTGAGTTATTCTATCACCAGTTGATATTTAGGCACCATATTTAATGCAACAAGATCTAGTAATTTCATTTGCAATAAAAACAATCTAGCACAAATGCTGCACAGAAGAAAATATTAAAAGAGACTTACCCTAGTTTCTTGACGTATTCTAGATATCCAATTAGTATTTCATGATAGACAGCAGTCCTCAAGCATTTGGGGCGGAAGAAATGAACACTGTCAAGGTAAGATATATACACTCGCCTAAAAAAAAACAAACAAAACAAAACAAAAATCAAAACAGGCATGATGAGAAGCAGAGATTTCTACATAATTCTACAAGTTTATTCATATTAATTTATAAAATTTGAAGCATCCAATAGAACAGCAATCTTCAAATCCTCTGATCCTAATTTACCTCTAGAAACTCAGCTTTCTTTTGATATCCTAGCCTGATCTCTTTAAAACTATCCAGTCCCTTCTTTGAGGATATGGACAACTGATCCTCCAGGCAATAGTGCCAGGCAGCATCCCCAGTAAGAAGTAACTGGCATATTCCCTACAAAAGCTACTTTGTTTCTGGAAGCTAACAGCACCAAGAGTGTTCACATACCGAACGCTAAAGCCCTATACATAACTTGAGAAGGTTCACCCAACTGAGACAGTACCAACAACAAAATAAAATACACTTTCATGCAACTGCTCACCTTTGATTGGGTGGAGGGCAGTCTGAGCCATACTCCTGTACGTGCATCCCAAAGAAGCACAAGTCCACACCATCAATTTCCTCAAAGGCAAAAAGCGCTTTTGTACGGTAAGGGAAAGACTCGGCCATCTCTCCACTGTCTACAAACCTGCAGATTGCAGAGGGTAAAGGGAATACCAAATAAATTCACATATTAGGGTACACATCTCACTAGGTAAAAGCAACAATGATGACAGCTACTGTAAGAGTCATTTTAGAGCAGTTTGAAAGTTAAATGCTTACAGACTGCTCAAAATACAAGGCATCTGCTTTTTACTACGAAAAAGATGACACTCATCACAAGTAATTAATATGCTGCTGTAACATCTGTTTGCCAAAAACTGGTCTGTGCTGAGGTTTTGAATACAATACTCTACACTTTTTCAAAATAGTAGCATGTAAGTAAATTCAATAGCTTCCACCTCCTCCGAAAGAAAGCAAAATTAGAAATAGAGAAAAAATATACCTTGCTTTCATTCCTGGTTTTACTTCAACAGTTTTGTCAGATGCGTGTACCACCCTGACTGTAACCTCTCCTGCCTCAGGGTGATTCTGTCGTCTTAGGAAGTCATTGACTCTGTTCTCCAAGAAGGTACCAAGTCTTGTAGCTGGTAACCCTGCAGGAGAAAAATACAGCTCTAAATATACACAAAACTGAACTGTTCAAATGTGACTTCTCTATTCAGATGCTAAATGAAAGTTGACTCTTGATGCATGTGGTATGTTATTGTAAATTAAAGCTTTACCCCTAAACACTAACAATTCTAGATTGGATGAGCTGCTTTTCACCTGCAGGCACGCTTATGGTTTACACGTTATTTACATGAAGAAAGAATGTGTATTTCAACCCAGTTTTTATCTGTCTTAAAAGTCAATCACAATTAATGCTCCTCCTGAATAGAAGCTATTAATTAATTGAACCGCATTACAAAACACTGCTCTCAGACATAGCTTCAAGAGCAAGTATTGCATTTGGAAGTATATTCTGTCTATAAAGCCACAGTAGCCAAGTTAGTCTCTCCACTTACCAAAAGAATATATTTCAATAATGGAAAGAACAACTAAACACAAGGGTATCTACAAGTAATGTAGGCAGTTTAGAAGTTTCTCATTTTCAAACAATCCATACAAGCGTAACATTAGCTGACACAAAACCTAAATCTGAAAGGGAGTTTAAGACTTCTGGTGTAACAGGGCCTGTCTCACTGCTGGCCATTACTTCTGGTAGAATTACGTATCCAATCAGCTTTTCATTTTTCCAATTTGACACCTTCCAGTAAAGCATCGCTATACTATATTAAGTAGGCAATACACACAGGTTGCTAGATACAACCTGATAAAAACTGTAAAAGAACCCTGGTAGTCTCCCTGTATTCTTGGTGAATTTAGGAGGTTTTAATTTTGGAGATTTTGGAAAGACTTGGATGTCAAAACCATTCATTGAGTGGTTTGCTTTCTGTTTCATAAGAACAGCTGAAGAGAACACTTTCTTGTGACTGAACTGTAAGCCACCCCCCAAATTTTAAGATAATTTCCAGCCTTTGATATCCTCCTTCCTCTTCTTTCAAAGGAGGACTAAGAAGTAACTCCTTAACACTACAGTTAATACTTGTTAGAATCCTGATGCTATTGGTTGGCTGGGGATTTTTTTTTTTTTTTTTTTTAGCAGAAATGTAAATACTCAGTATTTGTAAGAAACACACCAACTTAAGAAGCTTCTGAAGGACTTGTTTTGTCTATAGAACAGATGGACAATGACTGCACCTATTTCCTCCTACACTGCCTTGATCAAGAGGAAATGTCTATACAGAGTTTTGTCACCAGCTGTTGAAGCCTTTATCTCTATCAAAGCTTTTAAGAGCAGCAGTAGTCACAGTGACTAGAACACGTTATCATAAATTTAAGTTAGACTACAGTCACACACCAACTACTACCCAGTGCTATTAATACTGCAATGGAGATAAAAGTGTGTTGTAGAGGGTTAACATAATGCAAGATACACAGACTATTAAGCAATGGCAACACCTGTGAATGCAAACATTCTGAACATCACACAACTGATGTTCAGAACCGACCAAAAGTATTCTCCTTTAACTCAAAAACTTGAAACAGATGCAAAATGAGCATAAAAGCCACCTCTTCCCCATTCTTAACAAATTATTTAAGATTTATTGGTGCAAGTGTCAGGATCTTACTTTTAGCAGAGAATTTGTTCTCTTTCCTGGTTCGTCCTGTTTTCTTTAGGCAGCCATCACAGACAAAGCTGAAGCAAAAACAGAAGACAAATGAAAAGCCACCCCAAGTAAGACCATTAAGTGCCTTAGAATCTAAGAAGCAAAATCTTTCACCAGCTCTTATCCTGTCTGGAAAAGATTTTAACTACAATTTGAAATAAAATACAGCACAGAGAACAGTGCTGGCAGAAAACGGTCCAACTGTTTCTGAGCTGCAGAGAAGGATCTGAGCTCCATGAGTGCACCTCCTGTCAGTCACCCATGTTACCACCTTCAAGCCCAGGAAACAGGGTCTCCACTGGCAAGTCTAACAATATTGGCTTAAAGTATTCTTGGAAAAAATAGTCTCAAACCGCTGTCTCTGATGAAGATGAGATACTGGAATACATACAGCAAAAGGCTGATTTTTTTTCTAAAAGCCCATGTATACTGTAGCATGAAACGATGGGCAGATTCTTCCTCAGTTATAGGATGTCTGCCCTTTTCTGCAGCAGTGTGGATGGGACAAAAGAATGGTACATATCATAGCTTTCTTGTCAGGAAAGGGAACATTTAAACTCTCACAGAGCTTTATCTACATATAATTTATCAGCTTTTCTTGAAAGCTTTTAAAGCAATTGGAAAAAAACCCAGTATTTTTATCAAGAACTATGAAGTATCTAAAGACGACTAGATGAAATTTTAAAAACAATCTCATCACTGAGCTCAAAAAAGTGAATTCACCTGTTAAATTCTTTAGTTGTTACAATTTTAAGACGACAAAGCAGTATGATTTATACAGAACACTGAAAGTATGAAATTGTTTCAAGAATTAAGAATATCTTTTCATGAAGGACTAATATCTTTTAACATAAAAGGCTGAAACATAAGCCTGAAAGGCCCTCTTCCACACACAGGAATGTTAGAAACATTTAAGAGTAGAAACAACTTCACGTACACCACAGTAAGATATGATGCCTAAATTTGATGTTACCCTATATATTCTGTAAAATTTTCAGGTGGGAATGCAACTTCTTCTTAAATCTAACCAATATAAGGAAGTTTATGCACTAACTCTAGTAAATCTATCATATTCTCTCTACTTAAGGAAAACTTCCTCACCCAGAAGGCCAGATTATCTCGTTATGAAGAACACAGATCTGGTGCATTTTTCTTCCACACTCTATACATTCAACAAATCTGTCAAAGGAAAAAAAAGGGAGAAGGGAAGAAGGTTAGTAGTATCATTACTTGCTTGTATATTTTGTAATATTTTATTAGAGAAGTTCTAGCATGTAGGTTCTTGGGCCTTTTTAATATAGAGAGCAATTCTATGCTGCAAACAGCCTCCAGAATGAATCAGAATCTGTCAGCTCAAGCCATGTAGATGATGCAGGGACACATTATTATTACTATTTGGTTGCCTTACTGCAATCTACTTCACTAATTTTTTTTACTATTATTTTTGAAGTGAAGCCCTTCTAAGGATAAAATCCATAAACTGCTTGTTGTTATAATGAAGAAAAGAAAATGAATTCGCAGGTGTCAGAAGCGAAGAACCGGGAGAAATAGTTGGCTAGTGGTTGCACCACTATGCTTGAAGGCTGGGCTACATTGCAAATATACTACAGAAAGGTGGGAAAGAAGAAAACAGAAGCAACATCAAAGTCCCTTTCAGAAGTCTAGCAGAGAGTTAGGGACAACTGAGGTAAGTGGTATGGTCTGTTTCACAGATGTTGATAAATATAATTCCCCAAAATACCTAAGGTTGCTTCACATATCAGGAGAATCTGACTCCTTTTGAACACGGCTATCTGTAAAAGTCTGAGACTTCGAATGAATAGCTGTCATTTATGTAGGGCACATAGTATCATAAGTTAGGCTTGTATTCTAGCATTATGCTGTATCTTCACTATAACAAAAGGGAAAGAAAATTATGAATCAAGTTACTATTCTCTCCTTCCCACAACCCTTGTAAAACAGAAGAACTGGCTGACCCTTATGCCCTGAAGGATGGTGTGGGAAGAATACATATCCTATTTGCTCATGCATTTGAGAATGAAGATAGTGTTTGCAGAGCAGCAGCATAGGTGTGTAATGCAGGAGCATGTAAAGTGGCTTTGAAAAAACTCTCAGAAATATAAAGAAAAGCAGCTGAGTCACCATCATAACTTTACTGAATGTCTACAGTTCTGCTTCCAGGGCAGCATAGAAGAACCGGCTGATTCAAATTTAACAATTTTTCCTTCTCCTACAGCTGCCTGTAAAATATAACAACTGGAAAAGCCAACAGTGTCTACAGAGTTATTGCCAAATGACTCAAATCAGTTCTACAACTTGAGCGTTTGCCACAGCAGGGTTCCAAAGCAGAGTTGTCTGCATTCATCCTGCCATTGAATCCACATTTAAGATGACAAAATGCACTAATTTCAGCCCATACAGTGTTACATATTTCTCAAGTATAGCTGTGATGGTTTGGGTTCTTAGGACAGAGTGCCAGATATGTCGCTTACTATGCTACCCCTACTAGCTAACAGAGCTATATGAAATTCGGAAAGCATCAAAAAGCAAAGATGATGGTGAATAAATAACATGTCTTTTACAAAATAATTATAATGCAGTGAGAATCATTAAAAAAGTAACAGTATTACTTACAGTTCAGGGTCCAGTGTGTCATTTTTTCTTTTTGAAAACTGTTCTTTGTTTATCGTGCTATGGAGAAACAGGCAATAAAACTCAGTTTTAACACAAGACAACATACACTCATACCATACCACACATATCCACACACCAAGACAAAACTTGCAAGCTGATTCTTAAAACACTCACTGGCATTACAAGGAAAGGAGCTGCATTTCACAAAGTGACAGACAACTGAAGTATATACCATCCTTGACTCTGCCTGAGGAAAACATTCTTTCCTATGGGACAGTGTGCCTTATTGCTTCCTTATTCAGTTTTACCACAGGATAAATGGTAAAACTTACTGACGTTCAAGTTTTCGACCAGTCTGATCAGTATTTCATGGTGAAAGGACTATTTGATATGCCTCTCTGATATTCTGAAGGCAGAGAATTCCAATTATTTTTGATTACTGAGAAAGGCAGGTTACCTTATTTCAGATTCCCCTAGCCCTGCTCCTGGAGTAACTTCAAAGGATAAATTTCAGCTTCCAAACCCTGCAACGTCAGCCCAGCCATTACTCTACACTATCTTTACCTTTCCTACAGCATTTGCAAGGCTAGAAATGACATCTTTGACAGTGAGGTCCCAGGTATCATTTACACAAGTCTGGTTCAAATAGTTCAGAACAATCATACAAGAATACCCAGATCTCTGAGCATTTACCCCCAAGAGCATGTCGTATAACACAAGAGGATCAGTACATGCCTCTGAGAAGCAATGACAGAGACTCAATCCAACTTGCATGAGGTGCATTAACCTCCCCATCCTTCTATTTCAGTGTTTATTCTGAATAGTGCCACCTGCAGAATACTTCAAGCTCCTTAGCAGATAAATGAGGAAATTTCGATCTCACAGTTACCTCAAACTTATAATATGGTAAGTAGAACTGTAAACAGGACCTGATATACGCTCCTAATCTTTTTTGCTTGTGTTCATTTTAACTACAGATTGTGGGAAAAGAAAGAAAAGGAAAAAAAGAAAACTTGGACAACTCTCCCCCTGGCTTCCAACTTTCCAAAGTTCCTCACTTGCTTCTATCTGCCATGTTCCTGCAATGCCCTTCTCAAACAGCTTTCTTCAACAGCTCCAAGAGTAACTGCCCAGCAGTCATATGTCCCTCCAAGGGCTTCCTTAGTCTCCCAAAATTCTGTTTCAAGATTTTTTGGGGGAGGTGTGAGGAAGGTACAGCAGAATGAAAGACTATCCCAACAGTTTGCCCCCAGCATGGAAGAGGCAACTAGATCTATGCCTGGCCTTTTACCATGATCTCCTCAATAACTGCACAGCATTTCTTGTAAGCAGATGGCACTCCAACAATAAAATATTTGTATGGCAATAGGAGGTTGTCTGCTTCTGATTTGGATGAAAAACAATTTGAAGTTGAGTAGAAGTTTAATAGCATGGCCAGTCTATAAACAGAATGGTACATTCGACTATTTCAAACTATGTCAGTCACCTGCCTGCAGGTTTGGTTATTTTTCTGTGGTAGAATTTTTTTTCAGAACAGTATTTTCTTCAGAAAAACATATTTTTTTTTCCCAGAAAATTAGCAATTCTCTTCTTTCCCCTCTATTGGGGCTTATTTTTCACTACAGTCAGTCCAGACTTTAAAGAAGAAAAAAAATAAATCTACAGCACAAATCCAGGCTTTTATGAAGAATATCTGGTCCACCTTCTACTAGCCTACAAACAGGAAGGGTTTTACCTAAAACTAAACTCCTTCCCTTTGAGAAAGTACTGTAGACCATGACACAGTTTATGAATGCACAACCCAAGCAAACACAAATCACTCACGTTTGAGGTTGTGATGGGTCATCTCCCAGAGAAACGCTCTCCCCTTGGATTTCATTGAAGCACTTCTCACAGAAATGATACCTGTCAGCAAGAAGGCCATATTTGGGTGAACTGCTCCGTCCACACAACACAGCCCAAGCCAAGCAACGGAGCCACCAATCACAGCAGGCCAAGGAAGGGACAGGAGCAGAGAGCAGGTCATCAACGGCGACAAGGATATTCAATGATGCAGATTTATGGGCCCCACATTGTTTTTTTGGTTTGATTTTTTTTTTTGTGTGCAATCAAAGCCAAGTGCAGACAACGACAAGCATGAAGGAGAAATAAAAAAAATAACACACACACGAACAAAGAAATGGGGGTTTGCAGAACGAACAAACAAAAACATAGAAGCAGGACAAGACAACACAAAGCAGAAAGCCAAGGCAAAGCACAGATTAGCATTAAATCTCTCAAATGGGTTCACAAGCAGCAAGTGATTAAAACAAATTAAACAAGAGTATTCCATTTTAGCATACCCATACCCTCTTCATTTTAATAATCCATGCCACGTACAGCAAAGAATTAAAATGAGAAAGGGGAAAGAGCAGAAGGAAGGAAGAACTGCTACTCTGACTTGTACATCAGCACAGCAGTTCTGTTGGCAGGAGGATCTGCAGGAGATCAATGGAAGAGGGATCATCTTCCATCTTAAGGGTATAAATGCTGAAAGGCCACAGGATTCTCTCCCAGTTGAAAGGGAAAGCTAATCATCAGAAGCTTCAAGAACAAAATCTGTCCTCAAAAATCTTATAGACATTAATTATAGAACTGTCAAACTGTACGTTAACTAAATATGTAACATTAACTACACGCATACAGCTCTATATTGATATGATTCTGCCATAGCGCAGTTTGGGTGTAGAACAGTCCAGGCATCAATACAGCCAGCATCACAGAGAAAGATTTCATTCATACTTGAATAAAATAGTGATTAAATCAAGATTCTACCCCAGCCCTCAAAAATGTTCTAAAACTGTGGCCTCTCCATTACTAAGGCATGTTAATTGAGTGCACAAAACATCTAAAAATAAAAAGAAATAAAACTCAAACAAGTTTATTATAAAGCCACACAAACCAACACTATAGCAGCTGTTAGGCTAAAAAGACAGGTCTCAACCCTCTCTTCCAGTTTTCATCTGAGAATGCAGAGAACAGTACTTCTGGAATTGTACATTTCAGTCTATAGATATATACGCGTGTAATTTACAAGTCACATGTATGCACCTGTTATAGTGCAAACATTATATGTTTTCAAGCATTAGAAAGGAAAACATGTCACATTTTTTTAATAAAAGGCTTTTTGGGCCAACTAGTGCTTGTCCATAAATAAACATCAGCAGAATGTACTGACATGATATAAAAAGCTCTACGCTATAAGTCTAAAACTATAATAGTTATTATGAGATACCATAAGTTCCTTTTCTGCTTCTTTCCTACTAAAACCCTCCATTCACTGCTATGAAACTTTATGAAGCCAAAGAATGTTAAGATGTAACTCCTGTAGTTCTTTGGTTGTTTTGACCTGACCAGGTGCCTAAGAAAACTACAATTCTTGCAAAATCATCTTGGCTTTCAGGTAAAAGCCTTAGTGTTTCTGTTGTTCTGGGTTTGTTTTTTTTTGTTTGTTTGTTTAGGGTGTTTAAAGAATGGGAAGCAGGAACTAAACTGATGGAGGTAACGAGCCCTCTGCTCTAACAGGTACATTCTGGTGACAGCTCAGGGACGTAGGAGTGTTAAAGCATGTATTTCCCTGCTTCTTCCTCCCTCACTACCCCAACTGGCAAAGAGAAGCCTAGCAAGAAACCTTCTTTCAGAAGTCAAGTATGTTTAAATCCTTTAATAAACCTCAAGTAAAAAAAAAAAAAAAATCACTCAAAAGACCTGTAGAAGTGACAGCACTTTACAGAGCTGCTGACAGCTACTGCAAGACAACTCCCTTAAGGAAACTTGGGGAGAAAAAGGAAGCATCAATCTACTGAAGAATGGAACACACAAACCTTCCAGTGAAGATTTGCACCACAAAAATAAGTGTGTTCTTCAGTGTTAACATAATGAGAAAAACAAAGACTTGCCAAGTATAATATGGATTACAAGCATTAATGTACTTGCTGCATGGCTTACTCAGTGTTCTGCATGAAAAATACTGCTGCATCGTAAGAAGGAAAAGACAACAGACTTATATATATGATTTGTAGGTAACTGAAGATTTAATTAACTGCAGGATAAAAATTTAGTAAAATATGTTTCTGCAAACAGAAGAGGAAGAGCAAAGACTGCAGCAAACTTCTGCAGAAAGAAATCATTATCACACAAGATAAAAATTTGCTGGAAGTGCCCTTGAATAGTTTATCTTGGCACACAAAGGTGTACACATATAAAGAGGGTGTATATGTAAATACATGCACGCCTTTTAACAGATCAATTGCAGCATGCACAAAACCGCACCACGTGAGTTTTCCTTACCTGTTCTGGTAACTGTAGTAAGTGGCATCCCGAGGGATTGTGCAGAGCTGTTTGCCATAGCAACACAAAGTCTGCGGCGAGAACTCCAACTGCAAAGAGGAATGGGTCATCTTAGTACTCGTACGCTTTTTCCCTCACCCTCCACGGGAAGGAAGTGTGACCCAGACAACGATTATTTCCACCTTCTTCTGCGCACAGATCTTACAGTACAGCAAGTGCGTGAAGTGCTAGTCATAAAGAAATGCTCAGTGGGCTGTTATTCTCAAGTTAGGTCTTCTCCAAAGATGGAAAGCGTATCCAAACAAGACAATGGAAATACAGTCTCAATATACAGTGCAATAGAGAGCGCTTATTCTGCAGTAACAAAACCACATCTGTTTAATTTGCAATAGCAAACATGGTCGCCCTAATCAAAATAAGCCTTCAGTTACTGACTTCTTCCCCCCAAGGGCACATATACAAATAGATGATTTAAGCACTAGATAGAATTTAGAAGATCAATAAAACCCTCAAAATCAGATTACTCAGGATTGCTTAATCATGGTAAATTTTCAAAATTGTTGACACACCAAAACTGCTAACAACTGCTGTATTTTTTCCCCCGGTAACACCAGAAGCAAGCAGCAGACTAAAAATACTGATTTTCTTACCTTTCTTCCACAGCAATAACCAAGGCTCTGCATAACCGGGTCAATTTCTTGCTCAAACACCTCTGCCAGTTTGGAACAGTACTTATATACCCGGGATGTTTTGCGGTTATACAGCCAGGCATTATTGAACATGAGCCAGATGTCATCTACATATTGCCATGGTTCCTGATACTGTCCCGTGTCCAGCTTCCTCTTGATAGTAGAAAGATCCATGGGGTTTTTCACTATGTCAAAATAATCCTGCAAGAATACACAGTGTATCAAAACACTACTACAGAACTGGGTTGTGAAATGACAGCATGCGCATTCTCAGCATATAAATTCTTCTGCAGTGGATCAAGAAAAACAGGTTCCTCCCTGACTTGATTGTCAAACTGCTTGTGACATACAATGAAAACTCTAAGTAATACCATATCACTCCCCAGTACTTCCTTTTCATTATTCCTTTATTTCTCAGGCTCTAATGCTCTTCCACTCCTGATGAAATAAGCCACTCTAATTTTAGTCAGCAAAACAAGTAGTACTAACAGTAGGAAATGGCAATGTATTTGCAGCCACTGTGATCTGAGCATGTACAAGAGCATTAATAGAAAGTGATTGGTTTTAATAGACCCCACAAATTAATAAACAAGAAGAAATAACCATATTACATGATAAAAGTTATCACATCTCCTCTAAAGAATGACTTTTTCCAATCCCCCCATCAGTTATACGACCACTTCCCCTCCAAAAGTCCTCAGAATACGATAGCCAATTGAGAGTTTGTTAAAGAACATAAGCAACATTTATGTCTGCTTATAATATAGCAGGCCTTGAATTTTTGCAGTATCTATCTTAAAAAAAAGCATATATCAAACAAAGAAACAAAACAAACAAAAACCTTTCAGGCAAGAAATGTTGCCCAAAGCACCTAAGTAGAACTTCTATGTCTACGTATTTGTGTATAAATAATAAACTTGTGTGGTCAATCCAGAGAGTTTAACACACAGATCCTCAAAGGATAGTAATGTCTTCTGAAAACAATTCTAAAATGATCAGGAAATTTGATCTAAACAACACTAGAAGTTGAATAGTCTCCTTGCTCATAACCGATTAATAATCACTGAAGGATTTATTCTTTAAAAGCGGTCTTGATCTGTTTCATTTCCCACATATTCAGCCAAGTTTTATATATTATGAGAAAACCCTATGCAATTCAGCAATAGAAGCATCCCAAGATGAAGCAATATCCATAAAAAGCCGATACAGCATCAGGCAATCCCTTCAACATATGACATACCTGCTTATTTATCAAAAGCAACACAGACCCGAACAGCCCTTTGAGAAAACAAACTTTCCTAAGGCAGACATTGTATGTCCCACTGCCCAAGCTAAACCTCTTCAAATGCATCAATATACAAATGTTAACAAGACAGACATAAGCTGTTCTCAAAAAGGTATGTCATAGTATAGTAGTTTTGAATTAAAGCCAGGAAAGCATCTTGCTAAGACACTCACAGGAATTCCCAGTAGTTGGGGATCCACAGGCTGTCGAAATGGAAGAGACTCTGGATCCTGACGGTAAAGTGCCTCCAGTGTTGGCATAAGTGCCTGCCGCAACTCTTCTGGCTTGAAAACTTTTGGGGAAAAAAAAAAATAATCAACATTAGAAAGATAGCAGAAACAGCTGTAAGGAAGAAACTTGCTGGAAAATGTGAGGTCTGTAGAAAAAGACTATAAACAATGGGATTAAGTTACTGAGCATGGCTTGTTTATCCTCTGCTACACTGAGTTCTGAGGAGGATATTGAAATAATCACCTGGACACAAGGAAATGGCCAAAATAAAGAGAATCTTGTTCTTATCATAGGAAGACACCGCTACATTTAATAGAGACAGTTTACCGTCCAAATATGACCCCTCCCTGATGACCCAAGAAAAACTTGTCTAGAAAATCTGTAACTGAGGAGTATTTAAAATCTCTGTTGTATTGACAATTTCACTAAGGCTTAACATCTAATAATAAAACCTTTAAGAACTTGTCCAAAGCCAATTACAAGCACATGTATTATTAGACAGTTTTGTCCAAAAGCCACAAAGAACAATCCATATAAGCCTACTCAGTACAAATGAAGAAAGCTCAAGGTTCCCCCCCCCCGCCCCCGTAGATTTCTCTAGGGAGATGCAGTGAATATCAGTCAAGTCAGTATTCCAGCTTACTTTTTTTCTTAGACTGCCCAGCTGCTGGAGAAGACTGAGTAGCTGGAGTAGTGGGTCTTTCTTCCCCCTCTGGTATTTCAGTCTTCACTTCGGATTTCTTCTCTTCTTGTTCCATTGGGTCTGGTTTACATTCTTCCACGACCGGTTCTACTTTAACCTAGAAAGCAGTTTGGAGCGTATCACTTAGGCTCCTGTGAAGACACCATCACGTTTCTATCTTTTAAACCTATCTGCCATCCTGCCCACCAGTCTTCCCTAGGATTAAGGGTATCTACTTCGTAAAACTTCATTGGTGCAACCTGAGGCTGTCCTCTCTCATCCCGTTATCCACTATTCTAACATTTAACAGCTGCCGATAGCATCTGAAGGAGATACCTGAGTGCCCTCTTGCATTGGCATTTACCAAAAAGCCTCACAGCTGCAACCACAATATTGCGATCCCTCCTGTGGCCACTGGCTTCTACCACCCGTTCACCATAAAACAGAGACCCTTCTTTAGGCAGAAGTAGACTAAGACAACAGTCGAAATAGCAGGCAGCGACTACAGCTATTTAGCTCTGGAATGAATGGCTTTGCACAGAGACAGAAAGCATCCAGCAGCACTAGATAAAGATAACCTACCCAACAACTGGCTGACGATCTTACCTCAGGTTTCTCTTCCATTTGCAGCTCTGTTTGTTCTGGTTCCCCTTCATCTGTTTTAATATCCATTTTCACTTCCTGCAAGGGTGGCTGCTGCTGCTCTGGAACAGTCTGCTGAGAGTTCACCTCTGTGCTGCTGGTGGATGGGGGGTTGGACACCTGCCCATCGATGCTTACAGCTGGCTGTGAAAGCTGAAGGAACAACACACACACACCTTACGAATAGGCTTCTAATGAACCATTTTTCTTTCTCTAGTCTCCCTATACCACATTTCCATCAAGTTTAAATGCTTTCTAGTCCCTCTACTTGCTTCACCTGGAAAAGATAATTCTATACAACTCCAGTTACAGAAACATGCACTGGAAGGCCTAGTATACAGAAAATTACATACTGTTTCCTTAGTATACACCACCACTAGGCATATGTAAACATAGCTGAAGACTTCATCCATATTTCACAGTGAATTTCAAAACATGCACTAGAATTCTGAAAGACTCCCCCTCCGGAAACACCAGATGATCTACAGACTTGTATTGATGCAAAAGGGTTACTTCCCAAATGCAATAAACCTATTTTGATATTAAAGATGCCAGGAGCTACCTCCATTACCACAGACACGCACAAAAAAGACCATCTGAAAATTCAATCTTACACTTAAAACATTTGCAGGGAAAAAACAATTAAAGCATTTCCTTACAGGTGTTGTGGGGTGCTGAGGCTGCAGCGGTGCTGTTGGTGTGGGAACAGATGCAGTCGTGCTCTGCTGTGACAAGGGCTGCTGCTGTTGCTCTGCAGAAGGGGTAACTGGAACCGGAGGCTGGACTTGTGGAGGCAGCTGTGCCTGCGGAGGCGTTGGAGTCTGCCTTTGAGGGGGGTGCATAGTTTGCGACTGTGGTCCAGGTGGCATTGCCTGAGGAGTAGGTGTGGGGGCAGCAGTGGCAGCTGCTGCTGCCTGCTGTTGCTGTGATCCCAAGCCTGGGGGCGTGTGGTGAGGTGTCGGGGTTCGGCTAGGTACCGGAGAAGGAGAATTTCGGTGCATGGGAGGCTGTGGAAGAGGTGGGCAGTGAATATGGCTCCCTTGAGAACCTGGAGCCATTGCAGGAGAATTCACAGGACAGGAAGCGCTGGTCATTTGTGCCTGTGGGAAGACAAGTACACAGATGCAATGACTTGAAATAGAAAAGCAAGAGAAATTACTGACAAAGGGCTGTCTTCCCACAATTACTCTATTTTTTAAAATGTAGCAAACGTTCTGTTTTGTTTTTAAAAACTCTATTTCTAAAGGAGAAACGGTCTATTTGATTTTTTTTTTTTAGCTCCATACAAAGCTGTTTTATAATTTACTCAGGTCTAAGAGAAGTTTCATAGAGTAACTTATACTTGTTGATATATTAAACCTACACTCCCAGTTCACAAAACATTTCTTTCTAAAACTGCAGATTTGTACATCCTGAATATGGGACAATGCACCACAGTGAAAAATTGCATTCAAATACACTTAGTGTGCCCATGCCCCCACCCCCAAGACTAGAAACTAAATTTACCATCACAAATAAGTACAGCTGGAACGGTATCATTAAAAGATTACAAAAAAAAAAAGTATTGGTCAAGGAAAAAAAGCTGTCACTCCACAATAATCTTGCCTGCAAACTAGGAAGAAGCATCAACGAGAAGCAAACTGACGTTCCCTACTTCTTCCTGGCCTGAAAGGTTCTTGCTGAAAAGGGAGAGGGAAAGGACAGAAAGGAAACTGCTAGACTCTAAGTTCAGATCTTTAGTAGTGATAACCCTCCTATCCCCCACAGCCAGCAATACACAGTGGTCCTGGACAGACATGCCTTTTTATGACTTATTCTTCCACGACCTCTTAATTTCTCAGGCTCTGCTGCCTTACTGTTAAGCAAGAAATTCTTAACTACTGCATGCTGAGTGATGTTTTCTTCTTTGCTCCACGCCAAACTTAAAATTCCTCTATCACACTTAAACTTAAGCTTGAGAACAAGCCTACAATGTTCCCAGTTCTATATCAGGAAAACACAGAGTCTTAATAAATGAATTCAGTTGACTATAATTCCAAAAGCATCTTGAGAAAAGTTCTCCTCCATTACCAACTGAACAATGAAACCAGCATGACAGACCCCACTGACACCACTTCCACAAATCAGAAACTCACTTGAGAAACTGGTGTCTGAGTGCCAGGCTGAGTCATAGGCATGCTCGCTGCATTCATTCCTGGGGAAGAAGCAGGGAACTGGGTCTGCTGTAAAAATTGATTCTGACCAGAAGGCTGGCCAACTCCTGGTTGCTGCATACGTGAAGGAAATCCCATCTGTTGGAAAAGAAAGGAACTTATTTCACACAATGTGCATACACTTCCATAACGTTTTACAAAACCCCCACATTTATCTTGTTGCAGAAATTAATGCTTGTTGCTTATCTGTAGATACAATACGGAAAGCCTGTTTACAGCTCCTCTCTAAAGACAGCGATTATGATGATTTCCCTTGTAAACTAAGGAAAAAGATATTGATTTCAAATTGGGACTGTGACTTAAGATTTAATTTTGCTCCTTTTTTTAAAGGATGCAGCACCACAAAAAGCCACTTAGACTTTGTTTTAAGGCATTTTTCACCACCAAGATCTAAAGCCTTACCATGGACTAGGAACAATCTTTCAACGGAGATTCAGATGAACCAAAGGATCAAGAGAATGAAGAAATAATACTTGATTTTTTTTAATTTTTATTTTAAGGAAACCAGAGCAAGCAAAAGCAAACCTGTGAGCTCAGCAGCCCGGCCGCAAGGCACACTGACCTGGTTCATGGCCCCAGCCTGGCTTAGCTGTCCAGGGTGCTGAAGAGGAGGGGTTTGCCGGGGTCCCATTGGTGACAGCTGCATGTTCATCTGGCCAAACTGATTCATTCCTGTGTGTTTGTGCCAAAAACACCACACTTATGAACAAAGGCCCGAATTCTCATTTGGGCACCATTCAACATTTGGAGAAGGGCTGTCAGTTTCTTCCTCATTTTGTTTTCTAGCGACCAGTTTTAAAGCATGCAATGCTATAAAGTAGTATTTCCTTCTATCAACGTGGAATAATTTCAACTACAGTGTCCAAGCTGCTACACTCCTTCACAATACTGACTAGGTGGGTTTTTTTGTCCCTAGACTTTTTTCCCTTAACTGTATCAATGCTCTCAAGGTTGAGAGCTATAGGAGTACATAAGTAACCAGAAGCATCACATCCACTGCTGAAGATCAACTTTCAACAGAAAGTTGTATTATCTTAATTACATACTAGTAATTTATGTATTGAATCCCAAACTGAATCTTCAGTTCCTCAAGTACTTTGTATGTTGGCTACAATACTTCCTGACTACTTAACAAATGTTTTGCCTCTTCCTTCTGTGCAGTAGTTCTCACCATCTTCCCTCTGGCACCAACATGTCCTCATCTAAGCTGGCTAAGTCTACCATGTTTGACTGACTCCACCATCCTACATTCACATGATCCGAAGTTCCAAATGTATCAAGTTCTTTATTTAACAAAGAAAGCGGCTAACATGTAGCTCTTAAATTCACAAGATCATGAAACATTATTAGAGAAATATATATAGGGTTTTATATATGTTATATATACGGTTATGTGTTATACAATATAGATAGATATTTTCTTAATCAAATGGGTGAAGCAAGGGCCATAGCACTTCAGCAAGAGCTGCTCAATCCCAAGACTCCTTAAAAAAAAATTAAAAAAAAAAAATCACACCAGCCAATTTTCTTCAAAGTATTTACCTGGCTGTGCCTGCATGCGATTCATCATCTGGTTTGGCACATTGGCACGTATCAGGGTTGGGTCAGGAAGAGGACCATCTGGAAAAGATATTAGAATAAGATTATGGCATTTAGAAGAACAGCTGGTTTCATCCATCAAACATTTTAGTAAGAATTACACAGTAAAATCCACATGTGAAAAAAAAGTGTACAACACACTCTAGTAACTCCAAACACTCCTGAAGAGTCCTCAAAGTGTGAAGCAAACCCAAAAACTTCCTTGAAAGTATAAGCATGTCCCATTGACAGAAATACCCTCTAACTTAGTGTCAACTTTCAGAAATTGAGGACAAATTTGAAGTATGTTATTGAGGTACAATGACAAACTCAGTAGCTCACAAACATTCCAGACCACAAGAAGTTCTACAGAACACTCTATACTGTTACTGAACCTCTAGATTTAAAACACTATGAAAACTATATGGTTCAATAGAGTATGTATCAAAGCTCTGAAGTTTGAGAACTTCTGAAGCACATGATAAATAAATGAAAGTGTCACATCTACTGCTGAAAATCAACTTTCTACAGAAGTTGTGAACAAAGTCACAGCATCAACATTTAAGACTATCTTGGTAGTACATCTCAGTAAATCCTGTTCTGACTTCAAGCATAAAAAGACCCAGAACTGGATCTTTATGGATTTACCAAGATACATTCAAATTCAAGCAGGACAAAAAGAACTCAGATGAAGATTCTTGCAGCATATGCTGCAAGCTACTGGACCTTTCTCTAGTTTTCACTGCATGATGGAAAGACACTACTTGTCCAAAAAAACCAAATGTGGCACAAAACAAGCACTATCTAAACTTTCAAATGCATAAATACCTAAGCACTCCAATCGTCATACTATCTGCTTAGCAACAATAGTGATGATCATTTTGAACACCAAACAACTAAATAATATGAAAATATATTTCTCTTACAGTAATAACTGTAGTTACCTTTAAATCAATTAATTCTAGAGGTGAATCTAAACTGACTGAAGTTCTACAACATTAAAGATGCAACTTAATCTCCATTCCCTCCACCCACAAAGTAAGTGTAAAGGTTTACAACATTTCAATCCGTTCAGAAGGCTAAATGCTTTTTGATAATCTATGGTTATTCCCACATAAACAAAGGAAAGATTTTGCTAGTACTTCTGAACAAAGAGAAGGAAGTTCTGTTTAGCTTTGAGCAAGCCAGGAATCTACGAAACAAGAAGTGCAAAGTGGTCACCAGCCTACAAAATCATGGTAGAGAATTCCCCTGCACCAGGTGGTCGGTAACCCAACTGTTCTTACTTGTAGACATCCCTGGCTGGGGCTGTCCCATATTGGGCCCTTGATTCATGGGAGCCTGTGGCATGCCTGGAGCACTTGGGATCATGTTCTGCTTCTGCAGCCTGGTTCTTCGTTTCTCCTCTAACTCCTTCTGAATCTTATAGATCTTCTCCGCTAGCAAGTGATAGTACTCTGCCTGTTGGGGAGGAATACAAGTCAGGAAAGGAGATGACATGCACATTAGGTAAAGGCAACAAACAGGTCACAGCGATTCACGCTTGGAAAAAGCCTTCCACATACACACATTTCCACTTGGGTGGGGGTGGCTCTCCCTTTGCAGGTGGGGGAGGAGGGCAAAAAGGGGCACTGCTGGCAACCACTAGGCCAACACCGGACATTTCTGATTCTCCCAAAGAAGGGTTGGGATACAAGAGCGTTCATGCTGCTTTCAAGGGACCCTGAGAAGTCTCAGGCACAGCACACCCTGACAGGCACTACCCTGACTCGCAGCACACCCAGGCAGAAGCCTGCAGCTGGGTGGTTCCTGCACCCCATCCCTCAGCCTGGGTGTCTTATCTGTGCTTTCACTCCTCTAACTCCCCAGTCACTATGGAATCAAGGCAGACACACACAACTGGACGACAGAGGATGGCATCTCACCCTGCTGTTTGCCGATTCATACATATCCCTTTCCACTTTCTGAGCATATGCCACCAGATTCTCCATACGCCGATCCTTCAGTGCTGCAGGGTCAGGAGTGGGAAATAAGGCTTGGACTCTGGGGAAAAATATAAGCACACAAGTGGTTAGAATATCCCCAGACAGGGACATCAGAACTAACCCCAGTGATCTGAACACAAAGCAGCAAGTGAATCTTCTGACAGACTGTGACACTGCCACTGCTCCCAGGGGCACTGCTCCCTGTGTAGGTGGCTTGAGAGCAGAGTGGGACATTTCCAATCCAATAGCCCAAAACCAGCAGAGGCAGCTCCATCTTTTGGGCTTCTGCTTTCCCTTCTCACCAACCCTGACAAAACTCACTCCCTGGGCCGCTGGTTTTGGAAGCTGGGCTTCCTCCTGCCCCACAAATACACCTCAGAGGCAGCAACTCACTTAACACGAGACAGTTTTGCTATTAGCTACTCACAATTTATGAACAAGGTGGTTTCGGAGATCCTGAGTAATGTCTTCGTGCCACTGCTTTCGAATTCCAGTATTGGATGGTTGAGCTGTTGGCATAGCTCCCAAACTGGCAACATTGGCGCTCTCACTCATCATGGGGCTTCAAAAAACAGAGCAAGAATTGAGGGCAAAAGTCTAGCCCAAGCTTAGTCATCTTACAGTCATAGCCTCTTTTAGAATAATGTTAGGACAAAGTGCTAGTTCAGCCATTCCCTAATCAATGGACAAACTCTGCAGAAATAGCTGCACAGACACCAAAACAACGCCGAGAAATAGTACATGCTGTTCTACCCAAGGATTTGGAAAACTGCAACAAAAGCTACAAAATCCAACAGGAGAGATAGCCATCAATGGCATTTACCCCACTGTTTATGCAGGAAGTGCCATGAGATCAAAACAAAAATCACTGGGGTGCAAAGAATAATTCTACTTACTTTTGAGAATTCATGGTTGAATGCAACATCGAGTCAGGCAGCAGATTAGAGGTTTGAACCCCTACTCCTCCATTCACTCCCATTGGATTTGCACCTAGAAAACAGAAGAGTAAGTATTCTTCGATGAACAGCCCATTTACCGTGTAAGATCAGTACTTGCTCAACAATAACAAGGGTATAGATCTTCAAGTACTTTAATTTATGTGAAGGGAGTTTAATTACTAATTACCCGTTGCTCTCTTTACCCTCTTCCTTTTCCAAACTGACAAAAGTCTGTGGCACAACACTGGTGACCTCCAAGTGAAGCATCACAGCACATTACTCCCTTGCACATCTTCCTGAACTTCACAACAAACAAGCAATTGCAATTTGCTGCAAATGTTACATGCCAGAGTCCTTTTCTGTGACTCCCTAACTAAAGATTCAGCATTACCAGCCACTTCTGGTTTTTTGTTTAGAAACAACCGGGGTTTTTTTGTCATTCAGGGCCTTACAAAATATATTCACAAAGGCTTCAAAAACCTAAAACATCAGCTACCACCTACATCTGACAAGGTCCCCTCTCACCCACTCCATACTAAAGGATCCTACAAGTAATTCCAGTGTTTATGGTAAGAAGGAAGATTTGACAATCCTTTGCAGGAAAAACCTCTAGTAATTCTGTTACATTACAAAATCTGTTTTTCTGAATCACAGCAGACCTCAATAACCATAAAACACTGCTTATTTTCTTCACACACTGCAGTTAAGACAAAAATAGTCAAGAAAAATGCACCATATTTGCCTGGAGCTTCTAATAGATCACTTTCTGAAGCTGAGAGTAGCATGAATGCCTTTACCAAGCTTCACCATGCATTTAGGACATCTGAATCCTATAGAATCTGCATTTCAAGCAAAATCAGGCACTGTGTACGAGAGAAATCCACTGAAATTAAGCATAATCAAGCCTAATACATACCTCTAATATCACAACCAAGTGTTTAACAGTTTTTTCATAAAGTTGGCTCCAGCCTCCCTTCCCTTAGTCACTTCCTTCTTCCCAAATTCACTTTGCCATCTGACAGCAAGCTGATGTAGAAGACAACTGTCAACCTTTGCCTCTTTTCAGCTGCCAAAACCACCCATTTGTTTGATCTACTTAGTTAGGACTGCATCTCTTTTACATCACAGTGCTCACCAAATCCTGCTGTTTCTCCTAAACCAGCCCTGTTGTCAGGCAGGTCATGACCTGATGATTCCTATCTCACTTGTAATTCCCTTCTTACACACCCGCTCCTAATAATGAAACAACTGTCAAAAGTCTACACTCTCAGTGCCTGTCCTTTCTATATTAAGCTTCAGTTCTTTACTCTCCAAGAGCTCTTCAACTCCATCGCAGTGTTGTTTTTTTTTTTAATCAGTGCTACAAGGAGTGCCCAGTAAGAATGTACAAGCCAAACTCTGTGCCTATAAATTAGAAAAAACCAAAACAAATCAAACCAACCAAAAAAAAGCCAAAAAACCCCACCAAAACCAACATCAGAGAAACATTTTGCTTCACGAAAATAGATGACATTCCTTTTAACCTTTTATGGCCCTCACTATAAAATTCTGGAGCTCCTAGAAATTCATCTATTTGTAAAACACTCTAGCGCACAGCAGAAAACCATAATATTTTATAAGCTCTCAGGACCTTAACACCCTTCCCCCCATCCCCCCCTTTTTTTAATGCTTTACACACTGGAAGGCAAAGCTTTAGCAGTGTACAAGTCACATGCAATCTATGAGCACCAGCCACCTAATTAACAAGTCTACTCTACCCAACAGTCTGTTCCTGAGTAATTTAGGAGTAGCATGTCCTTTGGTGTGGAAACAGCACAAACTGCAGCCTACAACCAAACGCTACCTCCGTCTGCAATATCTCAGGTCCTTCCCCATGGGATTCCTGTGCATACACAGCAATCGTTGCGTATATGAGCTCGTCACGGGGCACATAGGCAGGATCACTACAATTCCATACGAGCTTGGGATAGATCTCTACCAGTTCCTCTTTCCTCTTTTCCATTTAAAAATACACCTCTACTTAAGCAACTCAAGTGAGGAGCTGGGGGTGAGAAAAATTCTTGTGATGTAATTTCAAAACCATCAAAATCAGATTTGACGGTTAAAGGTTACTTCATTTGACACTAGTGATAGCCAGGTTAGAATTAACTGCACTTCAAATTAAAATATTTATATAGTCTTTTATGATTTTGCAATAAGCCAGCCAGAAAATTTACAGTTACAAGTTCACAGGACAGGATTCAGAGAGAAAGTGTTATTTACTATCTTTCCTTTTTAAAACAAATATTACGTGTCTGAGATAGACTGCAGCATTTTACAGTTCTGAGTGACACAGAAGTACATTTGAATCCAGGCATTCCAATGCATGGATTTCCAATTAAAAACTCCTAAAAAGCCCAAAAATTGCATTACAATACAATTATAAAGCTACAACCCAACATGAAATAAAAAGCTTTGGAAAATTGGTTCTCAAAAAAACCCCAGTCATTTTCCCAACGAAAATACTTTTCCCAGGTAACTTGTTTTCCAAGGGAAGGCATCTGGACGCTCTATGTTCCAGTTCCACTGGGTAACTTGCTATCTCAAGTTTAAAATACTGCAAAGCCATACCTTTTACAAATTAACTTGTAAGCTAGTAGGTTAAGAAAATTTGCATTAGATACAATCTACGGGCAACTTTCCCATGCTGTATTTCACACTAGCAGATAAACTTACTCATAGGATTCATAGGGCGCAGACCCTGGGGTGACTGTCCTTGTTGCTGATTCTTCACTTGAGCCTGGGGCTGCGTCTGCATCTGGTTCCCTTGATAGGTGAGTCCCAGGGCTGCGTAGGCTCTCTCGATGGAGCTGGGGTCTATCTGACTGGTAGTGTTTATGCTGGGTGTTGTCTGCTGCCCCACACCCACAGAGCCAGTATTTGCAAGTCCTACTGCAGCTCCGCCCAGCAGCGCTGGAAGAGAACATACCAAGTTAATAGGGACAGCAGGAAGTACCCAAAGAGGTCCACAAAAACAGGGAAAGTATATAAAGAGTTCACTGGCTGTTCAAAACTAAAACATCTCCTTCTAGAAGTATGCAGAGAAAAGGCCAGGTCTGGAAAACCTGTCACGAAACAAGGAGACAAGTTTTGACCCAATCAGTCATTCCCACAACGTGCTGTTTTCCCTTAGAGTGGGATTTGCTCTCAGCAACTCTGAATATTTAGGACACATCTGTTTGCTTCAAACTGAAAGGAGAGGCACACCATGTCACAGAGGCTAAAGGGAGAAGACTACCTACTTTTTTTAAAAAAAAAAAATCTTAAAACAAGAAATAGTTCACGTCAGTCATGAGAAAATCCCAAAGTTACATTAAGAAAGGAGGAAAAAAACCACAATGACAAAACTCTTGCTGAAGATTTTGGCAGGAAGACCAAAGGGACACAAAGAGAAGGGGGAAGAGACATCTGATGCAAACAAAGGATGAAGACAGAAGCAAATATCGTCACAGCTGAAATGATACAACCCTCTGTGTGTGTGCACATCTGTCTCCAGAACCTGGCCAGCTGGAGGAGGTGGTAATGAAAAGCAAATCATCTGACTGAGAGAAGATGACTTGCTCACCCTTACCACTCTTTAGGCAAAATCCAAGAAAGTTAGAAAGCTTCCATAAACAGTAGCTATCAGAGACAGAAAAATACTCTGCAGCTCCAAAGCAAGAGGAAACTTACATATTCCCAGGTTTGAACATCACTGCTACATCCTGGGTGCAAAAAAGTTTAACTCCTGACATGCATTTTACAGTTTATCCAACATACACAACTCCCTGGTAGACTTACATTGTTGATTTCGTTTGTCCCCAGCGTTTTTGAGAGGCAAACATACAGGACAGTCATGTCTGGTACAATTCTTCCAGTGAGAGATGATTTGTCGGGAAGACGCGCAATGTGCCACTGAGAGAGAGAGGGAAATGAAAAACCTTTGCAAACTACTGCTAGTATCTCCACATGATCAACACAAACTGGGTAGGGAGCAAATACTTCTCTCAGGGCACAGATCTATATCACACCTCAGTAAAGTATTACTTGAC
Source organism: Tringa solitaria (assembly GCA_026413425.1). NCBI lineage: Eukaryota > Metazoa > Chordata > Aves > Charadriiformes > Scolopacidae > Tringa > Tringa solitaria. Next base: position 53,984,740 of record JAOXJM010000001.1, read on the forward strand.
ATAGTTCAGCATCTACTAGCCCTGAAAATGTAGCTAGCTATTTTCAAGTACTATTGGCTCAAGCTTACTTGAAAGCCTTCTGTTATACAGCCAAGCCTATGTCTCCCTGGCTCGAAAGATAACACCATATACATCAGCAGGCACACTCTACCGAGCAATTGAGGTGCCAGCAATTGGTCAGCACCCAGACAAGCTTAGGCTACCAAAAAGGTAGCACACATTTTCCTTGACTACTAGGACAGACTAAGAGTTCACCAGTAGGCAGTAGCAGCTTAATTCCTAGCTAGCTATTACTTGAGCTTTGTCTCTTCCATTTAAGGGAGACGGGTAGACTCCCACTTGCAGATTCCTGCTTTGTGTCTACCCTTACGAGAAGGCAGCATCCAAAAGATCTTACAATAAGTTAAGCAAAAGATCTTCACTCATCTTTGTGCTATCTTGCCCCTTCTAACTTGCCTAAACTTTAAAAACTCAGAAAATGTTTGCTTTCCATTCTTAAGGGGACAGATAGGTTAAATTCTACTATCCAAGCCACTCACTAGTTCCCCATCTCTTTCTAGGAGCCCCTCTTGTCCTGCAGATGCTGACTGCGTCTATATAACCACACCTCCACTTACCCTGGCAAGATTTGCCAGCTTGACAATGTGTCATGTGGTTCAGGACATTCTTCATGGTTCGGCAGTGAGGGAGGTTGCACTGTCGCACTTCCCCGTTGGCTTGTTCTCGCCGCTGACACTTGTGAGCGTGTAAGAGGAGAACTAATTGCTGCTGAATCAGTTTGCGTTTCTCTGGATCCGCTGTCGGTGCTCCAGATCCCATTCCTTGAGAAGCTGCTGGCCCCATCCCAGCTTGTTGAACTTGGGGAGCCTGCTGCTGGCCCTAGAGAAGGTGAAAAAAAAATATTCGCAGAAATAAATCTATTTTTGAGAATAATGAATTTGGCAAATAAACAGCAACAACAGAAAAATCCAAGAAGAGAAACAACTACTGCATTCTGTGATTAAGGGAATATCCCACCTATCTGGGGGGGATATTTTCCTTCTATTTCAGTATAAGGTAACTCAATTTGACTGTTCCTAGAAAAGGAGAACGAAGGGAAAATTATGGAAAACTTTTTCCCTCAGGAAACTTGCACATAAGCATTCCAAAAAAGCATCTCCTAGTCTCTGACAGATGAAGCACAACTTCAGGATAATACACGCCACAGAACTAATGTAAAGTACAACAACTTCTAGTACTTCTTCTGTAGTTGTTTATTTCTTCACACTTCTTTGTATTTCTTCCAGGTGACACTTGAGGTGTACTCAACACAGGAGAAAGGCTCAAGATCTCCATGCTCCTTGTATCACTTCAGTTAACAACCTTCAGTATCTAACAGTCTCTTCACAGAGAATTTTAGAGGATATCTGGAGATCTCCAGATTTTTAGAGCTCAGCTACCTGCATCCCTAAGCCCCAGTTCTCCTGTAGCTCTTCAATACTAGTATTAACCTTTCATTTTCCAAGGAGACTTCACCAGTTATTCAGGGATTGTACATGTCCCAATATGACCATAACTGCCTTGTTTGCAGCCTGTCATTCTAAACAACTGAAGTGGTAGCAACTTTTCGTTCTGAGGTTCAGCTGGGTGGCAATTCAACTTCAAAAAAGTTATATACTCTGCACTGTACACAAGCTTGACAGCCAGGGTTCTGAACAGCAAGTTCTGGCTGCTTCTTTACCAGTTCATAAAACCAACTGGTTGCGCTAAACTTACAGCGTTTCATGCTCACTTAAAAACATTAAATAAAACTCACGGGATTGAGCGCTTTTTAATTCAGAGGCACAAAAGTTACCTGGAAATGATTTTTCAGCAAGACTTACTAAAATCAAGAGTCTGACCCCTCCTCCAAGAGGATGGAGGGGGAAAGAAAAAAAAAGAAAAACTGAAGCAGGGAAAAGCACAAGCTATATTCAGAAGTGTGAACTTGTTTCCCAAGTTAAAAAAATACAGGGGGGGATTAGGGGAAGGCAGATCATGTATGTTATACCCTCAACCAATTTAAGCTAAAATAACAAGGCTAATACATTCAGCCACCAGTGTTAATGTGAGCATGCCTTCACACTAGGTATGACAGCTGCAAAAACTTAAAACATGTCATATTACTCAACCTTGGTCTGCTACAACATTTGCTGGAGACACCTTTCGTTCTACTTACCATGTTAGGCATTCCTGCCCCAGGAACTGGCTTCTTGTCCATTGGAAACTGTGGTAAGCTATTCTGCAGTCCAGCTTTATTTTGCATCTGAGGCCCAAGTCCACCGGCTCCAATCTGCTGCCCGGTATTCTGACTATATGGCTGGCCATAAGGGCTGGGATTGCTCATCATTCCCATCTAGGAATTATAACATTAAGACGTTCAAGTAAAATAGCTTAAGTTCACAGTGTAAAAAGACTAATACTTCGAAGTGATCACAGCCATGAACCAGCTGCAATGCAATACTGATCCACATGCTTCCCCTCCTCCCTTATGTGCATGTATTTACCCATCACACAACATTAACTCCTCAACCAGACAGTTCCTATAAACAGTGAGGCCAACTTACCAACCTTTCAGGTCAGTCTGGTCAGAATTGGCCTGATTATTTCTCTATTTTGTTCAACAGACTTCTCATTTCAGCTTTCCCAACCACAAATCTGTACCTCACAAATATGTAACTTGCAAGTCTGGAAGAATTCTGCTCCCTACATCTGTGCAGACTCCAAATGGAGACAAATACCACCTTCGTTTCTATCAGCAGGGTTTATCCCCAAAACCTCCCACCCAACTGTCAGCACTCCCACAGCTCCTCTCCAGACAGCCGTAACAATGCACTGCACGTCTGCATTTTCAGTACACAACCTTTTTCATTTTAAGAATACACCGAAGGCATAGGTAACGCCACACACCATCACACAAGCACAGTGACTCATTTGCAGTGAGCAGCACTAGAGGTCAAAGGAGATGGTAGGAAGGAAACTCTGCAAGCAAAACAAAGCTAGTGAACCATTCATCCACAGGGGAAGTAGATTTGTATTTCACACAAGCTATATGCTCTTTTCTGCAATATGCATCGCCTATTTGCATATTCAACAGTTTTAGCATTCTAAAACATACCATTTGTTGCCATAGAATACCCCAGAATCTAAAGAACAGTCAGGATCAATCTTGCTAATAAAATCGTTTGTCCTCTGACACATTTTTCCCGTTCCTTGCATTCCAATCTATTTTTTTTATGGGAAGTTTGGCCTTCCAAGACCAAAACAACTAGCCATACAGGACCAGGAAAACCAAAGATCTTTGTTAAGATTACCAAGCTCTCACCATGACTCAGGCAGGATCCTAGAGGAGCCATAACTCATAATAATAAAGGCACAAAAATACTTTAAAGAGCTGTATTGTTTCAACTCACATTAGCATTTGACTAGACAACATTCAGCCTCCTTGGTGATTTTTGATTCAAGCCTGAGCATTTTCCTGCATCCAAAAAAATTCACACAAACTCTTATGGTAGTTCGTTTCCAGTCACTCCCACATTTATTCTCAAAGCATCCTCCCCTGGTAGATGCTCCTTACCAAGCTCCTCCAACCTACACAGAGAAATAACCTACGTGGCCAGAGATTACCTGCAATTAGTCACACGCTTTCGTTTTTCAGGTTGTCAATCCATTATAACGGCCTTCAGTTTGCATTTACAAAATAAAGCAGGATCAAACCCAAGCTACAGGAAAAGGAGCACAAAACTCACTAAAGAACCTGCTAGTCCAGACATCTGATATGTACAAGTGAATTCCCTCAAGCCCGCTCCCTCCACACACGAGCAATAACCATAATCACACAGCAGTAATTCATTAGAGACCAATGAAAAGAATCTCTACACATGGCAGATAAACTATGCAATGATCAAGCAGAACTAAAAAAGCTTCATTTTCTCAGTCTCCTTTGGCACCACCCCTGCCACGTCTTGACTGCATGAATACACACATGGTGACTGATGAGGCAGCTGCTGCCAAAAACAGAACAGGTTGAGGCTCAAACCCTTCCTGCCTCTTCCTCAGAAGACTAGTAAGATCTTGTGTGCAAGTTGAGCAGAGGAAGAGACAAGAAAAACATATGGAGTCAAACACACTTTCAGGAGTCTTCCCCGTCATCACCACTGCCTCAGTGAACCAACAGGTTCAATACTTAGTGAAGGACTGACAGAGGGAATTCTTTCTTCCAGAAAACAAGGTATGTTTTCCTGTAAGACAGCCTGATCCCTTTGGCTCCAGAGACAGTTTTGAAAGCAAGTACACCCCCAAAACCAGAAATTTTTAAGCCAAGTTTTCAAGTTCATTAACAATCATAGTTCCCAAAGTTAGCTGACACCTATTGAGTACAATAAAGCACAGACTATGTTGGCCATCACTAACACTGCTCCCATACGACTTCTGCAACTTATGCTGCTATCAGTCTTAAAACACATCCAAACAACCAAACAATTCAGAAATAAAGACCGAAGGCATATTTTCACGCCCTGGTGTCATAGGGAGAAATCAAGACGCCTAACTCAGACAACTGGGGACTCCACACACTGATAACGAAGCATTCGGAACCACCACGGCCTGATGACCCAGCTCTGTCCTGACCACAGGGGTAGAAACCCAAGCCTAGACTTAAAAAAGCACCTTTGCTGCGTCACCCAAAACGGAAGTTTTCTGATGAAACTCAGGGATGAGGCTTGACCATGCCAGTCAACCTTTGTATCTGCAATAAGGCTGGAAACATAAAGTTTATGTGAAGCATCTGGCTTCTTCCAATGTACTGATCAAGTTGGCCCAGCACAGAAGATCTATTTCTCAGGCATGAGCCATTGGCACTCTTTGGGGTGCAAAACCAGGCCCCTCAAAGCCAGCTGTCACCAAAGGCAGAAGCAGAGGGCTCCACTCTCCCTAGGACTGAGAACCATTGTCCACCCCACCAAGTGAGCTTCTTTCACCCTGCTGTAGCCAGGGACCTGGCAACAGAAGACTACATGCCCAGCTCAGCCCAGCTACTCCTGACAGGGGTAATCCTCCGTTCCCCGTCTCAGCCTATAGGAGAGGCAAAGCCCAAAGAAGCATGGGGCAGGTTGGAGAGGAAGCATGCCAAGCTGATTCCAGAAGCCACACACTCAAGCAACATCTAAGAAGGGATGCTAAAAACCAAATGCCTCAAGATCTCCTGGAACAAATCAGCAGACATCAATTGGTCCACATGAGACCAACACCTGCCAGTTGTACAGCTGAACCTCACAGCGATGCCCTCGGGTCCTGCTGCCACAGACCCACTGACCTGACACCAACAACTTGCATGCAACTCTAGACTGAATCAAGAGAAGGGTCATTTGGGAGATTCTTCACCCAGCATAAGGTGGCCTTGTGACCCTGGCACAACAAGGAGGAGCATGCTAATGTTACTTGCTGTGACGTGCTGAGAAACATGAATAGAAGAAAACATCAAACAGGAAGATGTGGATGACCTCATGGCTACAGAAGTCAGATAATCCTATAGAATTTTATCAGTAGGAAACAACCGGAAAGACTGACATATAGTTCATGGTTATATTAATGATGCATTGGGAGTGAAGGACAGATAAACAATTGAGTGCAGGAGAACCAGCAAAAGAAAGGTAATGTTAGTGCCACTGCATGAGGCAAGTACAAGGCCTCATCTGCAATACCATGCAAAAACATACATGGCTGAATCACAGCTGTAAGTCAGAGTGTAAACCCTACTCAGTCCTTCTTGGCCACCACCTCCTTCCACTGCTCTTCCCATTTCTCTTCTTATCCATCCCATCTGTTGTTTGTCTTCCTCTCTTCACCTCACAGCCTCGACTTACTTTCATCACTATGCAAGGACTTGCACATAAGGAAAAGCAGACAGAAATCCACATTTTAGTAAAGGAGAAGACAAGGAGGAAGCAGCAAGGAGAACAGCAAAATATGGCAATACATAGCTAATAGATAGGAAAGGTAATCTTGAATGGTTATACCTTCTACACCACACTGGAAAACAACTTGACTTTCCTGACTCTGACAGAAGCTGGGCTTGTCATAACCAGAATGCTGGAAGGTGCATCCCTCTCGCCATGTAAACAGCATGGATGACAACACAAGTTCAAAAAACATCCCAGTTCACAAGCACAAGCAGCATCAGATGGGGCCATTCAGAAGCTCCCCCCGTCTGAGAAGAGCAACTACAAAAGTGGAGGAAATCCCACAAAATTTTGTTCTAATGTCTTGAAACACATGCATCTTTGGTTCTGAAGAAGGTTAAGTAACTAACTCTGCTTCTAATTTTACTGTTGATACCAGATAATATAAATTGAGAGCTGTTACAGCTATGCACATAGCCATCACAATATTCCTCTCTTTCTCTGTTAAAGCAACTACTTCACCGACAGTCTAATATTTGAAAGACAGCTAGATATCAGCAAGAGTATTGGAGAATAACCAGTTTTAAGATTTGCAAAGATAAAAGTAATCATGAAGAAATAAGTAGAATTCAAGTTTTAAAAATATTCTCCCAAATAATCCAAAATTTGCAGTATCAACAACTATGTATCTTTATCAGCATGTAACTGAAGTGCATGCACTAGTTTAAGACCATACTGATGGGTCCCAGATGTCCACCCAGATGTCCACAAGTGGAAGTCAATTAACTTCCCTGAAACTAGAAAGTTAGTTTTATTAAATTCCAGCTGGCTCTTTAAAAACAAGAATGTATACCTGATAAATTGTATGTCATTTTCTAGTGTCATTCTACTGACTGATAGAACATTACTGGACCCAGACATAATCAACAACAAAATTTTGCCAGTGGTGTCTGCTGTATTCTTTCCAAGTGCTATTATCAATCATTATTCTGCATTGACTGCATTATGTTTTAAGATACCAATTGCAAGACACTAGCATTATTTCACTGCCATCTGTGCAAGACACTCCCCAATCCACCCCAGGAACTTAGACTCAAGACAAATCTTTACTGCTCCATTTCTCCCTCAAACAAATACACATTTCTTCCTTACGCTAGGATAAATTCAGAAATTATTTGTTTTTTCACCTTGGTTCAGCAAAGAAGAGAAAGAAAAGGACCAGAACACGCAACTACACTTTTAATGGATCACCTGGTACACTTGGTACCAGAATCTAAACAGTATGGATACTTTAGCTGATGAATCAAACAACTATTAAAAATAATAAGGCAAATCAAGAACATTGACCTTTTACATGAAATGTGACATTGAACAGGCTAACATTAAGAGACATAAGGAGCTTTTTATTTTCTTTACCAAATTTTACAATTTGAAGGTGACATCATCTTCAGTCTCCCTGCAATTTTGAACAGGACTTCATTATTCTGACATTTCTTATCTTACTTAAAGGAAGTTATGGAGATTCTTAAGAACTACCTTTGCGTAACAGAGGTTAAACTGATAAAACCAAACATACAAATTATAACAGGAGAAACCTCTGTACATATTCACAAACAGTAAGCCAAATGACAATTACTTAAATTACTACTGGAACTCTAAATATTTCAAGTCATTTGACGTGAGTGAAATACGTAGCAGAGGCAGTAGTAATGCCCCTAATAATCTGAATGGCCTTCATGTCCACTTCATTACTTGAATAACAGAACACTTCTTGGATCAGTGGGAGATGAAATCAAATGACCTAAAGGCCAGGTGAACTTAGTCACTTTGTGAAAGGGCACTGCTATCACAGTAATGCACTCACCAACTTAAGACACAAAATACCTTTGTCCTCTAATAAGAGGCTGGACAGTAAGACCATAACTGGGCACTCTCAACAAAACCCAGTGGAACAACAAAGTGAATGTTCTAACTAGATATAATTCCAAATGAAGAATGGTTCAAAACAGGAAACATGAATTTGTTCTTAACTTATTATAGAGCTTGAATTTGTTATCTATTTACTTTATAATTAATCAAAGCTGTAAAACTATCCAGTGAAACAAAAAGCCCCAAAGATGCTTAAACATTGAAAGAATCAAAGCATGACAAACATTTTCCAAAACTCTATTTTAAGAGTAATAGGCACGTCTGTCATCCTCCTAACTTGCACACAAGCAAGCCCATAGAAAACAAAAAGCTATTCAAGAAAGCTAAACTTGTTACAATTCCTTTCCCCTCCAAACTTCTAACAGTTCCTTTCAGTCTAGACTTTTGCAGGCATTTTTAAGCTGGTACTGTCACCAAAGCAGTGTCCACACCCTCCTGTGACTGGCAGTAACTCCTTTAATATGCCCCCTCCCTAATACCAGCACTAGCCTTCCCACTGATGAGTATAAATTGGACCAGAAAAACAATCAAAATTAAGACTTTTAAAAAACTTTTTAAATGATCGTGTGAGTTTCAAGGCTGGATTATTTCCTCAACATGGCCTGCTATGCAACTGGCACAGAGATGGCACGCAGACAGAACAGCTTATTTTTATGTCAGTGACTGCTTACATCCTATGTAAAGTGACAGCTTTAGACCACAGGATGTAAGTGGCAGATTATGACAGTCCAAGTTTCTGTATACCAGGTGACCCCGAATCAATCATTTACATTGACATCTGGAATTTTGAGCCCTAAAAAGTACCACGCACAACTAGAAAAGTTGGGAACTAATGTGTAAAACAAGCGTTCCACTCTGTTGACAGCTAATGTTTTGGGAGGAGAGGAAGAAAACAATTTAGTAATGCCACAGGAAAACAGAACAAAGCAGAAATGTAACCAATTTTGCTTTCCAAACTGACTAGCCATTTGGAGCTCATCTTTACTGGTAGTTAGTTAACATCACAGGAAAGCTAGGCTATTCCACCATACAAACCATCACAGACAACACACCTCTGTTTCACTGAGAGAACTCACAGAGGCAACCCTCCCATCACCTAAGAGAGCTGACTTTGGCAGGCTAAATGATGAAGTTGACACAACTCAAGTGTCTGCTCTATTTTTTTGTTTCCTCCCTACTGAAGGACAGCTCCTGGATAACGCACATTTTCTGCAGCAATGAAGGAAACCTACAGAAGTTATTACACAAACTCCCACATTAACAGTAACACAGTACTAAATCCACGCATTAAAAAAAAAGAGCTTAAAAAAAAGAAACACAACTGCTTAGGGTCCTCTGTTTTCATCTCCTTTTTGAAGATTTGTAGGTGAGAAAAAACAAAAGCAGATGGGTAGAGAGATAAAACGGTCAGACATGACTGTTGTCAGACTTTGCTAACTCCACTGCACAAAGTGAAACACAGGCTCCCTGCCAACAACCAAACCAATTGAAGACATTCTGGAATTTCAGCCTCCATTTCAGGCTGTTCTTTCTCATCCGGCAGCTTCAACTCCTTTATGAGGGCCACAGCCACCATATTTACTTTAGAAATCTCAGGGGTTTTTGTATCAGCAATTGAAGAACTCTTAAGTATTTTTAACCAGTCTGGGACTATGAACTAAAAACCAGAAGTTATCATGTATTTGGTCTGAATATTCCCCAAAGCACAGAGTGTTCTTACTATAGATGTACAGCACATTTCAGAATTTAAGCAAGCAAGGAAGACAATTTAATTTTGGACTACATCAGCCAAAAGCTTGATTTTGTGTCCTTTACTTCTCCTAGATAAATGAGTTTATTATAGCACAAAACCTTACTTTAGCTGTGATAAGTAAGGATTAAGAAGTTGCATTTCACCCAGATATCCAATACATCAATTTTTGACTTCTGAATGCTGCTTTCTGAAGATCAATGTAAATTTTTTTTTTTTCTGGCCAAGGAATAATGAATGAGACATTATATAATTCCAATGCAAGAATACTTCTAAGTAGTTACATATTCCTTTCCACTGTAAACTGCAGAGACATTTTCTACTGTAGCAATCAAGTTTTGCAACAACTTTCCCATCAGGCAAAAACAGCTCAAACAACCAGATCATAAAAATCAACTCTTTACTAGACATACATATATCAGAACCATTGTTAGAAGCACACTGAGTTTAAGCAAACAGCTAAGATCAAAGAACTTCATAGTTACTGATGTTCATGAGACACAAAAATAATTTTATTTAATATATTAAAGCACAGCAAAACCATTAATACACAGCATAATTTTCATTTGTGTTCCAAATACGTTTCTAGACTGTGTTACTAATCATTCCAAGCCCTCCAAGTGGACCGACTTTAGGCATTCCGAGATAGATCTATTCAGGCACTGCAAAGCACCTGGGAAAAAACTTTCCTCTTATTAGCCAAGAAACACAAAATACCCACCAAACGCAAACTGAAACATTTAAGCATTTTCTAGGCTTTTGATTAAAACACTAAAAACTGGAGAAGAAACACTCGAGTGCCTCCTTACTCTAAAAAAGCTAATTGTGCACTACAAAAATTAAATTTAGACATCGCCTTATCACTTAACCCACTAGGTCTTCTCTCATCTTTTTGATAACACGTGACAACTTTCTCCCAATCTCCTAAATTACAAAAGCACATCTATTTCCCTCTCCAGCATAAAATTATTTTTTTTTAGCTTTCTGTTTTACTCTCCTGTAGGCAAAGCCTTTGTAAATTTAAAAACTAAATCTGGAGTTGGATTAAGTTTTTTAAGAATGCAACATTTGTCTTTACATGTTTACACATACACGTTTACACATGCATTCATTCGCCACCATTAACTCAAATACCTATTTCTTAACAAGGCCAACATATGTCTCAGCACATACAACGTATCAGTCCATTCAAAAATGTATATGCCTCTCAGCATCTGCTCCGGCATAAACACTCAGCTGATCTCAGTCAAATACTCTCATTAAGTGTCACAGAGAAAAAAGCACTGCAACATGTAAAAAGTCCTGATGGATTCCCATCATGCTCACAATACCAGCATCACATTAGATAGGAAAATACATTTGTGGACAAATCATAAAACATAATAAAATACAATGAATTTTCTTTCCAGTGTTGTTGATAATCTCTACTGCCATAAGATTTCTAAAATAGGCTTTTTAATCAAGCAATAGTCTTCCTTGTTGCGCAAGACTCAATTTTTAGCTCCCATGACTGCCACAAATTCCACTTCAGCAGCATAGAAACCAATAATCCAGGACTCTTAAAAGAAAAAAAACCCCTCCTATTCCATAGAATCCATACTGCAGAGGAATAAATCTGACAAAACAAAGTCAACAAGAAGGAAGGTAACAGAGTCAAGTTTAGCTTGTCTTACCTTGTTCATAGCTCCAGGCTGCGGTCCTCTCAGTCCAGCCTGTCCTCCCATCTGCGGAGAGCCTTGTTGCAGTGTCTCGGCCAACAAGTTCCCAGCAGTACCCATTCCTGGGTTTGGGTATGGCATATTAGGTCGCCCTCTGCCTGCTCCAATTGAACCGTTCATGACTTGCCCCTGCATCATCCCTTGTCCATTGCCTGCTGCCAACATCCCAGGATTCATGCCAGCATTCATCCCTGTGTTCATTCCCATGCCAGGCTGATTAACTGGACTGTTTACTGTTGGCATCATTCCTGCTGTGGATTGGGCTGAAGGACCCTGGTTTGGTCCACTTGCACCCATTGCCATATTGGGAGAAGTCAACCCAGCCTGTGCCATGGGGCTTTTCACCATGCTGTTTAACATTCCCATTCCAGGACTGTTTTGTTGGGTTTGACTGGCCATGCCCTGGCCAGGGCCACCAACCCCCATATTGAGATTTGGGGAGCTACCAGCCCGTAAAAGTTCAGACAGCTGCTTGTGTTTAGAGGCAGCATCTTGTGCCAGGCCAAGGCTGGTCTGCAGCTGATTAATGTCACCACCATTGGTGAGTCCCAGTTCTGTGGAGCTGATCAGTTCATCTGGCAAGTCATGTTCCAGATCAAAGAGTGATCCAAAATCTGAAAAACAAAAGAAATTTTATAGGAGGTCAGAGCAATCAGTAGTGTCTTGGAAGAGAAATCTTGTTTATTAGTTTGCGGCATTTTTATTTCAAGTAGCAAAACTTCACTTTGCATGTTCCAGCAAAATTCCTGTATCAGTCATTACTGAAAACTATCCAATTTATCATGATAAAAGTAATTTCTAAACTTTGCAGAGTCTAAACTAGAGAAGACCATTCTACTTTACTCTCCTTCAACAGTTTGTGCTGAAAAATTCCTGGGTATCTCAAACTATGACATCTCAACTTGAGAAATTTGACAACCAAGGAGAGAAAAAAACTGTATTAAAAAAAATCCCCCAGAGTTAGCCAATGGAATTAGAAAACAATTATTACAAAGAATTAAAAGGTTGATGGGAAAATACTGCCCTTCATTTTTAATTTTCACTGTACTCCCTTGCTTTTGGAACAGGCATAACTAAAATAGTTTCAAAAAAATGTTTACTATTTATAAAATAATAAATAGAGGTTAGGTTGTGAGGGGTTTGTTTATTTGTAGGTTTTTTTGTTGTTAGGTGTTGGGTTTTTTCTTTTAAAGCTTCCACATCCAGTCATTCCCAGCATATAATCGCAAAATTCCATTGAACTTCACTGGACAGCCAGTATCTTCCCACAATGAACACTGTCAGAAATCAATCAAAGCAACTCTCCTGGTCATGAAGCTGTGAGAAAACACTAGGATGAAAAAACAAATTCACATCTCAAGAGCCCATGCAAAGCAATTTCCAAGGTGACCAAGCAGAAGAAGATTACTATTTGGGATAGATAGATAGATACAAGAATATTACACAGTACCCAGAACCAATTTGCTCAAGAAAACAAGAAGTTCTTATGTCTGTAAAAGCAGCATGCACCTTGATCTACATATCTAACCTACAGTAGCAAAACCAAAAATAACCTAGAAAGTTTATGGCTAAGAGCTGAGCCACTATATGACGTAGTTACACACAACTAGGCTGTAAAGCTTAATATTTGGAATCTGAAAATACCTAGTTACAGAGGGTTTTTTTTTAAATTTAACTATTGGAAAAATTCCAGCACCATTTCTGCCAGAAAGGTGATTTCATGGATGCTCTGTAGGAGGTAGTGCATTGCATTTTCAAAAGCTTCAGATAATGAGTAGTATCTTCGGTCACTGTCTCTATCTCAGCAACTGCATTTAAAAGGAAATGTCAATTACACTGAACTCTAGAGAGGCTGGCAAGAAGACTTGGTTCAAATATTAATGGAAAAAGACTACAGTTAAGCAGCGTGTAACTCATCAGCATTAGAAATCTGTTCAAAATGCCTCACACGGTATGATACTTAAACTGTCAAACTCCAGTACTAACAGGGTTTCTACAACTTCACAACTGTTATCACAGATAAGATCATGACTTAAGAATTCTGAAAATATGGTATGATGTTGGCAAGAATGCAGGTATACCACAACAGAAGAGATTTTATAACTCTATTTATATATTATCATAGAATCGTATTCTTCATTACTGCAAAGCAGCAGAGACAGGATGAAAATTTCCACTTAAGAACTATGTTTTAAACTATTAAAATCAGTTAGCCCGTTCTTCATTAACGTAAATCTTGTGCTAAAAGCTATGCTTTGCAACACATATGAAGGACTGATCTTTCATTTGTATTGCTGGTGTTCTTCAGTATGTCTGGTATTTCTGAAGATTTAGAAGTGAAAGGAGAATAAAGCTTTGTCCAAGTTCTCCTCCATTTAAAATGAAGAATTTAGAGTTTTTCGTCAGTAGACTTAGCTCAATATACACACTCCTTTCTCCACCCCCAAAAAACTCCAGCCTTACAATGCTCAGCAGTTAGCTTAAGAATTAAATATTGATGAACGTGGCAATAGTTGCAGTGGAAGAGATCCTCAAGTTAAAGAGGAGATCAAGGAAATGGAGAAAGCAGTCAAAAAATACACAATAGTTCAAAATAGCTTCAACGGGCATCTTAAGGTGCCTGTCAGGACACCTTTAACAGGCAAATGTTGAAGCACTACATCCAGAAAACACCCTGCCTGATAACCTGACAAACAGCCCAGGAGTGAGGAAGGATTTAAAAAAAAAACAACCAAACTTATTAGTAATTCACAAGTTAGTCTGCTGCCTAGAAAAAAAAATAAAAATCTACTTAATGATGAACAAACAAAACTGAAAATGAAAGTTAAGTGTCTGGGAAGAACATGAGCCAGGACAAACCCTGTACCTGCAGTATAACCATAATGCAGCACACAGCAACCTCCCACCTGCAAACCGGGGAAACAGCTGCCAAGGCAAAGATGCCCAAACAGCTCAAAGGCCAGTTTTGTGATTGATTGTAGATGGGGAAAAAAAAAAAAGTTCTGCTCTTGAATAGACACAGCTTCTAGGACAGGGAGAGTCCCAAAAGAAAAATCCCCCCTTCACCTTTCTTGAGATCAGCCCATTGCACATTAAGCCTTTTACAAAACCACCTGGAAAGCGATCAGTAAATGTCTAAATATGAAGAACCAACACAGACCCATTCCATATATAACACTGCAAAGGGGCAGTGCAATTCTTGTTTTGGGAGACAAAAGATTTGCTTATCTTTCATCACAAAAAAACATTAATCTGCTTCTCTGAAGAACTCATTCTTTTTTGAATTCCCCATCCTCATAAATGAGAAGATAATTCCAGCTTTAAGTCTTACTTGCTCGTATCTAATGGATATCTGAGCTCCTTGGCCTGGTCATTCTATGCCACCCATGAACAGGAAGAAAAATGTCATAGAAAACACCAAGTATTTTTAACTCTTTTTACTAATATCTCAAAACACAACAAATCAACAGCTGCATTTAAAAAAAACTCAACAACCTAAATGGTGAGATAATCCAAATCAGATTAGTTCTTTTCTTCAAAAAAACGTAACCATTCTTTCCACATAGAACTTGTAAAGATTTTTTAATCCTAGAGAATGCACAACAGAAGACTCATCATTAAAGATTATCAGCTTCGAGCCAAAATCATAAGCAGTAACTATTAATAATGCAATATTCTGGTGTGAGTTTGTTCTTACGTCTTTTCCAAAAACAAAACTTCAAAGTCTTCTTCAGCCAGTAAACAACAAAACTAGAAAAACTTTCAGTTCTCTGGTCAACTATGAAAATTACATTTTTAGTCAACTGCTAGGAGGCAGAAATTTTCAGATAGAGGACTGAAACACTAACAGTCTCAAAAGACCACATGAAGATCAATAAGACTTTGTGTATCCAGCAATAGTTGCAATCCATTTCAGAGTCTTTTACATATAATATGTATCCTGAAGGCCACTGTAGAGAGTTCTACCTACAACCAATCCAAAAACTCACAAGGCTGGGCCAGACAGCTCAGACTATGTGAAAATAATAGTACCCACACTCACACAAGAGCCAAAGGCATAGCTCAAGACAATGGTGACAATAAATAGACAAGACAATAAATATCCAGTGAACTGATTGACTTGCCAGTACACTGAGTCCACTGTTAGCCTTGCAATCTGTTTCACCAAGGATACATGCAAAGATTTCTTACTAATAAAATAAAACTTGTGGGAAGGGAAAGGCAGAAGATTAGCCCTGCAAAGGTTTGTCTACCTGATTCATAACCACCAGAGATCTTAGGGTATAATCAGACACAGAAAAATTGAGATGTACCAAAACAGACAATACCTAACCTAAGAGCTCAAAAATATCCAATTATGTGGAGGAAGTGACTGGTAGAGCTAAATCTTGATCTCAACAGAGTGGCACAAAGATATTCCACATTATGTTATTTGTGTATCAGTGTATTTCTCTCCATAGATAACAAGAAGATACAAAATTTACTGCTACTGCCACCTAAGATTCAAAGGAAAAAAACAGGAAAGTACCTCCACAAAACAACATCTAAGCAACTGATCAGGAAGTCTTAACCTGAGGGAGTCTCAACATGCAAAGGCATATAATTATTCATCTTAGGAACTGTACCACCACAGAACACTCAAGCAAGTCTTTTTTTGTAGAGTCAAGAAACTGGCCTGACTTGCCCTGGCTATGTTAAATCTGTAGTGAGAAACTGGGTCAAAAAAGACAGTAGGATGGAGCAGGTCCATTTCTTTCAATGGCAGTCGAGTTAGACTGGATTAAGTAATATGAACTGCACCCTAAACTGTGAGAAAGCAACTTCAAAAATCAGTATGCTAACTTGGATTGCATACTGTGAGTTATTTTCTTAGCTTTGGACCCTACTTCTCAGAAGTAATGCCTTTAAGAGTGTCTGATCTGCAAGATGTAAGGAAACTGCCACCTGGGTTGGAAACCCACAAGGCACCAAAATGGACTTTAAACCAGTACAGATTCAGAGAGAGCAATCAAATTCCTTATGTCAATAAGACATAGATGCCTTATCAAGTGATCAATTTTCAAATAAGTTATTTCAAGCTGGTGTTACTGCAAGAGCATTCTGGCAGCACCAGGGATGTAACAGCTCTCAAAGCATGCAAGGCAAGGTAGAG
This sequence comes from Tringa solitaria, assembly GCA_026413425.1. Classification (NCBI taxonomy): domain Eukaryota; kingdom Metazoa; phylum Chordata; class Aves; order Charadriiformes; family Scolopacidae; genus Tringa; species Tringa solitaria. The sequence continues at coordinate 54,001,207 of JAOXJM010000001.1, forward strand.
ATTTCTGACAACACTTAAACACAAGGAAAATATATCCAAAGAAATCAGCATGTGGGTTCAAGTGGCACATGCTAGTTTCTCTTGTAGACTTTCGAGCCTATAGTCCTGATTCAGTCATTTTTCTCATTTCTGGATTAAAACAACAGACCTCTATTCACCTTTCAGAATAAAACAGGTATTTATATCAATATGGAGATGATGTGGCTCTGGTGAACAGGCTGCAATGAGTAACACTAGTTTTCTAAAAACTTGCTCACATGCTACATGTGAGTAAAGCGTTGCTGCTATTATGTGTACTGGATCCCCAGACTCAAGATGTTAAAAGCATTTAGTCTCAAAGAAGAGTTGGTATATTCAAAGAAACAGCATCACGTGTGAACAGTGATACCTGAAGAACCCTCTGTGTCAAACATGTAAAACAACCTACTCCAGTGCTTACCTCGTTCCTGATCTTACAGAGGTAAGAGACTTTACAGTTCCTGTCCCTGCATCCCATTTATTATATTATATTCTGAACACAGACATATCAAATTAGAAAGCTGCTGAACAGTCACCTTTTTGCACAAATGTTTCTGGGCTCCAGAAATCTATCAGTGGATCAAATTATATCATAGTTGTTAGGTTCACAATGAAACAAGTGGACAAGGCTTAATACAGGGCACTGAATACAAAGCGTGCATGTGACAGGGTTGACAGGAACCACAGATGATGTTGGACTATGCAGAAAACATGATACCTTTCAGACCAAGAATAACAATAAGCTGCTGGGGTCAGTATCTTCCCTGCACGGCGACATGAAAGCTATCCAGGAATCGAACAGGGCCGAGATGTAACAGAGAAAGCACCCAGAGGATAGAACCAATATTCCAGAGAAACCAGCCTTTCAAGCTTGCAGTCAACAAGCACCAGCATTACAGGAGCCTTACAGGCCCTGAAATGTATTACCTGAAATGCCCTAAAAAGAAGCCAGAACTCAAAACATAAAAATAAAAAAAAGGCATAACAAGATAAGGAGACACTCTCACAAAATGATTCCTAGTTATCCAGGAAAACGCAGAAGGTGAAGCACAGACTTGAAACAAAGTGCTAATAAAGGAAGTCATCATCTCCCAAAGCCTCTGTAATGGCAGAAAATTAAACTGGACATGTTCAGACAATTTTATTGGGGGAAAAAAAAAAAAAACCAACCAACAAGTCTGAGAAAGAGGCAAAAACTCTAGGATTCCTACCAGGTGGGTGTGAGAAAACTTTGCTACACAGCATTTTGAAGATCAGACTTATATTTCCCATTAAAGTCCATCAAGGAAAAGGCTTTTCATGTAGATCCCCTATGAAGCCACAATTACCCAATGGTAACAAACTCTGCCAAACCGTTTTTTCTAACTTAAAATGTAGACTTAATTTAATCTACTAGTTTGACGCAAAACCAAGGGCAAAAAAATTCAACATCAGCCTAAAATATTAAGGTCTAGATTCATCATTACAACTACTGCTTCCAAAATCCCTCTACAGCACATCAGTCCCTATATAACCCTAATCGTCACTCACTCCCAAAGCGGAACTATGATGCAGAAGCCTTCACTATCACTTACACAACAGCAACTGGGAATTCTGATTCTGTATTGCGCTATTTGGGTAACAAAACCTTCAGCACCAGGCTTCAATATTAATTCTGTTCCCTGCAAGGAACTGGGAAGCACCGCCTCCTCCTTCCTTCCCCTCTAATCCAGGAAAGACCTGAATTTGTTCATTACATAGAGGTAATTTGAAGTAAGACTGCAAACAATACAAGCAGAAAACACATCTAAAAAGGACATACTGAAAACCTCTGGAGGACAACAAATGCAGTGGCACAAAACAAGTTAGCACATCATGGTAGCGTACAACTTCAGGTCCAGATTTTTTAAAAACAACCAAATGTTTGTTGGCCAAAGTCCAAATCACCATTTAGAATGCACATGATAACCACATAGAAACGTAAGTATTTTACAAGTGCAAACAAACAAACAAATCATTCTACAGAAGCAATAACTATCATTTAACATCTACTGAAGTCCTAAAATTAGGACCTCACTCGACATTTTTTAAGTTATCCTAATTCCTATTCAAACAGTGGTGTCAAACACATCAATTCTTGCTTAAGGAAAAAAAGTCCCAGTTTTGCAAAGTCTCAATAATCTGCAAATTTAAGTCATACTTGTCCCAAACTAGTATCAACAGAAACAGTAATTTTAGTAGATGCTGGTTGATGCATTTTTTTCCAAGTTCAGAAGAAAACTGTATTTAAAACAAACTATTCTCATTTTCATTATCATATTCAAAGTTCTTCAAATTTAGAAGATTTAGAGATACAGATGATAGCAGGCATCGACCACTGAAAACCATAGTGAAAATTCAATGGTTATGGTTCTAGAATATGGACTTTTAGCTGTTCCAGGGAAACAGAAATGGTGCAATCATATGGAAAAGACTGGGTGCAAGAATCAAGACAGGGTATGTTTAATGTTTTCACATCACTTAAGTGGGAATTTCAGAGACCTGTGTATCTGCTCGTTCACACTGCTACCTAACACAATCCAAAGTTACTAGTGCTGCCATCACTGATGATCTAATAAGATGAAGTTTTGACATTTTAATTTCAAAATGCTGAAGTCAGACATTTAATAGTTTCCTTGTGAACATGTGCCTATTTGCATAAATTTCATTGGGCTACCTTTAACTTTAGTGAAAAAAAAAAAAAAAAGTCTCTAAATTAGTATTCTTATTCCCAAGACTATCCTGTGTATGCCACTGAAATTCCCATAAGACCACCTTAAGTTACCTACAGTTGGTCTGTGGTACCATTAAATAGTAAGAATAGCATTTCAGCTGGGAGTCTGATGAATTGTGGAACACTGCGCCCACAAGTCTGGAACGTTAGAGCTGCCTTGCTGGTCTGCTATGTTGGTGGGCAACAAATGGGTAGGTGTGGATAGGAAGGAAACACCCATATGTGCACAAACACACTGAATCAGGTTCATTTTAGAAGTGATTACAAACCAGTTTCAAGAAAAAAGTAAAGTTTATTTCATTGTCAAGTTAACGAAGACTTTGAAATGATGCAATCTGCATATACAATTACCAGAAAGTCAAGTCAGTTTTCTGAGTATTACTGACTTGAGTTCATTCAACATTACTCCTGAGTAAAATCAAAAAGCAATGCTGAATTTACGTATAAGAAAATATACAAGTAAACAAAAAACAAGTCAGCAGATCAGACTTCTTTATCTTAAACCAGTAATTCCCCAGAGCTCCTGAAATTATATTCAGGAATACGTAAAAGGCAGTTCAGCTTCAGCAGAATTTGTACTGAGCACGCCATACACTGGTATTTTGCAAGAGTTTTATTTTTTATTATAATTCTAAAAAAAAAAAAGTTTATGTTGTAAGAGAGATTATCTATTCACTTGTATTTGGGAGTTCTACAAAGCAAGGAACAGTAAATCATGATCCTGCAAGCAAACATTTACAGTACAAAACTCTACTTACACCTCTTATGCAGAAGGAACAGAGGTGCAGTACAGAGGTATTTCACATCATCAGATGAAAAAAGCAAAATCTTTCTCTGCTCCATCTCACAACCACCAACAATAATAACCTAAGGCTGCTTTTAAAGGTCCTGTACTTAACTTTTTAATGAAAATCCTAGTTTGAACCACAATCTCATCTCCTTGCTGCTCCTGTAAACACAACTGACATCGTCAACGAAACCACAAGTAACTAGGATTTGATTTCATCAGAATCCAACACTCCCTTTTCTGATTTCCTTCAAAAAGTTTTGAAAGAAATGGGAGCTTCAAGAAGAATACAGCACATCAAGTTTTTAAGAGAACTTTAAATACATTCATAAGCCAATCCATTTTAAGGAAACGTTGCTATTTCGGAAGAGAACAGAGTCACATTGTCAGATGCGCCACTGCTCAGGGAGAGAAGATTTCTGTGAATTACCCTAGTTCAAGTTCTACTTGAAGTTCTACAGATTCAATGTAACCACGGAAGTTTTTTTGTCAGTGCACACAACCATATGCAGAGACAGATGTATTTTACTTCAGCCTGCTGCTACAGTTTAAGTAAAGACAGAAAAGCCAAATCCTTGGAGACAGGTGTGCATTGTTTATCTGTCAGTGAAATCTACACAGCAAAATTACTCCATTTGTCAAATAATAAATCTAAATGACTTTTGGCCAAGCCCTCTCAGAGGGGGCACCAGTTCGGGTGACGGGAAAGGTTAAAGCACTATCATTACGTTGCTGGAACAAGCACTGAAAGGCTGCTCCTGTTAAAGCGCTAAGCAAGACCCTGAGGTGACACACTGGAGATAATCAAGCAGCCTACAGAGAAGATGCAAGAAACACACACTAAATCATGCAAAACTAAAATCTAATACTACATAATCTTATGAATCCCACATCTCCTAAAAATGTACACTAAACCCTAGAGTCCGCTAGACCCTTCCGCGATAAACTTCATGTTCTTCAAATACACAACTCACCAATGACCTGAACTAGGGACCCTCTAGAACAAATCCAAACCCTGCTCCAAGACCATGAGGTACAACACGCAAAAGTTAGTAGGGTTTTTTTGTTTGGTTGGTTTTTTACATCTGGCATTTAAGTTCACCAACCAAAGGTTTCCCCTTTGATATCAAACTTGTGAATCTGTATTTTTAAATTGCAACTGTAAACGGGTTTTCTAGTCTCAAAGGTTTTTTATTTGCAAATGCTCAAGATTCAATTTTACATCACGATACATTCAGTCCTCATGTTGAAGTGGATATTTCATTTTTAAAAAAATAGGTACTTTTCTAACACTGCTCAGAAAAAGTACATACTTATGGCAAAGGCACACACAATCCACTGGGAGAAAGGGGGAAAAAAAAAAAATCAGAGATTTATCAGTTCTGAAATCTACAAGGTTCAAAAGTCTGCAAGATTTTCTCAAGTTACTAAGCACCATATGAATGGCTGCTTTACTTTTTAAAATAAAAAACTTGCACACTTAAGTTCTCTTAATTGAAGTTTATTCCTAATGCAGTTACTTTGAGAACATACCTCACTACAAGGCAAAGATGCCCATTTTTGCCCCACAAGCATCCACCACTGCAATATCTGATTTACAGTACATCCAATCCATCAAACCACATTTTAAAGCTACTCTCATAACTAATACTTAAGGGGGAAAAAAAAAAAAAGAGAAGTGGCTCAACAAGAAGGAATAAAAATATTTTACTGATGGCTGTAAGTTAAACATAACTAATGACTTGGTCTTAAACATTAGCCAGAAAAGAAATTTGTGTAAAGTATTTAGTTTTAAAAGTAGTATATAGAAACATTAGGAGGAAAAAAAACCACCACAGCTGTCTGAAAACAGAACAGAAAACTCGACATATGCCTCTGGAAAAGGCAGTAAGACTAGATTACTATGATTCATTTTGAGCAAAGAAATGTCCTGGTAAATTTGGAACAAATGAAAGATGACTATCAGTCAAAACTGCAGTAGTCCGGGTGAGAAGTTTTGTTACAAATCTTAGACCTTTGATGTAAGGGAGAGTAAAGTTTTAAAGGTCAGAAGCCGTTCCTAAAAAAAAAGGAACATACAAACTTTACGAAAGACAGGTCCTGAAAGGGAGACTGAAGATGCACTATCACTCAGAAAACATGACTTTTGGATATGGTAAACTGAAGGATATTAAGTCACACACCACAAATATGTACATTGATCTCCGATATAACACACATGCCAACTAATTGTAGAAAACTGACTTGCAATGTTACAGCAAGCCAGAAACTCTAAGCACTTAAAATCCTATTTTCGGATCTAGCAATCCAGAGACATGATACCACACAACCATGCTGCAGCAAAAAGTATACTCCGCTTTTATTCCTTGATGAAACACAGCAGTTCTGAACCCAGAGCCTGAAAAGCTTTCCTAGTTCACAGAAGATGGGTTATTTCTAAGGAGGGGGGGGGGGGGGGGGGGG
>JAOXJM010000001.1:54012565-54023010 GCA_026413425.1 Tringa solitaria
GGGGGGGGTGGGGCGGGACGGCGCAGGCAGCGCGGGGGCCGAGCGCAGGCTCCCTACTGCCCCTGCCTGGCGCTCGGCGGCGGCCCGGCGGCGGCCGCTCCTCAGGCGTGTGTGGCGGAGCGGGCCGAAGCGGGGGCGGAAGGGAGAGGGGGAGAGAAAGAAGCCGGGGAAAAAGAGAAGAGAGAAAAGGAGAGAGAAGGGACGGGCAGGCTGGCGCGGAGGGGTGGGGTAGGGTTGGGGCGGGGGGGGGCGTCTCGGCTCCTCGCTTCTCTCCCCGTCCCCTGGCCGGGCCCCTGGGTCTCTCTGCGTTGCCCTCCCCCTGGCTCGCCCCGTCCGGCTCGGCCTCTGGCTCCCTCCCTCAGTCGCTCACACACAAACAAAATGGCGGCTGTTGTTTCTTCACTCTCCCGAGTCCTCGGAGGGAAGCGAGCGGCGGCGGCGGCGGCCGGAAATGAGCCAAGAGAAAAAGGGGGCGGGGCCAGGCCTCGGGGCGGGGCCCGGCGGCGCTGGCGCACACAATGGAACGCGGGGAGGGGGAGTAGGGACCGCCTCGCCGCCGTCACGAGACCGCGCCCGCCCAATCAGCGCCCGCCGGGCTCTTCCGCAAACTCCCCCTGGCTCCGCCCCTTAAAGGCGCAGTGGCGTTTTTATATTTAAAAAAAAAAAAAAAGGACTCCTTCTCTCTCCTCCCCTCACGCTCTTTTCTGTCGGCCGAAAAGTACGCGGCGGCTCGGCCGTAACCTGCGGCCCAGGGCGGGCAGGGAGGCGGCTCCCCCCGCCGCGCTGCCCGGTAGCCACGGGCCCGGCCCGGCCGGGTTGGGTTGAAGGGGCCCTTCACGGGTGTCGGCCCCCGGGGTGCCGGCGGGCGGGGCCCTGCTGCCGCCGGTGGCGGGCCTTGCTGCGCCACAGACATGGCAGCCGGCGGCGGGAGGCAGGCCCCGGGGCGGTGCGGCGGCCGGGCGGGGGTAGGGCCCCTCCCCGGGCGGGGATGGGGAGCAGCGGGCACCCTCCGCCATCCCAAGGCCCGGCGGGGGAGGGGGGCACGAAGGAGATGCATGAAGAGCTGCTCCCCCCACGCAGCTCAGCTCGGGGATGCGGGAGCGGCCGCAGGTTGCCATCGGCGGATTGAAAAATAAAATCCCCACCAAAAAAGGAAAAAAAAAAAAACAAAACCACCAAAAAAACCCAATCAACCCCAAACCCAAAAATCACTTCATGCCAAAAAAAGTAAATAAACCCACAAAACGCACACTTTATGCCAAAAATCCCTGCGCGCGCTGGGGAAGGAGGCGTCGGGTGGTACAATGGCAGCCCCCTCAGAAGACACCGGCTCCTGGGACTGGCCCCAGGTGGGGACAGGACACCAAAGCTGCCGGGGTCCTCCATGAGCTTCAGGAGGGTGGCCAACCCGCCAGGAGCATCCCTCAAACCTGTAAAGGGCTCATCGGCAAGGAAATACCCCATCCTGACTCTCCCCTTTGGCACGTTGGGGCTCTTTGGGGCCATAGACCATTGTGGGACAGGAGCAGAAGGGAAACGTGGTCCTGCGGTTTGTTTTTTAATGGAAATATATATTTTTTTTTTCTATTTTCATTTGATCCAAGCAGGGCGCTTGTGGGGATCTCTGCCACCACCCACCCTCATGGCTGGGCTCTCCCTAATCATGTGCCTGAGAACCAAAGGAGGTATTTGGGAAGAGCGTAGCCTAAACACCGGAATAAACACTGCAGGTGATGAGAGAAGGCACGAGCAGAGATTCACAGCCCCGTGAGAGTTATCTACCATCTCCCCCACGTACTCCCACACTGCAGCTTCCCTTGTTTGGGGCTTCATTTCCAGCAAGATCATCCTTGTCTCCCAGACAGAAAAATAGTCTGGAGAGCAGAAAACCTCAGAATTAAAGCTGTCGAGCTAAGAGCATCAAACTTAATACCGTCACCTTAGAAGCGATGTTATGATTCTCACAAGTTTTTTCGCCTCTTATTGCTACTAAATTCCCCAAAATATAAGTCTTGTATTACCTCAATTTATTTATTTGGTCAGATTGACTGTTTCCCTTGCTTGTGAAGCATTTTTTTTTTTTAACACAGCTGAGACTAATTTTAACTTTTTTTTTTTAAAGTCTCCTTAGAATTGAAAGTTGACTGAAATAAGTCTATATAAGGTTTTCAGACTCTCTAGAGGCCCTTAATCCATTGTTCAATCAGGAATTAGTGCCAGCTTTATAAAGACACCAAGGTGCACATTAAACACCCAGATGCTCTTAAAAGTCAGGCCCTTACTAAACAAGGAGTTTGGAGCAAAGCAGATGTTTCAAATAAGAGTTCCGTGACACTAGTTCCTATCTAGAGACTTACTACTACCAATAGTTGCACGTGTGCTTAGTTTTATGTGGCACATAGTTCCAGTGGAGTCGCACTGTACTGCTCACCATAGTAAAACAAAGCGCTTGCTGGAGCACAGCCTGAGAGATAAAAGTTAAAGAACTGGGTAGTGGGTAGTTATTTGCTGGTCCAGAGAACATCGTGTGGACTGGTTAATTTTGTTAAGTACCAGAAAAATCTGACAAACAAAAAGTCCTTTTTTTTTTTTTTTGGGGGGGGGTGCAGATCCCCCTCTGCTCTAGCTACCTGTTTATCTACCCTTCGAATGAGTTCAGGGCAGCGTACCTGAACTGTGGGAAACATAGACCCTTTGGTGAACGCTACCAAACCAACATATATTTTCTGAACATGAATTGCAGATATAAGTAATTAAACAATATATTAGTAAACCCATACCTCTGCCTTACAACCTTCACAACCAATAGAATATCTTAGTTCTTTATATATTAGAAAGGCATATTTAGTAAGATTTCTATACTAGAGACTTAAATGCAAGCTGAAGTATATTAAAAATAAATTTTAAAGAGTGCTGCTTGTGTATTTTTCTGAGAGAGAAGGTCATCTAGAACAAGAGAAGAAGAGAGAAAAAGGAAAACCCAGGAAAACAGGATTAAGATACATCATATATACACATATAAACAAAAAAACCCCCACACATCAGCATCTGTTAATTTTTCTAAAAACACTGCAGTTTTCTTAAACGAACCCATGTACATACACACAACCAACTGTTGCTAAATGCCATCTGCCAAAACAATAACATAAAAAAATTACCAGACAGCAATAATAGAGCACAAAGCATACTAAGAAGCAAATACATAAACCTATACAAATAAAACCAGGAAAGGATTATAGTATTAAAAGTAAAATAAAGCTATTTACCTAACAACTGCTTCTCCTTGCCTCAGTTTCCCCATTCTTACAGCAAGGATAGTGGTATTTATCCCTTAAAAATAATACCCAGAAGAATTAATTAGCTCATTATTGCCAGTAATTACAGCAGTCATTATGTGCTTTGAGATAACTGGATGAAAGTACCATAAGTCTGATTAAAATGAGAATCCGCTCAGGAAGGCAATAAGAAGAGGAATGCAGGGCCTTGAACCTTTATCATGGGATCTCATTTGGCCTGAGTGGGTAGTTACTGACATTTGTAAGCGTGCCCAGCTGCTCTGGGGGCTACCAGGAACAAGATGGGATCCCCTCACCCTGCAAGGGTCGACCTGATGCCCGGAGCTCAGCATCCCAGCCATCAGCGAGATGGGGCAGGAGGAGCAATAAGCGTCTCCCTTGGCTGGGAGGGAGCTGGGGCTGTGGCCTTCCCCTTCCAGCTGCTGGAAGGAGAAGCGGCGTGTGATCTCAAAGTCACCCGACCAACCTCCTCCCCTCCCTAATGCCGCTCGGAAATCGCTTATACTAAATAAAACTTCCCCGCTGCCCTTCTGCGGGATTTGCCCTGTGGCTGCTCAAGTGTCTCTGAAAGAGGGTGGCTCGTGGGATGGGGGGCAGGACACAGGGATGGGGCACTCCCATCTTCTCAGCCCTGTTTCTGCCTGCAGTTTCCAACTGTATTATCTTTTTTTTTTCTGTATTATATTTTTGGTTTTGGTTCCCCCCCCCCGAGCTTTCCAGGGCCACTGCCTGTGTCTGGCAGGTAATTTCTCCTGTTCCCCAGCTGCCTTCCACCTCTGCAGCTCTCTGCTCGCACAGCACCGCTCCCGGGAGCCAAGGAGGAATGAATCCCTTTCTTCACACCAGCAAGGAGATCTGAGTGTGGAGGGTCCTTCCCAGCGCAGGTCAGAGGGGCGAGGAGATGATTTAAGGCTGCAATTTTTGCAAGTAATGCCAGGGCGCAGCTATATTTCTGGAAAGCAAGAGCCAGCTGTGCCGGCGCAGAGAACATCGCTCAGTGCGGCGTCAACATTAAAACCCAGCAGCGTTTTGATACGAGACAAATTTTATTAAAACCATAAGAAGTAACCGTCCAATAGCTGGTTCTTGCATCTAGCGTATACATAAAAGAAAGGGCTGGCTTTCTGACAGCAAGCAAAATGCTTTCAGCCCTCAGCCCCAGAAACGCAGGCTTCCTCAGTCACACAGTTTTCAATAGCTGCAAACGCAGAGTTATGTTGCTAAATGTTAAGGGCTCAGCTGTTTACCAGAAGAATGTTTCCTCCCTGGAACACATGGTTTTGCTTAAAAGAAGTTCTCCAAAAAAGCCCACTTTATTTCATTAGCGGATGCAACATTATAGTCCTAACAAACATGCCGTGCAGCCCTTGCAAGAATGAAATAGAAAAAGGCGACAAAAGTTGACCTCTCCATTTAAGAGAGGGGCAGAGGTACACTCTGCCTAGGAAATACCGCAGCTTCGAGGTCTGGTGGTCCAAAGCTGAATCTTGTGCTCTGAAATGTATGTATCCTCATACACTGTTTTCATATTCCGGTTCACATTAAAAAGCACGAATGTGGAAGAGGAGCGAGAGGCTTGCGCGCTCCCCCACCTTCGCCAAGGGCTGGCCAAATCACTGCCTGTCTCTTCCCAGGCTCAGCTGTCCCCCCTCTAACAGGCAGTTGGTGCTGCTCCCCCCTTACAGAAAGCACATCTGAATCATTAAATGAAAACGTAGTACTCTCATCTTCTCAATAAAATTACACCGAAATTAATGCGTTTACATCAGCAGTTGATTTATCCCAGAGTGCTAGGGGGATACAAGCAAGAGGTTCTAGAGTGAAAGAATTATATTGTTAATTAAGAGCCCTTGAACTTGCCATGTGCTTTGAGCTTGTGGAAGGTGAAAGGATGGCAAATTCCTGAACAACTCGGTCAGCTCAGCACTATATTTACAATGATCTGCTAAAAATGATCATTGTGCGATGGAGCTCAAGCTAACACGGGAAATCTGTGCTGAAAGAATTACACTTACTGTAACGACCCAGAGGAAGCATGCTGTTCACATTCCTCTTACTTCTTTTGACTCTGGTATCCAATGGGAAAGTTCTTGATAAGCTTTATTGCACTGCAGAAGGTATAAACAATGCACTTTGAAATCTGCCGAGCTTAAATCCAAAACTTATCTTCTCATTTGTTTCCTGAATTGCCCCACAGATACAAATCCACTGTCCGCACATGCTTATAAAGAACAAAATACATTTATTTCTGTTATAGATCCCCTCCTTTGCTGTTTTTTTCATGTAGTGTTCCTTAATTCAGATATTTTTTTTTACATGCTACAACATTCTTATGTACGCTGAATTGCGATGTGTTGTTTGATGTCTGTAATCAAAATGCAAAGAGGGAAAAAGTAACATTTTTTTCTGATTTATTAGTTTTCATGCTTCAAGATATAAAGTGATTCCTTCAATGGGGTCAGGCAGGAATTTACTCTGCGGCAGAGAAATATACTGAATTGAGAGGTTTTCAGTACAGAGGGTATTGGCCTTCTGATGGAGCTAATGGGACCCTGTTGTTCACGGGATAATACACTTAGTTAATCAACACAATCTGAGCTGTTTTTACAGTTGCCATGGAAGAAAAGTGTTCCACAGGAAATATAGGTCTGTTTACTTCTTTTTTCTTTTTTCTTTTTTTCTGCTTTTCTCTAAAAAGTTCTTGTACTTTCTTGGCTTTTTGGCATGCTAGAAAAGGCAATGCCTTCATGAGTGCTTTTCTTCTACATGCAGATAAAAGTCAATTATTAACCACAAACACCAAAAGCCAATTGATTCTAACGCGACGACTCTGTGTAAAACAATAGGGTTAATCCTCAGTTCCTTACCTTCCTAAATTGGATGGGTTTATCACTTCTCTTCCCAGAAGTTCCCTTGCGACCCCTCACGTTTCAGCACCCATGAGGTTTTTTTTCCTCTTGGTCTCTCCTAGCAAGGGATGATGACATCAGGCAGCCCTGGAATTTCTGTTCGCATCCTCTGACCTGTACGAGAGACCTGGGAGTCTCAGAGAAGCGAGCATCAGCCCCTGATGGTGCTACACTATTAAAAGCCACCAGGAGAGCAGCAAGAAGGCAGAAGCTGTAGCGGCCCCCGGCAGCACGCTTTTCCTCCTGGTGCTCTCACAGAGCCTGAAACCAGCAGGGCTGGTTTAAGAGCTGATTTGTGATATTTACTGCAACCTCTTTTGCCGCCTCAGATGCCTTCCCTTTGATCTCGAGACAGGCATGTGAGGGGGATGCCACAGCACACCCTGGATTAAAGACACGGAGGTGGACACAAACAGCCCGTGGGTGGGATGCCAGGGGAGGGCCGGTTGCCGGGTCCGGCGCAGGCACGGCAGTAAGCGTGCGACCACCTGAAAGTAAAGCTGAAAACTTTTGAGACGGCTCGACTGGTCATTAAAAAACACTGGCAGGTTCCCGTGAGAAGTGAAGGTTGTGGTTGGCACAATATTTTGGCAGCAAGGACTTGTTTATCTTTCATTAGAGCTGAAGAAGCATTTAGGTAACTTCTCCGGGAACACAGAGAGCTTTTCTAGTGATCAGAAAAGTAACAGTTTCAAGGCTGATGTTGCTCCTCTTTTGTCAATGTTTATATGACTGCAGATTTGTTGCTGTTTAAGAAGCCACTTCAAGAAAGCCAAACACAAAGCATGAGATGTGGCATCACGAAATGACAGCACGTTTGATTCTTTTATCACCATATGTGTGATGAGTAAATGTTTGTGCAAGCATTTGGGCCCCATACAGAGGGGCTTGGCCATGGCTATTCTGCATGGTGCTGCAGGGCCAAGCCCCAGGAGAAGCTTCCCTGGGTGACCAGGGCACTGAGCTCCCCTGGGCAGAGAAAAATTAGTTGTCCCAGCAGGAGGAAGAAGGTTTGTAACATCAACCCCACAACAAATCCTTGTGGTACAAACCACCCCCTGCTTCCACGGCTGCTGCTCTGCCCAGTGAGCGTTGGCCCTGTGTTTGGGAAGGAACAGAGGGGACCATGCCTGGCCAGGCTGGACCTGCTCCCGCTGTGCCTGCCACCTGCCTCCCGGGGGACATCTTGGTGGTGGCGTCTCAGACAGCTGCTCCTGCAAAAAAGGACTGGGGAGACACGAAACTTTAAACACGGGAGCGAGTAGGGTAGCAAAAAGTCTGGCGGCTGGATGTGCCGGTTGTCTTGGCAGCTACGCAGGGTTGTGTTTTTTTTTTTTCCTCGCTGCTCTGCTAGATGTAGGCATCTGAATTCCTACTGAAAAGAAACAGAGGTGCCCGAGGCCTCGTGTAATTCTGCAGTTTGCTGCTTCACGTGTCTTCCTGTACGTAAATATATATATGGATATTTCTGTACCTCAGGAGTAGTGGGTTTTTTGGGGGGTATTCAAGCCACCCTGGCATATTTAGCCCCTGCAAGAAAAATCTTTTAAAATTATTTGCACCGAGGTAAGCGTGTCTCTATTTGCAGGGGAGCCGCACCAGCTGCCAGCAGGTGAGACACGTGTGGAAGGTGCCCCGTTCCCCTGCGAAGGAGCCGAGCCACGGGCTGACAGCGGTGGCCCGACACTACGGTACGAAGCTGTGCTTGCGCGCGCGTATCCCGCGTCGGTGCGAAACGGGCCTGTGGATTCCTCCGTCCCTCCTGGGTATTTCAATTAAAAGCCGGGGAGGAAGTCCAAGAAAATGCCTAAAATGGCTCGAGTCCTTCCTCACGGTCTGGAAATGGAAGTCAGCGGTGACTAACTCCAGCCCAGCCATCAGACCCCTCCCTCCCCGACTCAGCATCGCTCTGCTCGCTCCCGGCTCCTCTCCTGCCTTTGCAAACAGTCGGCAGTGGAAACGGGGAAGGAGCCGGGCTTCGAGGGCCAGGAGCGCACGAGCGACTGCAGCAGCCACCGTCACCCACCCGTCCTGCTGTCTAACCTAGCCAGAAGTGATTAAAACCTGACAGGGGCAAGTCTTGATTATAAGCAGAGGAGTTGATTTTAAAAGAGGCTGCCACCAAGCCTGGAAACAAAGCCCAGTTAAACCCTGCCGTTGACTTAAATTGGCTTCAAACCAGGCCCCTAACAGCCTCTCCAGTAAAAAAAAAAAAAAAAAAAAAAAAAAGAAAAATAAAAAAAATTGCTTGTTTATAATTTTTTTCAGCCAGTTCAGGCAATGTGTTCCAACCTCCTCACAAAGTTATCAGACAGCAACAGCCATAACAAACAAGATTAACTAACTGAGTGGTCAGGAAAGCTGCATCCCGTACTCAGTCACAGTGTGATGTTCTCCGTAATAGGTATTTTTTTTGCTATTGATTCAGTTATGGCTATGCAGTTAAGCTGAATTTGAAAGCATCAACCCCAAAAGAAGAGTCATCTGGATGTTGGGAGCAGCGGAAGCATGTGTTCTGATGGTGGGTGACTCCACAGCACTGGCCTAGTTCCTTCCCACTCCATTCAGTGTCCCATCCTGAGCCAAGTATGAAGTTTCAGCCCTTCTGCTCTAAATTTCTAACTGTCTTGGTGGAGATATCCAATGGAGAGCCTTTTTTGTGGGATTTCAGCTGCTGTTTTCCTTCCACCACCCATCCATCGCACATCAAAGTCCATTGAGACTTGGTCTTCATGTGGTACCTACCCCACGGGGGTTGTGATGTCTCATGGTATCCAAGAACTATGATAATGCAAAAAATAAAGAACAGGATGGGATGCTTATGATCCCAGTGATGCGTTATTCAAAATCTTACAGTTCAAAATCTCACCTTCTCTTTCGTTTACTTCCGTTGCAGCTCTTTCCCCAAGGATTTTAAAAGAGTCAGAGCACTGTGTGCTTGCTAGTGAAGGCTGAGGGAGGATAAATCAGCCAGTGTGGGGCCCAGGATGCCCTGTCCTCTCCTCTTCAGTGGCGCAGCATGGAGAAAGAGGTCCTCAAAAAGTCTGACCGCTTCTGAGATGAAGCCCAATGCTGCTGGGTGTCTTTGGGAGGTGCCTGGGTGTCTGGAGACCAAATGTGCTTGGAGATGGCTTGATTTACAGGGTGCAGAGGTGAGCTGCCTGCATATGCCTTACCAAAATTTACCATTGCCCTCAAGGTTTGGGACCTCAGTTACTGTTCAAAAGGGTAAATCTACCCTGGATATTCCCTGCAGAGGTGATTAGAAAGGATGAGCAGATGAAAGCACACCTGAGCAAGGCTATCGCTAAACTGATTCATTATTTTCACTAAGCTAATTAAAGGCAGACCAATGAAGTGATCACACCGGCATCGTGATTAAGATCAAATCAATAAATCAATAGATTCAAATGATCAGCCATCAGATTATATATCCGCCTATCAAAGTGATTTGTGAAGTTGCCACTGAAGGAATTACTTAGATTTAATCTTGCCTAGGGAGATTTCGAGGAGCAGGCAGAGTCTTTTCAGGCTAAAACCCCAGCAAGCTTCACAGCAGATGCAGTGACCCCCCTGCTGAAGAAGATAGATCTTCAAAGGCTATAAGGATATCCCCCCTTTGAAAGATGCATCTCTGTCACTACAAAGGGGGATGTAGCCGTCCATTCTTATTTGGATTTTTTGCCAAGCTACATGACCCAGGTCATGCGATAATCTTGTCTTAGCTCTGTTTGGGACACTAATTTGATAGGTATCTCCACGGTTTTCCTTTAACACATCTTCCTTAAACCTTAAGCTTATTTTTAAGCATATTAACATTTATTGTCTGTATATTCCCTGTTTCACAAATGGCCCAGTTTTCCTCCACTGCCAAAGCAAAGGGAGCGGTCAGGGCAAACCTAGCTCCTCCTGAATAACCTTGTTTTCAACTGCAAAGATTGCCACCCTAATTCATTTAAAACTTAACTTTAGTAGCCCTCCAAGGGTATTTTTCCCCACCAACACATCCGTTCATACCAACAGAAAATTGGAAAAACGAGAAGCGAGGGAATCAGTTCATTAAAACAAAGGTAAAAATAAACAGCGTGATTTCATCTGCATCATTCCCTGGGATTTTTCATTCATGTCTGTGTTTCTTCGTTATGCCGAGTTTGGTTTAGTGATGCTGTTGTATTTTGTTTGTTGTGAGGGTGTTTATTTTTGTCAGAGTTAGGTTGATGGTTGGACAAGATGATCTTGA
>JAOXJM010000001.1:54023110-54037760 GCA_026413425.1 Tringa solitaria
CAAGATGATCTTGAAGGTCCCTTCCAACCTGGAAGATTCTGTGATTCTGTGATTCCGAGCACAGCACTGAAGGCTTCCTCCGGGTGCTGAGCCTGAAGCCTCACATGGTCCCGGCGCAGGCTGCTGCCTGCCCAGCCCGGCGAGAGCCTTCGCTTGAGCCCAGTTCCTCTTCCTCTGCCTGGGTTATCCACCGCGAGGCAGAGAGGTGATGTCGGTGTTTTTATTCTGGAGAACGGATTATACAAAAAGAACCGTGTTTCCTGCATCGTTTTCATTTGTATAGGTGTAATTTCTCTTTAGATGGGATTCAGGCTGTACGACTGGTGGGCCACTTGTGGAGCCTGGTGTTTTAGATGGTATCTGTCATCCAGGTCCCTCACAAGTTGTCCCATCAGCAAGTGATCCTCCATTTTACCTAATCTTATCTATCTACCTATCTATCTATCTAGTATAAAGTACACACAGGTATGGGAGGAAGCCTTGTCAGTAAGGCAGATGCCAGTCTCGCAACAGGATAAAGGAAGTATAATGCTGTCAGCAGAAATCAGTTTTCAGAAAACTATCCCGCTCAACATGCTTTCTCCTGAATACATTTTCCTCATGCCAGTTCCTTCTCCAGTGTTGCCAGCAGTCATTAAAGTACTGTAAACTTTTTCATGGAAAAGAATGGGGGAACTAACTTTGAATTTTTTACTTACTCTTATGGCTTCTGATCTAAATCTACAAAACACTGTTGTATTAATCAGTATTTGACCATTAAAGTTTTGTTAGAATTGACTCTAATTTGGGCCTATTTTCATCCCACAGCCTCCAGTCCAAGCAAGGGTCAAAATGTATTTGAATTCCCCATTTGTGGGGGCTCCAGACTTGCTGGTAACCCAGTGAAGGATTTTCACATTTCTTTGTCACCTGTGTGAATTATAGCGTGCCTGAGGTGAAATGGGGGCCTTAAAAATAAAAAATGAAAATGTAAAATAAAAGATGCTCTGGTTCCCCTTTTGCAGAGACAGCACAAATCAGGAGGTGAGCTCTGCACGGTGCTCTGGTAGAAAGCAATTTCCTGATTTAGGGTGATATGTAGCTAAGGATTTTGACTGATCTCATCTATATGTATATTCTGTCTTTCCAAGATGCTATTAGTAAGCATAGTCAAAATTTGAATGTCTTATTTTATTTTATAAAGCCTTTTTTATATTACTTTTAGGGAAAGTTATCTGTGTTACTTGCAGCCTGACACACCTCGGGGTCATCTGCAGGTTTAGCAAACCTAATCTTTCCTCTTCCAGGCAGATAATTTATATGAAAGCCGTGTACAGGCCTGTACCTGGGCTGGATCCTGTCTCACCCTCACTCCATACAGCCTTTCATTTTGAAAATGAATCACTGCTAAGGACCAAAATAGCACGGGGGTTTGCCACCCGTCCTCTACTAGTTTGATCCAGCGAGTTTCTCTGCCTGGTTTAGGAGAGCGTCGCGTGAGACTGTGCCAAAGCCCAGCTGGAGCCGAGCTGCGGCACATCTGGAGCTTCTCCTTCCTCCCCAGAGCCCACTGCTAGTCCGCTTTAGGAGGAAAGTGGGCTGGTTTGGTCTGGCTTGCTCTTGACAAATCCAAGTTGGCTGCTTCTCATCTTGCTGCCATCTTTTAGATGTTTACAAATAAATTGATTATTTGTTCCAGAGAGTTAAAGTTCAGATGACGGGTCTGTGATTCCCTTGGCTCCTCTCATCTTCCCTTTGCTGTTGATAGGAACTCTTTTGCTCTTTTTTAATCTTGGGGTGCCCTGATGTGTCTGTCACAAATTCCCCAAATTAGCCACCTACCATTCTACGGAAATGACAGTCAGTGCTAGGTGAAATTTCTCCTGCACAATGAGATTGAAAACGTATGCCTCATCCAGGTGCTCTCCAACTACTTTCTTCCAAGCTTGCATGTTAGGTGCCCACTCAGCAGCAATATTTTCACTGAAGACCAATGATTAAAAAAAAAAAAAAGTATTAAGCACTTTGAGTTTATTGACATTATGTATCAATAGTATTTGCTATTTATTGAGTAGCAGAGCAACACTTTTCCTTACTCATCTTATTATGATGTGAGATTAAATCATCTGTGAACTGTGCCCCGTGCTGAAGTCAGGGTGTCCAATGCTCTTTTTTCTTAATCAGTGCACAGCAGAGAAGATTGTATGGAGCCAAGCTGGTTCATTCTGGCCTCAGTAATGGATTTTCAATATATTTTTTAAAGTTCTTCTGGGCTCACTCTCAAATAGAAATTTGGGCTGGTGAAGACATCAAGGTCACCTCCCTTCCCCAGCGCTTGTGCTAAATGTGGACAACTCAGCAGCTGTGCTAAGGCCACATTTCAGAAGGTCCCCTCCCAAGATCCAAAATCCTCACATCTGCCCAATGACTCCTTTGGCAAAGGGGGACAGCAGGGAGGACCCTGGTTCTACAACCTCCCACCTGCCCCCCAGAGAGCTCCTGCCGAGAACAACCCTGACCCTCCCTGTCAGGATGCTCACGCTTCTCCTGCGCTGTGGATGCTGGTGATGCTCTCAGAGGCTGAGGCTCCCCTGCATCCTTTTGGAAGCCCCGTCGCTATGGCGACGGTGTGCAGCTTTACGGTCTGTTTGTTGTCCACCTATTTCAATCGGAAACGCTTCTGGAGCTTTTATATTTTCAGGGATATTAATTCAAATCGCTAGTGGGCAGTTTTGAATTCAAGAGGGAAATGATTACACTGCGAAGAAAAACTTTCAGAAACCTTCGTTGTCTGCTGTTGCCTTCATTTATTGTTTAATGATTAAAAGAGACTTTTTGTCAATTTTATATCCATTTTGTGTCATTGCCACACTGCTCTAGGAACATCATTAAGAAAGAGAAAAATCTTTATTTCTCCCCCTGGCTTGGGTGCAAAACCCACCAAATCACTCCTTATGACCCAGCCAGGGTGGCCTGTGGCAGTGAGAGGAGTGGCCGGGCTGCCCAGGCGATGTCCTGCCCCGATTCCCAGGGGACCAGCAGGAGCTGAGCAGGACGAGCTGGGAGCACTTCAGAGTCTGCAGCTTAAAGGCAAATTTGGCCTGGAGCAGATCTGTAGGTGGCCCAAAGCCATCCCCCTCTGGGTGCTACCAAGCTCAACTAGGGGACAGACAAAAGGAAAAGCAATGGAGGTGAAGCCTCAGAGTGTGCATGTGGTAACTTCACCCATCTTTGCTCATCTCTTCATCACAGAGGGACATTTCAGAGGCTGTCAGTCGCTCCTCCCAGCTCAGGATTTAATGCTTTTACCTGCCAGATTGTAGTGCTTCCAATCTGATGACTATTTTAACCAAGGATTCCAACTTGCACCTGCATATCCTTCTTGGCCTGTCCCCCACCAAGGTTTCTCCCTCAGTTTGGCAGAGTTTTTATTCTTTGCTTTCTGCACATTCCTCCAGCTGCTTCGAGCCCTTGGCCACAGCAGTCCCCTGGCACCCCCCATCTCCTTCCTCTTTTCTCTTAAGAGGTGAAGAACCTCTCAACTTTGACAGATGGTAGTACATCTGCATTTAATAGTAGTGTTTTAGGGAGGCATTTGCTTTCAAAGGCATTAAAATATCTCTTTCTACCTTTGTTGCATTTCAAACTTTTGCATTCAGGTGCTGCTGGCATGGGGAAAGCTGTTCGGTTGGAAACTCATGGTTTGCTCTGAAGGTTTGAGATTATCAATGAGGAAATCCTATTTCTCAAAAAGTAGTTTAAAAAGACGTACCAGGTGACTAATAATGAAAAATGTACGGATGTGAAATCAAGATATTATTGGGCAGAAATACTCAACTCTGCTCAGAATGCTTTCAAATGAAGAAAATGAGGACTATGTTTTTAGTTGTGTTTTCATGTGGTTTGGTTACTAGAGTTCATTTGTTCCAAACAGCAAAAATAAACTATTTTCTTTAGATTTCCTAACATTTTTACTTTTCACCTTGCCACATGCTTGAGACCAAGCGCTGCCCCCTTGGAGAGAAAAGAAATTAAATACTGACATAGCACAGAAATGCTCAAAGAAAGAGAAAACCTCGCCTTAAGTTACTAGACAGCACAAATACAAATGTCAAAAACCCGGCTGGATGCCCAGGATAACTAGGACCGGTCTGAGGTGCTTTGGCTGGTCACCCCCTGCGCATCGGGGGCCCCGCTGCTCATCAGAGAGGCGAAGGCATTTAACGGTGGGTGATTTGAAAACCTGCAAACGCAGCCCAGCCCTTGGCCTGAGGTTTTGCAGGGAGCAACGGGTGGTGTTTGCCCTTCCTGAAGAAGGTGGGGATGAAGAGTCATCTCCCTGTCCTGGTTGGTGCCACCCTGTTGATTTTTGGGAGGCTGTTCCTACCAGCGATAAACACGCTCAAGTTGGCCCAGCCGCTATTAAAAAGCTATTCCGAGCGCTCTGGCTGGCTGTACGCATTGGTGACAAGATTATTAGCATCAGAGGAAATCCCAACTTTTGTTAGGAAGAATGTAAACAACTGCTGCTCACAAAAGAGCTGCTTCATTCAGCATCCAGGAAAAAGAAAAAAAAAAAGAAAAAAAAAAAGAGATAAAAACTCCTCTCAGGCTGTTGCTGCCCGTCTGGCTTCCGCTCAGCACCGTCCTGCTCAGCACCGAAGCAGAGGGCTTGAAGGCTGTTTAGGGACAAACAACAGGGAAAAAGCATAAGCTAAAACTGCTCCCCGTCAGTTCAGCTCAGAAGATCATTTCCATACATAAATACACACACTCATAATAAAAGTTATGGCATTGTATGAGCTCCCAGAGATCTGGGATATCTGAAGGACTGTAAATACGCAGTGTTGAACTCATTGCAGCCCATGGCCCCATACTGGAGTTACTGTCCCCCTTCACGATCTCTTGGCAGAGCTCAGTACATTGGCTCCTCATTGCCTTTATCCTTTACTATATAAAAATAGGAGTCAGTTTGAAAAATCCCTATTTTAATGCATTTTCATCTTAGGGAGTTGGAAGAGCAGCAATTGACAAAGACAAAACAATGAATTATCACATCCTTGAGGGCTTTTTTTTTTTCTTTCTTGTCTCCAAGTGTAAAAGCAACCATCTTCTGGTCACCCATTTTTACTGAAGGACCCAGTTTCAAACTGTTACTGGACTAAACCCAAACCACCATTTAATTGGGCTGAGGCACAGGCTCGTCCTACAGCAGCCCCTTAGATGTTTGTTTTCTGGAGCTACCAGTAGGTCCCAGAGTGGTGTCAGCAGGATGTCCAGGGGTGGATAGTGATGCCTCTGGATGGGGCAGGCTCCGTGGCTATTACTCACCTCAGCTTTCATGGCACGATGGGGCACAAAACAGTCCTGGGAGGCCAGGGCGGTGCTGTGCAGAGCAGAGGAGGAAACATCTCCCATCCATACAGTTTAGCAGCGCGTGTGCCAGGCAGGAAAATCAATTACAGAACTCTGCCAGTGGGTGACCTCAACGATAAGTGTATTTGGCCCCTTACTGCCCGGACATGTCTCAGTTTCAGGGTAACTTATGGGATCAGGACAAAGCGGGGATGGGTTGGAATGCTGCAGTCCAGTCCCTGAGCAAACGTCTAGGTTCAGCTCCTCCAAAACACCCTGTGGACAGTTTAAATCCAAGTACTGGCTGGCAGCCAGAGGTATGGGCAGCAGGTGAACAGGCTGCAGAACTCACCAGGATTTTGAGCCGCTTCTCAAGCCCACCCCTGCCCTGTGATCCCTGTTTCAGTGCTTTTCTGGGTGAGGCTGATCCCACAGCCCTTTTAACTCCAGTTGGGAGTTTATTGCTTTTAGGGTCGTTGAATTCCTCTGCTTCTCTAAAGAACGGCAGTATCCAAGAGCAGCAGATACTGCTGTGGCAAAATTGCATGGGCTCAGGGTAACCTGGACCTGCTCTAGAGACCCTCACCAGATAAGACCTCCCAAATTATCTCTCCTACTGAACTGGTGCCATCTAGTAAGTCCATGACGATGTCCCACCATGCTGGACAGGCTTTGGGTGTCACTCCAGAGCAGAGCGCTTGCAGCTCTGTGGTACCCACGCTGCTGCTGCCGCCGGATAAAACATCACCAGGAGATGGGAAAGGCCACAGCAAAGGTGGAGGGAGGGCTCCGGCAGTGGCAGGGCAGCCCGCTCCCAGCTCTGCTGCAGCTGCCTGAGGTGATTCATCCCGCACCGGGAGTAATTGGTGTCGGCTGCTGAAACGCCGAGCCCTGAAACTTATTTCGTCATATTTAGCATTTCCCGCTATATGACACACAACTTTTTGCAAAGTGCTCTGCTTGGTGTCTGCGCTGGAGCAAAGCCCTTAGTCACCCCCTGGTCGCAGCAGCGCTGTGTCAGTGCTAGGGAAGGAGTAGGCACAACAGCTCTTGCAAGAACAAGCAAATTACTTTCACTTGCTCAAGGAAAAAAAAAAAAAAAAAAGATAGTAAGAGGAAGTGAATAATTTAAAGCAGCAGGATCCAAAGTGAGTTCCTTTCTTATAGAAAAGCCTGAATCATCTACGGGCATGGTATGGGAGTTGCAAATGCCCGAGTGATGGCAGGGAAATCTTCCCATGCAAGAGGGCACACATACTGATGGCAAAACAAGTAATTAGGACCTTGCTAACTGCTTACTGTGGGTTTATGCGACAGGGCTCCTTGCTCAGAGCTGAGAACATGACTGCCCTGGGGCTGGCTTTCCCCAGTGAACCTCCATGGGGTACAGAGGACTGGCAAGACCAGGCTTCGAGGTGATCTAAAAGGAAGATAATCCTATAGAGAAGATCATCTACTGGGAACATTCAGCATTGTGTGTTTTAAGATGTTCATTTGCTGAAAATGTTGGTGGATTCATTTTCCCAAGCCAGGAATCTTGCCCACAGGCACCTGGAGAGTTTCATCAGAGCGTTTTGCTCCTTGCACCACCACCTCAGTCACCAAGCCCCAAAAAATCACCTCCAGAAATGAACAGGTAGAGGTCACAGTGATCGTAGCACTCCTGATGGGAGGCGCTTAAGCAGGAGGTCTTGCAGATTGGCAAGTCTTCCTATAAAGGACTTCCTTCACTGTAACCAGCCCCAAAAGAGGCTGCAGCATGAGACCCCAAGCACGGTTCAGCACGTTTACAGGCCTCGCTCCCCCGTGCTGGCAGCCAGCCACCCTCTGCAATTTGCTGTAGCCTCCAAATCATCTCCAAAGCTGATCCTGAATACCCCTGCTGGCAATTCAGCAGTGGGGAGTCCACCATCCTTAGTACGATGTCAAATCCCACTTGGGGCTGTAAGGGTCCCATGCCTCTGGCAGTAAGAGAGACCTCTGCCAAAACTCCCACCCCAGCAGCCAGATTTGTGGGCTGGCAAAAAGCTGGGCCTGCCACGTTCTTCTCCAGCCATAAACCACAGAGCCCCTTGTAGAAGCAAGCCTTGTCATCAAGTCCTGGTTGAGACGCACGGTGCAGCACATCTCTTGTTTGAGCTACAGCTACAGCTTCTCCACAGACTCCAGCAGACATCTTCTGGGTGATGTTTTCAAATTTCTCCTCAGTATGATGAAAGATTGGAAGTTCAATTTATTAAAAGAAATAATCTCAGCCTCTGGAGCTGAGATTTCAGTTTCATCACCTCGCTCCAGGAGCTGGGACCTTGGCACAGATGGATAGTGCCTGTCTGTTAATCCTGCACTGGAGAAAAGAAAGGAAGAAAAAGCTTGTCATTTCATAGCAAACCAAAGAAAGAAATCATTTTGGGGCCCTGTTCCTACCTGAGACTCTAAGAGCACTGATGCATCGAGGCCTTAGGGTCT
Source organism: Tringa solitaria (assembly GCA_026413425.1). Classification (NCBI taxonomy): domain Eukaryota; kingdom Metazoa; phylum Chordata; class Aves; order Charadriiformes; family Scolopacidae; genus Tringa; species Tringa solitaria. The sequence continues at coordinate 54,030,911 of JAOXJM010000001.1, forward strand.
TTTTTTTTTCAAAGGTCAAGCACACATCCCTGGTATGGAATGAGCAGAATAAAAATTGGCATTAAATTCTGTGCGACTAAAACCTTGATGCAGAGTCACTGCGGGTGAAAACTCCAGAGAACATGAAATGCTGTTATAGTTGTACTACAAGGCTTTGGAATATTTTTTTTTCTCTTCCCCTCTAGTGCCTGATGTTCCTGCAATTAATTTAGCCTGTGTTTCTAACTGTGTATGAGCAGAAGGAGGGGACAGGAATGTAGTTTAAAGCAAATTGATTTTTGGTTTTCCTTGTATCCAAACAGTATGACTTGTTAAAAGAGGAGCTTACATTTTAGCCCTAGCGTAAATCTCTCTTACATTGTGGGTAATCCATGAAAAAAAAACCAAATCCCAAAGAGCACGTTTTGGGGGAAGAAAAAAAGACATGCAGACAGAGGCATGCGGAGGGACCTGTGTACCAAACCGGCCAGAAGACAGGTGAGGACCGGGGCTGGGCGCAGGGATGCTGGATGCCGGCACTGGCGGTGGCAGCTGCCTGGAGGCCGCCCAGCGGGATGGGAAGCAGCTGCTCAGGACAGACAGCCCAGGACGGGAAGCCACCAACACATTACTTCTGATCTCGCCGTGACTCACTACAGAAACTTCCCTACCTTAGCTCGTCTTTTCAAGGCATCTCCACCGACGACTGATTCGTGGTGTTGGGTTTGGTTTTTTTTTTTTTTAAGCCAAACTTAGAAAGCAACCCAAACACATGAGCACTGAATAATTACCGTACGTGTTTAGCACCCACATAATAAAAGCGCTTGTGCTGCACTTTTCCAATCGGGAGTGCCGTAGGCTCTGAGTAATCGTTTCTAACCTCGTGCTACCGATGTTCACGTTGCTTTCCCAGGCCTGCTGGTGGGAGAGCGGAGGGCGAGCCCGGCGTCCTGGAAAGGCCGCGGAGTCAGACTGAGAGCACGTGGGTGTCGCTGAGATTTTCAGCTCTCCCTGCTGCACACAGCCTTTTCAAAATGGCAGACCCAGGACTCCTTGCCTGTATTTCTCCTCCTGCTGTCCCTCTGAACACCGTTCTGCACACAAACACACCCATGGACTAAATATCTCGAAGCTCATCCTTCCCAGGAGACGTACATTACCTTGTCTTCCTCAAGTCTCCATATGACTGATGCTGCAGCTGAACCCAAGGCAGAGGTGCAGGGAAAAATGACGATGGAAATAATCTGAAGAAAGAAAGAAGCCAGAGCAGCTCTGCCAGCTTTTCTGTCCCCTGCTAAAGGTGGCATGAACAGAAACATGGCTTGGAGGAAGCACATCGAGCCACTTTCCTTGCTCACAGCAGTTTTGAGTGGGTGTAGGAGGACCTGTCACCCTGAAAGTGAGCAATTTTCCTGGGCGCACTGTGTCGGAGGGTTGGTGGTGCAGCCTGGCACACCGCCGTGCCTGTTGTGACGCTCCCCACACTGATCCCTGAAGCTATTGGAAAACTTTGGTGCTCGCCTCCCATAGCCACCTCCCTGCTCACCAGGACAGGCAGGTGCAGTGCCTGCAAGTGTGCGGGAAGCAACTGGAGGCACAGCCAGGGACAGAAGGAGATGGAGAGCAGGGTGGGTGGACCGAGCGTCCAGCACATGGAGATAAAATCAAAATCCCACAAAGGGATGTGTTCCTCATGTAGAAGGCTGTTTGAAGGGCTGTTTTAAAAGATTTCTCCAGTGGACTGAGGAGGAAGAAGACATTTTAGATGCTTGAGCTACAGTGCGTGTTGCTTTCAGGTAGGTTCGTGGGGGATTTAGGGACAGCTTGATCTACTTAAGATGCAAAAGATAGTCCAAGATAGACTGAAATTTTGGAACAAAACCGAAGGACATTATGTTGTTACAAACAGGTAAACACTCTTCCTCTTTCAAAGATAAGCAGATTTACTGCAGGTCTTTTACTTTTTATCCTCATGTTTTGTACTTCTGATGAATTGGTCTCTCAAGAGAAGGCAACCCTTCCATGTCCACATTGCCAGGGGGAGCTGCTCCAGGCCCTGCTGGCAAATGAAATCTCCTCCTTGAAAGAAATTATCCATAATCGGTGAAAAGGTTTCTCAGAATTGTAGGGAGAGTCTTTTAATAAAAAAATATAATAAATAAATCAAACAAAAAACCCCCAGTTCTGTTAGTTCCATGGTAAGGAATTCAGCCTACTTTTACTTTACTCCACCTGGAGATCTTCAGCTTTGCTTTTACAATGGCTGGGAACGGAAACACAAATTTGATGCCACTCCTCGTTCCAGAACTGCAGTCAGTCCAAAACGTAAAACCTCTTTGGTTAATACTTTTAGCTCTGTCCTTCTTCAGTCTCCAGCCTTTAAGCATTCACTTGTCAGTGAAGTGTCAGTGTTCAGCCCCCAGCTCTCATCTGGAGGCAACTCCTCAGGATGTCAGAGGCTTGCACAGTCAGACGTTGGATAAAACCCCACTTTTCAAGGAGCCTCTCAAAAGCTGTTGGAGCTTTCTGAGTTTATTTAATCCAAGAAAAATTATTTTAGATCCATAATAAGGAGTTTATTCCAGGTCTTTTTCTATTTTGTATGCCATATTTTAGTTCTGGCTATACCCTTGCCAGCACCATGGGCTGTTATTTTGTTGTCGCTCCTGCTAATGAAGTAAATAACTTTGCGTTCCAGCTCATGATAATAACACAGCTATATTCCTAGTTGGCCTTGCCCAAGACAAGCTATTAAAATGAGTTTTGTTTAGTCACGTTTCAGTTTCTGAATCACCTTCAGGAGGCGGGGAGCTGGTGGAAAGGTACAGAGTAGGCTGAGATTCAAAGGCAGGAAAAATATCTGAGACGAACCTGCCACTCCAGGCTCCGCTGGGACAAAAGCAATAACATTGCTTGTCTCCTAACGCAAAGATGCGTGTGAGAAAAGACTCATTTTTGTGTGTGTTCAAAGTACAGCCCTTTTTTCTGGTTTTTTTTTTAAACCTGCCACTTGCAGCTCCCAGTGAAATGCCTGTGCAGACTGTCTGCTGGCTTTTGCTGCAGTGAGGTGGGCAGTGGAAAACACAACGCTGGGCTTCGCTGGGTACTTCCCTGTTACTGGAGCCACTGTGCTCAGCAGTGTCTGTTCTGACAGGAGAGAAAAGAAAGGGGGAGAAAAAAAAAAAAAAAAAAAGGCCGTTAGATTATTTCACATGACTTGAACTGTGCAGCCTGATACGATCATTAGAAAGCTTTGACTGGGTTATTTATAACTTTTGATGCTAGCGCAGCTTTGTGCAGGCTCCTCTCTGAAGCTACCTTGGCAGCTGCCGTCAGTAGCTTCGCCTAATGTAGAAGCATCCACGATTGCAGTCTTTGGTGGGGATGGTGGTATGAAGAGATCATCTTTGCATTCACCACACGAAGATACCACCTTCTGGTTTGTTGGGGATGAAGAAGGCTCTAGCCCCACATCCTGCACCCCACACGCTTCTCAACACCAGCTCGTTTCTCATTTCTTTAGCTATGTAGGGTTACATCCATGCCTGGATCCCATAGGTCCTTGGTACAGATCTGGCAACTCTCATTGCATGGGCAAACCCTTTGAAAGGGACCAGCAAATTTCAGGGCAGCCAGGAAAAAAAAGCCTTCTCCTCAGCAAAACAAGCCTCTGAGCAGTTGCCAATTAGCTGCTGCAACAGCTCATGATGTCAGGTAGCGTTTGAAAGCCAGAGATTTATATTCCAGGGTCACATAAAGTCTATGGCAAATCAAATCTGTGATGATAAAAAAAGGCTGTTATAAAAAGATTTGACACAGGAAGTCTTATAAACTCTTAATTTTACTTAGGATAATTACAGTATTTACATCTAGGTAACGCTGACAGTTCAGGGCTTTGATATTCTCTAATGTGATTTATGGGCAGCAGAAAGGAGCTGGGTTGAGGTCATCGTCTTTGCCCCAGGAACATCCGTTCTTTGTGCAAAGCTCTGATGAGTGTGTGCCACCCAGCAGATATGACCAGTCACAGGTGTCTCCCCTCTGAAGCAGGTCAGTCATATACAGCATCCACAGCAGAGCATCTTTGGGGACTGCTGCTCAGAGATGACCCTAAATCACGCTGACTAAATGCTAATGAAGATACTACATTTGCAGACAACTCAAAGAGCTCGACAAAGAGCCCAAGGGAATAAGCCAAAAATGGTGTATTGTCCACAGAAGAGACATATGGGAAAGGAGAAAGGAAAAAAGGCTGGCTCATCTTCCAGGAGCTGCTTTTGGTGTTTTGGTAGATGGTTCATCAAGAGCAGTCACAGCCCCAGGTATAAAGGTCACTTGTAGCTCCATTCTGCCAATGCAACTTACAGCATTGGGCTGAGGAAACAGCTGCAAAATGAGCAGGGACCTGGGCTCTAGCAGCAGAAATGCTGCTGCTGTTTGTGTTTTTGAGTTGTTGCTGTGTCCTCCCCCCTCACAAATGCCATTCTCTCCCTTGGAAGTCTCCAGCTATAAGCGGGACAAGCCATGTAGGGGAGGAGGTGGTGGTGGTTGCAACCTGGGAAAGAAATGTTGCATGAACACAGTGGTTGCAGAAACAGTAAAAGCAATTTTTGAGAGGGATGTCGTATGTAGTATGGGAATGGAATAAGGATGGGCTTGGTTTCTCCATCAGCAGAAGGAGCACCTCTGGATGCCAGTCTTGGGTTTTAAAGGTGGGTAGTATCTGGTCCAAAAAAAGGAGACTGTTGTTTGGGCTTATCAGCTGGTAGTGACTGTCTGAAAGAGGCTGATGCTTGTGGGTGATGCCAGGGGGCAATCTCTGCAAAATAAGTAAAAACCTCCTGAAGCAAATCCAGCAGAGGCCTTTTTGAATTTTACCACCCTGGAAGTGGTTTCCAGTAGACTCACTGGGATTCACATTTACCTCAACTCTCTCAAGAAGATCCCACAAGGGTAAAATGAAATCTGTCCTAAAATGCCTGAAAAGGGATGGAGTATCTCATTCTGCCTCCAATCTGGGAGTGATGCCCCTTTGCCATCTTGCTGCCCCGCAGGAAAGGTAAACACGGTGGCCCTGAGAGACACCCAAAATACCTCCTGGGAGGACAGGTCACACCAATCCCTTTAGGGAGTGGTTTATCTTCTTGGAAGTTTCTGGAGAAACCAGAGGCTCAGTGACGATCCTCACAGAGCTGCCATTTTTCTTCATAGACTTTCACTTCTGAACAGTTCGGAGATCAGTGATTTATGAGTATTTTAAATGTTTGGTCTCCGCTTAGCTGAGCAGGGAGATGGATGGCCGCTTGCTCCACGCAGAGCAGCAGGATACGAGAGCCTCAGGACCCAAAACTGAACAGGGGTGAAAAAGCTTTTGTCACAAGCACAGGGACTTACACACTGAAACTGTACAAAACTGAACTTGCATTTTACAAAAAAGGCTGCAGCTCTGGGATGAATTTTGGCAAACACACGCCCTTCAAAAAATCCGCAATACTGAAGTTCGGGGGAGGGGAAGAACACAAAACATCCAGGCCCCTGTTTTGCATTAAAAAATCATAACGTTTCATGTCTAAAACGTCAAGATGAATCATTTCAATGAATCCGATACAACCGGGATGAAGAGACCGCTCCAACAGCACGCCACCTCTCTCAGCGAGCGGACGGGAGACGAATGCCCCTTTCGATTTGCATTGTAGCTGATGTCTTCTAGGATGTGGAAGAGGAAGGGGGATGAAAAGGATACTGAACACGCTGTGTCTCCAGAGAAAACCTCATTTAATCCCCTTCCCCAGCACATAAGGACCCACTTGAGACCCAGCACGAGAAGACAAAGAGGAGATGAGAGCGACCATGGAAAAAGAGCACAACCAGAAGAGAACATGTTCTCAAAAGCCCTGCCAGCGTGCTGCCATCTAGGATCACCTGCCTGTGACAGCAGATCAACTGAAAATAGCTACCTGAAGCCCCATGGACAGAAAATCCTGATGTGCCAGGGTCAAACTGCTTTGCAGTACCATCTTTGAGTTTTGATACCTACCATGCCGGTACCTTTCCAGAGGCAACTGCCAAAGTGTCCTCCCAGCTTATGTCCTGGAGCAGTGAGGCCAGGACTTGCCTCTCATGCGAGGACCAGGAAATCAGGTGACTGTGCCATGTCCAAAGGCATATGGAAAGAAGAGGTGGCAAACGGGCAAACTGCAGGCTGCTGCAGCAAGGCAGGGACGTTCAGCAGGGTGGCAGCCGGTGGTGCATCCCCACACTCGCATCTGGCTTTCCCAGAATCAGCTGATTCTAATTTTCAACAGACTTTTAAGTTGCGACCTCAAATGCTTTTTTTTGGTTTTTTGTTTGTTTTTTTTTTCTTTTTTTTTATCCCCTTTTACAGCTGGGACTGTTGCTGGCAATGGCACGATGTGAAGGCCCAGCGAGGTGCACCACCACCAGGCTGAGCTTTGGGGAGCATCCCCTTCTGTATCCGATGGGGAGAGGCTGGAAAGTAGATGAAAAAAAGAGAGCCAAGAGGCCAATGTCCTGTTGCTGGGAAGGAGTCAAGTGACAGAGAGACAAAAGAGACCTCCCAGCAACCTGTAGCTTGGCTTCTGGGACTGGAGGTAACTTCAGCTCAGGTGAGCCAAAGATCTTCCCACCAACCACCTCCCTTGAGCTGCGGAGGGAGGAACCCTTGATGCCTCAGGATCTCCATGGGAACAGGATCTGAGAGGGGGACAGCGGAAGAGGAGAGCAGGGAGCAGACTGGAGCGAGCAGCGGGAACAGGGAGGTGGCGGCTGTGGGCCGAGATGCCCTGCTGTGAGGAATAACAGGCTTGCTGCAGAACCTGCCGTGCTGGGGAAGAAAATGAAGCCACGTATA
>JAOXJM010000001.1:54037860-54055044 GCA_026413425.1 Tringa solitaria
CTCCCTTGAGCTGCGGAGGGAGGAACCCTTGATGCCTCAGGATCTCCATGGGAACGGGATCTGAGAGGGGGACAGCGGGAGAGGAGAGCAGGGAGCAGACTGGAGCGAGCAGCGGGAACAGGGAGGTGGTGGCTGTGGGGCGAGTGGCCCGTGGAAGCCATCCGTGCAGCCGAGATGCCCTGCTGTGAGGAGTAACAGGCTTGCTGCAGAACCTGCCGTGCTGGGGAAGAAAATGAAGCCACGTATAGAGTGTGTGTGCGTGTGTCTGGGGGGGAGATGGCGTGTTTCCTCACAGCAGATTAAAGCTGGCAGCAATATCGACGGAGTGAGCTTGTGTGGAAAAGCAACAGCGGGCAAGAAGAGCTCGCTCTTCTCATGGGTTTTGTGGGGAGGAGAAGGACAGGGTAAGCAAAGCAGGGAGACAATGGCTGCTCCTCAACACTCATCCTCCTCCTCCCCTCCAGCCCCCTGGGGAACCTGCGGTAGGAAAACACCCTCGGCAGTGTCACCTCCTCCTTCTCTCCAGCCATGGCCTGGGGGTCTCCTGTCAGTGGCAGCTTTCACCTGGGCTGGGGTAAGCAACCTGGGATGCTGGTGCCCATAGACCCCACCCAAAGCCTCATCGTTCACCACCGAGGTGCTTGTCCCTTTGCTGGGTGGCAAAGCAGCTGCCGTAGGGCAGAAGCACAGGAATTCATGGTGGGCCAGGGAAAGGACAGGCAGCGGGGTGGCCTGCAGCTCTGCACCTTGCAAGTGCCTCTCTGCTGTCCCATGAAAGTACCACATTCCTGCTGCCCAAGAACGATGTGGGAGCATTCCCATGCTGCCAAGGGAGGAGAGCTTGTGCTCTCTACACCTGCGCTGGTAACCCCCACTGGGATGTCTCCTTGCCTGCCTCCTCATGGGAGCAGTGTCCTGGGCAAGCACAGGCAGTGACAGTCTTGGTTCTCTGCCTCTGCCCATCTCTTCTGTAGGGATAGAGTTTAGCAGTGTTTTTGGCAGTGTTAGGTTGGTGGTTCGACTCGATGATCTTAAAGGTCCCTTCCAACCTAGATGATTCTATGATTCATGTTATCTTCCCATCTGTTCTTCTGTCCTGCTCCTTTCTTGGCTGAGGGAATGAAACCCATGGTGGCATCAGTCAGGGAAGTGCCGGTCTTGCCATCCTCTGCCCCCATGCCTTTGGAGAAGGGAGTTTTCCAGAACCAGTGCAGATCTGCCCCTGCGGGTACTTCCCTCCTGGTGGCTCAGCTCTGCCTGCACTGGCTCACATGACTGGTGTTATCTTCACATCAGTTTTGCTGAGCACTTTGTCACCCCAGACTACTTCAGGGTGCCATTAGCTTCTCCACAAGGAGCTAGTAGGAGAGGACTGATGGATGCTGGCACCTTTGCCTGCCTGCACACACAGATGCAGATTTTCACACATTGTGAGTTGGGTTTCACCATCATCCCTGACTGCACAGTGGTGGCAGCAGCTCCCAGGGCTCCCCCCATGAGGGGTACAGGCAGAGGGCCACCCAAAGCAGTTGCACCCAATCCAAACATCTGCACCCCTGCAGACATTCCTTCTCCATTTGACTGAGGCAGGAGGACACAACCGTAATGTTCACTCCATGGTGTGTTGCTACAAGCCTGTCAAACTGGTTGAGGCTTCAGCTGTTCCTCTCAGATAACAGACACCTTTCAACCAGCAGACTCCTGATGGCCAGCCATTATTTTAATGTATGCCCCTTAGGGTGATTTTGAGGGGGAATCTCAAAACCTAGAGTTTCCCCCTCAAACCGCTGCTCAGTTTGGTTGCTGTCATCTCCTCCTACTTTCACACAGCCCAACGTGCCATCCAGATTCTGGCGTTTTATTGCAAGAGGGATTTGGCCCCCGAGGCACAGCTGATGCCACAAAGCACCTGGAGCTCATTGCCTCCTTTCCAAAAGGAAGAGAAGGAAGCCGCTGTCTGGTCATTTTGGCCTGCCCGGAGCACTCTCTGCCAGGGCCTGCTCAGCGATGCAGCTCGCCTCGGCTGACAAACTTGCGGAAAGCATCAGAAATGTCAAAACTGCCTTCTGCTCTGCAGCAGGTCTACCAGGGATTTGGTTTTGTCTAAGCTGGACAGCTGCAGGATACACTACTCTCTGCAGTTTTAACAGTCATCTTCTCCTGATTAGATTTTCGGGTCCACAGTTCAGACACATCTTTCATTTATAAGACGGGCAAACAGCACTGACATGGTCATCACTTCTCCCCTGCACACCTACCTTCCCCCCAGAATGCTTAGAAATGTGTCCAACTCCTCCTTCCACCACAAAAAGCTCTCTGTATTTTGCAAGAAAGGGAAGCTGTTGCTGAAAATGATTGTTGCTTCAGGAAAAAAAGAAAAAGGGGAGGGAAGGAACGGGCTTTCCCCTTCCCACCACCACATTCAGCAGAGATGGAGGCTGAACCTTAAGTCGGAACAGAGCCGATGCCAGCCTGAGAGAGCGACCACGCCCTGGGGAAATGGGGCAATTTGTGCCTTTGGATAAAATGGATCCCTCTTACCTTCCCTTGATGCTGCCTGTGGTGTGGAGCTTCTCTCTTAGGCCGCTTGCTGAAGCTTTTCTTCCTGAAAACACAACCCCTTAAGGTGCTACAGAAAACAGCTCCTGTGCTGGAGCTGCCGTGGGTGGTCACAAAGCTCCAGATCATCACGGCTGGGCAGCAGCAGGGCCATTTCAATGGTCACCAGCTGAAAAAGGATGGTTCTTTCCCAGGTGTGTAAGCATTTGCTGCTTTAGAGTCTGTATTTTTCCATTTGGGAAAACCAGATTTGGGACAGACGCTACGGTAGCAAGCCAAAAATCAAAGTTAACAGCTAGGGCTTTACACGCTGCAGGTTCAAAGGGTCAGGGGGGAAAGTGCTTGTAGCCTGCCATTTGGAGGGAACAATTAAAAAAAAACAACCCAAAAGGCAATAAAAAAATACAAAAGTAAACAGTCTTCTCGCAGACACAGCCTCAAGCAAACACATGCGAAGCCACGAAGGGGGGGGAAATGCCTGCACTGCCCCAGCCCAAAAACACACGCTCAGGGCAGAATGTGCAGACTGAAGGGAGATGAACCAGAATGATGTTGCTGGACCCAAACCAAAGTTCTCAAGGAATTACATTCCCCCATCAGTGAGCATCTGGGTTCCAGGTCCTGGAAAAAAAAAAATCCAACACTGTACACTATCATAAACAGGGACATCTGACATTTTACGCAGCTGGACAGGTCATTAAATGGGAGCTCAAATCCCAGGGAATGGCATGTAACCTGGATATCCTGCTTCCTGGGTGAATGTTTGTTGAGAAGATCACCCTTCCCCCCCCCAATCTGTTCCATTCCTACACCTATCACCAGAACTACCTTGCAAATTCAGGATGAGCTTTCTACCAACTAAACCTGGTAAATAGTGTCTAGCTATAAACTCTTCTGATTATAGTTGTTCCTTTTTTTTTTTTTTTTTTCTTTTTCAGTGTGGAAAACAGCGAACCGTATCATTTCAGAGCACTGACACCAGCTGATAAAATAATCCTGACATTTGCTTGCTGCAGATTAAAGAAAGCCCCAGCAGTTACTGAAAAACCTGCAAGTTTTGGTTCTGTCAATGACCATCTTTATTCCCTATCACTACAATACACTAATGTTTAACATCGGCTATCAAATTTCCCATCCTCAATAACTTGCAAAAAAGAGTTGATCCAAAGGTGGCACCATGAATAACCATGGAGGAAATTTACTGCATCTGCTGCCATGAAGGGACACGGCCTCTGGTAGCAGGAAGAATTTCTTGGACCTTGTTTGAGTTCCCAGCATCTGCTGAGGCTGTAGACACAGGGTGCAAAATTTGATGCAGTGAGGAGGACACCAGGCACAGGAGACACCAAACAAAACATTACGTAGTTTTCAGAGTAACAATTTTTGGCCAACAAGAACTACAGCTTGACTTGAACTGGGATAATACCAGTAGAAAGCCAACCAAGAATTAGTTTGTTCATAGACTGCTTACTTTTAGCTTTCCAGCCAATCTAGCCCGTGAATTTCCTGAGTTTACTTTCACCTGACACTAATAAAAACTAACATAAAGTTAATGTCCCTCAAGCTAAGCAGATGGAACTGAGAACAGTTAGTGAAATTTTCCTTTGGGAATAGGGGAGCTATTCTAGTCAAACTCAAGAGCAGAAGCAAGAGAGCATAGTTTCTAATAATGACACAACCCCTAATTGTACACATCAACATTTCAACTCAGCTGCAAGAAAGCAAGTCCACATGAAATGCTATTTGCATAAATTATGCTTCACTAGGCCAAGTCCTGCACCCACTGCACTATGTGATGGAGCTTAATGCCGACCTCAGCGAGCCAGAGGCGTGGTTCTTAATTGCACAGGAGTAAGACCAAACCCTCAGTCAAAAACTGGGCACGGCAACAAGAACAGCTGCCCAGTTTAAGAGCTGCCAAGCTTAAGTCCGCCTGGTCTACAGATAACTCTCCTCCCTCATTCACTGACTGCCCACTCTTGAACACAAGACAAAAAAAACCCAAACAACTTCGGCAGGAAGCTCCAGCAAGATTTTATTCAATGGTATACAATAGGGAGAAATTAAGATTAAAGAAGAATCGTATACATTACTGATTTTTCAAGTTGCTAAAACAAACCCATAGTGACAAGAACAACTGAGGCTGACGACATAACAAGAAGCGTGGTGACCATCTCTCTAGTGTCCATACCTGCAAATATATAATATGTTAATGCTTTATTAAAAATTATGTTTCATACTGGTCCTGATTTAGGCAGATTTATTCTTATTCTACCACAATGTAATTAACATGTAAACCAGATGAAGGTGAAAAGCTATGTTATGAAAACCTTAGGAAGTTCTCCACATTTCACTTCCCCCAAAAGTCTATCCAGATACTAGTTAGAAGAGAGACTGAGCAATCCACGGTATCATACTCGGGAGACCCTCAGTACCACAACCCACTTCAAATATACCCTGCATGAAAGCAAGGCCAAAGCCTGTCACAGCCCCAGACGTATTACTGAGCATCCATAAGAAGGTCTTAATTCATGTCTCCACTTCTCCTCATGCTGCCCATGCAGCATTAGCCACCAGCCAGGCAACATTGGCTCAGTTTTCATTAAATGTTCATTAAACCATCGTAATAGTAAAACTATGGTACTCAGGCTGGCATGTCAATGACAATTTACAAAACTGATTATGAACCAGATCCCAAAGGCAACCCTGAACATTTATAATATCTGCTTTGCTTTGTTTAAATCTGGACTCTGGTTAGAATTCATGTGCTTCTTTTTTAAAAAAATAGGGAGGGGAAGGGAAATTTACAGTTAAGATGAATGCTGCAGAATGAAGCAAGTGACAGGCAAAGTTCCTAACCACTGTCAACGGACAATTACCCCTCAAAATACAATTACCCCTCAAAACCCCATCCGTGTATCTCCTACTATTATTTTAACAACAGACCTTTGAAGAACACAAACCAAAATAAAGAATGCAGAAATTATGGATAAATGGGCCAAGGCTGTGGCAATGGCTACATGGACATTTGCTTTCCAGATGCTAGGAAACCAGCTGTATTAATCTCTGAGGTTATGAGGGTTACAAAACAAATCGCCAAGATACAGAGGGACCCAATAAGATGTCTGGAACCTCAGTAGAGATGCTCTGGAAAACAAATAGCTAAATTCAGGTCATTTTCTAAACCCATGCAGCAGTATAGTATTCACCTGAGGCTCTAGTTTCAGTGAATTCCATTTCTCTTCTGCTCTCCATTCTTTAGAGAGCATGTCAATAGAAATCACTACTTTTTAACAACTCCCACTTACCCAAAGCTATTTGGACTTCCTTCAGAGCTCATTTAGCACCAGGTGACTAAGAAAAGGTCCCTATGCAGCAAGGTGACCCAACAGCAGCTATGCCCTCAGACCCACAAAGGAGAGAGATTACCCACATATCTGACATTGATCATTGCTATTGACAGAAGGACAACTGGGTTTTTCATCTTGAATTTTACATGCAGGATACCTACTTTTGGAACTCCCATTCCCTGTTGTCCAGTGGACATACTTGGCGAGTTTTGAGCCAGCGAGAGATGCAGTGGAAGTGGAAAGCATGCTGGAAGAGAAAGTTCAGATCAACATCATTTCACAACACGGGAATGTATCTCAATGTGAAAATTACCATCAAAAGCATCACAGTGAGAAGTGAGCAGCAAGTGTTTGCAGACAAAGATGGGGAGGACCCATCAGCCAGCTCACTAGTAAACACCAGGGAACTGATGGATGTTTTCAGAGAGGAAAGGAACATTAGTGAAAGGGCAACAGGGAGCCTGTTCCACAGTGCATCCTGTGGCAAGCGACTGACTTCTGATGAAGGAGAGAACGCAGAGTTTAGCAGCTGCTAAAATTGGCAGAGCAGATGCTGATAAGAAGCATAATCAGAAAGACAAGAAAGAGGATTTCACAGTGAGTAGCAGGGATGATATGTACGTATACATGCTGAAGCTTTCTGCAAGTCTTCTGGACAAACCAAAGCCTGAATTAAAAGGAACTTGCAGAATTAGAAAGAAAAAAAAAAATATATATCTCAATTGCATGTTTAATAAGGACACTCTTTTCCATATTCCATACATACTTAAAAACAAGTTTCCCTTGTGGTAGCTCTTACACACAAAATTGTAATTTTGACACTGGAATCTGCTAACATGGTTTTAAAAATTGCTCTTGTCCTCTACAAACAGAATTGTAACATTTACATTCCTGTTCCAGCATTATCATGCTGTAGCTTGATTCCACACCACAGTGAAGATGGGATGAGGAATAGGTAGTTATTCTATTATGGAAAATTCTATCTTCCAGCTCCGGTCTGGGCTGGCTAAGAGATAGACAAGTCTGAGTTCACATGCCAGCACGACCATGTACAGTGCGCATAAGGCAACAAATTGAAGAGATGGAGATTACACACTAGAACCGATTTGATCTTCCTCCAAAAGGGGAAGCAAATCACCTCGTTACCCCATACTGACTCCTTGAATCAGCCTGCACAAAGACAAATCAAGCATGCTGACATACAAGTAATCCTATTACCAGGGGGGAAAAAAAAGGCATAGCTCCTAGGCAGAATCTTGATCAGGAAAATTACACTCAGAACGAAAGATCTATTATTCTTCTCTCTTAAAAAAAAAGGGGTAAAGGCCTATCTTCCTCCCTTCTCTTCTGTGTCCTCCGTATTGCACCTCTCCAACTTTCACTTTTTTTTTCCCCCTTCTCTCTCCTTTCTACACTCCACTAAACACATGGTACTTAAAGTTATTTTTTTCTGGTGGATTATCTGAAATAATTTATAAAACACGTTTTGTCCTGAGCAACGAAGGGGATAGCATCACTGCATAAGAGTTCTACAATAAAACAGTTTTCCTTACATTGCAGACACCCCATGCAACTGTGCACTCTTCGGAGGTAGCTGATGCTTGATTTGCTTGACATTCTATGCCTGTGAAAACAAACATTAAACACATATATGCAGGAGTACAAAATGTACACGCAACAGCAACTGGAAGATTTCTTCATAATAGCAAGGGGTGGGAGAAGAGCTCTTTGTTTTGTTGCATTTATTACATCAGGAAATGTCGAGACCTGTTGGTTTAATGTGTACTGTTTTCCCAGATCAAAATATACTTCATCCTGCTTTCCTCCTTCCTCTACATTTTTAGTATTCCAAATTTCCAGAGGACAACAGCACACAGCTCATCTACCAATAACACGTGTCTGCCTTGTAAATTTTAAGGATAAATATTTTTAATTTGTTCTCTTCTGTTTTAGTAGATGCCTTTTGATGATCAGTTGCAGTAACAGACCCATACAAGAAAGTTTACTTAAATTTCTTACCCAGGTTTCTCTACATATAAATTCACTGTCTTGTCAGACATTTTGTACTATTTACAAATTAATTTGTTCATATAATGCTGTAGTTTGACAGTCTCTCTTTATAGTCTTGTGACAGGTATGCATACCCCAAAAATACATAATAGAATATATATTTTAAAAGGTATTTTTTGAATGTTTTTCACCTTAAAGCTGAGTACGTAGGATGACCCCCAAAAAGATAAATGCTATTTGTGGGTTTGGGTTATTTTTTAATTTTTGTGTCAGATGGCATGGATGAAGGAGATGAGAGAGAGAAAAGGAAGAACAGCACTGAGATAATAAATCCAGCAACCTGATTCTCCATTCTAGACCCTGAAAAATTCACTTCTACTCCTGCTCAAGAAGAAATGCCAGGAGAAAAAAAAAAAATATATTTCCAACACTTCCACAGCCAGCAACACAAACCTATGAGACCAACATTTTACTTTCTACAAAAGGATGCTTTCTATAAAAGTCAAGCCCAAATGATTTGAAAAGACGTGCTGAAAGACAATTGGCTTACAGCTTTGACACAAGGGCTTGTTGCTTGCTTGTTTTGCAGACATATTTTTCCTGACAAAGAAAGTATCTGAATGAGCTCCAATTCTCTGTTCACTTTTAGTGTGCCCAAATATGCTTGGAGGAAAAGGAATTTGATTCACCAATTAAAGATTAAAAAACTTTCAAACTGCACAGGTTTGACTGAAAAATGTAATCTTTATTTGCTCTGTCCTATTCATCCCTTTCTCCATTTTTCACTCTTAGATGTGGAGATAAGGAAAATAAGAGAAAGGCCCATTTTTCCTGAGATGTGAGAAAGATCAGTTAACCTTGGTTATGAGGAACTAGTCAAAATAAGGCTGAAATTTAAAGAAACTCATTAGCAACAACTGTTATGCAAGATTTTAATGAACCTGTATTTATTATATGGTTTACATCAAGATATGATATACGTAGCAGGAAGTCCAAACCTCAGTCCTTGGCCTGCCTATAGAAAAGAACAAAGTCCAGTGCACCTGAAATGTCTGATATCTTCATTCCATCAGCACTCAATACATACAGCAATAAAACTAAATCTGATTAAGAAAATGGAAGATGCTTAAGAACCCTGAAGAGCTTCAATTACTTTGGACATTTGTTTACAATTTTACACCCAAGATTACTGCAACAATTTTACTGTTACTGCAGTATAGACTCATGGTCTTGCTGAGTATAATAGGGTATATTATATCAAGTTTTAAATATTTGGTCTGCACAGTAACAGAAGATGGTGAGGATACGAGTAGTAGGAAAATTCATTTGAAGGAAGAAAAGTCAACTGGTAAGCAAACTTTAACTCAGGAAGTCCCTGCTGAAAGCAAGGAAAATATTCCAGCACACAATATACTTATTTTGTTTCTTCTCCTCTTTCCCTGCTGGAAACAGGATATTGGGCATATTAAACTGAATTCCATCTAGCCCATTTTTGTGTCATTTTGTCTTTTTTTAACCTGTGAGCTGCATGCTTTGGAACACAATACATTTTTTTTCCCAGGTGTTAGAGGACTCTGTATTTTGACTGGGAGTGAGAGGGAGGAAAGGTGGTTTAGGTAGGGAGGAAAAGCAGCGCTGAAATTCACTTTAGTATTACTCAAGCGTTCGCTGGCAAGCAAATGCAGTCTAAAACACGACAACTCAACTTGAGCATCAACAGATGAACTTTTGCAGAAATAGCTGAGAAAGAGTTCCCTGTTGGTGATATAAAGCCCTTCCACCAACAAGACACCCAGATTTAACTCCCTCATCAAACAGGCTGGAGACTGCTGCTGGTGCTACCACCTTTGGCTGCCAAAAAAAGGACTTCCCAAAAGCTGAAGCACTTCTTGGTCTCCTATTTGCCTCATTTCAGAAAAGGACAATATATCAACAAAGAAATAAAACAAATGAACAATCTCTGTCAGTGAATGAAAGCTGATGATTCTGGCTCTTGAAAGAAAGAGAAGCTATTCACCATCTGCTGACCCGAAAGAAGCGGTAAAGGGTCAGACAGTAACAGGTATTGGAGGAATACTGAATGACTCTTCTTTTGCTTTGCTTTTGACAGAGCATCTGGAGGTGAGGGCAGAGAGGTACAGCTAAAACCTGAAATACCTGTAAATAATTGTGAAAGATGCAATGGAAGCATTTCAACTCAGGGAATTACAGAAAGGCGTATTATATAATAGTAACTTCTGACGCCTGGCATCTACTAAGAACCATCCCTCTCCCTATACATTTTCTACTGCAGAAATCTTCTGTATACTTACGTAACAAGAGTAGCCTAAGATTTAAGTAGCCATAATGGCAGGTGAGAGAAGTAAAGTGCATGTCTTTTGTTTGCAGCTACAGCCCACTGTACCAGTAAATATGATGGTAAGAGATCTTTTGATTTAGCAAGAATAACCACTGTATGGGTTCCCCTTTCTCTTCACATGTTGTCTTCTAAAATTATCATGAAGGGATCAACTGATTGGGGAAAAAAAGAACTCAACACACAGATTGGCTAACACAACGCATCATGTACTCAGAAAACAGAGACAGAAAAAACAAATAACCAGGCTAATAAACATGAAGTACATTTGTTACTCCTAAAACGTACAATGAGCTCTCCAATTTAGTTTTCAAACTTCAGACGGATTTCAGAATTTGCCCCTTGCAATCCTCTCTAGTTTCTTAGGAATTATCTGCAGATTTTACCAAATATGTATTCTATGTTTCCCCTCATCATATTATCATATGATACCTTCTACTTATAACCCCCTTGTATGACACTCAGTATTTCCTGTTAGTATCACATTCTCAAAGTATTTGTACACAGCTATCATCTTCCACTCCTACTTATGACTTAGCAAACTATATATACTTCTGTTCTTTTAGTTTTCCCAGAAATCCAAACTCATTCAACCTGTTAAGCATCCTGAGATTCTTCTTTGAATTCTATCCAATGTATCTACCTTGTGAAGCTGGAATATCAAATGTGGTACTTTGCATCTTACTATCAAAGAAAGGGAATGGTATTTTGATGCCACATTTTTACACAGTTCAAAACTATACGGGTAACCTTACTACAATATTACATTCCATGTCTTAGACCAGAAGGTAATCCACTATACTAAGCACAGTGGATTTATTTAACACTTATTATTATTAGTGTTATTTAACACTCCCCAATTTACCACGTTGCAATGACAGCGCCAGAGAGCAAGCCTTTGAAGAAATCAACACTGCTCAAGTAAAATTGAAATAAGACTTGGCTCATTCCAGAGAAGAATCAAAACAAAACACTGAAAATCTACACATTTCTTCTGTACACGAAATACAAAGCATAGTGGAGGCAGGGGGAATCCTTTCACCATATTAGAACTGAGCCATAATGTACACGCATGAGAAGAACTTCCTGACACCTTAACATTGTTAGAGCCTAGCTTTTGGATGTCTGACTTTATGATGTTAACAATCTTCTATTAGCATGGCTGGTGTTACTTATCACTCTTTTTAATGTTTTCCCTTTCAAGGTTTCTCTTCATCACAAGGAGATAGAAGCATTTGTATCCTGCATTTTATCAAATTGAATCTTGTGTTCTTCTTCCTTGCACATTCTATTAATTTTTCCTTAATTTGCCATCACTTCACATCTTATGTTTGAAAATCTAATTAAAGTGTTGTTTAACAACATTAATGATCTGTAACAAGGAAGTAAGTAAATCCAGAGCCAACACTGATCTCGGAACACCAATTTAGATACCCCTTCTACTCTGTATACTGTCAATTTTGGTCTGTCATTTGCAGTTCAGGCTTTTCATAAAAAAAAAGCAGCAGTTACCTATGCCCTCTTCCTTCACTGTTTTTCCTAATCTACCTATATGCTCACAATCCCACCCCCATTTCAATAGGTTTGGGGTTTTTTTAAATAACTGAGGCATGTAATTCACTACTGGAAAATAACACCTGTCCACTCTCCTTCCACCTCTTCCGCATCTCTCCTTCACCCTCTTATGTCCTATGTGCTATTTATAAAATATAGCAAATATTTGAGAATCTATTTGGTCTCTCATGGGAGGCACTATTAATTTTGAGGCAGATTAATAGAATGGAACACACCAACATCCATTATCTTACAACATATCCCGCTTACTATGAATTATTATCTTGAAATACAGGATTTTATCTATTTATCCTATGCATTTTTAAATTCTATAAATGCAACTTCAGTTCTAACAAAGCTTTAAAATTCCATTTGCCTGACATAGACATGCTTTCCTCTCTCATGTCATAAATCTGAGAGACTAAGTGGTAATCCAGTGTCCACACCAACTACTTTTCAAGATGGTACAGGTTAGAGGTACTTAAAAAGGAAATCTTTACATCACAGTACCTCAGCATATTTCATAACCCCTGTCCTCACTTGCTTTAGTGTGACCATTCCCTTTCTAATAACCAAGAATAAACAGAGGCATCGTTAGGCAGTACCTGGCTCAAAATACAAACATATCTGTCCCAAACCAAAGAAGTGAACTTGCTTAACTCATTTTCAGCCCTGTGTGATACAGTGTGTTTTTTCTTTATTAATAAAAAAAAGAAAATCTTTTTGAAAGCAGTTTTTTAATTTTTTAAATATGACACGAAATCAGGTGCACGTCTCACTAGTTGTTACTAGAAACTTGAGGTCTCATTTGTCTGAAATATTTTAATTTCATATAGGCTTACTGACAGTACGTTACCAGTAGTTCCAAGGGCTAGTACATAAAAACAAAGTGCAACAAAACTATCACAATGGGATCATGACAGGCCGTTCCCAGGCACTGCAGCTGTACCTGCTCTTGTTTTGGGGTGTTCCACAATCCCCACATTTTAGTAATACAGGCAAATTTCTATCTGGGGTATATTAAAAGGTCTTCTGTCCCTCATGACTGAAACAAGATGGACAGTTATGGTGCCAACAGTATCTTGTCAGTTTTGAGGGGGAAAAAATCGTTTTGCATTCATTACCAATCCTTTAAGGGACCGAAACCAGTGACCTAATGCATGCACACCTATTTCACAATAGAAATTTGTACACTTAATTCCATTATCACTTTATTTTCCTACATAGCAAGCATATTTGTTAATTGAACTATCAAGATTATACAGCAAAAAATCAAACCAATACTAGCAATACCTCAATTTTTATTTCAGCATTTGATTTTTCTCTTTTGTAAACAAACAATCAATTCTCTAGGTGACTACAAAATTCCCCATACTATAACATTAACTAACTTATGCAAGATAGTTTTTGTAGAACGAAGAGTCAAATCAAGCCACTGGTCCAAGCATTTCCCAGCCAGACACAGAAAGTGTTACATGATCTCATCCTATTGAGTGTCACTGAAAAGCTGATACCTATAGCAACATCCCAAATCCTAAACTCTAATACCTCTGTTTGTGACCAATACCTGTTGATCCTGAATAATTTCAGTTCCTCCTGCCTCTTTATTATTACTCCTTTTTCTCTTTGTTGCATCCCAAAAACACTCTGCAACATCATCTGTAGATGTGGTACAAAGTGATTCTGCTCTTTACAAGAAAAGGGTGAACAAAAAGCAGTATGGTGACAGAAGTCACAATAACAGATTATAGGACTTCAGTGTTACATAAAACAGAGCTTAGTATTTGCACTGTGAAGACTTAGTTCCTGACTGAAAAGTGTATTTTCTGAATTATACCCTCAACAGGGGAAACTTCAGCCATACGTCATGTACAAGTCAAAACCGTCAACTGTCTTCTCCACCATTTACTTACATAGATCCATAATATGGTTTCTGCAAATGGCACAGTTATCAACCACAATGTCCCATGCCCACAGAGCTACTGCGTTCCACTAGAGAGGAAAAAAAAGAAAAACATAGTTTTGACTCAATTTACAGCACAAAGAAATCTTTGTCATTCCTCAAGACCCCATGCATTTTTTAAATAGAAAAGCTTGGATATTAAAAAAATTTAAATCTTAGAAGTCTTAAGTAATTCTTTATCTTGAGTTCATAAGTGTTAATAGAAAGCTGTGGCACATTCTTCTCACATACCTCTCAGACCCAGTGTTTCCTTCCAGCTTCAGAAAAAAAGAAGATAACTGCCATAGTCCCCTTTTTTGTCAAACAAATGCAAGCATCTGCATTTCTATTCAAGATCCAGAGGCAGCTCATGCCACATCCTCAATTCTGATGGAAAGGGCTGTGCCTTGGAGAAAGGCCACTCCAGATGCCATTTTGTTAAGAGGAATTTCCATTATTCCCAGCAGTTTTTCTAGTAATCACCCCCCAGAGCAGTTGGGGCCAAGAACTAAAATCACTGATCTAATGCTACCCTTTGCTAACTCCTGAACAATCTTCTGCAAAATGTTACTAAGCAATGACCTACCAGCAAGGCTGAATATAAAAATTTGTAAGTACTACCAAATTAACCTTTTGACGACTTTTTTTTTTATAAGAGATAAGAAAAAAAAAACCCCAAAACCAAAACCCCCCAAAAAACCAAAAGAGGAATATCTCTGTCCCATGCTACTTCAGGGGAGGGGTTGGCTACAAATTTCCATGACAATTTTAGAAAACTGATTCAGAATGAGGACTTTAAGACAAGCTATGCAGAAAAGCATAGCACCTTTTTATTCTTCCCCACAAAAAACATAATCAGGTCTTTTGAAAATACATGAAATAGATGGGCTTGCCTTCAATATTCAAAGCAATCCAACAGCATATTGGTAGCCAGGATAATCTTAATTTACTAATTAATGGTCTAGATACTTTTGTTTCCTTCCATCTTTTTCAGTATATGATTGTATTGACTGTACTAGAGTAAATCTTCTCTACTTTGTTTCATTAACATCTCAATGTTTTCATTGCTTCCCCTCAGTTTGGGATTCTGAAGGAGGGATACAGATTTCCAAGTATCGATAAGCAGTACCAATTTTGACAAGCACTTCAATTTTTCGTTAGTACCAATACAACAAGTCATCACAGTACTACTAGATCTTTTAGGAAATGGCTCAGTAGCAATCTCATTTTTTCTCCCCATCTTCCAAACTCAAGTCTAGCCAGCCTTCTGGCCAAGGTACTCATCGCTAAAAGACTTCATCCGTACTTCAAGGCTGCTAGGATAAAAATTCCCAGAACCCTTACCTCTCCCATACTCTCAGGTACTTAATCTTTTGTCCCATCATAAGCTACTGTTACAACTCACAGACCTGTACTGAGCCACACATGCAACAAATGTTCCTTGGCAGCTTGCTGTGGAGGAGGAATGCTACTGACACATAAAAGGTGCCGCTTCCTGCTCATGTGCCATTATATCTGCCCCTATTCCCAAAGAACAAGCAATCATGTCATCCAAACATCTCCTTCTGCTTAGACCTGCAGCGCTGCACAGAGCTAGGGTTTTCCATCATCACCAATGACAGCTGCAAGCACAAATCGGTGGAAATATTTGCTGATACCCAGTCCAGGGGTCATTTTTCCTCAAATTCTACCTTAGTACAAGCCCACACAGCTTCCCTACTTCCTCTACACCCTCCTGTAACAGGTGTGGCCTATTGCCAGGATCCTGTTGACAAACTGGTGGCACTGGGCAGAAGAGCAGCCTTATGGCTGTTTTGGGGAAGCAGACAAAGCCAGGGTAAAGGTGAGCATTTGCTGAATACACACATTGGTATGGCTTGATTTAAAAGAAGAAAAAAAAAAAAAAAAAGGCACACAAATTTGTGCAAAGCTCCTTATGTAGCGCATAGAGCAGCTTGAGGAACTGGGCCAGAGAAGCTGAGGAGGAGGCAGCACTCCACGCCTGCTCCCCGGCCCGAGCTGCCCAGAGGCTCAGCAAAACGCGGTCCAGCCGGGCAGGACACGGAGCAGCCGAGGCCCAGCCATGCGGACAGGGCCCGAGGAGAACGGGCGACACAACCCCCTGACAGGGGCAGCCCCCTCAGGCCTCCTTCCTCTTGCCCGCGCGGCCTATGCCAGCCGCGCCCGCCGATTGGCCAGCCTCCGCTCCACGTGCAGCCAAGCGCCTCAGCCATTGGCCCGGACGCACGCCAAGACTCCCCCGCAGGCACCGCCCCACCCCTCCCGCCACGCCGGTGCGGAACCGGGTGCCCGGCTCTGTAAGGGGAGCGGGAAGCCGCCCTCTCCCCCGCCCAGCTGACCGCCACCGGGCTGTCCCGGCCTCCCCTCCTCCCCCTGGGGCCGGCTGGAGGAGCGTGCTGGCGAGCCTCACTTTCTTCACTTCGAAGCGCTTCTTGCCGGCGCCGCTGTTGGTGCCGCTTGGGGTGTCCACATCCATCGCGGCCGCCATTTTGGGTGCGTGAATCGCCCGTCCAGCTCCGCGCGCATGCGCCGCGTGAGGGGCGAGGCTCTCCTCGGGGCACCGCCCCCTCGCTCGCCCCGCCCCGTCGCCAACAGGTGCGGGGAGGGCCGCGCGCGCGCGCGGTCACGTGAGGCGGGGGCGGTTTCAAGGCGCCGGTCAGGGTGGGGCGGGGCCGCGCGCCGTTAGCTCATCGTCCCCTCCTGCCGCGCGCGGGGTTGCACAACCCGAGGGGCGGGGGCGGGCGCGGGCGCGCGAGCGAGGAGCCGGTGGGGGAGGGGCATTTAAAGGGACACGCGCCCTGAAGGGCGGGGTCCTGTCACCCGTCAGGGGAAGCAGAGGCGGCGGGGGGAGGGGGCGACCAACCCCGACACCGAGACGGGCCCCAGGCCTCCGTCAGCCCGACACCGAGACGGGCCCCGGGCCACCTTCAGCCCGGGCGCGCTCGCCTCCCCGCGGCCGGGGAGCGGGTACCGCGGGCCGGGCCCGGCTGTGGCCCCACCCCGCCCCGGGAGGGCTCGGCGGCCGCCCGGCCTCATCTCACTTCCCCTCGCCTCAGGCAGCCCCCGGCGAGACCCCGGTCCCCGCGATTTCACTAAAATCACTTGGGTTTCGACTGTCTGCCCTAGTATGAAGACTTTCAGTCCTTAATAAACTTTTTTTTTGCGAGTTTTCTTGCATCCTAATTGATCTCCAGCTAATGCAGAATGAGGTAGGGCGGTTGGTGTTGCTACTGTATTAGCCCTTTTGTTCGCTAGCAGCACAGTTGTTTGTTTGTTTGTTTTTTTAAATGGAACACCAGATTGCTAAGACGTGGACCTGTTGGAGCAGGTCCAGAGAAGGGCCACGAAGATGATCAGGGGCTGGAGCACCTCTCCTATGGGGACAGGCTGAG
>JAOXJM010000001.1:54055325-54081357 GCA_026413425.1 Tringa solitaria
CAACCTGGTCTGGTGGGAGGTGTCCCTGCCCATGGCAGGGGGGTTGGAACTAGGTCATCTTTAAGGTCCCTTCCAACCCAAACCATTCTATGAATTCAGATTTTCCAGACTGCTCTCTTAGCGTGCAAATGAGGCCTGCAGTGGTTATGATCAATATGGGTTTTACTTGTGGTGCTAGAGCTGCCCAAGCCCTGCCTGTTGTGTTACAGAGATGGAGACAACAGGCATGGGAGCTATTGCTGGGAACTCCCTCTCTTTGCCAGTACAATTCAAAGTACTTGGCTGAGGAAGCAAGTACCAGTATTCCCCAAGGTGTGGTAACTGAGGGGAAGATACTCCCCAGCAGGACAACAGCGGGTCTTGAAATGTCACCGAGCTTCACAGGTCCTTGTAGATGTGCTATCTCTCTGCAGAATCAATGCTTTTAAGTCAATTTTTACACCATGCTGCTGCATAGATGCAGGAAGGAGGAGGTGGTAGAAGCATAGAAAGGGCATTCCCTTGCATATGTAGAGGCAAGCAATATCTATACTGTACCTATCACAACAAAGCCAAACAGCACAATTCCAGTCTGGCTCCATCATAGCCACATTGCTGTATGCATACAGCTTTTACCTGAGATCCAGCACCTGCTGGGGTGGGATGTCTGGCAGTCTCCAAATTAACCTAAAGTAGAGGCCTGCAGTAAGGACAAGCAGATGCTGCTGTTGGATGTATTGGAGTAATTTTCAATGGGATTTGTATCTGAAAGACATGTAACACTTGTGCCTTGAGTTAAGCACGTACCTAAAGGTTTACAGGGTCAGGTTGAGCCTGAGAGTTGCACACAGTGAGTAAAGGTAAGTTTGAAGAAGAAAAATGCCCTCTCTTATTTATACGCCCTTTAACACCTCTAGTCGTCTACAAGGAAAAATTCTGTTTCAGTTAACTGCCCTGAGATGCTACTCAGTTATGCTCTGCGTTTTATTGCTTACAATAAAATGAAGCTGTACAGATTTCGGTTTTCATCCTGTTGCTCCTTATTCAGGAGTGTAGTGGAAAGCCATTGCAAAGGATTATTTTGAAAATGGGACGTGGGTGCTTGAGAAAATAGATTTTTCACCTTCAAGAAAATTGCTTTTTTTCAAAGCAGAATTTGCAAGATTTTCTTTTTAATAGAAACATTAATTTTAACCCTAAACCTGTATGGTAATGTCCACAGTAGGACATTACTCAGCAGGAATTCAGGACATTTGACAAACATGTACAGTAGGGCATATGCACACCAGAGAAATGTTAACGTTCATTTTCACTTTAAATTACTAGTGCAATATAAAATTATAGTCTTCCCACCTCAGTTGATGTCATCACGGGGAGATGGTTGCCAATGGGTAAAAGCCATGCAGCCAGCAATCATACGGTCTGGATTTATCTTTCTGTATCTGGCAGCAAAAAGAATATAGCAATGCAGATCTCGAGTTAGGTCTCGCTAGAAAGGCAGTGGTGTTTTCAGGAAAGGAGATAAGAAACCTGGTGCAGAATAGAACATGTATCTTATTTAATTAATATTTACTGATACGTGTGTGCAGATGCATAATACCAACAATGGGAAGGACATTAAGAGAACTCCAGTGTGCTTCGCAAAGTGAAATTAATGATGGTGTTCCCTAAAAGTCCTGCACTTCATAAAAAGGACTGAGCCACACCTTCTTTACTGTGCATGAAATTATTTATTTTCTGTTGATTTTAGTGCCATCTCTAATGTCTTTCCTCCTAGGAAAAGTGCAGCCCCTCAGACCTGTTTCCCCCCCCTGCTTCAGGCTGTATGTTATAGAGAGGTGTCAGGAGCTGCCACAGAAAGAAAGGCTGCAGCTTTGAAAAGCATCAGCCTTAAAAGATATACAACACTGTGGTCCAAATTACCAGGGGTGCTTTGAAGAATGGATCATTTTTCAAATCACCAGGACATACAGGGGAAAGAGAGGAGACTGCCAAGCTGAAAAGGCAGGGGGACAGACAGACAGACTAGGTGACACATGGCAGCTGCTCTGAGTATGGTTGGTTCCAATTAAAATGAGACAAACTCTCTCTCCCAGTTGTCAAAAACTGTTCCAACAGGCAAGGCACCAACAACCTGGTGACTCCAGTGCAATTACCTTCCAAAACCAGTGTCTTTCACTTTCCTCATTTGTCTTTCTCCTTTACAGTCCTTCTATTGGTGTGGGGTTTTTTTCTGCAGCCACCAACATTTTTCTACATGGGATTTATCCCCCAAATGATTCACACACACACACACACACACCCCTCCAATACATTCACCCTTTGATCACACATGTCTGGCTGGACTGCTGTGAACTGCTCATCCCCGCACCCACACGGGGACCGGGCAGAAGGTCTGGTGGTGGCACTGACCAAACTTGTTCCTCCAAGGCACCAGAACCGAGGGATCCACACGGCAGCGGGAGGATCCCCCAGAACCGAGTCAGAAGGGAAATGCACATGGGAAAAGTTGCTTTGTTTTTCAGTCCTGGCTGCCTGAGCCTGTCGTATTCTGCTTCCCAGCCCTGCGGACAGGAGGAGCGATGCGTCCTCTGCCACCACGACCCATCCTGGGTGCGCACACCAGTGTCACAGGACCTCTCTGGGGCACTCGGGTCACTCTCAGAAATGAAACTGTTCTGAAAGAGAGAAGAGAATTGTAACACTTTCAACACACTTCTTCAGAGCAACACCTTTCCTTTACTGTACAGTCATGAGAGTAGGGATGGGCCTTCCAGAACTGCCAGGAGCAAAGAGCAGGGGAAAAAAGGGAGGTGGCCCTTTTCTAAGTGCTTACAAACCTCAAGTTTTTTTGCTGTCTTTCTGTGCTTCTCCTTCTTAGTGCTTCTTGCTTAAGGTGTGGTTTCAATGGTGCCCTAAGCAGCTTCAAGCAGGAATTACCTGGTATATGAGACTAGTTCCCGTTCGGTGGTTGGAAACCAAGGAGCAAAAATCAAGCGCGTTTTATTACTTTTAAAAGAACTGGCTGGCTGCCCTCCAGTTGCTGATGCTACTAAAACCATTTGAACTGACTAAGTTGGGATTTCTAGCACCCTTTGCTTTTGGCTGCCCAGACCCACAGACAGCATTCACAAATGACTGTCAGGGCAAAACTGAACCTACTGACTTTCTGTGTTGCCACCAAAACTTCTCAAAGTTCACAGAGTAAGCAATCAACCTCCCACCAAGGCTCTGTAGCATCCCCAGCTGATTCAGTGTGCTTGGCACAGGAAAGCTGAATTCAAAGAACAGAGCCAGAGGGGTAGATTAAGCAATATATCCCATAGATTTTTGGACCAGGCTGTGCTTGGTTTCTGCAGAAACCCAAACCGCCTGCTTCTGTGCATGTTTTCCAGATGATGGTCACGTTATACCCCATGTAGTACCCCTGGCTTCACAATCCATTACTAAAACCTCAGGAGAGAAATGGAGCCTTCAGCCCCCAGTAAGCCAGCTAAAAAGAACAGATGAGATTCTGAAAGAGTAGCAGGTTGTACCATTTAATGGGATGGTGACTAATTCTTGCTCTTCTGTTCTCATGGTATTTTACCTAAGCTGCTTGATAACTTGCAGATAAAATATCATACAAGCATCATGACAGCCTGCAGGTAAGTAGGTGCTTGCAAAACCCACAGTACTTAATGACTATGCCCAATCTCCTGCAGACATCCTTTCCCCCCAGGTGAACAAAAAGCAGCTGGGAGTGTGGCTCCAGGCTCAACAAATGACACCGTCCCCACAGTGGGCACCCCAGCCCCACATCACACCGGACAAATCAGCTGCAGCTGATAGAGAGAAGCATGGTCAGGATAGACAGACCCCAGTGCATTATGATGAGGATGTCAGGCTGATTCCACTCCGCTTCAAGAAAAGGTTTGAAGGCCATCCCTCCTATGCATCAACGCCCCCACGCTCCCCATCCTAATCCTCGCCCCCCACTAAGGAGCTCCACCTCAGAAGGAATCCAACACCAACGCCCCCCTCCTCCCTGCCACCCCTTTTCAGTTCTGGGTGCCAAGCTGCAGATGCTGATCGCATCTGGCTGTGCTGCCACCTCCCGAGAGAAACCAGCATCCCAGCTTCTGCTCAGAGGAGAGGACATGTTCTGCAGCCAGGCTTGCAGCCTGCACGGAGGTCCCCAGGGGACCCAGGGCTCTCCATGCCGCTCATAGCCTGGAGAGACGAGATGGGCCCAAGAGTCACCATACCTCAAGGTTAGCTGCAGCCTGGCTGCCTCTTTCATTCACACGGCTGAAGAAGAGGTGGGAGGGTGAGAGTGCCTACAGCAACCAAGAGAGAAATTGCACGCACAGGAAAGAGTGAGGGCTTGAGAGAGTCCGTCCTGCTTTAATCTGAGAGATGTCTGAGACAGAGGCTGAGATTGTAATTCAGAGAGAGGGCAAGTCTTTCAGAGGGTGACAGGAAAGCAGTAGCAGGGGAGTGATGGTTTGTAACCTGAACATGCCAGAAGAACAGCATGAGGTGGCAAGAGGCTACAGGATAGTCCAAGTGCGGGAGACAGCACCACTAACCACAGTAGAGACATGATTTGAGTATCAGGTCATAGTCTGGATATCCTTTGTTGCTCAGACAAGAGTTTTCAAAGTGCCTTTTATCCTTCTAAGTAGAGTGGAAAAAAAAAAAAGAAAAAAAAAAGAGGAGAATGTTACGATAGCTCAATACAAGTAGTTATACTAATCTACTACTGCATGTAAGCAACATTGGAAGATGGTGCCAGACTAATTTGCAGTAGCCAGGAAAAACCACGAGGGTAACCAAAGTAGTAACACAAGCTTGCCTGCATATAAATCAATGAACTCCTACTGATTTGGGAAATCCGTGAACCTTCAGTAACATGAGGAGAGGCAGTTCCAGACTGCTGTGTGGGAGACACTGAAACACTGTTTACAGATATTCTTATCTACAACTTCTCCCTGACAGTCTTGAATGTGGGGAGAGTCGCAGAGAGGGAATAAGCACTAAAATCAGAAAAAAAACCATTGTCAACCAAGGGAGGTCTGGAAGCTACCTTCAGTGAGACAAAGGTTTTGATACTGTTAGAAAGGAGGTGAAAACCGTCGAGCTGCAGCTTTGCATTTGTCTTCCCCCATCAATTCTTTGTCCTTTTTCCAAAAAATATAGCATCCCAAAATTCCTCCAAAGATCTCTTCTGATGAAATCAAGTTCCTAGCTGCAGGCCCTGCTCAACAAGACACAATTCGTTAGCCTTTGCCATCCTTCTTTGTCACAACAGGAGAGATGCTGCTACCAGTAAAAGCTAATTTTGTTGAAGCCCCTGGTAGTTATTGCAAAGGCACCATTTGGCAATTGAAAACTGTAAAAATCCAAATCTAAGCTTTTTTTGAGGAGAGAGAAGGGGGAATATGAAAGTGAAGTTCAGATGTGATTTCAGTTTCGGGGCTAAATAACTACTTTTATACTGCTTCTTCTTGGAAAGACACAAAGGAATGGGAAAAACAAACTAGGTGGTTCACAAACACAGCAGTTACTGTTGCAAAAACTATATGCCTATTACAAAAAAAGCCAACAGCCAGGGGACCAGCAGTCCCCTGTCTCCCATACCAGCATAAGCAGGAACAAAAAATTGTGGTACCTAACTCAGATAGTTCTCAGAAAGCAGGATTTCAAGTATTTCTGGTATTTAACTGCTCTCTCTCATTAATGCCTAGATAAAGACAATATACTGAGTTTAGCCTTGTATTGGACTCCACTGTAAAGTTCATTACAGCATCTAGGTCAGTGAATCCCACAAGACATGGTTTGCCTGCCAGCTCAACACTGAACAGTAAAATAGATTGATAAACTGTCATATTTCTTTGCAGGTTCATATACCTTGAATGTTATCTTGCTGTGTCAAACATCCTTTCCTTTAATTTCAAAGCTCAGCACAACTGGATCTCCAGAACACCAATGGAAAAAAAGGGCTATTTGAAGTAGCGAGCATTCACTGATCAGAAAGCACAAGCTCCTCAATCCTGACAGCTTCAGAAATGCAGAAAATAGGAGCAAGCAGAGAAACAAGTGTAAGGTGTAGGGCCTAGTGCTTTAGTAAGTTTTGCTTTTAGTAATTTACCATTGTGAAGCGATGTAGTCCCTTCTTTTCCCCCCTCCACAGTCACTGTGGGGTTTGGTTTTTTTTCTTTCTCTGTCTGCTCACCACATTCATAAATAATATTTTTCAACCCAATTTAAGGATTCGCTGATTCCTGTCTATGATAGGAGGAAGGGGAAAGAGCCATATCGAGCACTAGGAATACTCTGCTACCCACCTGCAGTATCAACAAGACTTCAAAAAAAAAGAACAGGACAAGATGCAACAGCTTCATGGAGGTTTTAGCAAGACACATAAAAAGTTCTATATTGGGTGAGAATTTCCTACAACCACCAAGGTTCCTTTATGTCAATATATAGAAATCCTCATGAGTTTATCGTGGAAGATCCTTTTGTTCACCTTCACTCACATCCCATAACCCTCTTTTGCGAGTCTGCAATCATGCAAGACAACTGGTTGTGCAAGTCTGAATGGGAATATTATAAGTAAATTTGAGGAATCAGGAAAGCTGAAAAAAGAAAGAGGCCAGAGATCTGGCAATAGCACACACATACAAACCATCAGCAGTTACCAGACCCTTTTCATTCCCTGGAGGAGAAAAAACCAAAGGTCCATTCTCTTACCTTCCTTTGTTCATACAACAAGTGACAAAGTACTTATCTTTGCATTTAGACACATTTCTCCTTCTGGCAAAGACAACTTCTGCAAATGCCCAACAAACAGCAGCCTTTGGTTAGAAATGGGCCTGAAGCTGAGGAAGAGCCTGTAAAACTCTTATTTCATACAGCAAAACTGTCAATTAATTAGAACACTTCGGAAAGTATAAGGAAAACTGTTCCCTTTCTCTTTCTTCAGTTCTAGGACAGGGGAAAAGGGAACAGATGACAATTTATCTGGGTAAGAGTGGGGTGGAGGAGGTTGAGGTACCAATAGCCCCCAGAAGCTCATGAGTGCAACTTGCATTCCTATGTTACCTGATTAATAATTAAGGTAGTTGCTCATGCTAAACCAGTTTTCCCTCTATTTACTCTTTTACTATTTCCTTCTATTTGCTCCTTTCACCCCTGCTTTGATTCTCTGATTGTATGTTCACATTTCACTCTATTTTTAAAGTCAGTCATTAAAACCCAGGTTGCATGTTTGTTGGTGTGTAGAAACTATCAGGTAATCTTTCCCTTCTGCAAATATCTATTTCATTCCACCTTATTTGCATTACGAATCAATATGGAGCACGGTTCACTTTGCATCTCTCACTTCTTTGCTTCAAGAGCAAAATATCTGAAAATACCCTGTAGACTTATGGGTGGGGAATATGAAGGGGCTTCTCTGCAGTCCTGCAAAGGTCTTTGGTGAGGTTTTGTACGGAAAATTTAGGTGTTGTTTTTGCAGAGGAACTGCTTGGTCAGTCTGCAGTGATGTGGCCAGGAGATGATTAAGAACAAATGGGCTTATCGGGAGACATGTGAGAATGCTCATCACTTAGACAAAAGGGAAACCAGTCTACCCCAGATTGGTGGTTTAAAGGAAGGATGAATGGTTAACTAAGACGGGCAACATAGAGCAATATTACCAAAAAAGGGAAGAAATAAACAAGTGAAGAAAGAGGTGTAGGTGGGGCGATGGAGAGAAGCAGAGGCGGGACAAACGGAAGCAGTTTTAGGGGCCTGGGAACTCTGGAGCACTCAGTCAATGGGGGAAGCAGGAGAGGGACACTTCAGCCGGGAATAGGGAATAAAAAGGAGTCACTCCAGGACCGCAAGTGTGCCTACTTGTTGGGTCACCCGTTTTTGCAAGAACATTTAAATAAAATGTGATTTGTATCAATCACTGCCTGAGCTGTTGTTACTGGACAAGGAGCTTTTCTCACAGTTTCAGGAGAGAGGAATAATCTATTCCGTGAAAACACCAGAGCTGCTGTCAAGGCAAGCTAAAGTTTGGAAACCTTAGGTGTCTCAATACCTAGCAAACACAAACTAGAGGGGATTTCGGATCTTTTTAACTGGGGGATATGGAGGAGGCCTCCTCCTCCCAGAGTCCGGTGAGTGGTGGTATTCCTGATGCCACCCACCTTGTTCACTGCAATTAAAGGTGCCAAGAGAGAAGAGTAAGAAAATTCGTCATTTGACAGTGAACAGGTTTACAGATGCAGCTTTCAGTGGAACCTTGGGTGTTTGTTTGGAAGCTTCTTACCATGGTTTATAGTCACCCCTCCTCTCCTGACGGGGATGAGCAGATTTCACTCCATTAAGTGTATCTCCCTCGGGTTCTCCATTCAAGTTAAAAAGAAGTTCTCAAAGAACTTGGAGGGCACATTTGGGACTCGTGTACAACACAACAGTGGTTTGTTTGTAGCGGCTTAATTTAAATTGGATTTCACATCAATTCGCTGAACAGCTGAGGAACCCCGTGTGGACAGACTTATTTGCCTTAAGAGTTGGCTTAAAATCAGTTCCTAATCGATTTAGGCTCTGCTGATCAGATTTAAATATATATTTAAAAGGTCAACACAACCTTTTGCATTGATTTAATGAAATGATATTGAAAGCAACGCTTGAGTAAACTGGTGCAGCTCTGTGTAAAAGCTGTCCGAATTAGTGTAATATGGATTGTCAAAAGATGGAGAAACATTTCTCCCCCTTGAAGCTTGCAAATTCAATCTCTTGATTGAATGCTAGCAAGATAGAGGCTGATGGATCTCTCCTCTGATGGAGCCATGTATTGATTTTATCATTAGATATACAAAACAAATGCCTAATTCAGTAATAGGCACGTTTTATGCTTTCCCTTGATGGTGTTGATCTTAGCCCTACATATATGTTTTTTAGCTCAAAATCACACATATTCCCTCTTCGAGATGAAAGTTCAAAATTCAGGCATGGGAATGTTTTTGAAATTATGATTTTTAAAAGACTGTAATCTGGAAATATAGGACCTTTTTAAAAATTTAGATAAATAACAGCATGAAAGGATCACTATGTCAGGAGCCTTTTTCACTGTTTAACAGGTGCAGATATTCACCATAAATTAAATCTAATTTGTGCTGAGTGGTTGAATTGCTGAGGAATCCATTTATTGGTATGTGAAATATTTACTATGTATAGCTGGACAGCTTCCCAGGAATTCTGATGAAACACATTAATGCAAAAGAAAGAACATCCTTTCTTCATAAGACTTGTGAAAGCATAAGCTTTGCTCCTCTCAGTATCTTATACGGAGTTTTGGAAAACTATCGGAATTGTCACAAATTTATCTAGAATACCTATTAAGAAAGATCTTCTTAGGTAGAAAATTCTCTTTCTGTTAAGGAAAGCTGCTGATATAAACAAAAATATCCAAAATAAAATACACTTTTATTTAAATTATATTTTTCTTGAGCCTTTTTAGAAATTGCCTTTTTCTTATAGATGGGTGAGAAACCACATGCTGCTTTAAACAATTTCAGATGCCCAAAAGAGAAGAGTGATATTGGGATCACTTCAAAAAACACATGAACTTAGAAGCCAATAACTAACATTTGGCTGGGAATTATTTGCATGTGTTCTTTGAATAAGGAGCACTATTTGCTAAGAATGATTTATTTAGACAATTCAGCTATGGATTTCTATATCCGTAGAACAACCAAAGCATGGTACAAAGGTAGGAGAGACTTCCAGTTACTATCTGAAAGTCCTGGGTTCCCACCTGTAATATGAGATCTGGGTTTGCTGTGTAGAGTAATTGATCTGCCTGACAAATACAGGCAAGTTTAGCTCTTGGAGAGTGTTACAGTATGCAAGAAAAAAGGACACCAATAGCAGGTTTACACAGAAAAGTTTCAGACAAGTGGAGGCCACATTCCTTGCAGCTAAGGAGCCACATAAAAAACCCAACCTAAATTAAACAGCAATAAAAGCCAATATGAACTGTGCTATATTAAAAAGCTAATACTGAGAGCCATGAAAGCTCTAGAGTTTACATGAGCAGTCTATAAAATGCTAATGTTACTAACACCAGGGAACTCCGTAGAAACCATCCCTCTGCAAATCCAAAACTATATTAAAAAAAAAAAAGAAAAAGAAAAAGAAAAAACAAATAAAGCCAACAAAAACCAAAAAAACCAACCCCAAACTATTTCCAGGACCAGGAATAACAGCTGGATACAAATTTGCAAGGTTAAAATTTGTTCTCTGTTCCTGATTCAGAAGCATATGCCCCCAAAGTATACATACAATTTTCAAGAATACGTTTCTCTGAGACTAAAGCAAGTCCTCCGTCCCACCCGCCATAAACTGCCTCTGAGTTTGAGTTCAGGGCACCTGAACATGAGTAGTACAATTGCTTTTTCCACCCTCTAAACATTATGGCTATGCAGTGGACTGCTTATGATGGTCTGAAGAACTCCTTTAGGCTAGCTGTGAACAGCAGTATTTATAATATTTTTTGCACAGATGCTTGTAACGGTATTTTGAATATTCATGCTTTATTCAAATTACATGGGAAAGACTAGGTGCACAGGGCAGTGAGTTTATGTCCGTGTTGGCTTTGACTAGAGTGACGACATTTTAGTCTCTGAATGGTCAGGGAAAGAGCATGAAAAAGAGGCAATGAATTTTTATATATTCACTACCATGCAGAGAAAAATGCTGGAAAGCAATCAAGGGTCAAATCTTTAGAGGTTTTTTTCTAAGAAGATACAAACTGCCCAAGTAAAGACTGGATGAAGCGTTTCTCCACAAACACTGCATACATTAGGCTAAAACCATTGTGCTAATTTATTTTGACTCTAAAAATGCGGAATAAGTGAAGAAAGCATCTTTTTATTATAAAATTTAGTATTTTAGTTAAAAGGGGAATTACGGCTCCTGCCATTTGTGCTACCACACGCACACAGACTTGCAAAAAAGAATTTATTTTCTCACAGAGTGGAAGTTTCTTTCTGGCTCCATATGTAAAAGCTCATATAGAGCTTGTAGTCTCCCTCTATCCAACCAACACAGCAGCAGTCACAAGGAGAACTGTCCTTTGTGTAAAGGAGTGGCCACATCAGTTGGGAGATGTTTCTCCATCATTTGAATGCATCGTTAATATTTAACGATTCAAATACTCATCAGAGTATGACAGAGAACATCAGTCACGTCCACCCAGTCTGGAATTCACAGGAGCAAAAGTCCTACCCTAACAATGAAAACATTGCTGGGATAACACTGGAAACACTTGTTCCCGTTTCCATCGGCTCAGCAATACTTCAGCAGGCCTCTATATGAGGATCAGCTGAGGGTATGATGTGCAATAGCAGACCATATGTAAATCATACTTCCAGTCAGAGACTGGAGCATCCCAGTTACCTTCAAGACCAGTCTAATCTCAACTACATCCTTAGGGGTTTTTGTACCTGGGGGGAGGGAAAGGGATACTTTAAAACTTTTATATATTAAACAGTTATAAAATTAATTACAATTCATATTGTTAACTTTTCTAAATCAGCTCATCTCCTACTTAAAATTTTTATTCTTTATATGAATGTGTTTCTTGAATAAAAAAAGTGAGAAATAAGGAGTTTTGCTCAGATCTTTATAATCCAAAAATGTTTTTAATCATCTGATTTATGTAACAATTTCAAAGCTGGGAGAAGAGGACATGACATCTGCAACAAGCATAAATTTCAAGAATGCTTCTATTTGCCATGTGGCAGTTAAATAATATTCTTTTGAAGAAGTAATACACATAATAAAAATAATGCAAATTGTTGTTCCTGGTGACCTCTATAAACGTCCTGAAACAGATTAAATATTATCATCAGTTCAGCCACCTCCAGATAAAATGAAATAATGTAATGTTTTGTGGCACAAGCAGGTTATGAGAGACTGAATGGAAGAGCCTGAGCAGAACAAAACTCAAAATGGAGCAAGGCACATTGAGAGCAAAATAGTGATACGACTGACTTGGGGAAAAAAAAAAAAGGAAATAATGAATTCAAGATAAGCAATAGAGACCGCCCATCAGTGGGTGCTCAGTTTGCAATTGCTGTGCCGTATGGTCACTTCTCTTGGATTAACGACTGAAACAAGGAAAGTAGATGTATATCTGCTTCCCCTTATTTGAATTGAAAAGGAAGCATGCAGAAAAGCACACAGTAGGTGTACACGGGCTCACACCCCTTCTCTTCCAGGTGTGGAATAAAGCTCTCACTGTCCTCCTGGTCGTTGCGGGGTTGGGAACAGCTGCCTGGGTTAGTCTCCTCCAAACTTTTTTCAGGGCAAATTCAGGTTATGGATGCTGTAAAAGGTCATTCCTCCTTTTAACTACACTCAGTAGCATTTGTATCTTTCAGCATGCAATCTGAGCTTTCCAATGGAAATGTTGTTGTGAAAACATCAGGTGACAGGATGGGAATGTCTCCTGCCACAGGATATTTGCTACCTGTTAGATATGATATAGCTGGATCAATACAAGTTTACTGAGTGAAATGGAAAAAAAAATGGAGGTACATGAAATTTGTACAGTGCCTGTTAGATTTCAAATGTGAAGCAAGAACAACAAACAGATATTGAGGATTTCAGGAGAAGACCTTCACTGTTGAGGAGGTTAAAGTGATCCAATATAACAGAAAACAGACAGTTTCAAGGACAGGCCTTTTCTGAAACGCCAGATCCTGAGTCTAGAATGGAACCTAACAGGCAACATTGATTCACAGGATTTGTCAATTCTCTCCTTTGCACTTACTCTTCAGGATTTGGATTTTCTCTTTCACTTTGCATTGGCATGAGCAGTCTGAGATCTGCAAAGCCAGGTGATTCAGGGATATAAATGGGAGACTTAGATAACATCTGGACTATGCTCAAGTCCTGCACAATTGCTTATGTTACGGGAACAAACCTGATGGCAAGAAGACAGGCAGGCCCCGTTGTAGTATAAATCCAGGCGCAGAGGAGTCACTTTGCAGCCATTTTTGCAACTTTACATTTAAAATACACAAAGATTATATTAAGTACTAGGGAAAAAAAGAATAAAACCAACATGGCACTATTTACTGGAAGACTGGATTTTCTTTTGTGTGTGTTTGTACGTGTCCAAGATCTTTTCTAGTAGTGGAGAGCCATGCAACACCCATGTCTCTTCATGGTTTATTTTCTTTCTTTCCTCTCTGGTTCTGTGTCCTTCTAGGTTTGCTCTCCTTGCTAAATTGTGAACAGCCCTGTTCTGCAGCTCTGGGGACTGAAGAGGACTGTGCAGCTCTGCCACTGAGGGAGGACATAAAGTTCAGGATTGCAGACATTTTTGTAGAAGTAAAGTCACAGTTCCTGTGCCAAGACTAAACTAAACCCAGAGCATGTATCCAGGCTCTTCATTAAGCATATAAAGTTGCTCCCAATCCTCCCTGTAATACCTGTTGCGGGGGTACAGCGCGGGCAGAAAAGATGCGTAGATTTTTAATGATGGGGTAGCTAACAGCTGGAGCAAATGACTGAAAGAAGCAATCCTCCATCTCTTCCTTCTCCCTCCCCTGGCATTCAGATCAAGGCTTGATGCCTCACTGAGGGGTCCGTTGCTGTCACACATGAGCTACCTGGCTCAGCACTAAATTGAGGCGGTAAAAAGCAATGGCTGTAATAGGAAGGCGCTCAAAGTACTTATCAAAGAGTCCTCCTACCCTTTCATTCCGTGACTCTATTAACCAAAGATAGGCAATATTTTGGAAGATTTTCAATTCAGTCTTCTATTAGCTTGTGACTCATTAAAAATGGAGTTCTTAAGAAAACTAGCATTTGCTGTATTTCTTAAGTGAGCTTAGAGAAACAGCTGATCAATCTTCTAATTTATTATTAACATTCACTAAAATTTGAGAGCAGTTGCATACTGGAGGAAAATAGCTCTGATGTCTAATTGCTGAGATCAGTTTGCAGTTATCAGTATATTAGGAATTTAGGTTTGCATTACAATCCTCCTTTTGATTAATTGCTATACTTTTTCTATTTTATTTCTCTAAGAAACTAAGTTAGAATGATACGTTTGGGCTCAACACTCACTTAGTTTACAGTTTTGAATTTCAAGAGTAATAATCACATCTTTCAGATAGCACATTCTCACCTTTTTTTGGAAAAGCATTCCTCAGGTGAGAATGAAAGAATACTGTCTCCTCAAAAGCGTCATACTGCAGGGAAATTACATTATAAAACTGAAAAAACCCCCAAAAACTGAAGATGAGGCAATGTTAAGGCTACATGGCAATGATTTACAGTAAAATGTATTACAGAGATAATGCAATTATTCAAACCCCAAGAATTATAAACCCTGGAAATTCTAAGGTAAAATTAAATTTAGCAAGAAATAAAGCACACAGAAATGAAGTGTCAAATATCTAAACAATCTTAATTATGCTTGGAGAAAATCTCTTCTAAATGTCTAACTACCTAGAAGTCACAACGTTTGTTTGCATAATATGTGTGCGTTTGTGTATATATTCTAGTACACACATGCTTTTGAAGATGAATCATTTCCACTTTATACTGTATACTGAAAGTTCACTAGAAACCTCTATCTGTTCTGCAGGGAAGGGCAAAAAAATATAGCCTGCCTTTTAAAAAAACTGTTAATCTTATCCAAGTCCACAAACGTAGAACTATCTCAACATGAACTATATGTTTTTGCCTGGTTACAGTCACCACAGTAACACACATGTAGCTGTTAAAAAGCTCATCGCCTGAAAAAAAAAAGAGCAGGGTAAAGCATAAATTGGAAAGCAATATACATACCAGATATCTACAATGCATCACAGGAACCTCAGCGGTGCCTTATGGAATCTGAGAACAAGTAAGAGGTCAGTGCAACACAGACACCAGAGGCTACGGCTCTTTCAGCTGCAGACTGATACCTCTACAAGTCTGGTACGGGAACAGTTAGGAGGACAGTCAGAGATTTAAGGCCTCTGTGACAGGGGCAGCTGCATGGAGATGTGAGGAATGAACGTTCCTGAGCCGTCAGTAGAGCTGTGTCTCTCTGCCCCTCTGAGAACAAGAAGATATACGCAACTGGGCTGAGGTAGTATATGCACAGTGTACGAGGAGTCAGCCAGACCAGCTCCACAGCCATTTCAATCCCATGATAGGAATTCTCCTAATCCCTGATGTCATATCGAACCTTGTCTATCCAGGGGGCAACGTTAAAAATGTTAAGCAGGTACTAGATCAAAACAGGGTCCTGATGGCGCATTAGGCCAACAGCATAGAAATGCCAACACAAACGACAAACTTTACCCAGGCCACTAAACACAATCAGTCTGCCAAAAGGAGGTAAGAAAGGGTGTTCGCAGGCATTATCAGTTCCCTGACTTTGTAGCCTAGTAAGGGACCTGCACTGAGAAAGCTTAAACCCTAACCTATTCTGTACCATTAACAGCTGTGCCTTCTCTGAGTGACTACAACGCTGGCCAACATGTCCACAACCGAGATGCAACACCAGTAATTACAGAGGTATCACGTGTAGCTCCCATAGGCAAACCTGATGTTCTACGTTGCACTCCATGTGCATGTTAAACTAGAAAAACAAACTATATTATTCCCAAACTTAAAGCGCTACCTCTATGAGTACAAGATCATCACATGATAAGAAATCACCAGATATCTGCTAACTATTTCCTGGTACAAGAGTCAGACTGCTTAATCTTAACTTGGATCAGTGGCCAACCCCATTTTGCATTAGTGTCTCAAAAGTGGACATGGAGACAGAAGCTTCATTCTGCCTAGGAATTAAAAGAAGTTGACCCTATATCCCCTTTACACAATATTGTTCATATTGGCCCAGTTTACTGACAAAAACCCTCAGTGAGCCTATTTCCCTGGAAAGAACTGCACTTTGACCAGTTTTTACTGGACAGCCAACTTCTAGTTGATGGTTGAACCACAGGCTGAGTGTTCCAAACCTCTGCTGCCATGATACTCCTGCCCGAATCATGAAAAAAAGAGATTCCTTTAAAAAGTCACAGGCTCTTCACGGTCTTGAGAGGAGAAAACCATCACAGAGCTTCAACTGCTGTCAGTTCTGAACCATCACAACGTGTCTAAGACCAGCATTTGCAAGAAGCTCCCAAACCAAGATGGCATGTTGGTTCTGAAGTGCTACTTGTTTCCCCAACATCCAAGAGGAAGGAACATTTTGAACACATTCTCACTTAGCCATTCTCACTTCTGGGTCTACAGCCAGCTCTCTTGTTTACTTTTTCACTGCTCAAAGACCTGGTCATAAGGCTTACCCAGACAGGAGTGGTTTTTTTTTCTTTGCCATTGTTAATGGATAACTCTGTCATGGTAGTTAGAAAGGCGTATGTAGTATGAGTCAGCAAGAGAAGGTAACACATATGGAGAACCTGGAAATTCTTCCTTGTTCCTTTCTGCCTATCTCCTGAAGAGCCTGGTTTTGGTTAGCCAAGTATCAGGTGCTGCCTCAGAGAAACAACCAGTTGGGCTGAGGTATAACTTGTCCCAGAAGACAGGGGTTCATCGCTCTGCTTGCTGCTCATGGGGAAGGCTCAGAGCTGGCAGCCAGTGAAGGCAGCAAGACAAAAACTCCAAGAAGGTGAAAGGAGCTGAGGGGAGAAATTGAGCATCATTGAGCCCCCCCCATACCTCACTGTCCATTTTGATTATAAATTCAGCTTTAAAATGTAACTTTCGTTAGACCCCTGAAATACAACGAATTTTGTCAGACCCACTCCTACAGCCAGCGTTTTTGAAGTGTCCAAGTAATGATTTTTAATCAAGTAGAGGCTGAGCATGCATGTAGGGAGGACATATAACAGAGATGCTGTAATGATCTCAGAAAATTATAAACTTAAATGCTGTTTAGATCTGCATACTAACAAAGAGATGCCTATATAGGCTTCTAGACAACTCAGTTTAAAAGAAATCAAAAAATGTCAATTTATTGCAGTGCAGAGTTTCATTATCCAATTACACAAAGTACTACGCATCTCATCATAATTAAAGCATTTTTGTCATTTATCTCATATAGATTTTTTTTCTAACTTTAACCCTAACTCTTTTTGCTTTATGGTACTTCTCCTGGGAGTAATTACTAAATTTCCACAGCAGTAATTTGGGTAGCATAAGAGCATGTAACCTCAGCCTCGCTCCCTCCATCTTAATGAAGATTTTGCCTAGAAATGTACTTTTTTCCCTTCACATTATTTAAAATACGACACATGATCAATAACATGAAACTGCAGAAAACTTTCTCATATGATAATTCCATTGATTTTTAAAAGAAATAATTAAACTAACTGTTAATACCAAGTTCATCAATACAATCTAACTCCTTTGTTCCCCCCTCTGGAGTAGGACAAATCA
Organism: Tringa solitaria; assembly: GCA_026413425.1. NCBI lineage: Eukaryota > Metazoa > Chordata > Aves > Charadriiformes > Scolopacidae > Tringa > Tringa solitaria. Next base: position 54,072,738 of record JAOXJM010000001.1, read on the forward strand.
ATCGGGGTCTCCTGGTTGGTATAACCACTTTCCTGGAGCTACTGCACCACTCTGACAACATACTGAATAGCCATTTTATACCCCGTTGTTCTCTCCTTTCACTCACATCCCCACAGCTCCAAATCATACCTTTCTCCTGAATCTTCTCTATTGCATTGTGCATTCCCCAAAACCTCCATTGCCATTCTCCTTTACGTGCTCCCGCAGTTTGCTTCTTCCTACACCATCAGGTCCCTTCGCAAAATAATGAATGCAATTTTAGGAAAGACATATTGTATTTTTCACAGATAACAGAGATAGAATGCCAAATTGCGTTAAATGCCAAATTTCTTTCCACTTTGATGACAGAAGCATGTCTGCAAATTAGCACCTCTGCTCAGACTGTACTTTTAACAACAGGAATTTACTACTAACTAGTTCTCTGCAAGGCAAAGCAGGCCCCTGGTAGAATGTGAAATGGGAAAGGCAAGAAAAGCCTCCCGAGCTTCCTCTGAAAGCAAAGCAGCTTTCACACAGGGATGGCTGCCTCTCATTTGAAAATTTTCTCTCCTACTCTGACGCCCTTAAGACCCTTATATTTGCAATAAAATCTCTCCCCAGGTGAACTTGCATACACCTCAATTTCCCTTTCGCTTCCAGTGATCCCACCAACGCCCTCATCAAGCTGCTACCACCAAGAGCTGCTCCTGCACCCAAGTGGTTGAAGCGAGGAATCTCTTCCGTGGCAGAGGCGGATCATAAATCTAGGAGGCCAGGCCAGGCCATTTGGGATGTACACCACAGGTACATGCAGCCGGAGAAGGGATTCTTTATAGAGTTTCTTGATGAAGGTTGTGTAAAATGTTCATGGATTTGGTATTATTCAAAGGACACTGCAGCATGTGTGTAGGTCCCAGGCGATACTCTGATTATCCACCTCAGCAACAAGCGAGAAAAAGCCTTCAAGAATTGAGGTTGATAAGACTCAAATTTAATACGTTCTGCAAAATGCACTCCTCTTTACATGGAACAACAGACTCAAAACATTAGCAGCAGTTTATGCTCAAGAAACGGCTAAACACTGTGGAGGAATTACAGCATATGGAGCAACGCACAGCCTCAATCAGACACACTCAGCACGGTGGGGCACAACAGCCCTAGCAGATCCATTACTCCCCACTCAGCAGAGTCACAAACACTTCTTTACTGGCAGAAACATTAATCCGCAACATTCCTGAGATCTCCTGGTGTTCTCAAGTTGCAGGATTTTCCTGAGAGGAGTAGGAATTAGCGTGTGTCTCCATTTGACAATGTTTTTCCAAGTCCAATATAGGTTACAGATAATTTATAAATCTCCCTGAAAAATAATGCTCTTCCTGGTGGTGCTTATATCTATTCAACAGCCATACAACTTGATGGCCTGAGAAATGACTTTCTACAAATTGTTTTATTTTAAAAATAAGTTTTTTATATGTATTTCAAAGGCTTATTTACAGTAATTACAATTATTAACTCTGTTAGGTACATGGGCAAATGTGCAGATCAGCACACACATGTAGCTCTCAAGTTAATGGTATTTTAAGCTGTTTATATAGTTCCAAAATCCAAGATTTGTCCCAGTTGACATGGATCTAACAGGTGTAATTGGAACAACAAACGTGTTACAGATCAGAACAACATCAAAGGTATTCATCACTTCTGTGTCCACACTTAATAAGCCTTCCTTCTAACAATTTACACTGTATGTATCACTGTAACACATGAGCATCTAACAAATGCTTCCGTCAAAGATTAGCACATTCTCTTAACTAGGTGAAAGTTAATACACTACACTCCATAAAAACATTTACTTTTCATCGTGTTTAAAAAATAAAACTACAGTATGTCTTGGCTGCCTTTCAACTACCAAACTCGAACTCCAGTGCATGCACCCAGCTCCCATTAAAAGCAGTGAGAGATACAAGACACTGTCCATTTGGCCTTCGCTAAGTGAAATGAAACACAGAAAAGAAAAAAAGAAGAAAAAAAAAAGCAGCAACAGAGCCACAGGCTGAATTCAGGAACCCCTCTGACTATCTCCCCCACATGAGACCAACTACGTCCACTGTGGGGAATTAGGGCAAACTGGGAAGAGGCAGTGACATTGATTAGAAAGCAAAATAGATTAGGAAGTAGTATGTAGACATTATAGTGGGTCAAAAATATATAATGTAGCAAGAGACAAGAAAAAAAATTGAGAATAACAGACAAAAAATACTGAAAGCTACCGTAAGAAAGGAAGTAAGATGATGTGATGCAACAGCAAACACAAATAACGGGAGATGTATCAGTAAGATGTATTTTTCAGACATGTTAACTAGCTGCTTGTCAAAATATTTTCAGTAAATACGCAGATGCCATGTTTGCCTCTAGTAGGTGTATTTACTGCTGCATACAATGGCCTAGGTGGTAGGCTGACATTGAGGGAAGCCAACTCTTCTCTTTACTCCTCATCCATTGTAGCCCCTAATCACATTTGCAGCTGCCTCAAAAATATTATCACAGAGCATTAGTTACTGACTGCACTTGGCAAAACCCAAAAAGCAGCTGTGATCATGCCCCCAGTGTTTTGAAAAGAATTACTTTAAATTTCATACAAAAGCTGTATAAGGACTTGAAACTCATCATAGGGCAGACTCTTCAAAAATGTGCTGTTGAAGTTGCTGGCATAAATCAGAAAAGTGCTGTGACTGTCCCAGAATTGGACACCTCACATCTAGGTGACAACCAGCAGCTCACCAGTGGAGTCCAGCACAGCCAACATGGCCCTGCTTCTCAGGATAGAGGTGGGCTCAGAACAGGAGACTGGAATGGACATTTGGGACAAAAAGAAGGGAATGTGGAATACAACAAGAACGAGTATGTCCATCCCCCGAGCTCTATCTGTCCTTTCTTACCAAACACTCCAATAAGCTGAAAAATCAGATGAGGTGTTTTTCCCTGTGGTTGGCCCATTTAAATATGCCCGAACAAAGACCAACCATGTCCTTATCCTTAAAGCATCCTCCACAGGCTTCAGCCAAACCCATTTTCCTGACTACCAAACCCCTTCTTCCAGGGCTCTGTAAAAATCAAAGCTGTCTGACACACTTTATTCCTCCAAAACAGCATTTATCAAAGCTTCATTTTAAAAATCTGACTGTTGTGAAACTACTGCTAAAGGGGAAAAATACGGGGCCCTGGTCTCAGTAGTTGCACCTATGCATCTGGAGAGGGACCAGGCAGAAGTTCTGCTGGTGGCACTGACAAAATTCATCCCTCCAAGGGCTCTAGAACAGATGGATCCACAAAGCAGATGGATGAATCCACCCCCATGTCCTACAACAGCTCAACATCAGCACTAATTGAATCAGAAGAAAAATGCACACAGAAGAAGTTGCTTTGCTTTTTCATCCCTCAGCACCCAAGCCTTTTGCATTCCACTTCCCAGCCCCAGTCTTGGAAACAGTAACTCTCCATGGCCTCCACCGCTTTACAACTACAGCTGGCTACAGGAATCTGCGTCCCTGGAGGGCTGCATCTCCCCAGGAGGATGCAAAAGGCAGAGAAGAGGCATCATGAGTTGCGGCCACAGATCTGCTCAATGTGGTAGACCTCCTTGGGACAGTCGGCAGACAAGATGAGAGGCGCATCCTCTGTTATCACAACATCATCCTCAATGCGCACACCAATGCCACGAAACCTCTCTGGGGCACTCACATCATCCTCAGGGATATAAATGCCTGAAAGAAGGAAAGGAATTAAAACACACAACACTCTCCAAAACAACACCTTTCCCTTGCTGCATCACCACAACAGCAGGGTTGGATTTTCAGCAACATAACATGAGTTTGATCCTGAAAATTTTTAATAAGGAAAGCTACTCTCTTTCCCCTCATTCATGGCAGTTGGCGGGCAAAGAAAGGAGAGTGTCCCTTAGTGCCTGCAGACACTAGCATGTTAATAAAAACTTCCACAATTATAACTGGCCTTTCTGCATTTCTTGCTCTCAATGCTATGTTCACAATGATGATTTTAACAATGCCTGAATAGAGAGAGAGAGGAGCCAAGCATTAAAAATCAGTTTCCAGCTGACAGCTCCAAATCCAGTGACAAGCAGAAAGAAAAATTCATCATGAAATGCCTAATTTGCAAAGCTAAGTTGTGAATGCCTGTAATTGCAGACTGCAATGCTTGAGACTTACACCACCAGTGACTGGTAGTAGTTTAGTTGCAGTAACACAGAACACAGTACAAGTGAATTTGGCCTCTCTGCACTGCAATTGACCTGCACTGCTGTGGGTCAAACAGCAGGGGGGCTGAGGTCTATATTACTCTACTAAACAGCAGGGTCTGAGGTCTATACTATTCTCCCTTCTGTGGCACAGACGCTTTCTGAGAGTTGACTCCCACAATTTGTTACCTTGACTTTGGGAGGGAAATAAGGTTTTCTAATACTGTAATCATTTTCAGTTTCACCAAAAAGGACCTGAATGCTTTGGTCTTAGTGATCAACTAATTACTCAAAGCAATATTGTTATCCTCAGTGTTAGCATGTTTTTCTCCACCACGTTATAACTGCATCGCTTTTTACCTGGTTCAATGGTTATCACCATGCCTGGCTGGAGTGGGAGCGATCGGGATATATCTGGGGTATCGTGAACATCCATGCCCAAGTAATGGCCCACATGATGTGGGCAGTACTTTCGAACAGCCTAGCAGAAGACAAAACAAGTGTCACAGAGGCAGTTAACACAGCCCAACCTATCGTTCCAATACAAAAGATGAGGAGAAGAGACAGAATAGTTATGTGTTTTACTAGCAATCTTACTGCCAAGTTACCAGGGGCTGTCCTCCATTTACCAGAACTGGATGGCCCTCAAAACCCACCCATACCAGGTGCGTAATATGAGCATACTGCAGACTGTCTTTCTCCCTCACTGAGAACAGCCCAAGTCCACCACCACCTCAGCATGTCAGGCAAGACTTCAGTTTTCAGCTCACTGAGCTTTGCTGCCCCAACCCTTTCCATCCCTTAAACATCCAAGCCCTGTGTTGCTCCCATCAGCAGATCCTGACAACCAGCAGCAGCTGATACAGCTGTTACGTGACGTGGCAAAGAAGTCTCCTATGCACAGCAGAGCGAATGCTGTGCCCGTTTCACTCAGCAGCTACAGCAGGGTTTTAATCCACCTCTGCAGGGCACCGACACCGCCTTCCCTCGCATCATCCTAATCCCCCTCCCTCCAGAGAGAAGCTCCTTGACAGCAGGAATCAAAGAGCTAATTCCTCCTCTGCCCCACGCTCCTGACATTCGCTGGGGAGCGAGTGAGCTGCGGACTGACGCTGGTCTCATCTGGCTGCGCTGCCACCTGCCGGCACGACAGCCTCCGTTCACGGGCAAGAACTCGGGCTGTTCTTGAACTGACACTGCAGGATAAGCAGAACTCTGTCCTGCTGCCCAACGGGGTAGTTCTGTCACCTGGTTCCACCATCTTTCTTGTATCAGCATCAGCAATCATGCAGGTTTTCAGTGAGTGGGACCGGATAAACTTCTCTAACTGCAAACCGATCCTATTTTACCTGCAGGTTCAGCTCTAAAGGAACCAGTTTCCCAGCCTTGTTCAACCAGGTAGCTCTGCAAATCCCGACACAAAATGGTGCAGAAGCGGCAGCAGGTGGAATGACTGAGAAGAATGGGCTGCACGTTTTGGTGACACTGCAGATTTATGCTATGTTAAGCAGATCACAAAACTATGACTGATTGCCGGCAGCCAGCCCCGGACCCAGAATTTTGTGTTAGTGCCAATGTCTCAATAGGTCCCTTCAGACTGACTGTACTCTAAAGCTGCACCTACAGCAACAAGTAGTGCAGACAAGTAATGCAAGACACTTTCAGAGTGAAACAGCAAGTTTTGAGGAACAAATATTCACATTATGTGTACATAAGACTGGGGGGTTACCTCAGACCAAATTGTGTGCTGAATGGTTGGAAACACATCCACATTCCAGTCCTGTGCTGAGACCAGCCCACAACATGAATTAAAGCATAGTGAGTGAGGACAGCTAGAAGGTTCATCTCAAAAGCATGTTCCTGGGCCAAATGAAAGCTACCAACATAACCCAAGGAGAAAACAGTTTGGCCTAGTGGGGAGAAGCTGGACTAAAAAAAAAAATAAATTAAGTACCTTGAAGAAGTGGCTGTCAGTGATACTGCTCTTTAGTATCCCCAACTCTTTCAGTTTCTGTCCAATAAGGCTCAGCATGAGGCTGTAAATATTTTCTAGACTCATGCCTGGGGAGCAGAGGCTCAGGCAGGACTTCTGAATATCCAGGACAGCCTGGTATACTTCTGCTTGGGGTTTGGTGAACCTGGAAACCATTGACAAAAGGAATAAAGAATATTTCTCACAATTAAACCTCTACGCAGAACCAGGGTTTGGGACAAATTCGGTTTAATATTGGAGCAGGCAAAGTCAGAAAGGAAAGCAACTGGCTCCTTATACGAAATGCCAGACAAGCCATCACTGCAATATGCCCTTCAATACACTGGGTAGAAGCAGGGTTTCTCAGCTGCCAACTAACCCCAAGCAAACCAAGGCAAAGCTACTGCAGGAAAAAGAATGCACTTGAGCCAAAACACTCAGGAATCAAACACACAACCACAGGGACACCACACCAGCAAATTCACAACTGACAGAGCCATGTACAGGTCAACTACACTCCTGTTTTCTTACATACAACTGCAGTCAGCCACAGCTGAATGCACAAAAGCTCTCTCTGCACTTTAGGCATGCTATAATAGCTGAAAATAGCAGTAATCACACATATTCATGCAGTAATTAATGAGGCAGTGGGGAATACAGCTTCTCATGCTCAAAGATTAGTTTATATAATTTGATTACTCTGAAGAACCACAGAATGGGACACGTTAAAAACCTACTCACAGAGATTAAACACACATACACTCAATCCATCAATCATTTAAGAGCTTCTCAAAGTTCTTCAAAACAGCCTTATCACAGCATACCTTCCATTGATGGGCCAGGTACGCGTGATGTCACTTACGTAGCAGGCAGACTCACATCCACCATCTAGCAAGACCAGTTCACCATCCTAGAGAATAACAGGAAAAAATGCCCCGTGGGTCAGTTGAGCTATTAACTGAATTGATTTTTCTGTCTGAGAGCAGGAAAGGAGATTATGTATTTATTTTTGCAAAGCAGCTATAGAGATGTGAATTCCTTTTGCAGAACAACACCCCAGGTACTACTGACTATAAATAGGCTATTCCAGTTGGATTGTTTCTCTGCAAGGTCGTCTCTTGACTGTTATGCTTATTTAAAGCCTGAACTCTTAACACGCTGATTTTCAAACACTTTAGAGTAAAAAAAAAAAAAAAAAAAAAAAGAAAGACATTTTCATTTAAATATTTTGTGCTCTGAGACTTCAGTCCCACTCACACCAACCTGGATTGCTTACTCCACCAAATTACACCAGTCACTCCTTTCACTAGAAGTTCTCTGCTAGTAACTGAGACAGAAGGGTTTTACAACAGAAGTGTAGATTTCTGAGCTACTCATAAGATGACTAACAGCTAAAGATTTATCCTTGTCACAAGGTAGGAGGACTCAGCAAAATCACTTCTCTGAAAGTGTATCACTGTTACCAAAGGCAGGCCCCTGCTTTGTTTATAACCATATGTCAACTAAAATGATTTAATTACTGAGCTTCTTACCGTGTGAGAAAATAGTTGTTCTTTGAGCTGATAGTGATAAGGATGGGATAACAAGAAGTTGTTAATCACCTCAAGGTTCTCTCATATGTCAAAATATGTACTCCTATACCAATTAAAACAGAGTTGTGGCTACTTCAAAGGACATCCTTATCATCCTCAAGTAGTTGGTAAATGTACAGTAAACTTTTACCGTCCTGAAATGACTCAATACCTTCAAAGTATAATGTGAGGAAGGGTATCCTTACCCAAACAACCACCAAGGAGCTCACACCTGTGCAAAAATGTTTTGCTGATGCTGCAAAATTTAATATGCATGTGCAAAAGGGCTATTCGGTCATCCTAATAAATATGTAAGCCTAGGTGGAGTTATGTATTAGGTAGGCAGAATAATGAGAATCTTTTGTGTATAAATAATGGGTGAATGTCTCTGGTAAGGTGTGATAGACTTGTGGATTTCCACCTAGCACCTGATGTTGAATAAAGCAATATCTCCTCTCTAAACTGCTTCTGGTTTCAAGAGCTTTTGTTTCAGGTAACACCACTCCTGTAAACACACTATTGAATAGCTTGTACCATCTTCCCTGTTCTCTTCTGGAACTTTCTTGACTGCTCTAAGATATACTTCTGAATCTACCTGGTGATTAAGAAAAAAACTTTTGGAGATGTGAACCTCCAATTCACTTCAGCAAAACTGTTCCATGTCAATTAAATCAATGTCTGCACATCTTCCAAAAAGCCATGCAAAAAAAAAGACACAGGGTCAGCAACAAAATCACTGCCTTGTTTTCCCTCCTTAAAGGGAATAAGAAGTAGAGCAGCGAGATGTGTAAAATCATAGAATCATCTAGGTTGGAAAAGACCCTTGGGATCATTGAGTCCAACCAT
>JAOXJM010000001.1:54093251-54103759 GCA_026413425.1 Tringa solitaria
GGTGAGGGGGACGGGGGGGAGGGGCGGCGCGGCGGCACGTGTCGGCGCGCGGTCCCGCCGCGTGGCCGGGAAGGAGGCGGGGGGCGGTCGGGTCCGGTCCGGTCCTGTTCGGTCCTGTTCGGCGGGGAGCGGCCCCGGTGCGCGGCCGCCTTCCACACACACCCCTTTCCTCCTCCCTCTTTTCCCGCCGCAGGGCGCGGTGCGGTTACGGCTGGAGCGTTAAAAGGGATTTGTTATTGTTTTGTTGTGGTGGTGGTGTTCTGTGGTGTTTGTTTTTTTTAAAACTATGGCTATTCCCCTTGCAAAAGCCTGTGTCGTCGTCCCGTCCCGTGTGTCGTCCCCCCACCCCCGCCATCTCAGGGGCTCGGCTTTCCAGGCTGGAAAGCCCCCGAGCAATTACTTACCCCCCAGCTAATTCTCGCATGATGCAGCAGAGTTGGCTAGCCCGCCTGGAGACGGAGCCGAGTTTGTGGGGAGGCGAGTGGCGTGGATTTCCATCCCCGTAACCCAAAAGCGTAAAATAACCGGATAGTTCAACGCGCCGAACGGTTCCTGACCCCAAAAAATTGTGTTTTGTTTTGCCCCGTGAAGTTTTAGGTATGGAGGAGCTGAAATGTTGCTCCCCTGTGAGGCGCTTCGAGCATCTGCTGGTCACGCTGCACGTCGCCTGTCACAGCAGGTGCTTCTCGCTATAAAAACATCCTTGGGTTCCACCCTGAGTGCCCAGAAACACCAGCTCGGAAAGGCTGAGGTCCTTTGCTGCTGGCAGAGAACCCCCCATGTTCACTGTGCGCTGCTGGGATGCCTCTGCTTGGCTTTCGTAGCTACAGCCCACACTCAAGGGCTCAGAAGTGAGAACTAAATCCTCACAGATACACGTTTTTCTGAAAGGGGAAGTTAAAAATGTCATATCTAGTGACAAACTGGGATTTATTTTAGAAAATTTGCTTTAAATTTTAATCTGAAACTATTTTAACGGTGCTTTCTGCTGTATTAATGAGCAGATTGCAACTAATTACAGCTAATTAGATGAAAAACTAACTGTAATTAGTTGAAAAACTAGTGGGGTTTTGTGTGCACGTATGTATAAGTAAATACTGGCGCATCACAGTATGCCTTATAATGAAAATGCTACAGTGAACTACTTTTTTTTTCTTTTTACAGCAACATTTAAACTTCTTTATGTGTCTGAATATCAGCGTGGTTGTAAAACCAATCCTATTTAACTAAGCTTGGTTTTGCAGTACTGACAGTAGCTGTGCATATGCCTAGGAAGGAGATGCATATCTGTTCTATCCTACTGCAGGTCTTCAGCTCCTTTTGCTAATGTGCAAAAGACTTCAGTGCCTCACCCTAGGTTACATCCATTATTCTGTTGCATAATTCTGAAGGTGTAAACAGAGTATTTTGGGAGGGAGAGGAACAACTCTGACTTCTTTTGGCCAGAGAAAGCATTAGGAAATGGAAAGGTGATCACCTGACTTCTAACTTTCTCCATGTTAATAGAGACTCTAACTTCCAAGTTAATTTTTAGAGTTTACATTTGGTTAATAGAAGGGTGTTTGTATTATAAAAATTAGGTTTTGGAATTGTGGAATGTTTTTTCCATCTAAGATTTTCACTGGATATCTTTATCTCAGAAGTTTAAAAAAATACCTCAAAGGAGAACCTTCTGTAGCTCTCTTAAGTTTTCTGGTTTTCTTTACATATTTGAGTAAGTTATTGGTTATTTGGCGTAGTAGACAAATTACTTTTCAAGTCAAACTGAAAGCCTGGAGGATTCCCCTCTTCTGTTCCTTAATAGTGCTGTTTGCAGTGGGACTATTTTGTGTTTTTATAGGGTCTACTCATTCTTTGGAAGCTGCTTGAAACTTAGCATGGCCTGGCTTTAGGTGGAAATAATCTCATTGAGTCTGTCTTGGTCAGGCTTACCTGTATTAATGTTAAAGACATAGGTTTAGTCCCCAGGGTAATGTTGTGAGTGGTTAGAGAATAATGACTAAGTGATACTGTAATCCATCAATAAATTTTTCAATGAAAATTCTGATCTTTGATTTGTTGTTTTCTTAAAGCTAATGATTCTAACTTAAATGATGCTACCTGCTTATCAAGCTAGAATGATATGCTTTATTTCTGACTTGCTGTTAATGTTGCATCAGAAGTGTTAAGTCTTTCCTGTTTTCACGTATTTTCTAACCTTTATTTAACCTGTATTTAACTTCAACATAGATGCTCTCTGTATAGAAATCATACACCAGTGTATGCTTATGTTTGGAAAGTGTTTTGATATGGCTTTTTAGTCATGCCTGCTTTTTCATAATTGCATAATTGCATAAAAATAAAAATATTTTGACATGAATTATTATGAAATGAGTCATTAAAAGGTAACGTGTTTCAAAAACCTGCAATTGAGCAATAGCAGCCCTTAAAAGTAAAGCACAGAAACCCAAATTGATGGAACAGGGCTTTTTGCCTCTTTTGTTGTTTTGTTCAAATAGAATTTGACCCTTTTGAATTCTTGGTAATCCAATTTCTCTCTGAAGATAACTTTGCTGTCAGTGATGAATGTGGATGCAGAAATAACAGTTGTGGTTCCTTCAACAAGCAGCATTTCTCATCACTGTGATGAGTGATGCAGTCATTGCTGCAGTGGAGTCCTGACAGCTCCCAAGAGTTGTTACTGGAATTGCACAACTCTGTTATAGCACAAAGGCTTCATTTAAAATCTTTTTTGTTGTTGTGTGTATGCTATTTATACAGCTCAGTTTTTGTCTTTGCCTTTAAGACTGTCTCATGTATCTGTATACTGTTAGGTTAAATACGCTGCAAACTTTGCATATATCTTTGCTGTGCTTTTTATCATTGTAATCAAATACTGGTTTAAGGGATTTTAGAGTAACTTGCTCTTGAATTGTTCTGGGACTGTAACTCTAGATTTGATAGAGGATAACTGGATAGTAAAAAACAGTGAAACTGTTTAGCCTTGGCAGTCCATAAAGTAGCCTATTATAAAGCCTGCATATGTATTTATTAAATATATATCTTAGACTGTTCTGAGCCTGGAAAGTTTTAGGGGGGATGTGAAGAGGGCAGAGGTTGTTTCAGCCTTGAGATAATTCAAGGTGTGAGACTTAAAACCGTCTTATCTTGAGGCTGATAATTTGGAATTGCTCAAGAATTTGATTCCTGCATGGGTTTTGTTTTGTTTTGTTTTGTTTTTTAGCTTGAGCTGTTCTTAAATACATGATTGGAAGCTGGGAATGTTATTGACCTTTTTGAGTTAGAGGGTCCTCAGTCTTCTTCCAGTAAGTCAGGCTTTGTAAGAGTCTTACTGTTTAAAAAAAAGAAAAACGAAAAAAAGAAAAAAGTGTTGCCAGCAAGCATTAGATGGATCTTAACTTGTGTGTATTGTGTTACCCTGGACACTAGCTATTAACACTACTAAAATGCTTCAGAATTTGTGGTTTCCTCTGTGCAGAAGACAAGAAGTTCCAAGGCTTCCCTAGATAATCCCTGTAGTCCTAGAGAAAACTCCGATTTCTTTTTAACAGACTGATAAAGAATTATGTGCCCTATTGTCAGCCTACAAGGGTAAAAATTTAGGAGGAACAGTTAGTACAAGTGCTGTGTGTTTTGCCTAGCCCTGTAACAATTTATCAGACTGCAGTTGTTTAGTTCTTGCAGCATAATTTAGATTAAGTAATGTCAACATTCCAGGGACACATTCAGATTTTTGCAATGGCTTCAGAAGATGCCAGTTCTTGGAACTTGTGGTATTTTATGTTGACAGTTTATCCTTGTAGACTCGAGGTAGTGTCATGCTGTTTGCTTGCCTTCTGCAGGGCCTTGTGCTAGAGTTTGTCACTCCTGCCACCTCCTTCTCCCTCTTCCACCCTCTCTCAGGTTCATCCCTGTCCTGCCCTATCCAGGTTTGTTTTCAGCCACTTTGGGGCCTGAGCGTGAGGTGGTACTGGTGACAGGAAGGAGAAAAGAAGGGAGAATGGGACTGAAGCAGCCTGACTTAAGCTGTAGGATTTTATCCTTAGGATATAGTTTTATGTTGCACTAATTCCTGAAAGCAGATAGTCCTGCACCCTTCCAGTTCCTCCTGCCTGTTCTTGTTGGCCCAGTTCCCTCTCCTCTTCCTTGCATCACGTCTTAACAGTTGTGTGGGGCCTCAGGGAGTTGGTCAAGCCTGCTGAGTTGATAGAAATGTTTTTATCCCTTCAGAGCCTGTATGGCCAGAGCAATTGAAAACTATCAAGAGATGGGAATGCCAGGCAGAGGATGGATGGGAATGGTAGTCCCTGTGGCAGCTTGCCATTGGGCGTGATTAGATGTTATATGAAACAGCTGGAGAATTCAGCTTATGCTTATTTCTGGCTGCTACCCAAAGTCGATATAATATAGAAGTTTATACTGAAAGAATGCTGTCTATACAGACAAGGCTTCTTAACTTGTAGCTAAGGAAAGACATGAATATTGAAATACATAAGAGAAATGAAATTGTTGTCTAGGCAGCAGTTTTTTAATTGCATTAAGCAATTAATGCAATTTTAGGCCATTAGGGTTTTCCGAACTTGTTAGATCTCTGTTCCAAAAATAATTCTAATTTTAGTAGTATCTGTAATAATACAACTTAGTGTTGACTTAAAACATAAGTTACATTTTAAGGAGAAAATTTCAGCCAAGGAGGCAGCTTTTCCTTATGAGAAAGGGTGGGTGGATGATGTGCTTAAGTACAAATGACAGTGGGGTTCTAGGTGAAAGAGCCAACAGACACAGTGGGCATTGTGTAACACTGAGAAAAGCATGGTGCATGTGTGCTCTTTATTTACTGGTTTTACAGTGAATTGGATCATCATGTTTTGTGTCACAACAGAAAGCTGAGATTATCAGCAGGATTTGAATCAATAAAACACATGTCACTCTTTTGATAATCTTACTGTTTTGTTTTTCTCTTTTCCTGAAAAGTATGGGAGGCACAATACCGCCTGCTCCAGCCAACGCCTCCACAGAGGAGACAAGTAAGGTGAGATATGAAGAATTTATTATAAAAACTAACATTTGGACTCTGCAAAAAATACTGAGCAGGAAGAGGGAAAAAATTGCTCTCAATTTTCACTTAAATAGGGTAGGTCAGCGTGCTAGGGTGAGTTAGTGGGAGAGTTCAGTCTGAAGCCCGTTGCATGTTGTAGATGACTCATTACAGATGGTTTCCTAATTTTTTTCAAGCATTATCATGCTCCATTTCCCTAATCCTGAATGCCTGATGTTCTGGGCAATGCAAATGCCAAACAAAGTCTCTATTTCTTTTTTTTTTTTTTTAATGTTCTCATTGTTTATATACCTTCTGTAGTCATTAGTGCATTAAATTATAATCTTTGCATGAGAAGAAATATTAGCAAGCATGGTAGGTAACAAAGTGAACAGTTGAACTAGCAACTTTTTAAGGCAGTATTGTTGAAGAGTTTTTCCTCATATTTTGTTCATTTGTTTTAAGGGACATTACAAATATCTATAAATCAAATTTATTGAGGGATTTTCCCAAGCATGAAATTCTTTTAGAAAAAGTAGAATTTTTTTTTATTTGTTGTATTTAACAAAACGGTGGATGCTGGAATTACTGGCTAGTTAGAACTGCATGGAGGGACTGTGTGTATGTAGTGAGTATGGTCTGTGACGCTGAGTATGCAGACAAGCAGCTTAAGTCTGTGATAAAGCAGGACATGCTAAGTTACAGGATTCAGAGGAAATTAGTACCGTAGTTGGAAGGTGGTAGGCAGGCAATTGCAAACAATATTTTGAACATTGACACCAGCTTATTGGTTACTGCGAAGGGACCCTGGCTAAATAGCATTAAATTGATTGAATTTCTGATCCAAAGAATGTGTGAGGGAAGGCAGGAAGATTGGAAGGATTGGTTAGTATTAATTGCAAAACTTGTTCTGAATTGAGTATTATCTGGATTATTTGGTTTTGATTATTGAATTACACAATTTGAAGGATGGGCTTTAGCAATAATAGAAGTTCATGTGCCAAAGTTTGGGCTCTGAATTATTTGCATGCCTGATAGACTTAATCTGAGAGGAGGAAAAAGGAGATTTGTATCTTAAAAATAAAACAGTTTAGCTGTAGGGCAGTCTTATGCTTTGAAAATTAATTTTGGATTTTCTGATGCATTGTTATTTATTAGAGTGGGAACAGAATATCAGCCAGAAATAATGTGTGCTTACAAATACATTTCTGTTTCAGGGCAAAGCAGAGGAACAGCCAGAGGAGCCAGTTAAATCACCTGAACCAGAAAGTGAAGAGAGCGACTTAGGTGTGGAAAATAGATGACTTCTATTACATTTCACCAATTTGAACATGATTCTGAAAATCTTCTCTCTTGTTTGTAGATGGAGCTTAATCTTGCTTTTTGTTTTTCCCCCAGAAATTGACAATGAGGGAGTGATTGAACCAGACAATGATGACCCTCAGGAAATGGGAGATGAAAATGTGGAGGTAAGTGCAATGTTTTCATTGTCTATGGCAGTATGAAAGATAGGGAGAGGTTTTTAGTGTGGTCAAGGATAGCAGCTGAGGGTGAATGAGTACCATGTTAGCCAGGTAGCCAGGAGTTGCTTTGGCCCTTTTTCTCCTAAGAAGAAAACTTACGGGCTTAAAACCACAGTCTTTTCTTATCCAAGATCAGAGTCCATCAAAAAGTTCAGTGAGGAAAATCAGGTCAGAAAACACCAAAAAAAATTATCAAAACACCCCTGAAAACTAGATATGTGGAAATATGCTATTATTCAACTTAGCTAGCAAATGCTCAAAGGGTAAAAGAATGGTGGTTAATGTCTGAAAGTAAAGTTGCTTGTTTTGTTTTTTTTTTTAAACTGTGATTTCAATGCAAATCAAAAACAAGATTCTAGAATCAGAAAACTGGACCTTCCTTCTTCTGTGCTGTCTTAGCATGGGAATTCTGGCCTGGACTCAACAGTTTTGGGGGTTTTGTATGTGATTTTTATTTTCTTTATTTTGTTAGGTAACTGAAGAAATGATGGATCAAGCTAATGAGAAGAAGATCGAAGCAATAAATGCTCTAAGTGAAGGTCATAAATTGTTTTTTAGTACATATTGAAGGACTTTAGGTTTGGTTGTCCTTTTAAAAAAAAGAAGTAAATATCTTGGACAATTTGAATGCTTTGAAGGAAAAGAAAACCCGCTTTCTGTTAGATACCCAAAACTAGAAGACAAGTTTCTTTAAGTGCTGTCTTTCCAGTGTAGCTGTAGTTTTGCACGGGGTGGGTGAAATGAGGTTCTGCAGCATCTTAATTACAAATTGCTCATTATAGTACTTCCCTACATACTATGATTAGTGTCTCTAGTGGTTTGTCTTAATGCAGTGAAAAGCTGTATAATAAAGATGTGACTTCCTATTTGATTGCATACAAAGTTAAATGTAGAAATTTAATGGGGAAAAATCTCTCCTCCTCTGCAGCATTAATTTTGGAATTTGTACTTCAGTAACATTGCAAGAGGGAGAAATTGATTTTCCTTTGTTGATAATGTTCCGTTTAAGAAGTGCCTAAAGATGTAACACCCTGTTAGGCGGGTCTGGCAATTTGAATGTGATTTCATTGTGTAATGATTGAAACTTTACTGATGTTCGTATTTAGGTGATCTTCAGAAGGCTGTCGACTTGTTCACAGATGCTATCAAGTTGAATCCTTGTTTGGCCATTTTGTATGCCAAGAGGGCAAGGTGAGTCATCATAAATTAGTGATTTATGTTTCTGTCTGTTTTGTTATTTTAATTAAGGAATGTAAATAGAATGACAACATAAGGATCTAGGTAAATTTAAACCACATGAGGGAAAGAAAAAAGTACACTTCATGCCTTTTCTCTGAAATGGGATTGATCAGATTTGCTGAAGTAGCTATATACAGAATATTGATAATAGAGTAAGTAACAGAATGAATAATGCCTTTTGGTATGTTGAGTTGGAATAATGCCGGATAGCAAACACTTGTAAAACTGAAGGTTATTCTGGGATTAAGACAATGAAAATCATGCCCTGTTTAGATGCAAAGTTAATTGTAGATTATGTGAATTCTCTGCCTGTTGTACCTGCTAAATTAGTTAATTCACTGTGAAGTAGACTACAGTCTCGGATTCAGCAGTCCTATGTTTGAACAGGCCACACCTATTCCTCGATCTTTCAATATCCCCCTTACTACTCATTGCATCTACCAGACTGCAGATAATGCATTGCAGACATTGTCAAATTTGATGTGTGATTGCCCTAACTTTGTAATGTACAAACATATTCATCCTCCTAATTCTTGAGGAAGGCTGGGCAAATACAGGTTGCAGAAGCTCCCACAGATACTTTTTTTTTTTTTCTCTTTTACACAAAAAAAAACCCCACCACTAACCATGGACGATTTGGTAGCTTAGTGGATCTTTTCCATAGCAAGGTATAATTCAAAGAGATGTTCACTTCTTTATTACTTTCATGTGATTAGTGTCCTTTAACTGCTTCATCCTACTACATCTTAACTGGTACATGCCTTATTGTTTTTTCCTCCCCATATGAAAGCCTTTGCATGAAACACCACTTGTGTGTACCTTAAAGCACTGTTGTCATTATAGTAATATTTTTTTAAACCTCTTCTAGTGCTATATCTTCTCAGGACTGGGATTAACAGTGAAAACTAGAGTGTTAGGAGAAGTTTAAACCTCAATTTGGTCTGTTGTAGAAATAAGCAAACAGTGTAAAACCTGCAGTGTAACAGCAGCACTGATCAAGTGCTGTGAATAATCCACCTCTGGTGGACTTTGGTTTTAGTTCTGGGGGTGTTGTGCATTTGGGAAAGTAGGAGTTCTGTGCAGCCAGCCGCATTGGAATGTCCCTCATTGGTGAGGTGTAGCTTAGAGACAGTTGCCTGATGCATTGTCCCCCTGTTCGATTCTAGAAGAGAATGTGATTTTGTGTTTACTTTGTAACAAGCCTTAATGATTACTTGAAGCAACTTAAAGATAACTTAAAGTTATTTACAGGCGCTCCAATAGCTGATAAATTGTTTTCATGTAGTTGTAAAAGGACAAAAGTTCTGACTTCTGTCACTTCAGGAATGTCTGCTTTTTTTAGTGTTTTCTTCAGAGGTTTTTAGTTTGAAATGTCTATACCTTCTAAAGTACTGCCCTACTAGTTAATCTGATATACTTGTGTATTATAAAATGTGCAGTTATTTTACTTAACTGATGAGGTATTTGGGCTACTTTCTGGGTTTGTGTTTGGGTCTTTTAATTTTAATGGACTCATTTCCTGTTTTCTGTTCTTGATGATTCTAGCTGTTGATCCTGTATGATAACTCATGGTTTTTTTGTCTTACTGTTTTAAAGACTATGTAATATGGTATGCATATTATTATTGTTGTTTTGTTCGAATTGCTATTTGCCATTGGCTATAGACTCCAAGCGCATGGAATTGAACTGTCCTTTGCATTTATATATCCTTTCCTTCTGCATAAAAGTTATTATTGCTGGCAAGGCTTGAGTCTGAACAATGAATTGCTTTCACTTCGTGCTTATGATTCACCTGCAATGATGGGGGGGTTGGGAACTAAATTTCGATGACTTCATTATCACTACGAAATCTTTTTTAACTCAGCTCTTCAAGTGTATTATCTCACTAGATCGCCTGTTAGTCATCCAAAAATATTTCCAGCTTAAGTTAGTAACTTGGTATTTCACTATGTACAATAAACCTTCTTGTTCCCACAGTGTTTTTGTGAAACTACAGAAGCCAAATGCTGCCATTAGAGATTGTGACAGAGCCATCAAGATTAATCCTGACTCGGCACAGACCTACAAATGGAGGGGGAAAGCACACAGGTAATGAAATGCACCTGTAATTGATATTTTCATTATTTAGGTGTGGAGAACAGTTTTGTTTATGCATCCTCCTCTGTGTCTCTGAACTATCCGTCTTGTAACTGAGAGCAGTAGCCGTGAGCCAGGAAACCATTGTGCTGAGTGTGTGGCTCACAGGAAAGAAAGGATGCTGGTGATTTATTGATGGCAATTCATGAGTAGTTCTTCTGACACTGTCTTTTTTTTACCTTCTTTTTTTAAACATATCTTCTAATACCTTACTGCTGTTCTGAATAGCATTTTCTAATCATTTGCTAAAGATCATGAGTTCTAAGACAGTAGGATTTATTTATTTGGAGGCCTTTTGTTTTCACTTAGTTTACTTTTTATTTACGAACCTATATTTCTTAAACATTTCTCTGCTGGCCATATTTCTAGATCCTAGAGCTCTTTTACATAGTAAATTAAACTGTCTAGTTATTATATGTCGCGATTGGAGAGTGGTACTAAGCTTACGGCAATCAGGCATGGACTCGGCCGAGTTGTGAGACAAGGACGAAGACGTTTATTTTTTTACTTTTACAGTATATATAGTTTCTGTTCTCTGATCACACACTGTGCTCTCTACACAGATAGGTTGA
>JAOXJM010000001.1:54103859-54136144 GCA_026413425.1 Tringa solitaria
GCTAATTAGTCATTGCTACTTGTTTTGGTATATTGTTATCTATTTGTTAGCTTGCGATCTATTTCATATTACCATACAAGGACATAGTTTACTGTTCTCGAGGCCTCATTCCCATCACTGCAAGAACACCTGCTGAGCTCTTGCCTGGCACTGCGTCTCCACAATTCCTCACTCCCCAAACTAAGCAAATGGTATAATTCTTTAGAATGGCATTAGGCCAGTGTGCATCCTCCCCCAGCTATAGTGAAACCTGGTTTTTTGTTGTTGGTTTGTTTTTTTTTGGAAAATGACAATAAATCAGCCAAAAAAAATACAATGATGCTTCTTATGATCTGTTTAAAAATACAAATAAAAAATGGTAGGAGTAAATGCTAATAGAACTGATCCATGAAAAAAGCATTTTAAACAGTCTTAAAAAAAGGTAGTTTGTTAAAATCTACAATTTTAATAAATGCTGTGGAGCCTAAGAGAGAGAAGACTGGTGCATAGTTTGAATTAATGCCTCTGTAAACAGAAGTGCTTTGACCATTTAGGCATACCAGCATTTGCTTAAACTTTTGATTTTCAAGAGTTAGTATAAATGAATAGTTAAGAATTAAGCACAGTAGCTTGTAATGACCTTTTCAACTAAGACATGGTGCATCCAGTTACCTGGGATATTTGAGTGCTGGGTAAAGAAGGTCCACTTAAGCTTGAGGTAGCAGTGGTGTAGACTTGTACAGAACACTCAACGTGTAGTTTTACACTGACCGTGTGCCCAGAGTATTTTTATTATTGTGCTTCATGTGTTTAGGTAAGGTAACTTCTCCCTGTTGTACCCTTCTTATTCATAGCAAGCAATGACAATAGCTGACTGAGGGTTCTTTCCCTAATTGTTACTTAAAGCAAAAGTTATTGTAAGGGTATGAAGCAAGCAAGTATCATCAAGTGGTATTGTAATGCGCAGGTTACGGAAAACACCATGATTATTAAACTTCTGTAAGTACACAAAACTGCTGGTAAAAGTACTGAATGCTGCATGGTTATAAATATTTTGAAGAACTGTAAGGGTTCAGTTTGCTTTTTTTCTTTCTGAGTGTTGGTGTCTTCTGAATTTCAGACTTCTGGGTCACTGGGAAGAGGCTGCTCATGATCTTGCATTAGCTTGTAAACTGGATTATGATGAAGATGCTAGCGCCATGCTGAAGGAGGTGCAACCAAGAGTAAGTGGGGAGGCATAATTGAGGTTCCTCCTCTATTTGAGTGACATTGCTGCCTTCAAATTCTTCCAGTATGCATTGTCTTGGGGGGAATGCATTGTCTTCAGGTGTCATCTTACACTTCAGACTGAGTTTATAAATACTTCTGTCTTCAATCACAGCTGTTTATGGCAGTGTGTAGAGAAATTGAGTCTCTGGGGCTGGATAAATAACTGAACTATGGAATAATATTCCTTTTTTAAAATCTTGAGAAGAATCTGAACTAATTGAAGTTCGACAGGCATTTTAGAATCCAGACTGAAACATTTAGAAGAGCAAGAGTGCTGTGATAATGGAGTTTTTTCAAAACGTTTATGAATTGATTAAAATTTCATCCTGATTTGTACTTTCATTAGTCTACCCCATGAGGGCAGCATAATCTCTGTAAAACTAGTTTTCAGCTTTTCTCAAGTGGTTGACCCCAGCATTCTTCTAAGGAAGAACTTTTTGTGCAAAAAACATAGGACTGTTGATAGCAGGCTTTCATTTTCATCTGTTTTGCACATTCCTTTAAAGTGATTGACAGACCACAGATTGCAGCTGTTGCATTGTATTGGGTTTAAGTGGCAAGGCTGGGAGGAGGTGGAGACTACAGGGCTGGCCTCTTGGAAGAAGAGACATGGGGCTGTCAATATATCAGACGGAACTAGTTTCTGCTGGCTCCAACCCAGACCTGCTGGCCAAAGCTGAGCCAGTCAGTGACACTGGTGGTTCTTCTGTGATACCATATTTAAGAAAGGGTTAAAAACCGTAGTGCGACAGCTGTGAGAGAGGAGAGTAAAATAAAAAAAAAAAGAGAGAAGCAACCCTGCAGACACTAAGATCAGTGAAGAAGGAAGGGGAGGAGGTGTGCCAAGCACAGAAGCAAAGATTCCTCTGCAGCCCATGTTGAAGACCATGGTTAAGCAGGCTGTCCCCCTTGAGCCTGTAGAGGTTGAGGAGATAGCCAACCTGCAGCCTGTGAAGGACCCCACGCCAGGGCAAGTGGATATGCTCTGAAGGAAGCTGCAGCCTTTGGAGAGTCCACACTGGAGCAGGCTCGTGGCAGAAACTGTGGCCCATGAAGAGAAGCCCACACAGAAGCTGATTTTCTGTCAGGAGCTGTAGCCCATGCAGGACCCAGGCTGGAACAGTCTATTGATTAAGGATTGTACCCTGTAAGGAGGACCCACACTGGAGCAGTTCTTAAAGAACTGCAGCCTGTGGGAAGGACCTGTATTTGAGTAGCTTGTGAAGGATTGTATCCTGTGGGAGGGACCCCACGCTGGAGCAGGAAAAAAGCGTGAGGAGGAAGGAGTGGCAGAGGTGCAGTGTTACTGACTGATCACAGCCCTAATCACCCTGCACCATTTTGGTTTGGGAAGGAGGTAGAAGAGTGGGGAACAAAGGAGTGAAGTTGAGCTTTGGGAAGAAAGGGAGTGGAGAGAAGGTGGTTTTAGTTTTATGTTTGTTTCTTATTATCCTCCTCTAATTTTAGTGGGCAATAAATTAAATTAATCTTCTCCGTGTTTAGTCTGTTCTGTGCATGATGGTGGTGGATGACTGAGATCCCTGTCTTTATCTCAAGGCAGGAGCTTCTCCGTCTTATTTTCTCTCCCTGTCCTGTTGAGGAAGTCAAATGAAAGAATGGTTTAGTGAGCATCTGGCAGCCAGCCAAGGTTAACCCACCACAGGCATCAACGTTCACGTGTCTAATAACTTCAGCTTTCAGTTCTCCTACTGCACCTTTGTAAAAGACACTGTCTCCAGCAAAACAGCAATTTAAACCATCTTACAATGTATTAGTCTTCTGTGTTGGAGACTATTGATCTGTTGTTAATCTAACTAGGTCTCAGGTCTGAACTTTTTCTCTAAGACATGTATTTAATGCTTGGCTCAGAGGGAACCTTTTATTTCGCAGTTAATCTGCCCATGCACAGAAACAGCAGAGTATCTCTGTCATACATCGGTGTGTAGTTGCCAACTGTGGGGAATTTGTTTATGTAGCTCAAGGAAAAAAAATAATGAGCATGGGTGATTTTTTTAATCTTTAATATGTGAAGAAGATACATTCAACTAATTTATTCACTTCCAGCTTTCCTAGCACTTTTTAGTTTGTAGCACTTTCAGCCGAAAGTCTGAGTTAAATTATAAAAATGCTCAGTTTGTTTTGAGAAATGCTTAGAAACAATGAAAGTCAAAATTTTGGAAGCTGTTGCATTTAATTAAAAAACCAAAACTTATCTCTCTTAATGAATTGCTTAATGGCCATAACATAAGGTTCTGCCAACTCCTTCTGCATCCAGTACAGAGTCAGTCCTGGTGCCTGCAGTGTGCTTTCTCTCATAGTTGTATTTCGAGAATGATGTGGCATGGAAAGAATATCTCCTAGCTAAAATAAGTTGTATCGACACTTCACTCCTTATAAAATCATCTCTCTGTTTAGAGTGCGGTCTGAAACAATAGAAGAGTGTTCATTTCAGTGTCCATTTCATCTCTGTTCTTGAACCTTGATTTTGCTACATTTTTTTAGTTAGAGAAACGTTATGTGGTGGCCATCATGCGGAATTTGTAAAATCATGAACCATTTTTTGCAGTGCTGTATAAGGATACATTCTGGTTTCAGGAAAGCAGCGCTACAGTTAGTGTTTATTGGTAAATGAGCCTTGAATGAGGAGTGTTAGGGAGTTTATTGCTAACTACTTGTTTCTCCTGGGGCTGTAGATGTGATAGTCTAGAGAAAAAGCCAATAATAGGAAGGAAACTTCCCCACCAGCCTTTTCTTGGTTTGGTTCAGGTATTCTTTGATCTGCTTATGTCTAGCTGTATAAGCTGCAAAGGCAGTTGGAACAACAATAGCACTACCTAAAGCGCATCTGTATGCAGGGGGAATTATACTTCCTGTTGCTGTGCCAGTAAAGATTCCCTTTTCCTGGGCAGTTGCTGGTTTTAGCCCTGGAGAAATTAATATTTTGGCGTAAAAGCATGAAGGGATGCGGAATGATAGCGTGTTTAAGTTCTGACTGTGGTGCAAGTCTCAGAGCTCTATAGTGAAAAAAAAATATTCTAGAGTGCATGTTCTGGTGAATTCAGTTAGGGCTTAGTAGACATGAGTAACAGATTGACATAGAGAGGAAGGAGCAAATGACTCCTAAAACAAAAGGAAGGATGTGAAGTCAAATCTTATTTTTATAAATGGGTAGAAGCAGATGATTATGCTTATGTGTATTTTGTATTGAAACATGTTGTGTGGTATGCTAGAAATGTATATGAAATACTGGTCTTCTATTGTAACAGGCTCAGAAAATTGCTGAACATCGCCGAAAATATGAGCGGAAGCGTGAAGAAAAGGAAATCAAGGAAAGAATGGAAAGAGTTAAGAAGGCACGGGAAGAGCATGAGAGAGCACAAAGGGTGAATACTTAGGCTTTAATAATTTGGAGAGCATCGTAGTTATTTTGCTTAAAAATGAAAGTAATTCTTTTCTGCAATTCATGTGAAGTCTTGGAATTAAATTTTAGAGAGTTGATTTCTGTCTTGGTTACTTGACCAATGATGAAATCTGGAAAAGGCAGGGTGGTAGTGCATCCGCTTTTATTGCTTATAACAAGAACAGGGTCTGGAATCTCTACTAATCCTGTACTTCAAGACGTCACTTACAGTATGACTGTACTGTGCCAGAATAGTTTTTACTTCAAGTACTTAACGTCTCCTGAAGTGGGAGGTTTTAATTTAAATAATACTTTGCTTCTCTTCCTCACTTTCTGACAGTTTTCTTGCTTTTTTTCTTTACTCATATATTTTAATAATGTTGGGGGTGGGAGTTAGTTCTAAAAATGTAAGTTGAGGAGCTAAAAACAAGCCACAGAATTGTTTAGGTTGGAAAAGACCTTTAAGTTAAGATCATCAAGTCTAATTGTATTGTACATAGACTGCTCTTGAGCCTTATCACAGGCTTCCTGGTTTGCTTGTTATGTTTGTATACATTTGTATATACATATATAAATATAGAAATATACATATAGTTGTACATACTTGGATTCACCTCTTTTGAGTATCAGGATGCACCAAACAGTATGTGCTTTGGATGCAGAAGTAGTGAAAATGTGGAAAAGCAAATTGAGTACAGATAGTTCCAGAGATATGCAACAAAAACTTGGTGAAGCAGAGAAAAGGGTATGAGAAGTATGTACAGAGGCTTTTGCATCCATTATAAAGATGCAGGTGTTGCAGCAGATAAAACCAACTTGACTGCGTGAGGTTATGAATTCAAAGCTGACCGGAGGTAAATTGTTGTATAGGCTGAATGCTTTTTTCTTCTCGTGCTTTCCCTTGCTCCGTGTCAGCTGTTTCAAAAGAAAAGAGAGAGGGGCAACCACTGGAAGAGCACACAGTTAAAATAACCATTAAGCTTCTGTATTTAATTTTTTTGAAAAAAATGTAGCTTGAATCTTATTATTTGTGTTCATATTGGAAAACAAGAACACCCCTGAACCCAAACTGTTGAATGTTTGAGTCCTATGAACCATTGTTTTTGTCATCATATGCCTTACTGTAAACTGTAGTCTTAGTGAGCCACCACTGTCTTTTAGCACATCAAACAATTCGTTAGCAAGATGTTGGGACGTGCCATGACTTAGATTTAGTGTCAGCTGTTAAAATACCACTTTTCCTATAGGAAACTGCCCTGCATTTATTCCAAGGATACAAGTTCCCTGTTTACAGGAATGTCAGATAACTTGTGTACTCTTAAGCATATTGCCTTAAATCACACAGCTCGTACTGAGTAAAGACATGCTCTGCATAACTTATCTGCAAAAACATACTAAAGCAAGAGCAGACCTTGCTGTTCTTGTCTGTGATTTTGTACATAGTAGAATGCTTTGTTTGTTTATTGCGATAGCCTACCTGCCTGAAACAGTCTCACCTGTTGTTTTATTTTCCTTCAAAAAACAGTTGAGTGGTAGAAAACATGCTGTAGTTCCATTGCTTTGTGTGGAATGATGTGTTTTCATCTGCAGGAGGAAGAAGCAAGACGACAGGCAGGAGGAGCTCAGTTTGGTGGCTTCCCAGGTGGCTTTCCAGGTATTTTATTTTAAAGCACCAATACTTGAGGTAGAGGTGACTGTTGGAGGTTTATATGTTTCCGTGTATTATAACCACAGGTTATATTCCGAGTATATTCCGAGTATTATAACCACAGGTTTTTATAGCATTTGTTTTTAAAACAGAGCAAAAAATATTTTATGAAGTGTAGAACTTGTCTACAAATAACTTTTCTAGTGGGAAGAGGGATGGGATTCTTTCTCTTAAAGAGAATTGATGCTGGGTAGCAGGTAGAGGGAAGACAGCAAATGATAATGATGGATAACAATGAAAAGATTTAGATCTGAGAAGAAAACGGTACAGTACTTGCTTAATAACATGTGCTGGAAAACTAGTATAAAAATAATTATATTATTTTATTAATAATTACCCAGGGTGCCTTGGACCTATTCTGCTTAAGAACAATAATTTTAAAGCTGAAAAATTTGGATTGACTATTGGAGAAATCTCTGCTGGTTGTAGGCTATTGTTGGACAGAATAGTTTTTTTTTTCAGAGGAGGTAGTGCATTTTACCCTATAGAAAAGCTGTCCTTTAACAGTTCCACAAAAATTTGGCTTTCCATGTTATTTTTGGGTACGATAAACTGAGGAGAAACGAGAGAGTACTAATGCTCTTGAAGATGGAGATGTAGCTGAGGTAGGCTGCATGCATGCTCCAGGCAGATCAGCTTGTCCAGGGAACCAGAGAGGCCATATCTACCCTGCTCAGCACAGCTGGAGTAGCTGTTGATTAAGGATTCAAAAACAGACCTCGAGCATTTTGCTTCAGGGATATTTTTGATTTTAGTTTGGTGGTACAACTCTTTCAAATCTAAAGTTCTTACCAAATGTGGAACGTGCCTGGGAAATATTGCTACTGATCTTTTTCCCTGAATCATTCACCCGAGGTATTCAAACTCTTTATATTCCTGGGCTTGATAACTACTTGATTTAAGATAACAAGAAAAATAACTGCATATGTGTACAAGGTGGTAGAATCTGATGCTCATTACAAACCTATTCAATTGAGTTAAAAATGTGGATGAAATAAGATGTAGGCCTTCATGGAAAGAGAAGGTGAAGATCCTGCTTTCTGTTCAGTGGAGCAGCTGTAGCCTTATGGAAAACATGGCTTTAGAGGTGTGGCAAAGGAATTACGTCTTAGTCTCTCTGTGAGCCTCCTGTGTAGATGAATTAAAAGTTTTTCATCATACATTCTTCTTGTCTTGGGTTTGCAGGTGGATTTCCTGGGGCTATGCCTGGAGGTATGCCAGGAATGGCAAATATGCCAGGTCTCAATGAGATTCTCAGTGATCCAGAAGTCCTTGCAGCCATGCAGGTGAGTATCTGTTAAAATCAAAGCTAAATGTTTTGAACGGGAAGAACAGTGCCTATGAGCTAAGGGATGGAAGAACGATGTGACCTGAATAGCAATGGGATGCTTGCTTATTTCTGTTGTGAAATTCTCTCCTTCTGTGTGTGGCACCAGACTGTCTGGAATCAGTGTTAGCTATTTTTCAAACTGATGGAAACTTAATTAAAGCTGTCCCCCCTTCTTCCCTCCCCATACTCCCCACCCTTGGTAGACAAAACTAAGTGCTATATAGGCTTCTTCATCTCTTCTGAGTCTCCTAAATGGTCTTTTCCCACACAGTATAATTCACTTGCTCCTTTTTTGAATACACACAGATTGTGGCAAGATAATTATGCACAAACAACAACAAAAAAGGTCGTTAGTATTGTTGCAACACAATATATTTCAATAATATTGAGGTGAGAATTGCTTTTCTCTTCAGGGGATTAAGTGTTTGGTTTTTACCAGAGGCAAAGTAGTATCAGAATAGTTCTATATCTGGCACTTTCCAAACTAATGTTCAAAAAGTTTACTTCTCCAATGCGATTGATTAATTGCTCAATTAATTAATTGCTCAATGTCATGACTACTTTTACACAAGAAAAGTATTCCATCAGATCAAATAGAACATATATCTGACAACAGCAGTTTTAGGGGCAGGTGGGCTAGGAAAAATCTTGAGCCCATATGGTTATGTTTATGTACTAATATAATCTAGTGTCTTGTTACTGTGTCTGGATTGCTGTGGATTGTGTGGTGTCCATCTCAGCTCATTGAATAGCTATGATCCCAATCTAAATAAAAGCATCGCAAAGGACCCTTACTTGGTATGCCCTGAAATCACAAAAAAGGCATCATTTGCCATACAGAAGTTTATGGGTTCCCTTAAGGGTTCCTGGTGTTTAGAAACACCTTTACTTAGGCTGCCACAGTCAGCAATGTTGACTTGAATCCAAACCATCCAAAAAAAGCCCTCATAATTTCTAGTATTATTCATTACCTGGATAATTTATGCTGTAATATGGGAGTTTGAAATTAGAGTTGCTGAAAACAGAGCTTTGAGGTGCAGCTAAATATTAAGTGCTTGCTACATCCCTTTAAGAAGACTCCATTGCATGCTGTTTATATTTCCCCCAACATATTGTAGGACTCTGTTGCAAGAATGTGTTGACAGTGTTTTCTGATAATGCAGACACGCTTGAACATGTAGAACCTGTCGGCAAAGCCTTGAGTCTTTTGCTGACCTTTTTGTACAAACTTTACATCTAGGTATGATCTATTAAGCTTTTTACCTATGTTTGTACTGCTTTCTTTTCTTAACATGTCCAACTGACTATGTTCAGGTCCTCTCTGAATTGGCAGTGTAAACTCCAGTCTTAAAAAGAGTTTCTACTCTTGTCTTCACACTAGAGTTTCTACTGCTTGGCTTCTGCTCAGTGCAGCTATGGAATATGTTGTTGGATCGTCATAGCTGGCAGCTATTACATAGGTTGTCTGAGGTGTTGCAAAAAAGTCTGATTTAATTGTCTTCAGGATATTTCCTCCTTTCTTCTTTTTTTTTTTTTCCCCAGTTGTGGCTGATACTAGTCTTTTATGCATAAAAGACTCAAAAGTGGCAAAACTTCTGCTGCCTTTCTTTTCATAGCTTCTTAATGGTAGTATTTGTGACCCTTTGCAATGACTTCCAATGTATGTTAATTTTAGCTTATTTGCCCCAAAGCTTTTTAGTTTCCAGAACAATTGGCTGAAATTTGTGTGTTTCTCTTATTTTACTATTTTGGCTGGTGGGTTCTGTAGTACTTCAAATATTGTGTGTGCAACTGCTTTCTGTGAACCAACGTGACATTTGTGTTTTGGAGAGCTATCATGGGTCAAATAGAAGTTCCTTTCCAAAGGAGTGATGTGCAAGATGAACCTATGAATTCCTTATTTGACATGTTAGACCCAGACTTCCACCAAAATGTTAAGTTGGAAAAAAAAAGTGGTAACTTTTTCCTTAGAAGTATTTTTCACTCTCCTCCAACTAACTACTACAGTGTTAAAAACAGAATGTTTCACTAATGATGTTTACACAATGGTTCCCATTCCACATTATGCGCCAAATATTTTCCTATGGAAATGTTGGTATCTTCAGTCTTAAACTTTGTTCAGATAATATTGCTCATTGATGTGAAACCTTGGATATGTTAAATATATTTATAAACAGAGTCTAATGTTTAGGGCTTCTGGGGAGTTGGACAAGTACAGGATATTTTACATGCTGTGAATTCATAGGACCATAAAACATGTACATAAAATTGGAAATTTAACATTCATTTAGGTGTGCTTTGACACAAACCAGTGACTAAGCTTACTCAGCTTTGTATTTTCTGTGTGTGAATCCAGAACAAAGATTTAACATGACACAATTTTTGTAGTCATGTGCCCTGGTTTGAAATTGGAAATTCAAGAAATTTGAGGTTGTAAAGTCATCTTTTTTAATTTGCATAGGAATCCTGCAAAGTGGAGAAAATATATCTAGTGTCTGTTTTCTGAATGTCAGCATCCTGTTTTTCATGGACTTTGCAGATTCCCTTTTGCAAGGGGGACAAAACACTTGTAAATTCTTCTCACAAAAGATAAGACTTTAATCTTGGTTCCCAACATACATAAAATGTGACTGAACCACGTGGGTGATTTCAGTGGAGTCTGCACCTACCAAGTGTAATTTTGGGTCAGACTTGTTAAACAGCCTCTCTCTGTGTCTGATGGTAGAATAGATACAGGGTGGTGTTAGTGTAGCACAGACAGCTCTAAGGACATAAGTTAGGTTTTGATGGTTTCCAAAGAATAGATCAGCAGTAGCAGTGGGCTAGAAATCTAGGGAAGATTATATGTTTCAGTGAAACTACTTAAATGTGCTAGAAAGAACAGCAAATGAAATTACAGCTGATGCAGATGATTTATATTGGACGTAGCTAAAGTGCAAGCAGTTTATTGGATTAAAGAAAACTTAAATCTTTGCAGAAGTTGCTTACAATGTAGACCTTTTTCCAGGCTGAGATGTAAAATTGTGCTATATGGATTTATTGAAGGACACTGTTTAGAACATGTACGCACATGTAAAATGAGTTAAACCAATTCTAGTTTAACGGAGGCCAAAGGTGTAGAAGAAATGTAGAAAAAGGAGTATTAATGCTTCACATACTAAATAGAGAAGATGAAGTTGATATTCTTTTGACCACTGACTTTAATGTATATGTGAATGTATTTATTAATTGCAACAGTGTGATGCTGCGATAACAGGGGAGCAACTGAGAATTAGATGCATTTTGAAAAGCCAAACATTGTCACATCATTTGCTCGCAGTCCAGCAGATTAAAGTTTCTGCTGCTTGAAGGAACAGGTGAAAGGGATGAGTAGCACCTATTGCTCGGAGGAGGGTTATCCTATTGTGCATGCTATGCACATAGAGTTCCTGCATCCTTCAAAATGCATTTGAAGATGCCTGAATAAAAATAATATAGTAGGCGTGGCTGTGTTTTGCTCCTGGTTTGGGGAAAAAGAAATCTTATCCCCTTTCTCACACATTGCGCTATTACTGTAACAAGTTCAGTAATTACTCTGGTGTTTACTGATGCAGTGTTAATACCATGCACTGTGTCATTGAGTTCTCTTTAGAGACCTCTTGCCCAAAACTCTTGTCATGTGAAAAGCTGAGCAAGACTAGATTGATGTTGGAACCACATAACCACTAACTTTTGTAGACCTAACGCCCTAATTACTTTGCTTTTTATTCTGCAGGATCCAGAAGTTATGGTTGCGTTCCAAGACGTTGCCCAGAACCCAGCAAATATGTCCAAGTACCAGAACAATCCCAAGGTCATGAATCTCATCAGTAAATTGTCTGCCAAATTTGGCAGTAAACCATAAAATCCCTGGTTGTTGAAAAATCATATCTGAATGGGAAGGATTGGATTTGGCTAGCCAGTGTTGCAATAAAACAAACCATTGTACCTCTGATCTTCTTAAGAAGAGAAATGGGGTGTTCAAAGGAGAACTGCTCTCTAGCCCCAAGTGTTGACTTTATTCAGTGATTGGTTTATAGCACCCAAATTATATTCAGATGACCTAGTTCAACCATCCCTCCTTGTCCAAGAGTTGCAACCTTTTATTATAAGTATTACAGACAGTTTCCTTAGAATGAATGCTCCTGTAAGAAATCATGATATTCCAGGAGTGGAAGATAAAAACCTGCTGTTGTGTTATTTTGGATTTACTTTTCTTTTTTTTTTTTTAAATCTCAGTGAGCAAAGAGGAAGGAACTTTAACAGTTAAGTCTGTCTTAATCCCTTTAGGACAGAAAAGTTGGCCTAGTCACAAATAGCAAAGGTGGGACAAGTCTGAAGAATTAACTGGATAAGGGAATTGTCTGCAAATACAAGTCCTTACTCTTTTTTTTTTTTTTTTTTTTAAATGGGTTACTGACTTTTTACAGCTCTTAAAATTATCAGTATAGCTATACTAGCTAGTTACACACTGGAACTTCTGGCAGTACTATAAGTAACACAATACTTTGATCACCAAAACTGTGCAGCAAAGGTACAGTCCTATCCTTTGCACAACCTGGCATGAAGTACATATTGCAGAGGCCACAGGTTTTGTTACTTGCTCAATTTTTGTCCAGCACCTTTATGTAACATTTTATTTATCAGTCTGGGTATGGGAGAGCAGCTTATTGTCTGTGCTTGTGCTCTTGTCCTTTCCCAGTTGGCAGGTCCTCCGCTGGTTGCACTCGCCCTTCCTTGGGGCCATGCTTACCAGGTTTCATCTATTTGGAAACTTTAGGGAAGGAATCTTGTTCCCATCACTACCTCTGTCCTACTGAATGCAAGCCATCCAGAACATGTAAATGCAGAGTTATAAAACAGTGAAGGGGAGAGTACCCAACAAAATTGCAGCTCTGTGTTCCGAGTCTGAGTCCTTACATGCTTACTGATTAAAATTTCTTGGCCAAAGTCCTGCTGTCTCTTTAGAGGTGATGACTCTTTCTTCACTGCATACTGTAGTCTTCCATCTTTTCTTGTATCGTTTTCTTTAAAAACAAACAAAAAACCCAAGCAAACCCCCCAAAACAAAAGCTGTTGTCGTGGTTTCATACTTCTGTGTTTTTGAGGCTTGGGATACGGAGGAAAAAGTGAAGGAATTGGAGCGGACAGAACATTCTTCTAACACTTGTGGATTAACAGTGTGGGTATCCTTGAAGCAGTGTCTGTGCTGGTGATGTTCAGTTGATTTGTCTACCAATAAAGACAGTTGTTGCTTTTGTTTGTCTTAGCTAAAACATTATCTTTCTGTGGAAAAATGACCATAGTTGCCTGTTCATCACTTGAGTCTCAACATTTGTGTTACTCTTTTGTAATTCTGTATCTTAAGCCATAACTGATGTTACCATTGTTTAATAGGTCTGGATTGGTGTAGGAACTCAACAACAGTTGCAAAAAATAAATCCCCAAATGCTTTTTCTCATGCTAATGACCCTGCAGAACAAAATGTGAATCTTTTTTGCTGAAGAAATATAGTTCTGAATACTTCTCTTAGCCTTTAAAAATAAAGTATGGTTTTGAAAAATAAAGATTTTGGGTTTGTGTAACTTTCTGATAAAACATATTTTGCTTAAATTGAATGTGGAAGTGTTTCAATTGCACTGTATATATAACTTGTGATTTAAATTTGAACTAAATGTTTAAGGGCTTGTCTTAACGACCAAATGATCTCAAGTTATGATTGAGTGTTGCATTGTGCCTGGCTTTTGGTCATACTCTTCATCTCCTCTTCTGGAAAGTAGGTCATCCCTCAGTAAAGGCTGAAACCCGACTTCTTCATTCAAGCTGGTGCATGACTTAAAATATCTTCAATTTATTCGCGATGGTTTCCTGTTACTCCCTCTTAGCTGTTTGTGTCTGTCTATCCATGACTAGTCAAAAGTAGGAAGTTACTGCTAGCTAGTAGAAATGGTCATATCTGCGTCCTGCTTGCTTACACATCAGCTGCCCTTAGAGCTGAATGACTCAAGAAAAAATTCCCTAGTTTTGGTGTTAGCATTAGCAATCTAGCTGAATTCTTGTGATCCTTTGGGAATGCACATCTCATAACTCCCTTGGTGTGTGGGTTTTCTTGTTTTTAATGTTATCCGTAACTGGGGAGATGCCTGGACCTCATCTCAGTTCCCCAGGTTGGCATGTGGACATACAAGCAGCTGAACTGGTTTGAACAGAAGTGCAGAAAGTTAACTGCCCAGGAGATGTGCAAAGATGGTAAGTTCCAAATGTGGGATGTAAGCTGGTATGTGAGGAAGTTTTTAGTTACAGTGCTTGCTCCAGCATTTACTGGTGGTTCCTCCAGGTTAGTTGCTTCTCTTGCAGCAGAAGGGGTACAGTGTCAGTAATCTACTCAGCTGACAATTTGACTCGAAAGCTGTTGGTGTGTATGAGTGGTTGAGCCAGCACAGTGCGGCACCTCAGGTGTGCATTTCCACCTTGTGAAGCTGGTCGTGTACTGCACTATTTGGCCAATCCACTGCCAGTGATTAGAAGACCTGGTCTGCCAGAGAGCATAGTGATACACCTGCAGCTGGCTGGTAGCAGAGGGTCACAGCTTTGTTATTGTGTGCCTGGGTCTGATCTATCTGTCCTCTGTGGTTCACTTGCCGCCCCAAGGGAAAATAAATGTTGGGTCAGATGCTGCTTCCAGACTGTACTACTTCATAATGGGCCCTAATGCAGAGAATGCAAGGCTTGGTGCCTTTAGCAGATTTTTTTTTTTTTTTTTAAATTTCTCTCACTTCAATGAGAGAATATATATATATATAAAAGCTGTTTGTCAAAGTGGCTTGGTTTGTCTTTGTTGGAAGGCAATGATCAGATGGGCAGGAGCCCGACTGTCTCAAAGTTGGATGAAGGCAGGTGTGGAGGAGACTGGGCAGAGCACTGATACGCCAGAGGCAGAAGACGTCAATAAATGAGTATTAAAAAGTACTGTAAAGGTAAAAGCGTGTCACAGAAACAGCTTGTTGCAAGTGCCCATCAGTAGTATATGTAGTTTAAATTACCTGTCTTTAAATGCCACTTTGTTTTTCGTGTTTGTTACTTTTGGGGCCTTTGCACAAATCTCGTACAAGCCACGCTTGTATATGTTTGTACATCACTCTTCTGTGAGACGTAAGAGAAAACACTATTGTTACGGGAGCTTGTAGCAACTGCTGTCTGAGCAGAATCCTTCACCCAAAGGCATGGGAGGCTGTGGACCTAGCCAGGGTGAGCTGGAGCCAGGTCAGCTTTGGTGTGCGCCTTCCTGTGGATGGTGGCATACTCCTGCCTGGAAGTGTTTGGAGCCCTTCTGAAATCCCATGGGGCATCTAGGCTGAGGGATGCTGCGGTGGTTGTAGGGCAAGCAGGTTGTTGAATGTAGGCAGAGGCTAGAGGGTTGTTGGCTATAGGGTTGTTTCCTTCCTTTGG
The DNA here is from genome assembly GCA_026413425.1 of Tringa solitaria. Lineage (NCBI taxonomy): Eukaryota > Metazoa > Chordata > Aves > Charadriiformes > Scolopacidae > Tringa > Tringa solitaria. Next base: position 54,119,013 of record JAOXJM010000001.1, read on the forward strand.
CTGCAGGGTAGTCTAATAGTGGCTAGCATCGGAACAGAAGTAGACTGGCATCCTCAAGCAGGATCAGAGCTATGTTGAGGTTGGTCTCAACCTTACTTCATATATGATGGAGTGAGGGCAGCATTGCAGAAAAGGAATTCTGGATTACCAAAGAGCTGAAATTGAGTAAAAATGGTAACTTCCAACTGGATGCAGAGACTGGTACATTCAGTGCTACAGGACAAGTCATAGGAGGTCAGTAGTTACACAAGCAAATACAAATACAGGGGAAGCAGGAACAGTTTTAATGTGACAGAGATGACAGGTCAGGTGGCGGTTGCTGGATCTGTGCCATGGAGCAACAAAAAGATTCAGGTGACTTTGGGCTACAAATAGTTGATCACCTTGTGAATCGGAGCTTAGGTAAGTTGCGTTCTCCTGGCGTGGTCCTCACAAAGAGGAACTTTGGGTAAGACGAACCTTCCTTCACCCCCACTGACTGGAGGTCCTACTGAATGTAAATACTGAGGACTTTCTTGTAAATCTGAATCTTGATGACTAACCAAATCAAGATGTTAACTTGTAATTTTGCTAACAAAGTGTTATTATTGTACTTGTCTTCGGTGTACACATACGCTTTTGAAATGTATATTCTAGATGGATGGTCTCAGACAAGCTTGAGATCTTATCAATAAATAAATGTATTTCCAGAATGTGATATGACTCTTTTTGTAAAGTGAGTGAGTAACAAACAGGCACTTCTGTTGTTGCGCACATTTACTAAACCCACGATTTTTTTAATGTACAAACATTTCAGTGGCTACAAGGAATACAAGTTGCTACTAGGTGTAAACAAATTAAATGTGAAAGATTAGAGGATTGGGGGTGGCAGTTTATCTTGGACTTTCTTCCTGAAGTACAACAGCTAAAGCAGTCAGATGGTAAGCATAATGTATATAGAACAAAGGTATTCCAAAAGAAAAGGTACTTATTTGTGAACAGTAAAATAAGTAACGAGGAGGTAAGGTCTGAATCTGTTAATAGAAAAGGAAATTCCTTTACTGAAACCTTTAGTTTCCTAAAACTAATGTTCTCACTTTGGAGGGTAAGAGTTTCTAAAAATTGGTTAGTTTGGATCTGTATCATAGCAGAAAATGAAGGCAGTCACCTAACAACCAGTGCAGTATTTAATACAATTACCTTTTAAAAAGGGCTGAAGGTATAAGTTATTAAGAAGTCATCAGACTTAGATGGAAAAACATCAAGGTATTATATTAAGAACAAAGTGGCTGATCTGCTGCTTTTCATTAGAAAAAATTTGTGCTGAGGCTCAGCCAGTTCATCTAGATCTCATCCAGAAAAGGAAAGCACCAAGTGCCACTTGAGCGTTCTTATTTCAGATTTTAAAAAAAAAATGGTTTATCATGAACAGTTTATAGGGAAAAATGAACACAACTCTTCTAAAAGAAGATTTGCTCTAGCTTTTTTGTGTGTTACCCCACCTAAAGAAAAATGCTTGAGAAAAATTGATTTTTAGAAGCCATTTTGTAATCTATGATACTTTTTCTTTAATTTCTTGTGTGAAAACTTTTCAAACCAAAAGAAATAAAAATCAAAACTGGAATGAGTTAATAGCCTTTTCAGAAAAAAAAACCCTAGAAGACCACAAAACTGTGCAACTAGAACTGATGTTAAAAATTTATGAAATGCCTGCAAAACCAAAACCAAACCAAACACCAAGGCACCAGAACTTGTGTTTGATAATTATTTAGTCTATGAAAAACTAAAGGTGGCTAAGGAACGTTTGGTCTGAAGTAGTAAGGCTGTTGAACAAGTAGCATGACAAGAGATTAAGCTTAGTTATGGCAAATGCAAGTAATTTAAACTGAAAAGCATTTTGACTTCTCTGGTGTCCCTGAGCCCAGGTGAAGCACTTAGGGAAAACTCAGCAGCATTTCAGAGGCTCAGTCAAAATCTGTTCAGGCAAAACACACACACACATACTTAGGAAATGGGTTTTTTAATCCATTTGCTTACTTCTGGAATAGGCATGTATTTCCATAATCTTAAATCCGACCAATCTTGCCAGGTTTGTGTGATCAAATATTGTCCCATTTAATGAATTCAAATTGTCAGCACATGCCGTCTCATTTGTTAATCTCTAGTTGCTTTAATCCATGATGCATTGGGAGTATGATCCAGTTTATCAGCCTTTTCTGAAAGATAAGTTTTGCAATAGATTCAGAAAGTCCATTTGGAAGTAGTAATTAAATCTGTCTTAACATGTTTTTACTCTCTAATGAATTGAATTTCTAAGCAAAAAAAAAAAAAAAGTGCATTTCTAATTTTTTTTTTCTGTAAATTAACGTTAGAACAAGAATAGTAGGGTAAAATTGGTTTAAGTTCAGAGTTCATCCTTTATTTGCTGTGGTAAGACACAGTGCAGAGGCAGCAAATTTGACCTCTGGAGTCATTAAGTGTCCTCATTCTTTGTCAAGAATCGGAAACAAAGCTGTGGGCTGGCCAAAGAAAATCTGGCAAGGTTAAAATTTCTTAAGATCTCCTACCTCCTTGTACAGGAATCTACAGAATTAAAATTATGTAAACAAGAAGTTACTAAGATGCAGTTAACGTACAGAGAATGCATTTGTAGTTGAAGTTGCTTAACTTGGTTTGCTTCTTCTAGGCTTTCTAGGAGAATTGATAAATTTGAGGAACAGGAGTTAACTTGGGCCTTCTGCCCTTCAGTAAGCTCTGCTTGCACATGCTATGTGTTTGCCTGGAGACCTGTTGGATTTTTGGCATTTCTGTGAAGAACTAAGGCAATGTCTTCACGAAACTTCTTGTACATAGGTTCCCTTTTTTTTTGTTGTTGTTGTTGTACAGAACACACTGATAACGTCTTGTTTAACTTTTCTGTAGCATTTCCATTGTTTCTCTTCACTAGATCTGTATGTTCTAACAATGAGGTAAGTTGGTTTTGGAATATTGCAATTGTTGCATTACCCGTTAATGTTCTGTTTTGCAATATGTACAGGGTATAGTGTTGTATTAAAAATGTTGCTAAATAGTAATAGTATAGAATGATTTGGCTCTTAGTGAAAGCTTCCCTCTGTACAAGAGGGACAGAACCACGAAGAACAGCAGTGAGTTTGTGTCCTGCTTGAAGGCTTTTCTTCCAGAAGCACATGTACCTGATTGTGCAAAGTCACTTGGCTTTATTGTTCCCTGGTTTTGTAAGACCAAAGCTGCTCCTGGCTGCTTTTGTGGCAACATAGCCAATGAAGTGCATACACCTAAATTAAGGTTTGGGTCTTTTGCACATAGGGGGGTGTCACAGGTGAATTATTAAAAGGAGTCATCATTGTGGGGTTTTATTAATGATTAAATGATGATCAAATTATAATGATTGAAAATTAAATTGCAATTGCGTTGTAATTGAATGGTCATTAAGCAACAATTCAGTGGTAATTAAACAGTAATTTGACAATTATTTAAATTATGATGTAAACAATAGTTTAGGTGGTGGTCAAACACTCTACTACTTACTACACTTCTAATAATTAAGCTATAGCTGGATATATTAAAAAAATGCTGCTAGTGTACAATAAACTTTTAGGCATAACATAAAATGTCGCTTGCCTCATTATAGATACCAGATGCTGGGTAAGGAGTCTCCCGACCTCAAGGAGTATCCTTGAGAGACATCCCTGCTCAAGGGGCAGATCACTACGGAGCAGCCCACTGCCATAAAGGAGAGCTCAGTGGGCTCATGGGGGCTACAGATATTTATATCATAAAGTGATTGACTGGTAGTCAAGCCCCCTTTTGGTGTATGTGCAGTTGTGCAGCTGTAGCAGTTTTAGTTTTGCCTAGTCCCAGCAGAGGCTGGTGCTGTTAGCACCTGATAGGACATGACTTAAACTTCTTTGTTCTTAAGAAGATTCGACCTAGCACAATTCTCAAGGTTTGCAGAGCAGGGCTGGTTTCAGTCAGACCAACTTGTCGGTGATGCCTGAACCAACGTGCTGTTCACTCAGTCGTGGTGGGTGCATCTATCACAGGGAAACTTCTTAAAAAAAAAAAAAAAAAAGAAAAGAAAATTATTGGGGTTACCAGTGGTATCAGCCTTGCATGAAGGAATTGACAGCTGTGGCCTCTTAGGTTGCTGGTGTCGACATCTAATGTTGGAGCACTGCTCTGGAAGAATGTTTTTCTCAAGCTGAAACACTTGCCTTAGGCAGAGCAGTCTGCATGTTCTTTACAGGCCCTCTTGGAAGAACATGGGATTTTCCTCACAAAAGGGTAAATAAAGACAAGAGGTCTGTTACAGGACCACCTGATGAAGCGGTATCTTCCCAAAAGGAAATGGCTTATTCAGCTGCGAGGTAATGAAACTTTTGAGAATTGTGTAATGTGCTAACTGCCCTGTCCTTGTTTAGATAACGGATGGGATGGCATGGTGACTCCTGCCACAGGTTCAAGCGCTAGGATCTCTTCCAGTTCAAGCAAGAGGCAGCTGGAGAGCTGTGGTGAAAGAACTAAGAACTGCAAACATGAAGAACAAGTTACGAAGTTATTCTGTTCAGAAAGGGAGAATGAAAGATGGAGTAACAATAGGGGGAAAAAAGTGCAGGAGTAACATAATACAAAATGAAGGAGAATTTTCATTCTTATTAAAAAAATTGTATTTTTTTAAAGTATAGGTGAAGCTAAGAAGAAGGGAAGGATTGTTAACATGGCCAAAACCTTGAAGCTATCTGGAAACCAGTAAATGATACGAGAATGGGAGAAAAAAAAATAGGACAGGAACACAAACAGGTACCATCCCAAGTGATTTTTACGAACTGCAGTATGTCCAACCTCACTTCATTTCCTCAGCTCCTTTCTACCCTGCAGAACCTCTTCTACATAAAAGATGAAGAGGAGGCTATAGGATCCTTGGTATTTACCAAACTGTGTATTTAATAGTCTTAACACTGTGTGCCTTAACAGCTGCGAACTGTGGCTACCCCGTCCTTTGGTTGGCTACCTGCGTCTAGCCCTGTCTTTGTAGCATTTCTCACTCCATCCCCAGGCAGCAAAGGCAGTGACAGGTCTGGAGATGCTCTGTGGGTACCAGCTGGTGACCGCTGGGCAGAGGAGGAGTAAGAAAGGGCTTACGGCTGAGAAAAAGAGCAAATGACATGGCTGGGAAAAGCAACCAGCTTGATCGGTCCACAGGGAGTAAGAACGAAGGAAGGGTCAGCTTGAAAAAGCGTTACTTCAAAGATACTGGACTTTAGGTAGAACGTAAGGGTCTTGAGTAAAAAAAAAAAGCAGAAATAGAAGTTAAATACTGCCTCCTCTTCACAATTAAATGGTTATTTTAAATGCTTGGGAAAGGGAAGCTGGTGGTGGAGAGAAAAGGTATTGCTGTCATTTCACAGGAAGGCACAACAGGTGTTGCCATTATCTTCCCTAATTCTGCATTTTTCCTAAAGCCACAGCAATTATTCTGAGCTGCCACGAGGCAAGGCCATTTTTGTACCATGTGGTACAAAACTAGGTATCCAAAACGCACTTCCAGGTCTGCTCATCCCATCGAACTGCTCTGCAGTGCCCAGGGATTCCACTAACACATCTCCCCCTCCCACCCCCCGGCTTTGCTACGTGCTAAAATTCCCCGCGGAACGCCTTCCCGAGCTGCCCCTCCAGCCTTTCTGGTGGGGGTGGGCGCGAAGGCCGCCCACGACCACCCCACTCCCCTCTCACGGAGACCCGTGAGCTCCGGGCCGCCCCCGGCCCCACACCTCCTGAGGCGCCGCCGCCCCCTCCCCCCCAGCTCCGGCGGTTGAGGCGCAGCAGCCGCGCGTGCGCCGGCTCCGTGGGGCGTGGCCAGGCCCCACGTGACGGGAGGGCGGGCGCCATGGCGCGAGCGGGGCCGAGGCTGGGCGGCCTGGATCCTGCCGGTGCCGCCGTGCAGCCGGTGGCGGCGGAGCGGCAGCAGCCCTCCGCGATGTCTTCCATCGCCTCCTACGAGAGCCTGGTGCATGCCGTGTCCGGGGCTGTGGTGAGCCGGCGGGGCGGGGTGGGGCGTCGCGCCGCGGAGCCGTTGCGAGTAGAGGGGGGAGGGGGCGTCTCCTCAGTGTCGGCCGTTGGTAGTGATGGGGCTGAGGGGGCCTGGCGGGTGGCCGGGCCGGTGGGGAAGAGGCAGCAGCGGGCGGAGCGGTGATGCCAGCCCGGTAGGGGCTGCTGAGGGGGTCGTGGGCCGCCTTAAGCCTTTGTTTGACTGAGGGGCCGCTGGAGGGGGGTGCGGGCCGGGGTAAGCTGTGTTGGGGTGCTGAGGTGCCTTCACGGTGACAAGAGGAGGGTTTGGGGCTCCCTGATAGCGAGTCGAGTCATAGGGAGCCACCCATCCCTAGCAAGCACGCTGTGCAAAGCCCTCGTTTTGGATGTGAGATTTGATAAACCTCGAGGCTTCCTGTCATCTTGGGCAGCTGGAGCTTCCTTCTGGGCGGTTGGAGCTGCAGGTGTGCTGCCTGAGAAAGTGAGCGTATAACTCTCTGAAGCTTGGGCATGCAATTAACAATGACAGTTTAAACCTCCCAGAAGTTATAGGGACAACATTTCAGCTACGTAATGTAAGAGTTGTACTAAGCATCCACATTCAGACTGGTAGAGATTAGGTTTAGATTAGATATCAGGAAGAAATTCTTTATTGTGAGGGTGGTGAGGCACTGGAACAGGTTGCCCAGAGAACCTGTGGATGCCCCATCCCTGGAAGTGTTCAAGGCCAGGTTGGATGGGGCTTTGAACAACCTGCTCTAGTGGAGGTGTCCCTGTCCATGGCAGGGGGGCTGGAACTCGATGATCTTTTAGGTCCCTTGCAACCCAAACCATTCTATGATTCTGCAATTGTCTCATACATGCTTAGAAGCTGTGAAGGATGAGGTGACACAGTGCAGCTACAGGACATCTGTATAGGTTATTGAATTAAATTTTTTGTATGACACTTGTAAATTAAAAAGTAGTGTTTAGTTTCTGTAGATTTCCTGCTATGTCCAGCCATTGAATGAATGAATGCTAGTTCTGTAAATAGTAAATCAATCCTGCACTTTCAACAGATTTAAAAACTAGTGCAAAGTAGCATGTTGGACTGGGCGTACTGATGGATTTCACCCAAGCTGATGCAGCTCTGCTCTTGGGTTATTCCAGACTGGCAAGAACACCTAAATGTGTATTTTAGCAATTGCTGATCCACTGTTCTGGCAAAGCTTCCTGTCCTTAGAAGAACTCACAATGTCTTCTGTAGGATGAAAGTCATTAAATGTTATTGATCAATAAAGGCTGATTCTAAAAGGAAAAAAAATACTTCAAAGGGTGTTTTGTCTTTGTCATAAATAAACATTGGCATTCTTTTCTGCTCTTTAAACTGTTTTAAGTCTGCTTATTTAAGCATCAAAGGCAATGGGGATTTTGTTTCCAGTTTCAAGAAATGGAACTCTCTCAAATGATATCATTATTGAAATAGTGCTCACTGTCCTTTTGTTGGCTTGTACGGAAGTAGCTAATACTTTCTAGCCCTCACTGTTAGCTTCTCACTCTCATATACAGATTATAATTGAACTGTGCTCCTGAAAAAAGGTTGTGGTATAAACTGAATTTATAAATCCAGCCATAAACTTAAAACACGTAATGAAATGGTATCTCAACCCTTGGTGGTATTAATTAAGTTAATAGAAATTCCTTGTTGTGTTTGAAGATACTGCTGCTTTCACAGCAGTGATGTTGCTATGAAGGAAGACAGAACTTTTTGGAGCTGTTGTACTTCTGTACCTTTGTGACTTCCACTTGCTGTCACTTCATATTCATATACAATTTAAAGCTCTGGAGCAAGAACTTTTTCCTAAAATTAGGTGGTGGGGTTTTTTTTCTTTCTGCCTTATGTTGGAAACCTTGATATTTTTTTGTTACAGTAAAGATGTAGTCATTGAATTAGAGACTTCTGTTTGCTGCTGTAATACAAATTTTGGCAAGATCTTTGACATGGGTACTAACTGTTCTGACGCTGTCTCACCATTTGTTTAAATTATTATACAGAATGCTGATGTATGGCTGTGATGCAAGAATTTTTTTTAAAAAAGCGCAGCCCACAGAACTGTGCTGAGGTAATGAGTCAGAAGAACATGTCGGATCGCAACGTGATAATGTTTGTTTCTGTTCTAATATGGTAAAAGTTCATATATCTTCTGGGCTACCTAGTCAAACCCAAGAAAAATGAATAGTTTTGTGAGCAGCAAAAAAGTCAGTGCTTGATTTCCTGTGAACATTGAATTACGTAAGTATTCTTTAACTCTGCATATAGCTATAAAGTAACCTTCCTGTTACAAAAGCTGTAGGAATGAGGACTTTATAGCAGTGTTATGGCAGTAGTCAGACTCCTTTGTTTGACTCTGAACGTTGGCTGACAACATAATTTTTTTTTTTTATTTTTTAAATTTGTGATTATTATTTTTTAGAAATCCAAACTTTAGGCTGTGGTCTTGAAAAAATTATTTTTCAGCCAGATTAGTTTCCTTGTCTGCATCACTGTGTGGGTGCCCAAGAAGTTATGCTGCCAGAACAGAGGAGGCAGGGATGCAAATACAGTTGACCAAGAGCTGGGATTACTTAAGCCAGTTTGTACCTGTTTTAGTGATCGTTCAGCGATAGCATGACTTGACTTGGCAAACTGCTGGGATTCAGCACTGGCAGGGCGGTGGTGGGAAGGCGGACAGTGGAGCCTCACCCTTTCAACAGTACAAGATCATATGCTTTATTGTATGTACCTGCAATCAGGTTATCTTCCCTGCTGGTCTCAAGTGTGATTCAGTAAAGAATCTAAGCCCATCTCAAGGGTTTTTGTTGCTGGGAAAAGGGCTGGTCCTGCTTATCCTCCTTTTACTTACTGCTAGCCATGAGATCCTGTCTCCTCCATATGATGATTCTGGCAGTCTTCTTGACATGTAGTTGAGTTCCTCCATTTCTGAGGAGAAAAGTGACTCTGTTTTTCTGAGTTTATTACCCTCAATTTAGCAAAAGGAGGGGAGAGGGTACAAATCACCTCTTATTGGTAGTAATCAGTTGGATCAGCTGAGTTATCTCAGAGCTTCTGTTAAGCTCTAGCTTCGCATGTGTTTTAACCCAGTTTTAAGAAACCTGTAAGGCTCATTGTGTGGGAATGGTTTGAAGCTGCGTCAGGGAAGGTTCAGAATTCACGTTTGTAAACTTTTCTTTACTGAGAGGGTGGTCAAACACTGGAAGAGGCTTCCTAGGGAGGTGGTCAATGCCCCATCCCTGTCAGTGTTTAGGAGCCATTTGGACAATGCTCTTAATATGCTTTAACTTGTGTTAGACTAGATGATAGTTATAGGTCCCTTCCAACTGAAAATACTCTATTCTGTTCTATACCTTGTGTCCTGTGTGCCCTACTATTTCCCCATTTCCATTTTCTGAAAGTGTTTTGAGTGCAAGTGTTTGTGTTGCTGTATATAGGATTGTGTTGAGATTAGGATTCAGGATAAAACTCTCACTTCAGGATAATGGAAACAGGATAAATCAAGGGGAAGGCTGGAACTTGTAGTGACTGTTCAGTCTGGTAGTTGTTTTGTGCATAGGTATGTGTAACTGTTTTGAGGTTGGCTTCAGAGTTGCTGTAATGCAGTTGTCATTGGGAGGTATATTTTGGCTCATTCTGGCACTTCTTTTTCTGCAGGTGCTAGCCTTCTAACTGAAATTTATTTTTTATGATTTTTTAGTCAGATGGGTTCATTAATCCTACTTGCTGTCCATCTGTGTTCACAGTAGGCACCAAGAATGAGCAGACACCAGACAAGTAGGTGGGAGAGCAGAACCAACCATGTTGGCTAGAGCCCAAACTAACTGGGTTAAAATAACCGGGTAATTATGACCAAATGTTTCCTTTCATCTGCTACCTAGTGTTATGAAAACTGGAGAAACTTAAATCTTGTGAAAACTTCAACCGACTGTTGTCTTAATGAAGAAACACCACCTAAAAAATAATCCTCTGTTGCTGGTTGTAGAGAGGTTCAAACTGATTGTAGAGAGAAGTCCAAGCAGCCTGCTCAGGAGCTGGAGTGTTCCCAGAGGCAAAGCTCACTTAAATGTATGGCATAACATAGTTCTAGAAAAGTTCAAGTCAGACTGTGCTATATGCTTTAAGCACAACGCTTGTGTGACTTGCTGAGTCCTAGACCTTCCCACCATTTAAACGGTTTGCATGGCTACTAACAGAAGAGTACCACAGCTTCAGCAGCCACTTAATGCATTTAATATTACCATAGAGTGTTAACAGGTTTACACCAAGCCAGGCTCTTTTGGAGGTAGGTATCATTTTTCAAAAAGCTGTGCAGTATTAATGCTTAAATACTAAAGAATGATGAAGCTGAATGATACTGGAGAGAGAGGGAACAGCCTGTATGGAAGATGAGGGCATTTGCAAATATGGTATTTAACCCTGTGTAAAAGAGAGTGGCTGGCGGCTTTTCCATTTAGAAGCTTTAATGGTTGGATTGCATGGGAAGTGAAGAGATAGTGTTGGGTTCACAGGAACATTTAGGTCATAATTTATATCATCATGTGTAACTCATGCCATAGTGGGGGGTGTCTTGGTAGGCAGATCTTTATTGCCTAAATTGGAATTTAGTACAATGCTAGATTTAAGACCTGAAAAACATGTACTGTCAGTTTTTAATGAACAAACGTTCTTGTGTTGTATTTTTCATAGGTTAAAACCAAGTTATTGTAACACAACAGTTGCTTGCATCATAATTTTTTTTTTTCTTTTTAAACTAGAAACTGGGTACTGAGGCTAATGATAATGGGAGGTAGAGAAGGTGCAGTATGTTTGTCTCCTGACTCACACTTTATCAGCTCTTGAACTTTGGAAACTTTCTCTTTGGGCAAAAAGTTTCTAATAGTTTTAATTTTAGCTTGATATAATACAAGAGAAAAAAAATCTCATTTGCAAGCATGGGACCGAAAAACACTTCAAATAGACATTGTTATGTATGGGGTTTATCCCCTTTTTAAGTTTACTCACTACAATGGTTTGTGGGTGAGAAGTGAAGGGGTACAAAAGTCTGGCAGGCATCTGTACGAGCAACTGATACTATATAGCCAGTTTATTTTGTTTTTCAGGGCAGTATGACTGCAATGACTGTATTTTTTCCTTTGGATACAGCTAGGCTTAGACTTCAGGGTAAGTGTCGAACTCTAGTTTCTTTGTACGATGGTGTTTCTGTTCATCTTGGCTTGGGCACTTGTAAGGGTGGTTGTAGGGGAACCTGTCTTGCATGAACAGGAATCTTACCTGTGTAACATTAACACTGTTTAATCACTAACACCCTTTTTCCAGCTGAAGGTATTTCTCCGTTCTGAAAGTATTGGGCAACATTTAATTAACTGAAAAGGCTGTGTGATGTGTGGCCAGACATGGCTTTTAAATGGTTGTTTAAGAGCAAAAAGAAAAATAAAGATGTGAGATTACACAGGGTTACATTTGTGCGCTGTTGCTTTTGGCTGCTGAGAACACTTCAAAACACAGGGGCAGTATCATGAACAACTCATCTAGAATCATTCCTAGGAATGGTTTAAAGAGAAAAGTCAGGGTTAGAACTGGGAGTAGGAACATCCAATATTTACAGAAATGCATCTGAGTATAAACTTTATTATTCTAACGCTCTATCTTCTAATCAAAAGTCACAGAATCACCAAGATTTTAGCACTGTGACTAAAGCACTATTAAGAGCTAGAGCCAGGTCGTCAGAAATATGTGGTTGAGAAATGAGCGCCATATCGCTATTGAACAGCTTTCAGTGCAAGAAGGGACAGTATTTTGCTAAGGCTTAGGTGTTTGCAGATTAACTGTAAGAGATTGCTCTGCTAATGATGCTAGTCTGGAGTCCAAGGAATGATTTTCAGAGCAGTTAGGCAGGCCCAGTTCTAGTCTCTTCCCTAAGGAGAACCTACCTTCAGTTCATGTCACAACTGTCAGGTTAGGAATCAGTAATACAGATATTCTGGTGCACAACAGAACCTGCTGGTCTGGGGAAGAATAATAAAAAAAAAAAAAAAAAAAAGAAGTAGCCTTAGCTAGCTAATGAAAATAAGGAGATGCTTTCTGGATTTGCTACAGAAATAAGGAATGTTTGTCCTTTATGAGGAAGAAGAAACATGCTCTTCCAGAGAACGTTCAGAATAGCAAGGATAACGACTTAAAATGAGCGTTAAATTGGAATAATCTAAAAATTTGATTCCTCTGTTTTCCAGTTGATGAGAAGCGGAAGTCTAAGACAACACCAGCAGTCTTATTGGAAATAATCAAAGAAGAAGGCCTGTGAGTAAATACTGATTTCCTGCTTGTCTTCATGTAGACAAGCTCTAAAACTAATTTGAATTTGTGTGGAATAGTTAGCCTGTATCTACATGGACAGATTTTTACTCTGATTTAAAATGTCTCCCTTTAAGCGTGATATGACTTGCATTATCTTATGTGTTTGGCTTCAGCTAATTTGGATTAACTTTCTTGAGCACCTTATGCAATCGATCTGTTCAGTGATGTAACTGTGCCTCCATTAGGGAGGTAGATGTACCTCCTCAGAAATGCAGGTTTGTAGGCAAATGTGCCTTCATGTACCTGATAAACCAGCTTCGTCTGCCTGGATTCTTGGGTGTGTCCGTGTCTCATAACCCAGATGAAACTTTTGGGCAGCTGAGCCACTTTCAACAGGATAATTGAGACATGTTTCCCAGCTGGAAGTTTTTTTTTCCTCCTATGCCTGTGGAATTAAACAAGTGAGTTTATGCTGCTGAGATTCAAGATCTGTCTATAAGCAGTTAACTTTCAGCAATGCTGTGCATTAGTATTTGCCACGTAGCCTGAGCTGAGCTGGCTTGGAAGAACAGTTGTATACGTGTCCTTGTCAGAAGCATTTTCCTAAGTGAATCCCTGCGACTCTTAGGTAGACCAAAGCTTCCAGAACATTAAAGTTGTCAAAAGTTTATCTTGGCCAATAATGTTTTGCCACCTTTGAACTTAAGCAGTTGGCAGTTGTATGCATGAGTACTTCTTGGTCAGCTGGTGATTTCTTTTGTTCACATTCTCACATAACTTCTTAATTTTTCTTTTTTCCCTTTTTTTTTTTTTTAATTGAAGTTTACTTGCCACCCTTGTGACAAAAGTTAACGCAAGTGGAGAGACTGCAAAAGTGGTTATCTTACTTTTCCTGTGAAACAGAAAAATCAGTAATTCTGGCAAGAGGGGAACATTGTGTCTTCCAAAGTTATTGGGAAGGCCTGACTAAGCAATGATACTAGTTCTAGAAGTGTGTCTGGAATTACAGAAAGCTCCAAACAGCAACACATTTAGTTTGTTGAGTCTTGTCTCATGTTACAGCTTTGTGAAACTGCTTTTCTCATCTAGATAAAGGAAATAAAGTTACCTTAGGTTTTATTTGTGTGTAGAAGTATTTGTTTGTGAATTAGGGATACTAGCATTGACAACTTAAGTTATTAAAATAAACTCATGTTTTTTGTCTTAGTTTCATGTTTTGTACTGCAAGATATTTAGCTTCAAAGTCATCAGAAGTTGTTCTTAATAAATTCAAGCAAAACCAAACTAACACTAACACTGTCAGTTAGAGGACATGGTCCCCAGAGGGTGTTTCTCCCTTCCTTTTCCTGCACAGAAGAGAGAGGTGATGCAAAGATTGTTTTAATTCTACTCATGACTAGCTGTATGGTCAGTTAATTTGTAACTGTACCCGTATGGTTAGCTAAACCTGTGACTTCAGAAACAGTCCTAATGTGATGCATTCCCAGCTACGTGGGAGGGAGAAGTACTTGATACATCCAAGATGGAAAAACTGGCATTTACATCATAAGAACAGTCAGGTGCTGCATTTACCAGCCTTGCACCTTTTATGTTGTCTTTCTTGGGGGTCCTTATATTCTGTGTATTCCCAATATTTTAATGAATACTGAAGAGCCTCCATGATTACTGCTAGTCGTTGAAGAGATTTTTTTATGCTCTCAATGTGATATCTGTTTTGTGCAGCTTAAGTGAAGGTGCATATCATTATCTCTTTTTGGATATATTGTAGCATGCTGTGGATGTAGGGCAACTGTTGAGATATCCCTGTTTTACAGGCTTAACAGGCCTGTCAGAGAAGGGAGTTTTGGTAGTCAGCTGTTATGAAATCATTCTTAAATCAAGCTAGATTTAGGTGATACACAATGACAATCATTCACAACACCTGAAAAATAAGATAGCTGTGAATCATAAGGGGATATTCAGTTTTTCACCTGTGATTAATCTAGTTAAATTTAAATGGGTAAAGTCTTTTTCTCACTTGCATGACTGATTTGCTCTAGACTTTACTGCAAGGTATTTATTAGAAATTCCTCCCACCTGCATATCTCCCAGGTTGCATGCTTTGGAAAGTTCTCCTTGGTGGAGTATATTAATTTCAGTAATTAGTCTTCCATCTCTAAATATTATGTAAGAATTGAGAGACATATTTTTTTCTTCTGTACTATAGTTTTGTATATTTTGAAGGAGAAGTTGTTTTAATTTTTTTCTGGCTACATTGAGAATTGTTTTGTTTCCTTGGGGATGTGAGCATCTCTTTATGGAATTATCTTTTGTATTAGATTTACAACTCCATTTCTCAACAGAGGTGAGAATTCTCCTTGTGCCTTGGTACATTTTAGTATATGGTTTAAACTGACTGTATCAGTCTGCATGTTAACATACATATTTCAAACATCTATTCATCCCCTGGATGTTTGTAGTTCATTGCTGACTGTTGGTAGAGAGCAAATACAGTGGTAATACTTCTGGAGTGAGTGAGCCCCAAGCTTTTCACTGTAAATATATTGTACCTCCGCAGTTCCTTTTCAATGGAATTATTCCTGATTATTGTAATTTATAAATATAAGTGCTTAATTTTTTTTATGATACAGTCAGGAGTTTAGTATGGTTTGTTACCATTAATGATAACGACATACCTAGTTAGTGTTGTGTGTAGTATACAGTATTGTATCTCTGGGACCCTCCACCAACATGTAAAATTAAACAGGTCACATAAATCCTTTGCTGATCCTTACCATGACTTTTTCCTCTCCATTAGGTTGGCACCGTATCGAGGATGGTTTCCTGTTATCTCCAGCCTTTGCTGCTCCAATTTTGTTTATTTTTATACATTTAATAGTCTTAAAGCTCTCTGGGTCAAAGGTCAGCATTCAACCACTGGAAAAGACTTGGTTCTTGGGGTTGTTGCAGGTAGGACTTAGAATATACTAACAGGTTTTTTTATGAAATTGAGATTTTTATCTCATGTTTTTCTTTATGAAGTCCACTGGAGGTCACACTGAGTGCTTATGCCTCCCACTGTATACAGACCTGCTTTGTTGTACAACTCTGGTTGTTTTTCTGTGTCTTCCCCACCTCATAACGTGCATAAGCTGTTTGTATTCTGAATTCTGGCACACAACACAGTACTGTTACAGTCTAGTATTTTATTTGTGCCTGGTGTGTTGTTCACTGTGGTATTTGAGCATCATCTTTTAGATGGTGAACACAAGTGGCAGGGAGAGATCATAGGTTTTATCAGAGGGAAAGATATATGCCAATTCTTAAATTTTTTTTGATTAGAATAATAAGAGCTTTTAATGTAAGGATTTGGGTGCCAATTTTCAGACTTCTTTTGGGGTCATCATCTAAAAATGACAGCAAGTCCCTAGATATATGCAAGTACAGTGGGAACTTTATGTTCTTTTTCATCCCTTCCTCTCGTGTGGACGCTACAGTGGCTTCTTTGAAGGGATGATGACACTAGTGGCTTTTCTAGCAAATCCAATGTGAAAAATTACCACTGTGTGCCTGTGTTTGCATGTACTATTCTGCAGGAATAATTGCTCATGCAACCACATTGAAACAAGCTGCTGTTAAGAAAAACTGTCAAAAAAAGGCCCGTGATTATATGGGGGTGATGGTGGTATTTGTTTACTTTTTGCCGTTTTTTTGTATTCTCGGTGTGTAGACATAATGAATGGCTGAATGGTTGGGGGGAAGTACGGAAAGAAATTCTTAAGTTGGCTTTATTACTGGGGGAAGCTTTCTTATATTTTAGAACAAAGGATACAGGAGTTAGGGTAATAGCTTGTCAACTAAATGACAATTTCTATGACCATAGTTTATATCCTTATAATGGAATAAATCTGATGTAAATTGAAAAATTCCACTTGAGATATTTACTAATTTTCCCTGCTCATCTCTCGTTCCTTCTGCTGGTAGCAAATACAGATTGGAATAATATATTAAAAATTACCTTTCCAATCCAGAAAATGAAGTTTTATGACTTCTGTAACTGAGTCTGGGTGAAAAAATCACAAGTATAGCGTGTTCCAATGTTTTGCTCCATTATGTAATCGTATTGGCTTTGGTTAAGAGAGGTTAATGTGGCTTGCCTTTTCTAGTGCTTCTTTTTGCTCATAACTTTTTTTGAGCTGATTGTAGGCCTTATGAAGTATACTGAAATATGTTTGTATTCTGCTTTTTTGAACCCTCCTAAATGAAAAGAAAAAGAACAAACAGGTACCATGTAGGTACTAAAGTTTCATCTTTTTCAGATTTACTGTTCTTGATATTGAAATGGACGTAGTATATCACTATAACAGAATATTTCAGTCTGTCACTCAGACTCCTACCACAGCAACCAATGTAGAAAAAATTGCTAAATTCTGTGATGCAGAAATACTAATAAGAAAGATGAGAAGCTTGTTTTTAAATAGTTTCTTTACAGTAACTTCTTCAGTCACTACTGAACGCGTATCTGTTTTGATCTTTCCTCACAAAATAATCCTTCTAACCTTAGCACTCTGTGTTTCTTTCTGAAAGTAGGCAGGCAGCAAGTCACCATGGAGTGAAGTAGGGCATAAAAGAGTATGTTGTGCTTCAGAGTGGTGTAGTATGCAGCAAAGTAACAAGCTCACTTCAGATTCCTTCAATGTGTCTGTATATGATGTGTTTTGTTGTTTGGTGCTTGTTTTTTTTATTTATTTTTTTTTTGAAAGGAGTAGCAGAAATGCCTCTTACTGCATGTAATCTG
>JAOXJM010000001.1:54136244-54149133 GCA_026413425.1 Tringa solitaria
TACCTGAAGTAGCTTATTACAAATTGCCAGGGTTTTTTTGCTGTTACATTGTCCTAATTTTTGCCTCTCCTCCTACCAGTAGTTTCAGTAGTGTGTGAATTGGGGTAAAAGTAGATAAGAAAACATTGAAATCTTCTGATTTGGGCTGATTTTCTTTGTGCTGTGTTTTGCTTTAGGTGTAGTGAATGTCCTGTTGACCACTCCTCTTTGGGTAGTGAACACACGTCTGAAGCTGCAGGGAGCAAAATTTAGAAATGAAGACATTGTACCAACCAATTATAAAGGCATAATAGGTAAGCACCTATTGTTGTCTTCAACCAAAGAGAAGTTCATTCAATGAACTTAAAGGAGTCTGAAGTTCAAAGACTTCTATTTATGTGGTGGATTTCATCTTGGAATCTCTGTGCTTCTCCATCGCTTTGCAGTCATTTCGTTTTACAGGAAACTGGACTTGGCCATTTCTGATGGTAATTAAGAATTTGCAGTATGCACATCTGGAACTAAAATACCTTTTGCAAAGGCAAGTTTCTTATCATACAAATCCTGGAGTAGTAGTGAGCCCAATGAGGTGGTAGCTGGGAGTCTGAGTCTGGACAGACAATCTGCAAATTCAGTTTCACTAACCTTAATCTCTTAATTACCCATAAGTACAGGTGGTCTTCCTTTTAAAAATAAGTAAACAAATACTGTTGTCATTTTCAACAAGGTTTACAAGACCTTGATGTTGATGCTGAGCTTGCACTATAAAGAGCAGGGTGTCTGTGGAGAGAGCTTTGTTTACATTAATGGTGATGTGAGCTGAAGGACCTCTTTTGTCACTATTTTTCTGTTAACTTCCAGATTAGAATGGAAGGCTAAAAAAAGCAGCATAAAAGATTACAGCAGATTTTAATACCCTTTGAATATTGGCCTTTAAGTGTAACTTCTCATCTTCTACAGTCAGAATTTTGTACTCAAAATTTTAATGACTTTTTTCACCTTTCTCCTCAGATGCCTTTCATCAGATAATACGAGATGAAGGAGTCTTAGCTTTATGGAATGGTACTTTCCCCTCTTTGCTGTTGGTCTTCAATCCTGCCATACAGTTCATGTTTTATGAAGGCTCTAAACGGAAGCTCTTGAAAAAGCAGCTGCAAGTGAGTATGTTTTGAGGCCAGGTGATGGATGTTTTCTTTGACATGTGTTACTTGAGCAAATCCAGAACTTTAGGTTTGGTTCTGAATCTTGTATTTTTGAGGGGTTTTTTGAGTTAGTATATCTAATAAAAAAGATCCATGATTGTGAAGTGAAATTTGACTCTCTCATGTCCCTAGGGAAGACATTCCTGTGATGTATTCCTCTTCCTGTTTAAAAAAAAAAAACACCCCCCCACCAAAACCCAACCAAACAAAACAACCCCACCAAAACCCAACAAAACATAAACTGCATCTTTTGTCCACATTTATTTAGATTTGTTCACAGGTTGAACAAATCTTAGGGATTTCAATTCTAATGTATCTGTTTTATAAGTATGTATGTACAGACTGTTTTGAAGTCACCTCTTAACCCTTTCTTCAATAAATCAAGCATATTGAACCCTTGAAGTATCACAGATTTGTTTTGGACCCTGTCATTTTAATAACACTTTTTTTTCCTGAAGCCCTCAATTTTTCAATATCCTCTTTCCAAGGATAGAAACTAGAATTGAACACAGCATTGCAATCGTACCTCCCCAATTTTCCAGATAGAGGTAGAACCACTTTTTTGTCCCACCTTTATAGTGGGACATTCTTTATTCTTTTTTTCTCTACATCAGATATAGCAGCTCACCTGAACTCATGGTCCTTCTATGTTCTAGCAAACTAAAAAGCATTTGTGTTACGTTTTAGGATAGTGTCATAACATATAATACATTTAAGCTGCAGTGCTTAGCTGTTAATTTGTGACACCTTAGAATGCACATTGTGAAATTATTTTTACATGAGACTTTGCATCATAAATGAGGCTTGAGGTTTTTGCCATCTTTAGTCAATACGGCAGCTGTAGCACTCTACTAGTGCCTGATGGATCTATCCAGTTACATTATGGATAATACATCTTTTGAGTGATGAGCTGAGCTTTCCTCTGCGTTGTTATTTGCCTGTTGTCTAGTTGTTGTATTTCTTGTTTTTCTGTTAAATTACTTCTACCTTAAATTTGGGCATGTTTTGTCCATGGGTAATGGAGGAAGAAAATATTTTTAGTTATTTTTTTTCCCCTAGCAATGGTTTTTCCATAGATGGATTTATTTTGGATAAAATTTTTCTTCTTATTTGATCTTTTCTTGACTGTCTTAAGTATATCAGATTGGCTTTTTAAAGATATGCATATATATGCATATTTCTGATTGGAATAAACATACTTTGCAAGTTTGGAGCATGCTTTGATATAGGCACCTGCTTATTTTCAGTGATTAATTCACAGTGTTAGACTGAGATGCACTGTAATCGGGTTAGGCTGTAACCATGTATTTGGTGCATTGTGGAGCACTGTGGGCTTTGGAGGTGAGGATGAGCTTCCAACAGGTATTCTAAACTAATAGAGGATGAGATTTTTAGCTTGTATCATCAAGACTAATATTCTGCCTGATAGCGTAGTCATTATGTTGTAGGATTATAGAGTGGTGTTCAAGGATTCTTCCGCTGTCACCGTTTCACAAGTGCCTTGTGACTTACTAGCTTGAATGTTGCAAAAGCTGAAATGCTTCTGATTGATGATATGTTTAAATACTACTTCTCATATCTTTTGTCTACTCTTGATGTTTTAAATTGGTCTAGTTGTATGGCTTTATCTCTGATACTTTTTTAGTAACCTAGTTATAGTGAGTAAATTAGAAATGCAAAAGCTTGTGAGCAGGTGAAAGCTACAAATAAACTTTAGTTGTGGGAAAGTAAGTTGGTTGACCTATAACTAACTCTTTAAAATGAGAAGACCCAGAGAATTTGTGAAATCTTTATGCTAAAGGTACTAGTACCTGCTAGGAGATTGTCTAAGTATGGAGTCCCCAAATGCATAAAGCTAACTGGCTGTTTTGGTACAACGTCAAATATGTTCTTTATCTGTTGAACAGCTCACATCCTTGGATGCTTTTGTCATTGGTGCAATAGCCAAAGCAGTAGCCACCACCCTCACTTATCCTCTGCAGACAGTACAGTCGATTTTGCGGGTAAGTAATGATTTCATTTCAAGCTAACTGCCTCTGACTTGTTCTATATAATGCAAGCCCTGTCCATATGGCTTGTTTTCCTTTGCATTAATGAACCTGTCATTTTGGGAGCTCCTTTGCACAGTGCAGGTCATTGACAAGGCTGCCTCTTTTCTTTGATCCTGCACTGACAGATTCTGATAGAACTTGATGTTCCTGGTGCATGTTTCAACGTAATGCATCGGTACAGTGTCTCACAGAAGCTGATGCACCATAATGCTTTTAGGCACTGCAAAATTTACTTATTTGAATATAAATAGAAAATGGGTCAAGTGGGAAATTAAAATTAAACACTCTAAGCCCAGTTTGTTTTCAGATGACCTAGGGTAATCAAAAAAAGAAAAAAGAAAAGAAGAAGAGTTCTATTCATAGGTTTTGTTTTATTTGAATGATGGTCTGACCTTGTCAGTACCCAGAATGTTATTCATCAGGGGAAGCTGAGCTCCCTCATAAATAACATCTTTAACCACTTGCCTGGTCTTGTGCGCTAATTGTAGTGGTAATGGAAATACTTGCATTTATTCTCACTTCCAATTTGTATGTACACTGGATAAGGCTGCTACCTTCAATATGTACCAATATCGTTGCAATATTGAAACAAGACAAATGTTGAGGTGAGGGAGACCTGCCCATACATAAGCAAGCATATTATAATTTCATTTCTGTGCTTTCTCATCCATTTTTGTAAGTTGTTTCTTGATTATTTTGGTAACAGTTAAATATTAATAAATGTTTCCACATGCAGCATAATGCTATTTTTTCCAAGTAAGGAGAAGCCCTAAGTTGTGCGTATGGTAAAGCCATCATACGTGTTTTAAAACTTGTATAAATTTGGAGAATTAGTTAAGTTATTGGACATGATGAGCCTTATATGCAAAGGGTATCACTTTTCAGACTTGTCCAATAGGGGTTTTTTTATTATCTGGAAAAAGCTATTTTCATGCAAATTTTTGTAATTATTTTAGTTTTTATTCTCTCTAATTAGGGTGGGCAAAATGTATTTTGATTTTTGATAGCCTTTAAAAAGATAGTTTGGATGCTATATTTAAAACTAACAGGACTTGAATATATTTACCGTGTGGTTGCTGGCACCCTGAAAAGATGCTGGTAGAACTTTTGTGTCTGCACGGCTTTCTGCTTTGCCACCCTGATGGTGCACGAAATGGAATCCACATCGTAGGTGTGTCAGCCGCACTATACTTGTGTCAGCAGTCATTTTTTCTGAAGTGTTTCTAACTGATCTGATGATCAGCTGAGCTACTGCCTTCATTCGATGGTTTGTCCTGTTTTAACAGCCTGGACACATCTCAGGAGTTAAAATACTAATGCAGACTTATTACTGAAGTGACAGATACAGGAAAAACACTTAAGCAAATTTAGCTTTGGATAAGTTGCAACGTCAGTCTGTTTTTAATTTGTAATGTGTTTTCTAATGGTGTGAAGGAGAACTGGAAGGAAAGTTGGACTGCTCTATTTTAGCTTTAGCATTGCACAGCAGCACAGTTTTTTTTACATGAATATAACTGCTTCAACCCTCACTCCTTTGTGTGGTTGCTGCAGAAATGGTTACAATCTTGTGACTATTACTTCATATTTTGTCTGTTTCCTTTTGGCTTTTTGAACAAAATTCTTCTGACTTCTTCTGACACTTGATGACAGTGTCATTCTTTAAAAAAAGGGTGGGTGTGGTAAGTTGTGCTGCCAGCTTGATGGACTAACCAGATGCTGCTGCTTACTGCTCACCTCAGCTGAAGCCAGCTAGTTCACTGCTGGCTTGCCTGAGTTGCCTTTCTGCTAGAGCACAGCTAGGCATCGTGTCAGAACACAGCTAGCCATCGTGTCCTGGTGGTGGCCCACTGTGAAATAACGACCTTTGTGCTACTTTTCCATGCCACTCCATCCTCTCCCTGGTGATGATGGGGAATACAAGGACCTTCATCTAGTTCTGCAGTTACTAGGGGTAACTTCTTTCCCTTTGCTGTATGAAAGTAACAGCCAGAAACCCTGAATACTTCTGGTGAGAGCAGAACAAACATGCATTTGTGACTTCAGGTACATTTGTGATACCTGTGCTGTCCAGTTCAAACTTGCACTACTTTGCAATCTGTCTTCTAATCTAAAGCTAGCATTGTTATATTAATGTTTTTATCACTCATACTGAGTGCTGTTCAAAGAAAAATGTTATGAGTAAAGGTTTTAGTATTTTCAGAAATAGCATTCTGCCTGAAGCCTACTTTGTATAGTTGTAGGGTTTTTTGAAACAATGTCAGCAGATTTACACACAAGCTAATACAAGCTCAATATAATTCATAAAAACTTACACATCATAATTAAGTGCTGTTATCAGATTAGAAGTACATGACTCTTTTCAACCTTAAACCTTTAGAAACTTACTATTATTTGAAAGTTATTAGGGTTCTTTGTAATGAAGTCTCTACACCTCTACTTTCAACTTTCTGGCAAAGTGCTCTTCTTGCTCTTGCTTTACATATAATGAAGAGTTATC
Source organism: Tringa solitaria (assembly GCA_026413425.1). Lineage (NCBI taxonomy): Eukaryota > Metazoa > Chordata > Aves > Charadriiformes > Scolopacidae > Tringa > Tringa solitaria. The sequence goes on from JAOXJM010000001.1 coordinate 54,141,974, forward strand.
CTGTGTCATTGATAGTGGTAAGCAGCTTCCAGCCTTGCCATTTGGTATGTCTATCTCTTTTTCAGTCATTAAAAATACATGGCACTGCTGTTACTCATTATGCAGTGAAACTGTTCTTTAGCCTCTATGTCAGTAAACAGTGGATAAATTAAATTTGCCTCTGGAGAGATAGCAAGACTGTTAATGTTCTAGTGATCCTGGGTGAAAAAGTTCTCTTTAAAACTCAAGCCTCTTTTCTCTATTGTAGAGAATGCTACTCCCTTTGGGAAATCTGCAGTAATCAGTGAAGTATTGATGTCCTAGGGAGACATGAACTTTTCACCCTCTTGATGAACCTTTATTTGCAGTACAAAAATAGTCTGATGGTAGAGAAGAGAAGAAAAGGAAGCACCTAATCCTGGTTTAGTTTGGAAGCTTATGAATAATCTTGGCAGTGTCTGGCATGCTAGCTTGGAACCTAGTTAGGAATACTTTTGGGATGTGTCTGAGACTGACGATAATCCTTAATGCTGATTTATCAGTACCAAATGATTTAGTTTCTGATGAGAAGATCGTGGATTGTGAGCACATAGTTGCCTAATAAAGAGAGATTTCAAATAGCATTCTGTTACTCCTGTTTCCATCTGAGTTCTTAAGACATATAGCAAAAAGATCTGTGTCATCCTGCCATTTTCTTGTAATTTCTGAACTGCCTAAATCTACTGGAATACTCTGTCTACTGTCAATCATAATTTCTTGCACTGAAGAAGTAGCAGTTGCCTGAGGAAGTTCTGGGAGAAACTCATCTAGCTGCGCTAGTTCACCTTTCTTAGCACAGAAGCATAATACAGGCTTCAAAAGCTGTTTGACTATTTTCTAAAAACAAGTGTGGCAACCTTTGCATAGCAATAATTCATAGTTAAATCTTGCTGACAGTAGTATTAACCTGTATCATATGAGAGTATCAATAAATGCTAGAAAAGGAGTAGCTGAAATTGCTAGTTTAACTCTGAGACATAAAATTACAGCAGCAGCTGTCATTCCTGCTGAAAAACAGTTTGGGGATAAGCAAACACAGTGAGTAAAAGAGAAGTATTATTTAGGCCAGGTAGCTGGATCGAACAATTTTAGATTCTTTTACAACAGCTCACATGTGAATGTCTTGCTCAAAGACCATTGCTGGGCAGATAAAATTTGGGTTCAGCCATGCAATCTCACCATAACAATGGTTTGCAGGTGCATGAGGCTTTGAATCATTGTTAAATGAAAGCTGAGCCAGCCAGGAAGAACTTGCTTTGAATGTCATCTCCCTACTAAGACTTTGCAAGTTATGCTTTTGAGATCTTGAAAACTGTTTCCTCCAGAGCAACTGAAAGAGAGCAAGTATGGCCTTATGTAATGCTTTCTTAGAACCCATCATAAAACAAAAACACATTATTGTAGCACATAACGTTTTAATGTTTGCTGTGTAAAGCTCATTAGTGTGCACTTTGGTCTCCGTTCTTCCCTGATGGCTAGTATAACCTGGAAGTTGTTAAGAGAGGTTTAAGAAAGGCTCTCCACATTTTACGCGTGTGTTGGATTCCCTGCTTGGCACCACGGGGAAATAGTACAACAGAATGCTCTTCCTTTTTTTTCAGTTTGGACGCCACAGGTTGAACCCAGAAAACCGAACACTAGGCAGTCTTAGAAATGTTCTTTACCTTCTTCAACAGAGAGTCAGGTGAGCTTTCTATTTTTTTTTTCCTAACATGATACAGAAGACTTGAGTATTACTGATATGTTGAAAATCTTGCTGGATCTAACTTTTTTTTGTTTATTTTTCCCCCTTTTAAACTTGCCATTTGAGTCAACCTGGTTTTCGTAATACATTGCAGAATAAGTACACAAAACCAAATTCTCCTAAGTATCTGTACAGGGAGTGTTATCAAGGATATCTGTGGATACCAATTCATTCACCTCATCTTGAAAAGAAGCAAGTTTCCTGCACAAAAGACTTCACTTTCTGCAGAATTTTCTCTTTACTATATTGCTAAATATAGCCGGCATTCAAGAGATCAGGAATGAATTTAAGATTCTTACAGTTTTATTAACTTAACTGATGATATTAATTCTTCTTTGTGGATTGCCAATTTACTTACAGAAGGCTATTCACATTTGTTTTCTTGTTGTGTGTTTTGTTGTTTTTTTTTCTTAGGCGTTTTGGAATAATGGGACTCTACAAAGGCCTTGAAGCAAAGCTCCTGCAGACAGTCCTTACTGCTGCTCTTATGTTTCTAGTGTATGAGAAACTGACTGCTGCAACCTTCACAGTCATGGGGCTAAAGCATTCACGCAAACATTGAACAAGAAACCTATGCCAAAGATGATGGGGTCTAGAAAACACGTTCCACTTCTGAGACTAGGCTGGGTAACAAAGGGTCCTCACTTTCTCTGTTACTCTTTCTTTTTAGCCACCTCTGTCTCCATTATTTGGAGAAATTTGGAATACACTCTGTAGGACCTGTTGCCATGAATTCAGGGATAGCCCATTCCCTATTTCTCTGTGGACTCACTGTGTTAAGAAACAAAGCAGAGAGCTTATTTAAGCACTTGACATGAAATTTTAACTTCTATATGATCTGTTTGACGTTCTGGGCAAGAATGAGTATCTCTCACTATGCTTTCTTGATTTCCCTTAAATCATCCTCAACTATTCTGTCTTTACCTTCTGTCAGCAGCTTCTGGGGCTGGTTTCATGTTATTTTCCTTAACCTGTGTTTATGTCACTTCATATTTGGTTCATTAAAATAATTCATAAAGAACAAGATTTTTTTGACATAGTTTTCTTTTAACTTCAAGTATGAGTGTGGTACAGAATGATAGGATATTGCCCCAAATATCTGGTGGTGAGATTTCTGAACTGCTAGAACATATATTGCCAGTGAGCAGGCACGCTGCCTTCTTGAATCCACCAATCTTGAAAGCTTGGAATGCAGATACCAGCTACGTAGGAGGAACATAACCTCTTGCTTTTCCAAGCTGAGTACCTTAAGCTGCTTCAAAAAAAATGGACTTGCTACACAGAAATACGTGAAGTTCTCTGACCCCATTCCTTCTGAGAACATGTGAATTCACGCCATGTTCTCATGCAGACAAGGAGCAAAACCCTGTGCTTCAGAAGCGGTGTGCCCTGTCAGAAATGTGCTTTAATTATTTTTTCCACTGATTTTCCCAGACGCTTTCCTGACCATAAAGCATCAAGGTCATAACTTTTGTCCCAGTCAATGTAAGTATATATGTTCTTTTTGCATAGTTTTGTTTAATAGTCGTAGACCATAAAATCCAAATAAATCCTGCTGTGTCCATCATTCAGTTTTCAGTAGGATTGTTCTGAAGAGTGTTTTTCTATTTGAAGTATTGAGAAATTCCCTGATAGTTTAACACCAAGAATGTCTGGGAGAAGAATGAAGTGCTGCAGGAAATATGTTACTGAATTGCTAAATGCCACCCTTTTTTGGGTCTCAATGGAGTCAATTCTAAGTATGAAATTGGAATGCAATTCTGCAGATAATGCTGTCTTTTGAATGAGACTAAAAACCTTTGCACTGACTGCTTCTTCTAAGAGTATTGGGAGTATCTGTATGCAAGAAAAATGCTCTTCATTCAATACTGGATGCTTTTCAGTCCAAATGGTATTTGCGTATGACAAGTAAGAATGAAAAAGCATAATGAGCTGTAATTATACTTTGATAGATCACATGAAATTTAATGAAAGGCTGTAGGCCTCACCACTGGAAATGAAACAATGACAATTCTAAGGATTTCAGTGAAAATATTCGTATGATTGAAATGAGTTATCCTGTGGAAAGATAGTCTGCTGGTTTTTTGGTGTATTTAATAGGAAATCTGGAATCAGCAGTACAGCTTTTGATGAGCTACCTCACTTTGAAATTCCTGCTGTTGGAATCACTCTGGGAAGCTGAGGTTGTTGGTTTTATGCAAATGCAAAGTATTCCTGATGCCACTTTGGCTGAAATCTCCATGGCTGCTAGAAGTTTTTGTTCAGTGTCTCTCAGATTTTTCTGGTCTGTGGCACGAAGGAGCAATTCCTGCATATACAGGAAGATTTTTCTGGTTGCTATACCATTAAAAAGAAAGTAAATGCTTGTTTGCTATCTAGCCAAAAAATACTTGCCTACCAGCCAGTGTGGTTTCAAAGGGATAAAGAAGTATCTAATTTTTGCAAAAAAGCTGAGTACAGAACAGTTGTGTACAGAAGTGTTGGTCTTGGCAGTGCCCCTTGCTGTTAAACCAGGAATAGACATTTTGCATTAAACTTTCTGCTCTGCTGACCAGTTGTTAAAATGAAACAGTTTCAGAAAGGGATGAAAACAAAAACTATTGAAGCTGGGAGCACCTTCAGTCTCCTTTTAGTGATAGACCAGCGGTATTGCAAACTTTTTGCTCCTGCATTCTGCAGTGATGATTTAGACATTAGACTGAATTCACTGAAAGGCTGCTTAATCTCATGTGATGGAGCCAAACTCAAGATGGTTGAGGAACTGTTCAGTTGTTTGTTTAATCAGCAGGCAAATGTTACAGGCGGTACCTCTGCCTAAGTTTTCTCAGGCATAATTTGAACAGATGATGACATTTCTGTTAGAATTGCTAAAATTATATCAGGCTTTGAAAGTGTATGTGAGTATCTTTGAGATTAAAAAAAAAGCATAATTTATCAAAGCAAACTATGAAAGACAATGTTTCTAATCTTGGTACTAAAGTTGTTAGTCACCCATAATAGATAAATGCTGTCCAGGAGGAAAATCATTAAACAATTACTTTATTTTATAATGTATTTTCGGGTGTCCCCCTCATAAGCAAATGTATAGCTTCAGGTGTTGTTATAAAGACACAATTGAGCTACTCGGGCTCTGTAGTTAAGTCATTTCACCGGAAAAATAGTTGTAGGAGAACTAGTTATGTATTTCTGTGACAAACAGCACAAAACATACAAGTGTTCTCTTAGACAAAAGTGCCTCCTAATGGACATGGTGTGGGCATTTGGAGCTGGAGATGGGCACGGAGACAGAGTCTGAAGCATGTGAGGTACAAGAACCTCTACTCACAAGTATTTGCAATGAAAGCCTCACAATTCCCTGTGTGCTGCATTTCCATTGTGTTGCCAGTATGTAACTGCATGTTCCAGCCAAAAAATGGTGTCAATTAATTTCTAGAGAACCTGGAAGAAAATATTTTCATCTTGAATTAAAAAAACGACCTCTTCCTTATCTCTCTTTTTTTCTTAATACTATTTTAGAGGGAAGATGATTACAAAGGCCAGCAGCAGAGAGGATCGTCTATCTTAGCCAGGTTTCACAGTGGATAATTCTCTCCTTGGCTCAATTTAGGAGATTTAAATTTAATCCCATCCTGTTCTTTCTCTGGCCTGCCCCATGCTTTGTCTGGAGCTAGGAGACCCCTAAGGCACCTTAGAGATTACAAAGCAAGTGGCTTCTTGGATATCTGTGATGTTTGGGATGAATTCTGCTCCCATTTGTATTCTAGATGCCTCTTATCTTTACACAGATTATGTGCCTGTATAAAAAAATATTAGGGAGGCATTTAACACATTTTACCTTCTTTTAATATTATTTGCTAAGCCCCAGGTTAGAGCTTGAGAGCTGACGGGGGTATAACATATACTCTTTGTCTTAACATTGTTGAATTGCTGAACGCTGCTAAATAGCAGTGTCTTTTGCAGAGCTGGTTGTACTTCGTGGAAGAGACTCGCTCCATGGTACAGTTTGCCTTTGGTTGCACCAAAGAAAGTACTTAAAACCTGAAAGCTGGCACATACCCTGTGTGGGAGGAAGAATGAGATTTATCTCCAGTCGGTCCAAGAGGAATAAAGAGCACTGCACTGCAAAGCTTCTAGTGCAGATTAATCCTTCCATTACGCATCTTATTGCTTATCTGCTGAGGAATGAAAAGGGGAGCGCTCACCTTGCTCCTCACTGGCCTTCTGTAGTGAAGGCAGGCAAAGTCCTTTCAGATAGAGACAGGTGAACCTTCCAGACAGGGATGTTCCTGCACAGGGGTCTGTTGGGAAAACGCAGTGGCTGGAGAGCAGCCCTGGTGAAAGGGATCTGTGGGTGCTGGTCAACAGGAGGCTCAATGGGAGTCAGCAGTGTGCCCTGGTGGCTGAGAGGGCAAACCACATCCTGGGGTGCATCAAACACAGCATCACCAGCTGGGCAGTAGAGGTGATTATCCCACTGTATTCAGCATTAGTGCGGCTTCATCTTCAGTATTGTGCGCAGTTCTGGGACCCACTATTTAAAAGGCATGTAAAGGTCCTTGAATGCATCCAGAGGGCACCAAAGCTGGTGAAAGGGCTGGAAGGCATGTCCTCTTGAGGAGCATCTGAGGTCATGGGGTTTGTGGAGTTTGGAGAAAAGCAAACTGAGGAGCGACCTCATTGCTGTCTACAGCTTCCTGAGGAGGGGAAGTGGAGAGGGAAGTGCTGATCTCCCTGGTACCCAGTGCCAGGACACATGGGAACAGCTCAAAGCTGCATCCATCAAGGGAGGTTCAGACTTGACATGAGGAAGCATTTCTTTACCAAGAGGGTGGTCAAACCCTGGAACCGGCTTCTTGGAGTGGAGGTCGATACCCAAAGCCTGTTGGTGTTTAAGATGTCATTTGGACAATGCCTTTAATAGCATGCTTTAACTTTTGGTCAGCCTTGAATTGGTTGGGGAGTTGGACTAAATGATCATTATAGGCCCCTTCCAACTGAACTCTCCTTTCCCAAAGATTAAAGTCGCAAACAAGCTGTGGAAGTTTTACCCTGTGGCTGAAGCGCATTTTGTTTCCCATACGAACATGGCCAGTCAGTATGTGTAACAAGGAACTGTGCAACTTGATTTCAAGTGGGAGAAGGGAATGTGATGGCAACAGCAGCATTAGGTTATTTTTTGCTGTTTGGAAGAGTTGTCAGTTGCCTGGCTGTGCTTTGGGCATGGATCCCAATGTTCTAGGTCTGAAAATGACCAACCAGCCTTTCCACCACACCAGTGTGACCTCCGCTCACTGTTTTTTTTTGATGTGTTATTTCCATGGTGATCTGTTGATACCATCCATCCCAGCCTATGGCTCTGGTTGCTTTGGCTTTCCTACAGGCTGCAGCTGCTGAAACT
>JAOXJM010000001.1:54149233-54165748 GCA_026413425.1 Tringa solitaria
GGAGAAGATGATCTTGAAGGTCCCTTCCAACCTAGAAGATTCTGTGATTCTGTGAATTTGCAGTGTTGTTTGCTGTGATTTTTCAAAGCAGCTGAAGGAACAAGGGTGTGTCCATATCCCTGGGATTTTTACCTGGATTTTGGCTGCCTGCCCAAATTGCATTATGGTGTTTAGGAGGTCCCCCAACCACACCAATATGCTAGGCTGTAACCAAGTCAGAAACAACTTAAAAGGCACACAGTTACTGGTCACATGGGGAACAGCTCCTCAGAGGAGCAGATTTTAACAACAGGAAAACCCTCTTCCCAATATTGTATTTGTAGCTTTACCTCTAATGCCAAACACCAGCTGGACACACGTGTGCTGGGCTTGGGGGGCATCTATGCAGAAGGGGCCTGGGATCAAACTCTGACAGTCTTGGCACGGTGGGATCAGCCCCAGTTTTTCCATAGGAAAACACATTTTTCTGACTTCACCCAGTGCTCAGCTCACACTGAGAGAATTGTGATCGTTAGTGCTTGTTATCCAGCTGTCGTCACAGCACGCATTGGTCTTATTCTTAGTAACAGCTAATCTCTTCTGTACACTTACATCCAGATATGGAGGACGCATTTAGGTTTTGGGTTTTTTTTTTTTTCCCCTCAATAGGATTTATTTGGAATTAGATACAAATGCCTACCAGGCTTTGGCAGGCATCACTGTGGCTTCCTTACTGAAAATTGTTGTTTTACAATTCTTGGCTTGGCTTTTGTGATCTTAATCTGTGATGGACAGACGATTTCAGCATCTCTGGGTGGATTAGAGATGTGATATGACTCCACTAAATGTCCCATTAGCTGAGGGACGGCACGTCAAGAGGCCCAGAGTTACTGTTTTGAACAAAAAAAATCTCCCCTTGTCCTGTTGTTCTTAGGAAGTTTGTTGTTCTCCTAATGTCCTTGAGGAACCGTGGTGACTTGCTGATGGGAAGGTTTTATGAAGCGCTGTCTTTCGTGAATGCTGATGTGAGAAAACTAATTTGATGGATTTTTCTCATCATCTTTCCTTGTGCACATGTTCATGCAGTCCTAAGCCTTGGAGTCACTCGTTGCATACAAAATAAATGTCTTCCTTTCTTCTGAATTATTTCTCCTAGGCTTGCCTTGTGGCTGTGAATCACAAAATACTTTGACACCACAGTTTTATAGTTTTGAGATTCCCCAGATTACAGTGGGCAATGTATGAGGTTTTTATAATTTTTTCACAAGAGAAGACAGCCTTTTATTTCCCTGCTGTATTTTTACTCTTTCCATAACATTTTGAAAGATATAAGTTGGAGACTTCATATGCTGCTTTCAAAAGTCTCAAAGTATTTATCAAGAATAAAACAGGATGTTCCAAGAAAACTGAAATATTGTATTTAGTGTTAGAGGATAAAGTGGGGAAATTTTCTCCTTTCCTCATCAGCAGGGAAGAGGACAAAGAAATGGCGAAAGAAGTAGTAATTCTGATGTCCTCATTGCTTTTCCCTGGAGCATGTATATATATAAGCTTTATCTAATGCTGAAAGAGAAACATTCATGGAAGTCTCTTTGTGATGGAGTGGCATGCTGGCCTCACCTTGGAGAAGGTGACTGTTTGACTGACCTTTTAAAAATGAAAACTGACGAAAACTGACTCTGGTAGCTCCCGTCTATAAGACATTAACCGCTCCTGCAGTGTACCTTCAGCTTTCATCGCTGAGTCTAAAACTGTATTCATTTGTGACGCTCGGCATCCTTAAGCTCAGCAACCTGATCACGCACCACTTCTCCTTGAGAAGTCTCTTGTGTTCTTTTTGAGTTAGAGGGGGCTCGATCTGGGGAGCTGGAGGGCAGTGCTTGTATTATTTGTCTTTGAGGTATTTTCTGTGGGGTTTTTTTCCAGTATTTTCGATGGGTTTTGGTGGGTTGACCGTCGGAGGAAGGCGGCCGGACCCCGGCAGGTGGCAGCCGAGCCCCGCTTCTCCACCCTGGCTCCGCTCTCGCTGCCGGGGAGCGGGGCTGGGCAGGAACCCAAGCAGAGGGAGTTTTACGTGATCCGAAAGAAATCAAATTACAATCTGAAAGTTTGGAACCTTAGCCTGGGGGAAGGGCACACCAGGAGCTGGAAATGAGGATAAGGTCAATGCCATTCTGTGTAGAAAAGCTGCATCGCCTTGCTGGGGGTGGGGGAATGCTCAGTTTTGGACACAAGCTGCTCATACAAATCGGTGGGCTTAAATTTCTGCCTCGGTGTCATTACAACATTATAGCGAATTAAAATCCTAGATGAACTTAAGGCCTTTGTTTTAATACGGGCAAAATGTTTGCTTTGTGCCGTGTCAGAGCATTAATGAATTGAATGTGCTGCCTGTTGCATCGAATGCTGCTGGGGAAAAGATGCTCTAGTTGGGTAAATACGTGTTGAATCAAGTGAGGGACAGTTTGGTGTGAAGAAAAAGAAGTAGCCAAGTGGTGTGTTTCAGTGCAAGACATTTCAGAGGTCAGAGTGAAATCCATGGAGTGACATAGAATGGAAGAACTAAGTTGCAAGGAGGAAGCACTTGTAAAGTGTGGCAACAGGTTATGTCTGAATTCGGGACACCCCAGGGATGTGGTGGGATGATATTTTCATATTGCTGCCACCACCACTGAAACCTGCTAGGTCATTTCACTGTAATCTTTATTTCACCGATTTGGCATGATTTTGCAAGGCAGAGCGAATTTATTTGGGCTGGGAAAAGTTCATGTTGCTGCTCTGTGTGATTGTTTGCATTTTGGGCAGGTTTCCTACCAGCATTTGGTTTAAAGATATCACTGGATAATTTCATGGTGCCACCAACAGTCACGATTTCAGTCTCTGCTTTCTGGTTTATACAATTGAGTCCCTTCTGTTGAATTGAGCCTGAGCTCAATCTGATCTGAGGATCTGATCAAGGATCTGAGCCTGAGATCCTTCCTCTCCCCATCTGCAACTTCACCACCGCTCTCATCCTGCCTAAATATACTCTATTTTTCCTGAGGAGTTTGATTTCTAGTTGCATTAGGAAGTCAGAGGTGAATGAAAGAACTTGGCCTGTGATAGCTGTGGAAACACACTTTTTCAGTTGTGAAACCCTGTGCGGTTTATAGGGCGATTGAAGTCGTGGACTTCCTTCATTTGAGGCAACAAATGAAGACTTCAGAGCATAGTGTTAAGAAAACTGACTGTTTGCAACAAGAACTGTCCCAGGGAGACACCTCTTCAGTTGCTTTCCAAAGGCTAGAGGGATTTAGGTTAGTTGCCACAGGGCAGTTATTTAATATTGTATACACTGGTAGAAATGGGGAGGAAAAATTAAAGTCATCTGTTAACTGGACAGCACAATGAACTCCTTTATTCTCTCCTGGCAGATCTTAATGCTCTGTCGTTTTCTGTTGGTGGAAAAAGGTGTGTGGTTCTTCTGGTAGGCAAAGGAAGGGAAGAATGATGTAGCCTCACCCTGCCAGGCACATCAGCCAAGGAAGGACACGCTTGTCAAAAGGTTTCTTGCAGCACTGCTCTGCAAACGTAATTAATGTTAAAACCACATTAATGAATCTTGACTGTCCCTTCCAAGCTGCTTGAGTGGCTAATGTGATGTGTGATATGATGCCTGAGCCATGAAGCTTGGCTTTCCAGTGCCACACAGAAAGACATCCAACTGCCCTTGCCAGGGCTGCAGGGCAGAGCCTCCCCAGACCCTGCTCAGCCAGCTGCTCACAAGTGTGGAGACACCAGCTGTGTCCAAAGGGCTGGCTGAGGCCCACCAGAGCAACTTCTCCTGCCCGGGGCCTCCTCCTGGCCCCTCTCCTTCCCAGGCATCTTTCAGGCACAGGCTGGAGGAATTGCTCTTTACTGTTTCCTCACCACTGCCCTTTTTGCCGAGGGACTCTCAAGCCCCTTGGCCACTACATAACCAGAAATGAAGCTGTGGTCTGGGGACAGTGGGTCCCATTAAATGACCAGTGTCTCTGCGCAAGCTGGGCCACGTGGTTAGTGGTGCACACATTGCCCGACATCCAACTGGCTCTAACCTATGACACAAAACAGCACAGTGCATACAGCACAGTCTGGTCCATGTGAAGAGACTGAGTAGCTCCCTCAGGAAGGTCTAGGGGCTACCAAGCTCAACAGCATGGGCTCTGAGATCCTTCAGCCATCTTAGTTCAGTTCAGATCATGTTATATACCTTTCCCAGGTGCCTTATGCTGTGTAGAACAGGGAACATGTGCTTGATTTTACAGCAAAATGTGGTCCTTTTGTCTGTCTCATGATTGGTAAAATGGGTATAACATCTGACCACGCTTCCTGAGGGTAGAGGCCTTAATAAAAATAATTTCCTTGTTCATTGCTTTGGGGTCAGTGCAAATGCCACGTGAATGTGATCTGCTTTTAAGCTTGACAAGTAAGCCAGTTCAATGCTGACTTTTGGAGAAATCACTGCTGATGCAATACCATCAGCTTGCAGAGAGTCCACCTCTGACAGCTTATGCTGTCTACCTGACGGTACTATTGATAAGATGAAGCAGGAATTACAGCTTGATGCTCGCTTACAATGCATTGCTCTAACATAGACCCAGGTCCACCAAGCATGTAGTGAGAGATGTGAACCCGATCCATCTCTTGTTTTTAATAACCACAGGCAAAGGGGCTTAGAAAAGTCGAGTGTTACCACTGGGACAGATTTTAATAACCCAAGATGGCAGTTTAACACTCTTCTTCTCTTGGCCATGATGCAACTTGTGGCTGGGGGAGTGCTCTGAGCCCTCTCAGCTGGTGGGGGACCTCCTGAACCTCAACAACTCTGCCCAGAGATGCCGTAAGCCCAGGAATTCCCCCTGTGATGGCTGCTTTCATGGGCCAGGCTGAGTTGTTTGATGCAATCGTCTGTTTCTGGACAGAAGTCTACACTGTACCAACACCATTACAACTGGCGATGATTTATTCCTGCCCTGTCTTGCAAGGAATCTGGTAAGAGAAGCCAAAAATTGCAGGGACTATGAAGGCTTTTTTCCTCCTGGTCTCTTCCTGATTGTCCCTTGTGTGATGCTGCATCTTACAGTGAGTCTATATTTTCTGTCTGTCATTGGAGTGATCACTACTATGGAATATAGGTTAAAAATGCAAGAAATACAAGTATGGTTTGAATTCATTTATGATTGTTGTCAGTAGAGGAATACCTGGAAAGGTGAGTTTGGCATGCTGGTTATGTAGAAGACATCAGAGATCTTCTTACTAGATCTTTTACTGAGAAAAGATCTGGCAGGAATGAGGACAGTCTCTATTGAGCCATTATTTTATAGTTCTGCTCTCTAGTGTTGATCGTTTAAAAAGATGCAAACAGAAGAGGAAGAAAGAGACTCCTTTCCTCTTTCTGCCTTCACTGTACTCCTTTTTGCCATGGTAATAGGTGGAAACTTTAAGCTTTAAATGCTTTCCAATGGAAAGAAAATGTGAGGCTCCTGTTTTAGTTTCCCGTTTGTCACTTTTCTAGGATTGGCACTAGGCAGAAAAGGAGACAAGATACACATAGTGGAAAAATAGTTTCCTTCTCAATGGCTGGAGTTATTTGTGTAAAATAGGGGTGTAATTTTTCTCTCTTCTTTTCAGTCTCAAGAGGTCTGAGGTTGGGGTGAGGGGGAGTCAACTGGCTGAACTAATTCTCCTCAGGAGAGAATTAGTAATTTTACAGAGAATGAGTAATCTTTCCCCTTGTCATTTTTCATAGTGGACCCAGCCGAAAAAAAAAAAAAAGGATGGGAGTTAAAAATACGCATTTTTCTTGTGGTCGTCGTTATCTGGACTATCACAGCGCTCAAGGGAGTTGCAGCATTGCAGATGGATCTTTCACAAGCCAAGTGGGATGCATCAAAGGGTAACTTTGGCCGGGAGTGCCCAGCAGCAGAGTGTCCCCTGCTGCTTTGCCAAAGGCAAGAGCACAGGGTCCAGGATAGGAAACGAAAGCCCCCATCACGTACAGCCAGCAAAGGAGTCCAGGCTGGCTCCTGTGCACTCCCACGAGCAGCTGATGAACGGTTTTTCATCTGCCCTCTCCTTGCACTCTCTGATTCATGTCTGACTTACTAAATCCCTTCCTCCCAGGCTTGCTACTAAGCTGGGGCAGGCGACTTGGGGTGTCTATCATAGAACAGGGCAGTTTGTCCGCAGGTGGGCATTGAGCAGCTCCCTGTCCTGAAGGGTAGGGGATCATCGCCTCTGCTGACTCCTTCTACCATCATCAGGCAAGCCCTTCCCCAAAGGTGGGCTACAGCCAGAAATGTCTGAAAACTCTTTAGCGTGGGGTCAGTGGTTGACTTCTAAAACTTCATACATGCATCAGGAAACAAAAGGAAAATAAATCCATGGCTCCCTCTGGAACACACAAAAGAGGTTGGGACTCTTCATCTGGAGTGAGAGATGATCTTGTGAAATTTGGGCTGTTTGGTGAAAAGTGCCGGATGGCTCCAATTTGTGATGCTGGGTTGACTTTTTTTGATCAATTGGGGTTGATTTTTCAAAGCAAGTACCTCTTGTTCCCGCTCAGTTCGCAGGCAGGTCTCTGGGTTGAAATCAAACAGCAACTACTCATCTTGTATTAAACAGTATGTGTAGATCACTGACACAGAATTCATGCTGGGTAGTTTAAATAATTTTTTAAATACAAATTTAGTCTTATAATTTCCCTGGGCCAGTCAAATAGATATGATTTCCACCCTCCCTTGCAACCTAGACCCCTTCTCCAAACATTTACAAGATTAATTCTTGTGTAGATTGGTTGTTCATGAAAGGGGATCGAAGGGGCCTGAGGCAGGTGCTGGTACTGTGGCCCAGGAGTGTGGGGTGGATGGAGCCAGCACCGGCAGGGTGGGAGGTGTCATTGCTACATCCCCACAAACCAAAGCACATCCAGACGAATCAGTCCCCAGTGTTCCGTCTGGGATGGGTGAGGAATTCAGCTCTCCCGTATGTGAAAGTCCCTGCAGTGGATTAGTAAAGCACTTCAGGGCCTCTCAAGGACAAGTTTCATTCCCTTTGAGATTCCCCAGTGACAGCAGAGGAAAGGAATCCTTCTAGGTTTTCTTTGCACAGGAAGGTATTTGAGAGCAGTTGATCAAAATTAATTTCCTGACTGTGTAATTGCAGGAACAGGCGAGCCCAGATGTGCCATTTGGGCATTTAATTCCTGTCAGCTTTCACAGGTGGATATGTGAGTGGCCACATGGCCAGAGACACTCCTGCTGCCAGGAGGTGATACCTCTGCCTTTTCTAGGCCCTTTCCTAGACCCGTACTTTCTTTAACCAAGTGTAAAAAAACAACAACAACAAAACAAAACAAAATATGGCCTCAAAATGAAAAAATAACCCCAAATCTTCTCCCTGGAAACATGCAAATACATGGGGAAAAATAAAATAAGTGAAAGGCAACCAAAGCAGCCTTTCTGGAGACTGGTTTCTAATGCCACCAACAAAAAATTAGCAGTGACAGGGACCTCCCAGAAGAGAATGGCTGGGCAGAAGAGATGAGTGGTGCTGCCGGGGGCCTGTAATGTGAGCGGGTGGTTAATCCGTGTGAAAACCTCCTGCTGTTCCTCCCCCCTGCTCGTACCCCCGCACACGCTGTTGCCCTCACCTGCCAGCTCCCGCCTCTCACCCCGGAGGCCCCGTGGAGGTTGGCATTGGCATCATCATCATCGTCACTCGCTCCCTTCGCACAATGCCTGGCTTGAGGGACTTTCCCACGCCTGGACGCCCACCTAAGGGTATTGCAAAGTACCTGCTGGTAAAATGCAGCTGGCAAAGCAATAAACCCTTTGGCAAAAGCCCTCTCTGCTTTTCCTTCCCCTGCACCTGGTCCATTAGCATCCCTTCCTCCTACAGTAGCTTTGTGACCCACTCCAAAAAGCAGTATATTTGAGTCACTTGGGACCAGCAGGACCTCCAAGGTTTCTGCCAAAGGCTGTTTCTTGTGAAGACCCTTTAAGGGAGCCAGCCTTTCATGCTTGGAGGGATCCCCAGTATTGCTGGCTCCGCTGTGCTTGAGAACTGCAGCAATGTGATGTGGCAAAAGTTAAAGAAAATGGGCCTGATGCCATGTAACACTTCACAGGCCAAAACCAGTCCAACTTGTCCAATCCTCCACACGTCTGGGAATGCAACACCCCTGCATATGCTCGTGCCAAAGAAACCCGGCTGGAACAGAAAGCGGGCTGTTTATGGGTACCGGGGGACCATCTGCCCAAGGTTCCCCCCACTGACATCCCACCACATGGTGCAGGGAGGCCAGGACTCGCACAACTCCAGTGATGTTTGTGGAGGAGCAGGTGTAGGTGGATCCCAGGGGTCATTAGGGAGCTGTGATGAGGAAGGATCCCGTGTGAGCATCCTTCCCTTCCTGTCCTTGCTCCCAGCAAACTTTCTGCCCACTTCGTGCCTGCTCAGTTGCCACCAATTCCCTGCTCCTCTGTATTCGACAGCCTCCTGCCCCTCGCCCACGGTTTCTCGCTGGCTGGCTGCTCCCTCTGTGCCCTGGGTGAATTTGACAGTCCTTCCGGAGGTGACAGCTGACCTGAAGGGCACTGGTTATTTTCAAATTTGGAATCTGACACCATGGATGTGCATGTCCATCAGTGGCCCTGGCAAGTGCAGATGGGTTACAGGTGCAAATGGAAGGGCTCCTTCTTCTGTGCTCTGAAGTTAAGGGACAGGTGCCCCTCTTTGCTTTTAGCATTTCTTATTAATAAAAGCCCTTCTTCGCCCATCCTAGCCATCTCTCGGTGCTTCTGGCATTTCATGCCCATACAGCTTTGCTTCCTCCTGCCTCCATTCCAACCCATCCTCCCACTAACTCTGCTTTGTGCCGAAATATTCATCTCTCGAGCAATCAGCAGCTTCACCCTCTCAGTGTGCCAGCAGCCCTGCATCCAGGGAAAGGGATGCGCTTAGAGAAGAGGCCACCTCTGTTTTAGCAGGTGTCGGACACCCTGCGTGCACAGGAGCTGCTGGTGAGGGAGGCACTGTGCCAAGAGTTAGCATTGAGAAAGAAGGAAACTAAGTCATGTTTTTGTACAACATAGCGCTTTTCACTGTGAATACACGCGTGAGGCCTACAAAGCCTTTCGGAGGAGGTGCTGTGGGGACCTGTGGCAGGGATTGCTGCTCTCTGGCTTTTCCCATTCATGCCACCTCTCTTTTCTTGTTCCTCTGTCATTTTCTCTCCCTTAGTTCATTTTGTGCCAGTTCAGCGCTTCTTGACAGGAGCTCAGGCTGCAGTTTTAGCGGGACCCGCTAGTGCCAGCGGGGAAACACACTGATCTTTCCTCCTGCTGGTTTTCCCCTTTTCTTTCTTTTTGGATCAGCTTGCCCAATGATACCCCTTTACAGGCAACAGAAAACCCATCTTTTTGGTGATGGGTTTCACATCACCAAATGTGGGACTGGGGTGGAGGAGGCGCTCCAGGAGCCGAGCTGCTGCTCCTCAGCATCCCCACCCGCACCCTCGGCCAGGCCCCAGCTCCTCTGGCAGCAGCTACGGGCCGGGTGGACGGAGGGGAGCTGCTGGCCAAAAGCAGTTTCTCTTCTCTTTTTTCAACTTTATCAGGGCAGCGGCCATGGGATGGCAAAAACTCCTCGAAAAAACAACTAGACAATAGCAGAGTGAGTTTGTCAGGCTTTTTTTGTTTTACTTATTGGTAATTTTAGCCATGACATTACTGATGAAGTTGAATACTTTAGTTTAAATCATCTTTTTAACAGCAAAAGTGAAGCTTATTTCCCACAGAATTTCCCTTTTGTTCTTTGCTTAAATACTCTTGCTTAAAATGCCCTTTGGCTGTTATTAATTACATCCACAGTTTTCTAAACAACTTAATCTGTGGAAATTAGAGTTTGCAGGGAGGGCCAAGATCTAGTACATCTGAGAGCAATATTCCTGTCCCTTTTAAACATAATTAATTTGCACTGATTCTTACAGCAGTACGAAAACAACATGCAAGATGTACAGCAGAGGATAAAAATACACATCAGCGAAGCCAAGTTAAATCAACTGCTGTGGGCTTTGCCCTTCCCCTGCCTCCTGGGAAGGGCTGGGTTGCAAGGCTCACAAACATAGGTGTGGGCAGAAGGGCACAACAGTTGCCCTCTGTATTTCCTATGGGCAGAAAGACACAATAATTGGGCTCTGTATTTTAAAAGCACACCACTACCACGGCATTAGATACTGTAACCAACCATTAGAAAGGGACTAAATTGCTATTTCTGCTCTCAAGGCACTCTGCTTGGCATACTTGCTTGCGCTGCATTGAAAAGTCCTTCACATCCAATGGGGGAGCAATCAAACGACCTGACTAGCGCCCAGAATATGGGGGAGCTATTTTATTAAGCAAATCTATTTAAAACTGAAGGGAAAGGTGGTAGTTTCCCTGGCTGAAAACACTGCTTTTCTAAAACAAGCATGTCAGGTCTCCTCTAGGACAGCGTGTAAGGCCACTGCAAGGCTGCTACTTTGAAGTCACTTTTGCAACAGAAATTGCAATTTTTGCTTCTTTGAAGGAAGGGAATCAGTACACTAACTTTTCCAGGATATAGAAATCAGCACGGTATCCTGCAGAGCTGCTGGCGCTGTAGCAGGGGACTCCCCATCTATGTATTCTCTGGGCCACAAAGGTGTCACAGCCAACGTGTTTCCGCTGTTTATTTTTCAGCAAAGCTGCCCACTGGGGTTTTCAGCCCACAAGTCACTGGCAGAGGTCAAAGAGGTAGCAGTTCCAGCAGGCGCATACCTGGCATGGATGCGGTTGAAGGGGCCCATGTTGTTTCTCAGTGGCTTTTCTTCATCTGCGTCAGGTGAAGGGAAATTGCGAGTGGGTGCAAGCGCCCACACCTTTCAGGACAGTAGCCTTTTTCAGCTAGTCTGCTTCTTTTTTTTGCTCCTTGATCTTATCTCAGACTGAGCTGAACAGAATGTTGGCTTTGTGGTGCATGAATGGAGAAGGTCTCACCATGAAGGCTTGTCCCTTGAAATCTCTCAATGCTTTCTGAGGGCAAACTGTGCAGGCGGGTTTGGGGTGCTGGTGGTACCCAGCATTCACAGCATCCATCCCACTGCTGGCTGTGGTGCTCTGCTGGGGCTGGTGTCACCAGCTGGGGACACTGGTAGGTGATGCTCTCCAAAGCCACCCACGTTTGGGCACAGACGAACTCGTCCTCAAGCTCTCTTCTCTTCCCATAAGGATTTGGCCAACACAGGCCAGCTGCCTTCTCTGCCAAGCCTAATCCCATTTATCATACTGTGCGGGACTGCCGATGG
The DNA here is from genome assembly GCA_026413425.1 of Tringa solitaria. Lineage (NCBI taxonomy): Eukaryota > Metazoa > Chordata > Aves > Charadriiformes > Scolopacidae > Tringa > Tringa solitaria. The sequence goes on from JAOXJM010000001.1 coordinate 54,160,560, forward strand.
CAGCTGGTTGACATGACAACTGCATTTCCCAGCGCTGGAAATAGTGTTTCCCATTGCCCATCTTTCATTCCTGTAATCCCGAGTGGAGGCTTTGCTCTGTTTTTGTTTTATTTTCCTCTTGAGGAAGAAATAAACACATTTCTTAATTTCCTGCTTGGAGCAAAGTGGCTGGGCCAGAACCAAAACCTCCTCTGGGTGCCTGCTTGGGATGAAGGAGCAGGCAGTGCTGGGTGGCTGCAGAGTGTCACCTCAGTTCCCTCTGCTCCTAAATTTACCTTCCTACATGCCTCAGACAGGACTTTGCATAGTCAGTGATCATCCCTGCTCTTACACACCCCATCTTTCAGCAGTTTTTCCTTCATCTCTTAAACCTGGAACACTCTGTTGAGCTGGAACCACTGCCAGCAGATGGCCAGCCCTGTGAACATCACTTCCAAGCAGCTCTCTGGAGTCCTTTTCTGCCTCTAATCCTTGGCGCATCTCAAGTTTTCCATTAAAGCCTCCTCATCTCCCTGATAGATCATGAGCTTTGCCTGGTCCCCAGCATGGTGCAGGGCTGGCACCTCACCTCAGGTACCTTCTGGCCTCTTGCTGGCCCCAGGGAAGGTGCTGGCTGCTGCAGCCAGAGCTTTGGCCAGTGGGGGATCTGCTGGGTTTGCAGGCAACTAAATTTCAGTCTGCTGCTTTTGGAGGGGCCTTAGCCCTGCTGGCTCTTACACATCTAAGTGCTGGTATGGGCAATGCCATGAGTGAGCTGAACCATCTGCAGGACCTCTCCTTGCTGGCAGTCTTTTAGCTGTACAAGGGGGACGCTGATGGCTGAAGGAGGCAGGGCACGTTGGCCAGCCATTGCAGTTGCATTAATTTCTTGCCCATGGAGAAACTTCAGGCTGAGATGAATGGTTTCAGCCTGCAGAGGGATGTAGGCAAGGGGTTGTAGAGAAGTTATACCTTTTATAACACAAACTTGCAGCGTTTTAGGAAAAAAAGGGCAAACAAGCTCTCCAGTCCCCAACCCTTGGGCTGCAGGTAGCAATGTTTGTCCTTGCAGTGCATGAGAAATCCTCCAAACATCCCAGGGAACTTCTTTGGCAGGTCTTGGAGAGCTGAGCTCAGCGTCACCCCCCTTTTCCCTGGTTGTTTGTTCCCCACTTTGAACCGTTCCGGGCCCTTGGGTGGTCAAACAGCTCATGACATCCTGCCTCCCAGATTTCACCTGCTTTACTTGGCACCCTGCGTTCCCTGAGGATCCTCCCTCCGCTTGAGGCCTTGTATCACTCGGCCAGCAGCCAGGAAGGGCCGGGGCCGGGGGGAGTGATGCAAGGATGGGAGCAAGCAGGGCCACCCTCGTCCTGGTATAATCCTCACTGAAGCCTTTAATGAGCCTGCGCAGCCAGCAGATCTGACCAAAAAAAACCCAAAAAACTTTTCTGATTGTTCTTCTAAAGCTCTGCTTAATTTTATTGTATATTTTTCTAAATTCTACCTATCCAGCCCGGTTTTCCATGGATTAGACACCAATCTTGCTACGGGTGGCACAAGGGTGGTCAGTGGGGTGGCTTCTCTCAGTGGCAGAGCTCTCCTGCCAAGAGGGAGAGGCCAGGGAACCATAACACTGGGTGGAAAGCCTGATTAAGAAGGAAATGCTAATATGCTTATCACCAACCAATCTTCCTACCTGCAGATCGATGGACGGCAGCACCGCCAAGCCTTCACAGCTTCATTTGGCCCTGCCCCATCCAATAGAAACGGACTAGCAAATGCAATTCCTTGAGTGATGCTAATGTAACAAAACATGCAGGTCCTCAGATGCAAGGATGGAGGACATGGGATGGGGAGGACAGACAGCAAGAGCCTGGAAGTGCTTTCCTGCCCACAAGTGAGCTTAGGCCTGAAGCAGTGCTTCTCCTCTTCCCAAACCATCAGTGACTGGGACCAGCTCTTCCTGGGCTCTGCTTGATGTAATCACACCTAGAGAAGTCAGAAATGGCTGGGGCCACAGGGACTGAACTTTATTAGGGCCTCTTGGGGAGGTTCCTGCTCAAACAAGGCATGTAGGCAAGGGCCGGCTGAGTCACGGCTGCGGGAGAGGCTGCAGCCAGCAGATAAAAGGTCTGCATCACCAGGAGCTGTCAGAATGAGTGTTAAATTAAGTGTTAGAGAGACATGTTGTGCTTATGACTCAATTTAGTGTTCCTTTTCACCATGAAAGCTCCTACTCATGTTTTTACTATGCCCCCTGCTTTTTAACTGAGCTCTGTCTATCACCGGCTATTTAGCGGCAATATCTGCCTGGGGTTCAGCCCTCATCCATGTGTGGGCAGTTCTTTCAGGGCTGTGGTTGAAGCGAGTGGCAAACTTCAAAAGGACAACCACATGCAACAACCTTTTTCACTAACTCAGTAAGCAGAGCTTGGGCTGCAGGAGACTGAAGTGAGGGTAGTCGTCAACTATGGAAGTGGTGGGAAGCCCAAAAACCATGTAAGAGAAAGGTAAACTGTAAGTAGGATTGGGATCCATGGCTGTGATTTGAGGGAGAGGTTTTATTAGGGTGTAACATTGTAAGTGCCGTCCACTTCTAGGAGTTTTTGCATTTGCAAAGCAAATTTACCAGTGAAATCCTGTGCAGTGACTGTTTCCCTACTGCTCTGGTAAAATTTACCTTTCACTGCTTTTTTCTGCCTATTGCTCATCAGTCCCCTCAGTGGCACACAGAGCTCTGGGTGGTCTCAATGAACCTGTTTTCCCTCCCTCAGATTTTCCCTGAACGTTACTGCAGCTGGTGGATCACACAGCTGCTCCTTATCACCAGAAGCTTTCAAGGGAACCATCTTGCTAAGACCAGAATTTCTGATACAGAGGAAAAATTTGAAGGTGAGGAAGGGCACTTCCCCAACCGCTTTATGTTTTTTTAGCCTGGATCAGTTCCCTCATGGGGTTCAACGCTTGGTTCCATAATCCATCATGTTTGTGCTACAGAGGTAGCGGTGTACTGAGATGCATCTGAAGGAAGGAATGGTTGGAAATGTAAGGAGGAAGCAATGACTCCATGAGTATCAGCATTACTAGTGAGGACCTTGAAACAGGAGATGAGGGTCTCAGACTTCTGGACAGAGTTCTAGTGCATAGGCTGTAAAAATAAAGCCACAGAGCTGCATCTTTTTCCCTTGAGGACCTCCGTTGCCAAGTCCTTCTCCATCACCCCCTTGGGTGGCTTTGCTGCTTGGGACATTCCCCTGTAGAACAAGGTGCTGGAGCTCACGCCGCTGGGTCACAAAGCCCCACTCACAGCAAATCCAAAACACAAATAAGCATGAACTGAGAGAGCCTGACCTCACTGACATCTGTGTTTTCCCTCTTGATATCACTAATGAAACAGCTCTTGAGCTGGCAAATATAAGAACATTTTGCCTATTTTGGACAGTGCTTGATTTTCTCAGGATACGGGTCTCTGAACTGCAAGAAAAGAAACGCAGCCATGTTTGTTCCTGCTGATTCTGGCCTAGGCTTTGTCCAGCTACTTCCACAGTCACATTTTCAGTGGCAAGCACAAATCCTGCCATTGATTCACTGGTGTTACAGACCCATCACTAGCAGCAATAAGAGAGGTAGGTGTTCCGAGAGGACATATGTGTTCTTCCTCCACACCACAAGCCATCCTGCTGGATATCCTCTGTTCTTTCACATTTCTGCCTCTGCCACAAAAAAAACCCAAACCAAAACAAAAAAAAACCAGGATAGCTAAATATTACAGCCTTCTGAAGGTACATGTGGCTCCTCCAGTGTCACACCTAGCTATAAGACTGCTCACCTGGCAAGACAAACAAGGCTAGATCTCATTACGAAAGGCACAGGGAGGAACACTAATAGCTGAGTTTACCTGACCGTTCTTCTTATCAAGTCTTGTTTAAAGTTGCTGATAACATTGACAAGTGGTACTGGCAGAAAGTTTCTGTGTTGGGTGTCTGCCCAGGGCCTGTGTTGTCTCAGGAAAATTTCAGCGAAAACAACTCAGCTATTTCTCCAAACCTGACTAAGGGAAACAAGTTTTGTTAATGTAAAAACAAAACCACATCCTCTTTCATTAAGATTTTCTAGCACAGCCCCGCCCTGAAGCAGGGACTTGAGATGTGAGGCTTGTCTGTCTACTACCTTCTGCTCCGTGCCTGTTCTGATTATAAGCCTTTTAGTAAAAACACAGAGCACTGCTGTCTTGGTCCCTTTGTTTCCCTCAACAGGAGCATGTGATGTCCCCAAAGTATGTGTAAGTTTGGATGCAACAGAGCTTTCCCAGGAATTGTTCCTCCCAACTGTAGGATACTGTTATGTTACCTGCATTAATTTACCTGGTTTATGTATTATTGTAATTATTACATGGTGTTGTATTAGTTATAATAATAACAACGTTGAGAGAGGCTGTCCCTGGTGCGTTCAGAGCTCCCAGTGTTTGTGTTCAAGTGTAGGAGCTGGGTGTGTGTTAGTAGAGGGGATAAAACAAAAGTCAGGAAGTGTGGGAAAAAATCAGTGGTAGAAATTTGGGGAGCAGAAGATAGTAAACAGGATCTGAAGAGAGGGAAGGATGGGGCAGGGAGAGGACGGTGCAGGACCCGGTGGCAAAACAAGAGAGAGGATTTAAACTTGTCTCCATGCGCTTTGCCAATTGACAGGGCACTGCAGTTCATCTCCCCACCCTGCGTCGGCTGATGCAGTCCAGACCCTCCTCCTGCATATCAGCAGCCCTGTCACCCTGGGGGCTGCTGTACCCAGCAGAGAAAGAGCAGAACACCGCCGGCACGGCACAGCACGGCACGTCTGCCTGGCCGCTGAGGGCTGGGACGGGGCTGCGGGCTCTGGCCCAGGGCCAGCTGGGGAGCCTCTCCTGCAAACAACGCCCAGGAGCCGCTTTGAGCACTGATTTGGGCTATCTCAGATGGGATAGCGAGCCACGGGCCTGAGGGATTTGCCTGAAGGAAGACTTGCAGACACTAGCATGTGCTGGTAGCTCCCGGGCTTCGTACGTCCGTCTTGTAAAACATGCCAAGGATTTTCCCAGATAAAAAAAAGCAGGGCGCATCACTTGGCAGAGAGTTACATCTGCACATAGATGTGAATGAAAACATCCTGAGAGCGCTGCCCTTTCACTGAATTTCACTGAATTTTTAGAGTTGGAAGGGACCATAGAGATCATC
>JAOXJM010000001.1:54165848-54178513 GCA_026413425.1 Tringa solitaria
GAATTGGGGAGCCCAGAACTGGATGCAGTATTCCAGTTGTGGCCTCACCAGTGCAAATGCCCAAAAGCTCCAAAACACAAACAGAAGGGAACGGAAAGTGCCGTGATGGGGCTCTGTTCTTTTCACCTGCCTCCTCCCTGCCTGCAACCACTGTCCTGCCCTGGCCCTGGAGCCCCGAGCGCTGAGCCAGCTGCCTCCAGAGCAGGAACCGGGGGAGCAGGAAGGAGCAGAGCAATGGCTCTGCACACCCTGGCCCTGCCAGCTAGAGCAGGGTGGTGTGAGGACCTCCTGAGTGGCACTGTGCCATGCCCTTTTAAAATTGTCATCCCACTTTCCAGCGGGAACCCCAGGCCTTCTTCATCAAAGCATAAACATGGAGCAATTGATTGCACGCTTGTTTGTTTTAAGACCCAAAGTTTATACAGCTTAAAACTTCCATGTACCACTTTCCCCGGTGCCTCTGCCACCCAGTAACTTGTCTGTGACAGAGAGAAATAAGCAGCAGAGCACTTTAGCATGATCTAATAGCAGAGTTATTTGATCTGGGGTTCGGAATGCACTGAAAATACCAGCAGTTAATGTACTGCAAACATGGCACAGTGGCTCTTTGCCTCCCCGCTCACGCAGCAGTCAATGCTTCGCAAAGCTGAAGAGGATGCTCTCCTTTGCAGCATCTGTCCCGCTGGATCCAGTGACCAGCCTTGTTTTACACACCTACCCACCAAAAGCACAGCCATCAGTATATAGGTATTTCTAGCCTTCATTTTAAAAAGCCTTCATTGGAAAACAGGAAAAAGTCCACCTGGGAAGCTCAGCTTTGATCTCTATTTTTGCCCATTAACGTGACTTTAAGTTTCCACATCTTTAAACATTTGGTTTAGCTACTGCTATGATTTTCTAATACAGTGCATAAATTTAAAGGCTATTTCTGTTCTTGTCTGGTTTTAACATTTCTTCCACTTGGACTGAACATACTTTATCACATCCTCTAAACCCCGGGGACAATCCAGTGAAGATAGAACACTATTGATGTGAAAAGTAGTGGTATTTTCTCAGTTTCAGACCCCTCATCTCATTCAGACCACTCTTACTCAGATCAGACACTTTTTTTTCTCTGCATTTAAAGCTCATCAGGGAAAAGATGAAACAAACAAACAAACAAAAAAAAAAGAGGAAAAAATTGATAAATTCTATAACAAGAAGACAAATCACTCTTGTAAAATTTATTTGTCTCCATAACTGGAAGAAGTACTTTTTACGGGCTTTTTATTTTAGACACAGAAAATCATGATGTGTCTGTCCTCTACACGCAGCGCCCAACAGAAGATTGTGCCATTCACTATATGCGTCATTTAGTGTATGTGCCAGGTTTCTGTTCAAGTTTAATTTACTGCTTCTGAGGGGTTTCAGCCTCTCCCTTTCAGGGTTTATTCAAATCAAGCAGAGATTATCGTCAGCTTTTTCCATTTTAGGCAGACACCATCACCACAATTTTTTCAGTGCCTCCGTTATACAAAAACTCATAACAAGAGTGAAGCTCGCAGAGAACTCAATGAAGTATCTGGTACTTTTCCTCTTTCAAAATAACTACTTGGAGGAAAGGTTTTGTTTGGTTTCTTAGGCTTTGTACAGTTACTTATTTTAGGTTGCTTTATTTAGTTTGTGCTTTTGTTCCTTGTACTGAGCCAATATTTTCCTTTTCTCAAATTTACTTGAGTCCTCCTGGCTACCACACTGGTACCGCCATAACCACTCCTCCTTCCTTGACATTTATATCCTCCAAAGTTTCGTGAATTATCATCACATTCTCTTCCACAGTTGTCATTTGACCAAATTATACATCTGATTTGTTTAAACATTTTAAAGCATGGATTCTCCAGGGAAAATTAATCAACCTTTTGAAGTCTTTCTGGACTTAAGGAACCTGTACACAATACTCTATATCCTCTTTAGATCGAATACTTTTAATCTTTGGCTTGTTATCTGCCTCCTGGCAAAAGTGTGGTCAGTTCCTGCTGGTCCTGGGCCACTGACCTGACAGAGAGCTCCAGTGTCAGCTCTCATGACACACCAAGTACACAGTGGGGGATGAGCCAGCCGGGTGCACAGCCCAGTATGACAGGCACATTTCAGGTGCAAGTGCAGATGAGGATCTGCAGATGAGGTGTACGTATCTACAGCAGCAAATGATACCGTGCCCAGCAGATAGAGAAGACCAGACATATGGCAATTGCAATTTGTGTGGTTCACTTCACCCTCAGCTGGGCACTTTGCTGGACAGCTGGGGCAGAAAAGATTTAATCTTTCGAGTATCTGCACGCAGGCAGCACCACATGAGAAGTGAAGGTCACTACAGGACACAGCCAGAGTAGGGACAGTGAATGCCAGAAACTCTGGCACCATAAGGGCCAGGATAAACTTGCCATGGAGCCAAACCAGGGTCATGCTGATGAGGATGTGCCCACAGGAAGCAAATGATCAAGTCAGCAAGAGGGGACTTCCAACATCTTAGGAAAAAGATTAGTGAACAGTGGCTAAATATCAGTCTATGGACACAGCAGTGAGAACAGGGGTGGTGGGGAACTGCTGACATCCATAGCAAGAAGGGTGAACACGGGGTCTCCCAACATACCAGACCCGACTGCCCGTATGCTGACAGATTGCAAAGATGAACCACTGTGGAAAGACTGAAGATGTCTAGAACGTGGTGGCACCAGAGAAAGTTGGATTTCTTCACTACAGCAGAAACAGCAATAGAGATGCAGACAACATCCAGGAGATAAATGATGCCCAAGATACAAAGTTGGACAATGTTAACCTAAGAGATGCTCTGAGGACTGGGTTGCTGTGAAAAAAGAAACATAGTTACAAAATACAGATTTAATATATTTTTTTCTTATATTTGGGATTGAATCCAGTGGTGAAAAAACTGTGTCAGTCAGTATACCCCTACATCTGTCACACTTTGTTTTTCTGCCAAAGAAAGCGGCCTGGAAGCAGTCTTTGAAATTCCAGCTCATACCTTTACTAACACATCCCGGCAATAACAAACATACCAAAATAAATACTCCTGCAGGCTACTATCCTATCTATGACAGAAACCAGCAGAAGATTACTCCCAGAAAATTTCAAGAGAAGAATAGGATAATTTGCCCGCACAAGAAGTTATTTCTAGTCATGGGCTTTCTGAGGTTGCTCTATGCCCTGAAGCTAGTGGGATTTTATCCCTCAAACATGAAAGAGAATAAAAGTAGCAGCCTCTAATTATCCTCTTTTTTCTCCCCTCTAATCCTATTTAAGACTTAGGCTGACTCTTATTCTCAATGATGGTCTGTGAAACTCTCACAAATAACATTATTCTGTAGTAAATACATTTCCTGTGCACACGTAACATTATTCTGTAATAAACACACTTCCTGTTACTCATTTTAAAATGCATCATCTTTCAGGTTCATTGAGTCCTCATTCAGCAGCACCCACTACAGCACCTTTATAGTTTCATCCTTTCCTGCTTTTCTATTATGCGCCCTTTTCTGAATGTCTCCCTGTAAACGAAATAATCACGGAGGGCTTCAGTATAGCAGTCTCTCCCTCCCTTTCATCGTACCTCTCCTTCAGTTCCCAACCTACCCCGCTTTCTCCAGTGTCCAGTTTTTGAAACGAGATCCCCTGGATATTTCAGGCAAAGCTGCCTCCTGACATTACATACTGGCACCACGCACATTTCTGGAGAAATCAGCTCTGCGGAGAGCGCTTTATCATCAGGCCCTTTAACCAGGCGTTTAACTCTGACTCTGACAAATGGCTGCCTGCGAGCAGAAGGAGTTGTAGAGTGTTGGCATCCAAGATGCTGAGCAGTCCCCCGTGCTAACAAATCGCCCACAGGCGCTTCTCTGATTTACGTGGGCTCTATAAGGAGAGCCCTGGCCAGGAGCCCGTCACTCTTGCTATGTTGCCAGCAGCTGGAAAAGTCTTTGGTGTTTGCCGGGCAGCCCTGCCACACAAGGATATCTTTCTTTGGGAGCAAATTTGCCTGCTCAGTTTCAGTGTTGTGCTGCAGCAGGGGCAGGGGAAAGTGGAAAGCAGTTCCACTTGAATTTCATTCCTACTTCCTTTGTTCATGCCTCTGTATTTTTTCTGGGACGCTCATTCCTGGACTGGTTATTTTGTAGGAACATCAGGCCTGTTCGAGAGTGGCTGCTGTTGTGTTCCCCAGACAGTATTAAGCACTCATTCTTTCTTTCCTTTTGTTTGAGCCCCTCTTTTCTCAGACATAAATCAGAATACTCTAATTTCCCTTCAGAGCCTTTCCCTCCACTGCTTTTAATATGTATTTTAAATCACATTTTAAAATGTTTATTATTACCATGGTAAATCTTGTTACTAAGGCTGGAAGGCTGAATGTTATGTTAACAAGCCCTACCCATACTAGGGAGAGTTTTGGAAATACCAGGCATGGTAGTTGGTTTGAGGTAAACAGATAAAGGTAAACTGAGGCAGAAGAGAAGCCTGCAGTCAGGTTGGTGAACATCAGCATGCTCTGCCGTTGGGCTTCACAATTTCCCTGTGGACCACTTTTGTCTGGGCACTGCCAAATTCCTGCTCCAGGGCCTATTTAATGCAGCTAACTACGTGAAAGTGATTGGCAAGATCAAAATGCCAAAGACACACCTTCCCAGTGGATGGCGATTATTTTCCTCTACTAATTTCTGCCTTTGCAGTACGTTTGCTTTGAAGCCTTAGGGATCATGGCAGTGTCCTGCTTTTACTGAGCCTCCTGGACGCTCTTGGGACACCACAGTCTCTGTCTAGCACCTCTTCCAGAGAGTGGGACCCCACGGTGCAACTCCCCCGAGCTCTGAAAATAGCTCTGAACTTTCCCAGCCTCTGCATGTGTTCCTTGGAGCTGCAGCCCTGCTGGATGAGTCAGCTCTTTCGGGATGACATCGCAGCTGAAATCAGACCCAGACTTTGCACAGAGAAATGCGAAGATCCTCTTGCACTCACTTGCTCCACGGGAAACATCTAAACAAAGTAAAGATGCGAGTGTCACACACTTCCTCTCCCCATGCTGATTACTCACCTCTCTGGGGAGCTCTGGGATTTTGTGGGGATCAAATTTCCTCTTTCCAAATCCTCCAGCTGCACCTTCTTGAGCAATGAAAGAAAGCTGGAGGACACAACTCCTCCAAGAGCAGGCTTTGGAGTCGGAATAGTACAGTCCTGATGAAGATGTGCTAAACAGAGTGGGCTCCAGCACCTCTTTCTTCTTCACAGCAAGCTGCTGGAAGAGGAAGTTCCATCCAAAAGACTGGCGTGGGACCAGAAAAGCCTTCCCAGCTTCCTCAAGTGTTTGACTGTCACAAGCTCTTGCTGCACTCCACATCCGTCTGTGAAAGGGATAGAGTATAGTGACTGCTGCAAATGCAACCATAGGCATAGAAACACAGGGATATAAAAACAGATGCAGACCTCTTCTCCTTTTAGTGGCACATTCCTATCACTGGGACGTTACTGACACATAGTCTCCATGTTTCAATTCATCTTTTGTGATTCAGTCTGAACACTGAAGAGCAGGATAACAAGACTGGCCCTTTAAGTGTAATGATCTTTTAAGAAAATTATCTGCTTTGGGATGTTGCTTATAAATGAAAGGCTAGCAAAAGGGCGCTCTGGCTACACAGTAAGTTGCCTCAGATGTTTCCACAACACTTTCAAGTGCAATGTGACAAAAGGTAAATAAATTCAGTGTGGAAATACTTAGTCTTGCCCCTGACTGGGACATGAGTGGCTTTGCACTGTTCTGAACACAGATGTGAAGAGGCCTTCCTTGGCTCTTTAACTGAGCAAAGAACTTTGAGCTGCCATCAGGAGGGTAGCTATGACTTCTTACTCCCCAAGGCTGGAAAAGCTCACTCCTTACCCTGTAATGCTCTTATCCTTATTTGGCTGATAGTTCTGCCTGTCTTCCTTACACAGTTCTTTGATCAAATTGCTGTAATTTTGCTATCGCTTCACAGGTGTCAGAGACAGTAGAGTCCTCCTCTCTGTTCTCAGAAGTTCCTACTTTCTATTACAAGTTGTTGCATTGCATCTGTAGATCCCAAACATTTCACAGTGGAAGCCCAGAGTCACAAGATAACGGTGGATCAGAATGTTGCCCAAGATCAGAGTGTGGCAGCAGAAGGAAGAAGCCTCCCAAACATGCTTCCTAAGACCCTTTCTAACGCCTTATCCATTCAATATGCAGAAGAATCGACCAATAGCCCAAGCAGTGATGTAATGTGTAGTTAGAAAGGTAATATTTGTAACATCTGAAAAACATTTCCCCTCAAGCTGCATGGGAAGGTCGCTGTCGGATTAGCGCTTTCATGTGTCATTGCCTGTTGCTGCTGCACTGTGGGAACAGACCCGGGAGACAGCGAAACAGTAGGAGGGATTCAGCCAAGGGGAATGGGCAGGAAATGGGGCTTGGGGTCACAGGACAGACTCTCTTACTACGGTTCTCCCCCTCGATTTTGGGAAAACTGCATTCATTGCCGGTGAGTCACATGCAGCTGGATGATGTGGGTTTGGCTCCATCTATGGGAAGCAGTAAAATATTACAATAGCACTAGGGACCACCTGGTGACTGTTCCAGTCCTTTCTGACCAAAAGAAAATGGCCAACCTTCAACTTTTCTCATAAACCCCAATGCATCTTTATCACTGCACTTTTGAACCGATGTTCGTAAACTGTGCTGTTTACTATGGTGAACCCTTTTCCACCCGTGTGGATCACAACTTGGAAGCCACAGCCTTAAGTTAATAATTTACGGATTCTTTGATAGACAACACTGTTACTAAGTTTGAACTCTGATACTAGTCCATGTGCTTTTTACATGGACTACTTCCCCAAACAGTTTTTTATCAGAAATTATTGTGCTTGGTGTTTGCCAAAATGACACACTTTTTAAAAGATTTAAATTGCTTTTCCTTTCCTTTTCCTATATGTTACTCTTTCTTTGAACAGTTGAGCACACAAAATCCTCTTTTCTTGAAAAGGATTGATAGGAAGATAGATTGCTCGCCCAGCAAAGCTTACATTAATAGAAACATGTTGTTGTTTACCAAACTGAAACTGTTGACCCACTTCAAAAGAGAAAATCCTTAGCAAGATAGGAAAACTAGTTGTCTTTAATGCTTTGAACACAGTCTTTGAAATGTCTCTCTAAGATGTTTTTGCCCTCTTCCAACTCCTTTCTCAAGATGCACTTGTGCCATGGGGATTAGAGGACAGCAACCAGCTGTCCTGATGTGCAGGACATGGAAAACAAGAATGAAACCTCGTAAAGAACACGATTCAATTACAAAAGTGCAACTGGCCCCTCTGAAGGCATGGAAACATCCTCTGGTCGTCTTTTATTCTTGCTTCTCGGGACTTGATTACACCGGGCTGAGAACATACCATCGCCTCCTAGTTTTACAACACAACCCCAGACTCAACTGCTGCCTTTACAGCTCCCACAGGGGCTCCAAAGAGAGCAGGATTGGGCTACCACCACGGGTGGTTGCAGCAGCTGCCTCCTGCCAGCTGGACCATGCGCAGAAGGGCATCTTCACACTGTGCTCCATTAGGAGCCCAATCTTCAGTGTCTACAGCCCACTACTCCTCCTGGGATTCAAATACATTTGCCTGAACTCCAGGACCCGCTTCTGCACCCTCCTGTTCCTTTCCCTGCCCATCCCTGTCAGGCACACCCTCCTCCTCAACCTCTGCCCTGCAGCCTGAGAGGGAAGTGTAGGCTCTGGCTTGACGCCCCACACAGAAGAAGAGCTGATCAAGTGACTGATGGTGCTTGGTCTGCTGGAAGAGCTGATCCAGCCTCCATGCAGGCAATTATGGCCCGGCAGAAACCATCTACGTGCAAGTGCTCACCTGAGCTGCTGAAGGAGAGGCACCACAGAGGTGGCTTCCCTTGTAGCCCACATCAGTGTCTTGCAGGAGCCTGGCCACAGCAGCTGGCATACAAGCCCTGCCTGAGCTCAGGGCTGGCAATCCCCCCTGTCTGGCCATGTGCCTCTGGGAGGAGTTTCCTCAGGGCTCTGGAAAGCCCCTGCACACTCTCCCTTGAGCGCCACACACATGAGCATCTGCTGCTGTGGCCTGTGCAAACCACTCGAAAACTCAAGATCTTGCTGAGATGCTAAAACGTGTATAAGTAGTCAGAAGCCGAGTTAGCAGAATTCATTAGCTTCAAAAAAATTAAGCTGGAATAGTTAGCTGTGCCAATATGGTTCTGTCTCCATCAGGAGACTATTTGTCCATCAGCCTAACACCAAGACAATAAACATTATTAGGCATGTTCTGAGTTGTTGGTTCATTAAGGTTTCTTTAATAGCTTATGGTTTTAAGCAGAGTCATCTTTAGATGGCTGAAGGCCATCCAGCCTTTAAGGTTAAGCTTAGCATTGAGCCATTTTAAGAACTTTATCTTTAGACACACTCTGAGGGACACCTTTTAGCTTTGTTCTCTTTTGGAGTTGTTTTTTTTTTTTTCCCCCATTCTCCCAGCTTTTCTTTAAAGAGAAAGGAAATCCAAATGCAAAACTGAATGTAATGCCAACTCAGTGATGACTAGGATATCAGGTAAGGAAAATCAAATATTTCTTTGCAAGATTCCTTAGTTGCTCATGGTAGGCACACAAAAGTAACTTGATTTTGTAATTACGCAGTTGAGTTCAGAATTAGTCTGCACTTAGAATTAGTCCCACTGGAACCAGATCGACTTCTGCTTTATTCTGTTATACTTCACTGGTGTTTTCTTTGTTCAGTGTAAATCTTCATCTAATATGTAATCAAATGAAAGTCATTTAATATACTTGATCTGCTGCCTTTGCCAATACTGCAGACTGTTCTTATGCATCTGTTAATAAAATGTGAATTTAGTTCACTCATTTTAAGTCTTAAGGAAACTGAAAGCTACTGAAAACAACAAAGAGGCCTTCAAAATTAAAACAAAAATATAGCTTGCGTGTAGTAAGTATTCTTCACTTTTTATTATTCCTGCTGAAGACAGAAATCTTTTATGGGCAAGCAGATTTCTTGCTTTCTATTTTCCCTATGGTATCTTTATCAAGGTTTGTAAATACCTTTGGGAACTTTAGAAAAATGTAGCAGTTGATACAAAAAACAATCAGCAATATGTAGAGTATGTAAATCAGTAGAGGCATTACCAAACCAATGAAACCTAAGTACAGAAATGAAAGGCAAGGCTTCCATCTCTTAAATGTTCATCTGTCTGAAGAAAGGTACAGTCTGGTGAGCAGGACTCTGGCTTGCGAATTGAAAATATGGGCATAGCTGTGAGCTTTGCCATCAGTTTGTGGTATGCCCTTGAACGCATCATCTCTCCACGCAGATGTATTAATGAGTGTCCTAAGCAAATGATTTCAAGAACAAGCCCCAAACCATCCTTGCTAAAAACAGAAAGACATCCATGTTTTTTCATCCACTTGGAGCATTTCTCTCAGATCCCTAAAGAGCTATTCTTAGAAAACATGGGAGAAAGGGAGGTAAATATTCCTGACTTAACAATAAACCTGAAACTCCCAGAATTACCATCATCCATGGGAACGTTTCATGTTTTTGACTCTACTCTTTCACTGAACTACCTCTGGAGGGCTAACCCTGTCAAAGAGCACGGAGAAGAATTACATCAAGATTTATGTGCATAGCCAAAGCTGAACTGTATCCCTGGGAATGAAAAGCAAAGAGCTGTAAATGTCAGGATTAGAAACTAGGGCAAGATAGCGGCTGGCTGGCAGTAACCGGCTGTTTGGTTCTTCCTAACATTCTTGTGTCATCAAGCTTCTTATCGTGAATTTCATAGGTTAATTGTACATGGCACAAACATTTTTTCCTAACTACTTCACATACATTGCTTTGCAGTTATATCATGTCCTCTGGATATGGATAAGGAAAGGCCAATCTTGCCTTCTTTACACCATTTATTATTTTATACCTCCCTCACACCCCCTTTTCTTCATTTTGAAAGGCGATCCTAATTTTTTTCAGTTTTGCACTATGAGACAATCCTTCCCTGGGCATTGTTACAGCCTCTGTCATGATTCATGTCCCTAACGTCCTTTTAAGATACACTAAGCAGGGGTGAGAACAATGTTGCAGGTAGACGCTCACCAACTAATTATAATGATATTATAATAGTCTAACTATGATCCTGTCCTGCTCTTTAGGTATGGCATCATTCCTCTATTTTGTCAACAATCTTGCCCCACCTAACCAAAGCTTTCATTATGGGCATTTCACCCATTTGTGATTTATTTTCCTGGCTCCATACCAAATAGAAGAAAAAACATGCTTTTCCAAGAAAAGCGCTCCCCTTGGCCTGACATGAGGAGGCTTCAGCCACGGGTCTGGCAGTGATGGCAATGTGGCACCTAGACCTTCCCTACCACATCTGGGCTCCTGCCACAAGGATTTGGAGTGGGTGGCACCGGGCAGGCACGTTGTGGGGCTAGGGCAGGGCGGGTGAAAGAGGGAGGCCAGCCCCACATCCCACTGCCCTTGCCTCAGGGCCGCCCTGGTAGGCCTCACCTCACCCGATGGCGCCCTCTCAGGGCCTGGTGGGCCCCACTTCCCCGCTGGCACCAGCCAGGCCTTTGCTGCGCTGTTCCCATAGCGCCTTTTGGAAAAACGTCCCCCCTCTCGTAAAACAATAAAAACATAAACCTGGTAAAGGCTAAACATCGCCACTGACCCGCCCCCCTCCATGCACTGGGCCACAAGGGCACCGCTGCCCCTTTAAGGGCGAGGACACGCCCCTCCCCGCCTTCCCAGGGGACGCCCCGCCCGCCCCCCTACCGATGACATCACCCCTGCCTTTCGATTGGCTGTCCGCCCCGTCAGGCACGCGGCGCCCCGCCCTCCCCGCCCCCTCGCACAGCCTTGTCCTTCCCCGCACCGGCGGCGGGCAGGATTTCCTCCCGCGGCGGCGGGGCGAAGCCACCTGCCCGGCGGCGGCGGCGGGGGGAAGCGGCAGGCTGCCCGCGATGCCGGCTTAGCGGCGGAGGATGGCGCGGAGGCTGCGGGGCGGCAGGTGCCGGGGCGGGCGAGGCGGAGGCGGCGGCGGTCCCCCGACGGGGCGGGCGCTGGCGCTGCTGGTGCCGCTGTGGTGGCTGTGGGCGGCGGGCAGCGGCGCGGCTCCGGTGTACAACCTCAGCCTGGCGGTGGACGAGGGGCTGCCGGCCGAGACGCTGGTGGGGGACATCCGTGCCGGGCTGCCGGAGGGCGCGGGGCCGCCGGGGGGCTTCCTGCTGTCGGAGGGGAGCGGCGAGTCGGCGGTGCTGGCGGACTTCCACGTCCAGGCGGAGACGGGCATCATCCGCACGGCGCGGCGGCTGGACCGGGAGCGGCGGGCGCGCTACAGCTTCGCGGCGGCCACGCTGCGCGGCGAGGTGGTGCAGGTGGAGATCGCGGTCACCGACGTGAACGACCACCCGCCGCGCTTCCCGCGGGACTGCCTGCGGCTCAACGTCTCCGAGCTCAGCCCGCCCGGCACTGCCTTCCGCCTCCCCGCCGCCCGCGACCCCGACGCCGGGCGCTTCGGTACGCAGGGCTACGCGCTGCTGGAGGAGGGAGGCGCGGAGGCCGAGCCGCCGCTCTTCCAGCTGCGCTACGGGCGGCCGGAGCCGCTGGAGCTGGTGCTGCTGCGGCGGCTGGACCGGGAGCGGGCGGAGACGCACCGGCTCCTGGTGGAGGCGTGGGACGGCGGCAGCCCGCGGCGCCGCGGCCGCCTGCGGGTGTCGGTGCGGGTGCTGGACGAGAACGACAACGCGCCCGCCTTCAGCCGCCCCGAATACCGGGCGCGGCTGCGGGAGGACGCGCCGCCGGGCACCGTCGTCTGCCGCCTGCGGGCCACCGACCCCGACCTGGGCGCCAACGGGGAGGTGCGCTACGCCATCAACCGCCGGCAGAGCGACCCCGACGGCTACTTCGCGGTGGAGGAGCGCAGCGGCGTACTGCGCCTCCGCCGCCCGCTGGACCGGGAGGCGCGGGCCCTGCACCGGCTGGTGGTGGAGGCGCGGGACGGCGGCGCCCAGCCCGAGGTCTCCAGCGCCCTCGTCTCCGTGGCCGTGCTGGACGTGAACGACAACCGCCCGGCCATCCGCCTGCTCTACCTCACCGAGAGCGGCGGCCCGCGGGTCTCCGAGGGGGCGCGGCCCGGCGACTACGTGGCCCGCGTCTCCGTGTCGGACGCGGACGAGGGCGGCGAGGCGGCGGCGGAGGAGGGCGCGGAGGGTGGCGGCGGGGGCGTCGCGCTGGCCCTGCTGGGCGGCGAGGGCGCCTTCGCGCTGCGGCCGGCGGGCGCCGGCGTCTTCTTCCTCTGCGTGGCGGGTCCGCTGGACCGCGAGAGCCGCGACCTCTACGAGCTGCGGCTGGTGGCCACCGACGGCGGCGCCCCGCCGCTCTCCGCCGAGGAGCCGCTGCTGCTGCGCGTCGCCGACCTCAACGACGAGGCGCCCGCCTTCCCCCAGCCCCACTACCGCGCCGCCGTCTCCGAGGCCGCCTCCCCGGGCACCGCCGTCCTCCGCCTCAGCGCCTGGGACGCCGACGAGCCCGGCTCGCCCAACGCCGAGGTGCGGTACGCGCTGGAGGGGGACGCGG
>JAOXJM010000001.1:54178613-54213781 GCA_026413425.1 Tringa solitaria
GCCGGGAGCCCGGTGGGAGCCGCTGCGCGCCACGTCCCCGCCAGCTGTGCCCGGCACCCGGCTGGCGCTGGCCGGCGTGGGGCGGGGGCGGGGGGCGGGCGCTTCCGCGGTTGTGAGGCGCCGGTCGGCGGTGGCCAGGCCGGGTAGCAGGCTCGGGGCGGGCGGGTTCTCGGGCGGCGACGGCGACGGCGGCGGCGGCTCCGCCAGGGACGGGCGGGGTCGGAGCGAGATGGAGCCGTGACCGGGTGAGTGCAGAGCTCCGGGCTCGACATTGAGCTGCCAGAGGTAAAGAAACGGGGGGGGGGCGGGCGGGCCTCGCGCCGCCACCCGGACCTCTCCTCAGCGGCGGCTGTTGGTGCGGGGCGGGGGGCGGCGGCGCGTGCCTCCTGACGTGCCCCCCCCGCCTCCATCTCCTCCCTTCCCGTGTCTCCCCCCACACCGGCAGTGGCGGGGTCCGGAGCGGCTGGACAGCTCCGCTCCGCGGGGCCCCGGTCCGCCCCGAGGGGCCTTCCCTCGCTGGGGCACAGCCGTTCCCTCCGGTCGCGGGCCGGCTTCCCTCCCGCCCCCCCTCTGAAGCCCCCGCGCCTGTTTCCCCTCGGCCCCTGGCTCCCTTAAGCCCCCCTCTGGCCTCTTCCCCGCGTTCTCCCCCGAGAGGGGCTCGGCGCACCCTTTCCTCTCTCTTGTCCCGAGCCTCTCGCGTTCGGTAGGTCTGAGGTGGGTTTGGTGGGGGTTTTTGTGTTTTGTTCTCAGTGCTCTCTTTCCGATTGTACAGGCCTGGTAGTGGCGAGGGTTGTTTGCAAGGGTTTGTGCAGCAGCAATCTCCTGCCGTCCCCGCTGCTCCATGCACACGCTCGATTGTATTAAGCGTGGTTAATTTTCCCCACTGAAAAGATGCTTGTCCATGCTATGGCTGGATGCATCTTTCAGGTAACATCCGTGTGTCCCAGATGTCTGTCTGGTGGAGGCTAGATCTCCCTCTCTGTGACTCTAAAACCTTGTATCAAAGAGAACTGTAATTTCACATATCCCCCGATTAAGGATGAAAACTCTGACCATTTTCCATGTGTGAGGTGAAATACCTTCCTGAGACCTTAATGATCTGCATCTGTGTACCCTTACACTGCATCATGCAAACCGTGTGCTAACATGGTTCTGTGTGGTTCTGTTTTACAAGATGAACCTTGAGTGGGCTGAATAAGGGTTTTCAGGTTGGCTGCTGCTTATAGCACTTCCTTTCTTGTATCACGTTTGTCCAGATGATACCAGGGCCTCTGCCATGAAATTCATCTTCGTCTACCATCAATAGAAAATACATTTTAGAGGCATTAAAAATGTTTCTGTTTAGGTCTGTAGCTTCTTTGCTGGATTATGGAAACCAAAACATGCTTTTTATTTCTTGGTAGATTTTGAAGACAGCTGTATTTGGAAAATATAAAATGTAGCTATTCTGGACTGATTGTGTTTATACCAACATTTCCAGTATGGGCACTGAAACAATTCAGTATGCAATTCTGCCTTTATTTTAAATTTGCATTTGAATATCAGGGCTAGTTAACCAAGGCATAACTGACTTACCAAAAGCCTGTTTTCTAACTGTATGTTGATTTTACTTTCAGGTAAATATACAAACTTTCAGCACTGATTTCAAAGTATATCCCGCTGCTTGCACAAAACACATGAGTAGGCTTTTGTAAAGACGCTGTTAAAATCCATATTGTAGAAGTGTTGGAAGTGTAATGCTTTCAGGTCTTCATAAGCATTGCCAAAAATACTGCAATTATTTGTGAATATGAAATGAGAGGGACACACATTTGTTCCCGTTTGCTGCAGTGATTAAATGAGTGAGCTAATGGTTATGATTAAATAGAATCTAATAATAGATTTTAAAATAAGTGTATGATCTGAAGCTGACTGTGAACTCCTTTTCTGTTCTTGAGCTTCGTGCTTTCTGTTGAAAGGAAAAATAGACTCAGGGCTGAAAGCAAATACCACAAGCTTTTCACAAGTAGGCAAATTTGCCCTTCTTAATTACCAGATATAAACTTACTGAGCCCTTTTCAGTCCTTCCTCATACTAAATGTGATTTCAGAAAAAGAGCGAAATTGCTAGTTCTAGCTTCTTGGGCATCATATTGTTCTGTGCAAAATGTAAGTAGTGCTGTGTTTGCTGGTTCTAACAGTTGCAGAAGCAGCTTTAATTTCTATTTAATTAAGGCAATCCACTCTAACGTTATGTGGGAGAAGACCCCCAAATCTTCAGGCAACAAGCAGACATTTTGACATAGGGCTAAGAGAATATGATGTGTTTCCAAAAGCAGTCTTTTGAATATGAAATAATAGGAAACTCCTGGCTTTGGGGAGGAGTGCTTGCTTGTGAGTGACTCTGGCTCCTGCTGGCAAGGTAAAGGAGCAGCATTTTTCACAGACCTTTTCATCCTTTAACCTCCAGGTAAAATGTACATTCAGGCAATCAGAATACCCCTTAATTTAATAATAATAATAAAAAGCCCTACTGGATTTCCTTTACTGTTGAGCCATGATTACATTATTGGGTGGTATTTGGTGGGGGAAAGGGCAGCTGCACTAGATATAAAAAAGGATCCGAACAAAAAGGATTTGGATAGTAGAGCAAAAAGCAGATACATTCTTAGGATGTGTCAAAACATTATCACAAGATTGTTACACTAATTTGGAATCTGCAAAGTGCCTCCATGTATGCTTTTTACCTCAAAAGCACAATGTATAGCAATTCCAAGAGTCTTCTGTCTTTACTTTCTATAATCAGCTGTCCTTCCTGTGTTGTAGATGATATAATCGGACTATCTCAATGTCTGTTTACTTACTGATAATTCAGTATTGTGATTAAGATCCCTTTTGAAGAATACAGTCTTCCGTGTAAAAAGAGGTAACAAATAGTAAATTTTATTACACGATGCTTTTCCTTTAAAGATTTTTTGGTTTTAAATCAACTGTATCCTGAGGCTCAATGGCTTTTCCTGAGAAACTGTTGAAGAGGAAGCAGAAAAAGCAACTGTTCAGCGGTCTGAAACCGTCAAACACCTACTCTGGGAAAGCCAAATCTAATTATTTCCTGCTGGACACATCACTGAACTAAGACTTAAAACAGAGGATGTGGTTACACAGACATTTCTTTTAGTGTTGGGGCTGTCTTAAACAGCTCATATTCCTATCTGCCTTTTTTTTTTTCTTTCTTTCTCCCTGCCATGTGCTGTCACCTCAGTAGTGATGGTATGTCTGTGGGGCTGCATGCTGAGCCAGGTTAGAGACCTGATTTTTAATCTGCGCATGTTCTATTTTCTGCCCCTCAGCCCCCAAAATAAAAGGAAGGGGGGGGGCTGAAGGAATGCATAGCTAGAGTTGAGGGGAGGGAGCGCGGAAGTGGATTACTAAGAGCTGCAGCTAAAGGAAACGTTTTTGGAACCATAGTTTAAAACTGTTCCTATGATTCTTCTTTTATGTGTGTGTCAAATAGATTAAATGGATGAGTTTGTGTGAGCTTGGAAACTCATTCCTTTGTCAAATACTCTGATCAGTCCTTCAGGGACATAATGCGTGTGGTTAATGTGTATATTTTACCTTGCCTCCTTTGAGTGCTTTATGGAGTGCAAACACTGTTAAGTGGCTTCTTCAAGGGAAATGAATGGCATTGGGGTGAGGACAGTTTACATTACGAGGCGTAGGTATGCCATAGTGGTCAGTCAATGCCTGGAGATTTTAAATGCAGGTTGTCCTTGTGGAGGGCAAATGGTGCATGCAGCTTATACAGGAATCTGCCATCAGTCTGATATTATGTTTTCAGACGTTAAGAAACAATGCTGGTAACAGCAGCTCACTTTCTTTGATGCTTTTCCATTTCTGATATGAGACACTTAGTTTCCAGAGAGATAAATTTGAGAGTTTGTCACTGAGTAAGGTACTGTAACTGTTTGAATTAGGTTGGTTTGTATTTCAGAAATTGAAGTAACGAATCTAGTTTGTACAGCATTCCTTTCCCCTTCCCTCCCCCATTTTCTTGTGTGTGAGCAGCATCATTATTCTTGTGTGAAGAAATATTTTGGATTTAGGCACACAGCCATATTGATAACATCTTTGTAAGAAGGTGAAATTTAACACACAGTCACAAGTCTTTTTAAATCTTGAAAGCTGAAGGCTGAGCTTTTAATTGGGGATTTTCTTTTGTTACCTTAACCTCATGCCATCCATCTGCTTTTGCTCTCCTACCACAAACCAGCATGTTGACTACTTCTACTTATCCTTCTTAATTAACTTGGGCTCCCTATTTTAGCTTGTTTTGGCCCTGCTAATCTAGAAAAGCAGGGGTTTTGCAGAGCAGACCAGTAACATGGTAACTGCTGCTGCATGTTCCAGGATGTTATTTGTTAACAGCTGATCATTGGGGGCTGCCTCTGTGGAAGTTCCTAATTCACTGGTATAAAAATTTTCCCCTGGACATCATCAGGAGCTGTTGCTGCTGTTGTCTCTGCTTGCCATGGGTGGGGTGCATATTGAAGTGTGTATGTACCATAATGCAAGAGCCTC
Organism: Tringa solitaria; assembly: GCA_026413425.1. NCBI lineage: Eukaryota > Metazoa > Chordata > Aves > Charadriiformes > Scolopacidae > Tringa > Tringa solitaria. Next base: position 54,183,173 of record JAOXJM010000001.1, read on the forward strand.
TGGCATAAAGCAATGCAGAAAATTCCCTATTTTGCCATCTCCAGCAAGGCAAATAAATGCGCTGACTACACATCATCTTCAGAGCACCTTCATGTTAGGGGAACAGGAGACTGAAATGATAAGTCTAGTTTTGTGAAATTAATTTTGTTTTGGGGCAGGTGTCTGCATCACAGATTATTTCAACCTCAAATTAATGCTTCCTGTCATACAGGGCAATCGTGACAAGTTCTAGCCATGCTAGGAAGCGGGTATGTATATACTGTGGTTCCTTGAGTTCTAACCCTTTCCGTGGTTTAGTAGAGACACTGAGGATATGTCTTCACTGCGCGATTGATCCATATGGTCGACACCCTGTTTAGGCTTACTCAAATGAGATCATCCTTTACACGCAGCCATACCCATGTTATGATGAACTCATTCTTGCTGCAACTGTTTATATGTGGCAAGGTACAGCTCTGAGCAAGGATGGGACAGAATTCACTTTCTGTCAATTACAGGGAAACTTTTCCTCCTTCAGGGAGAAACTTTTGGAAAAGCATTGAAAGATTCTACTTGGATGATTGATTTATTTAAAAAAATTATTATTTTTGTCCTCTCTTCTGATTTTTATAGCAATATAACAAGTTTCCCAGCAGAATGTGATTATAGTCTGTATTGTAACTTAATTTCTGTTCCATTGTGTAAGATGGACCCAAACCTGGGTGAGAGGTTTCTCTGAGTGACTGGTAAGGCCAAGTTAATGTTAGGCCTAATATAACTGTGCCTCTAATTTTGCTCCCACATGTCCTGTCAGGCATGCTTTACACCAACAGATTGCCTGGAGTCTGAATCTTTTCAAAGCCTCCATCTGAGAGGCAGTATGGCTGTTAGGAAGATGGGATATGAATTCTGCATTGCCGTGTTCATAACAGGCTTGCGAATCATGTCAGTGAATTTCTGTGTTGTTCAGACGTGCTCAAACTCCAAGTCACCAGCGAAGGCAATAAGCCATTGTAATCACTGGAATAGCAGCCATTTGGCTTGAACATGTAAACATTGACATATAAACATTTCCATTGGATGGAGAAGTTTATCAGCAAGATGAGACTTCTGCATTTCTTAGAGATGACACTATTTTTTCTTCCGAAAATCTAGGACAGTACAGTTTGCCTGCATTGACTGTATAGTGAGAGGAAAAAGGAGAGTTGGAGGAATGTTTTGACTGTTCTATAAGCAAAGAATAACAAAAGCAATTCAACTGTGGAATTTTGCCAGAAAATGTTTCAGTTATCGGATTAATCTTTGCTCACTTGCTGCAGTATGGAAGGAGCAGTAAAGAGCTCATCTTTCATTACAGTTATAAGGCTGTTCTGCTAAATTTTTGGTGAAGTCTGACTTGTTATTTTGAAGGTGGGGTGTGTCAGTGTTTTCTATTGTTCCATCCTCAAGCAGGATTAAAATTCCAGGGGGTGACTGGATAAGGATAGAAATACACTATACCTGCAGTATCTCTTAGCTTAATGGCACACACATTAGAATAAAAGTTGATGACTGTCCATGCCTGTTGCAAGCCAGTTTATCTCCTACTTGGGGTTCAGATGACTAAGCAGTAAATCGCAAGATGCAATACTTTTACCCCCTGCTAAGACTGAGCAGGAACTTCCCTGACAAATAGGACTGGAAGTTTTAAAGTTGGCCTTCTATTGGCCTGGCCATCTGGAATATGCTGTCCTGGAGGATGAATTGTGTGTGGGAGAACAAGGATCTCTGCATACCTGAGAAGGCTAGTGGAAGTGCTAGAAACTCAGAAGAGGTAAATAAACTGAGACAACGAAGTTATTGAAATAATTTGTCCTGTTTTCTGAGTGTATGTTAGTGTGTATACATACACACATGCATGTTATTTTCCGAAAGGTAGCGCTAAGTTTTTGCAAAGATGCCAAAAATCACTGAGTGTACATGTGTATTAATATAAGGTCTTCTGTATTGTGTCAGGTGAGATGTCTATCCAGCCTGGTGTGTTTGTGTTGCCAAGTTGCTGGTAATGAGCATCCCCTTGGAAGGGATGTAGAACTGGGGATGTACAGAGAGATTCTTTCCCCTTCTGCCTCAACATGCCCTAACCCTGGCTAGGGATGGCTTGGTGTATGCTTCAGACCTGAAATATTCAGTGGTCTCAAGTTTTCCATAGAAAAACATGCTGAAGAAAATACAAAGGTACTCTGACTAGTTACGGGGTCCCACTTCTGTAAAAGACTAGCAGAGGTCCTATACCAGCTGGTAGGACAGGTTTACCAAGAAAAGGCTCAGTGGTCGACCTGTCTTGACTTACATGAGATTCAGGAGAACGTGTATCTTAAGTGCTGGAAATAAAATGCGGTAATAAAAGTCCAGCTTTATTGTTGCTGTTGCAATCTTAAATTGGAGGAGAATATCTAGTGAAGCAAGATTACTGGAAATTAGGGACCGTCCAGCAGAAATCTTCACATGAAACACATCTCTAACTTCTCTACACTTTTATGCACTCAAGTAAAGATTTAATATATGTATAAATTTCACACTTATAATTTGTGATTTAAAAAACATCGAAAGCAAGCATTCCATACCTAAATTTTGATGTTATGTACTTAATACTGTCAGAAGAATGTTTCAGAAAAATTATTTTATCAGATTATATAATAAAGCACTTTGTTCATCTGATTGGGATATCAAATGCCTAACAGTGGTTAATTGTTTACTATTTTTGTGGAAGACTTCCCTTGACTTCTGAGACCTTTTTATTGCCTTTTAAGAAATCTAGAATCCACAATTCTGTAAAAAATTATATTATAAATATATACTTTGTTTTGTAGCCTTGTGTCATTATCATATTTTAATTATGGTTGTATCAGTTTGGCTGCTTTATTAAAGAAAATATAATTATTTGTTACAGGTTCTCATGTTAAATTAAGTGCTTGTAAGTAATTCTAAATATTGACTTGATGACAAATACTGTGGGAGAATGACTTCTTGATTCTGTGGTAAAGCCGTGATTAGTGTGTACTGACACATTTTAATCAAAGAAAAATTGAAACATTTCCTGAAAGGGATTGTAAGGGAAGTTTCTAAAGTAGTAGTGTCCTTCCTTTTTTTTTTTTTTTTTGTATTTATATCAGTATTGTAAATCCCTTCTCCTGTAAATCATTAATTAGAGGAGAGTTGACGAAGTAGATGTGCAATTCATTACCTGTAGCTGCTTCTAAGCAGCTTCCATCTTTTATTTGTTGGGGATCAGAAAACTCTTTCAAATTTTGCAGTAACCATGCTAATTATCCAAGTGTCTAGGCTAGCTGTAGTAATTCTTTCTTCAGAAAAGACTAATCAGTCTAACTGGTCTTATTCCTTCTGATGTTAAAATAGTAGACAGATTTTTTATTTATTTATTTATTTATTTATTTATTTTCCCCACTCCAGCTATGTTAATGTTTGTGTCCTAAGTCTGTCCAGTCTGAAGTTTGTATTTGGGGGGGTGCCTGGATTTCTTTTATTTTCTCTTACTAACAGAATATCATGGCATCTCCGCTGCAGTTCTGTGCTTCTGGTATCTAGTAAGCCCTAAAGTCTGTAAATCTTCGAGGAAGAAATGGAATGGAAACTTTGTGTTAAAAACTTCATATGGTGATTTGTAATTTTTTTCTTAAGGTGGCTAAAGAGGTAGGAGTGAAAGTATGGCAGCTACAAATCAATTTCCAACGTTTTTTATTGCTGTTTGAGACAATGGTCTTCCAGAGCCTCCAAAGTAATTATTTTCTAGTCAAATACTGCTGTGTATGCCTGTTAAAAATGTATTGCAACAGAAAAGTAGTGTGTTACTTCAGCACATTTGTGAGTTTTTAAGGTGTGCAGAATGGTTTCCTCCCTCCCGTGCCCCTTTCCCCAATGAGATTTCTATTGCAGTCTTGACAAATCTCTGAAATGTACTTCTTTACTTTTCATTGTTTTTGTTTGAGTGGATAACATGGTGTAATGAACGAGTCATAATAGTCTCCAATTTCTACTATCCAATGTTTAAGAATGACTTCAGTACAAGGACGGGAAGATTAAGTGTATCATTTGGTGAACATTCTGGTTTAGTAAATCTCAAACAATGCATTCTTCAGAACTGACAAACTGATAGTCCTAAAGTAAAAGTTCGGCTCTACAAGTAGTGTGAATATACGTATACAAGTGTGGCAGTCCCTGTAGTATTTCAGTCCAACTTCTGTTGTGTATGACAAATGAATTAAAGATTATATGAAAATAGAGTCCTAGATAAACAATTTTGCTCCTTACTCTTAAAGGAGAAAATGAATGGGCTCTGGTTGGTTGGTTTGTTTGGTTGGTTTTTTTGGTTTTTTTTTTTTGTTTTTTTTTTTTTTTTAAGATCTCTGAGTATTTGTGTCCTGTTTTCCATTTCAGTGACTGGGAAGAGAGCTGCTGGCATGGAAGTGAGCTGGGTTTGTCCGTGGGAGCTGTGAGTAAGGTAGGTTTTGTGTTCTTTTTAGTGTGTCTTTAGCCTGGACCTTTTAACCTTATGTGCTGAACTGAAGATTGCTTGTGGTGACTTAACAGGAGGGATAGTAGTGTTTTAGAGATGGAATATTTTGGATTTGTACTAGCATCAGGTGTGACAGCTGTCCAGCGAGTATTTTATAGTGTAAAAGTATAAATGGTACACTTGTGCCTTTTTCACTGCTGCCTAGCAATTAGTCAGCTTGGTCACAAGTTAACTGGCACTGTGTTGCAAACTTTTTTCAATGTTACTGATACTTGGCTCCTAGACTGATTTATTCAAGTATATAAAGTCAGACAATCTGTAAAGTAAAACTGTTATGTCTGCAAAACTGTAACTGAGCTTACCATGCTACAATTGCATTCATTAAATTTACACGCACCTCTTGAGTACTTACTACTACTCTTCAATAATTTGGTTAGTTTAGTCAAGACAGTAATATAGATACATGCTTCCCTAAGAATCACTGAAGAAAATTCTTATCTAATTTTCAGTAGTTGGGAAATCCAAGGGTGGAAAGTCAGCTCTCATAGGGGAAAAGCAGAACAGAAGATCTAATCTGGTAACTCTGTCTCAATTGCTGGACTTTCCACTTAAATGAATGTCATGCTGGGTAGCTGCATTAGGAGATGCTAATATATTTAAAGAAATTTGGATTCCACATCCAGTGTCCATTGATGGGGGGGAGAGAGGCAAAGTAATTTCAGATTGGTTTAATTTCTGCAGACAGTTTCATACTGTCATGACTGAAGAATGTGACTGGGGTCAGAAAACTTGCCAGCTCTGCTTCAGGCTTTGGTTTCACACTGTACCTAGCATGAGGTAACTGAAAGCTGTCACTTTTCAATGGGCTCTGCTCCTCTGTTTGGGGTTGGTTTTTGGTTTTTTTGGGTAGATCTAATGAACGTGTGGTTGCGGGGTTCAGATTGCTAGGACAATGGGAAAACAAACATATTTCAAGGTGTAGCTTTCCATTGGAACAGCAAGCTCAATTGACTTGCTCTGTGACTGCAGAGCCACTAGATTTGAAGAGAATTTCAAGTGGAGGTGAGGGGATACAATATGGACCTGTGCTCTTGATCCCAGCCCATGATCAGACTGTGTTAGATAAAATGTAAAACTAGTTCCTCAGACACAGAAGAAAGTTGCCAAAAACCCTTGCCATAAACTCCTTAAGATTCTTAAATTCTGCATGCTGCTTTCTGCTGACATGAATGCTTGTGCCAGGGGCTGTACTGACTGAAATCTAACTACTTATCTAACTACTTTGCCTTTGTTTTATTTCCTTTTTGTCTTTTTTAAAATTTATTTTCTTTTATTTTAGTCTAGATTGGTTACCTGAGCTATCTTTCCTTCCTTGCCCAAGTCACTGCTTTGTTATGCCCAAGGGTCATCAATCAAATCTTGTGTGTTTAAAAACATATTGGGTTTTGTGAGGTCTTATTTTCACTCTCCTCTGGTCCAATGAATTTCTTGTCCCAATTCACATTCAACATGAGTTCCTTCATATTTTCTCAGCCTCTCAGTTTTCCTGCTGTGAATTTCCAAGTCAAAGCTCACATCTGGCTGCAGATTGTCAGCATTCCCTTTTCTAGTTTGCTGCAGCCTCCCTGCATCCATCGGTCGTTGGCATCTGTTGCCACATGCCTTTGCTGCTGGCTGAATCCGTTGCTTCATCTGCTTGCCCCTGTGGGGTGGGGAGGAATGCTTTGCCTCCGCCATGAAGGAAATTTTAAAAAATGCATCAGACAGCAATGGCAAGAATCAGAAGGTGGTGGAAAACAGGCAGTCTTCTTCTAAACACACTCTAGTTCATCATACATTTCTTTGGCACCAGTGCAGGCTTAAACAGCTTGCTCCATTTCGCGGCTCCCTCTGTTTTGCTGGCATCGCTGTTTGTGCGGCCATGGTGAGCCACTCGGGGGAACAGATCCTCCTGGAAAGAAGTGGTTTTTTCTAGATTATTTTTCATCTGGTCCAGTACATGTTGTCTCTGTAAGATTTATGCTGGTTTCACAATGAGGAAGGTATGAGAGTGGGAATGTGTAGCAGACTGCTTAAGTTGGCACCGCTGCTAGATGTTTAAGTGTGCTCTTTGACATTACAGTTAATTTGAACTTTCAGTGAGCTGCTGTTGCAAAGGCTGGTCAAACCTCTATGCAGCTGTGCACTTCTGCTGCTTCTTTTGCATCAGAGCTAGTGACTGTGCAGCCACAGGGCACGTCCAGCTAGCTGACTGATCCTGTATAAAATGGTTTCTAATCTTTTGTAGAGTTAATCGTCTGCTGGTTCAGCTGACCTGAGTCACCCCATGGGTGCACACTTCATTAGATCAGACGAAAGGGAAGCAGCAGGAACCAATAGTGTGGTAGCAGAAGGCTGGATTCCTCTTTTAATTATGACATTGAGCTATATTATGACCAGGGCCTAAAATATACAAATGTACCTCTTGACACGAGACCTGAATATTGCATCTTTTTTTCTTTTTCTCTTTTGTTCTTTGGACTTCAGTTGAAATTGTTATTTCTTCAGTAGCTATTATCTTTAGTCTCACAAACTAGGTGATTATCATACCTCTCAGTGTGTTGAATTAAAATTATGTCTATAACCTCTTCCGTGTTCTAAGGCTCAGTGTCCTCTGAAATTAGAAGAATGACTTCCTCATTCATGCTCTGAACTTAAATAAGAACTTCAGAAATTGAGTGGGGAGTTCATTCTTTTTGAGCGAGGATTGTTTATTATAAATATCATTGTGATTCTCAAAACTAGTTTTGGTATTATCAGTTCTTCTGTGTACCCAGAGTTCCCTAAGCTTGAAAGCCACAAAGTTCTTCCAAATACATATTGAACAATGAAAAGTATTTCTTAAAAACCATCTGGAATGCCAAACTACATTTCTCAGCCTGATATTTGTGGTTTTAAGAAATGAATGTTTGATGATGATTTTTTCAAGACCTCTTAAAGACTTTCTATCACTGCTGGACTGAGTGAAACAAATGCTAGCGTCTTATGAAGGAAATACTTAAGGCTTGAAAAATAGGGTTCTTGATGAGTGGTTGTTAAAATCATGTGTGAGGCTGTGTTTGTCTACAGCAGAAATTATGCAGTTGATCACTTTGCACTAGATGTGTTCTTTGCATCTTTTCTCCCTCAAGTTCTAACGTCTCTATACAGCTGCTCATGCCTTTTGTCTGATAACATTTCTTGCCATTTTCTTGCTGGCCTGAGCATGTTTTTTGACTCGTACTGATAGATTTGCTGGAGGCGGTAGTGGAGAGACTTCTGGTGATGATTCAGATAGATGTCCTCTCTTACTGTAATGTTACTGGCACAGTATACATACAGATTCAGATTCTTTAGCTCAGAGAGAAAGTTGTGCTAATCCATGTTTTACCAGCATCTTTGTTCACATGTGTTGCAATCTTTGTGTTTTTAATAGGGGCTTTTTAAGGTAGTGGCTTCTAATGCTTGTGATCATGGTAAGATGGACAGTTTACACCTTCAGGTCACTGGTTCTAATCCAGAAAAAATTTGGTTACTTTTTGACTGCTTTTGCCTTTTTTTTTTTTTCCCCTTTTTATTCCTTCCCCCCCCCCCAGTGACTGTGAAAGTGAAGGAAATTGATGACTGCTTCATTTTGCAGAAGACAAATGCATGTGAAATATGTGTGTTAAAATAAAATCCATAATCTGAGGAGGTCTCTTTTTAGTGGTCTGCATGGTTTGGTTTCTTAACTTAAGGTGGTTTTACAAAAACAAGTTATTACGTTTCCAGGATACAGTCTTTTTGAGGCTTACATTGTTGCTGACTGTATTGTATATACTTTATTGACAGTGTCATCAGTTTAACTCTCAATTAACTGGAGAAGTAATTCTGGCGACAGTTGTGTGCCTGGGTAAAGCTGACTGACAGGAAACAAAACATTTTTTTTAATACAACAGTCTTCCTGTTGGTCACTCTTCTTTGATATCTAAAGATAAAAGCAGCATCTCTCTGATCATTACAGCTTCTCAAGCTAATGTGATGCTTTGGCTCCCATCTGCTGCAAACTTCACTTCTCCTGGGTTACTCTTTTGATTTGTGATGGTCTGGGGCATATGGTTGCCATTGGCCATGCCATGGCATTCTCTTCCTCTCTTCTCACTCATTTCAAAGATTCATCCACTTAAAGCCACTTTGCCCCAGCCTTCTCTTGGCTGGATCATCTCAGCTGCCATAATCAGCTGAAGGCTGCTCTTAAGTTTAAAATAAAAAACCCTGACTTCTCAAAATAGCCCAGCTGCACACACATGCTATTGCTGTTAGGTGCGGGGGGTTGCTTAGCAATTCTTAAATTGGTAGGAAATTGCTATTACCCTGGCAACTCAGCCCCAAAATGCAAACAAGGGAAAGCTGTTTATAGAGGTGTCTTTGCTTGCTTTGGGAATCATGAGCTTTTTATTCTTCCCCCACTCCTCCCTGTACCTTTCTGATTTTTGCTTACTTATTTTTAAATTCCTTTTGTTTCATATGTATTACTCTCATTGATGTTTCACATTAGGTGATACTGTTCTATGGTTCATTTAAATACAGACTGTCAAGATCTTGATTATGCCATGAGTTGTATATTGCTAAAGTCAAGAGAAGTCTAATGCATGAAGACATAGTGCATGTGTCCGTGTCCAACAGGAATGTTGGATAGCTTAAACTATATAACAACACCTTAAGGAGACACTGCTATCAAAAGTAGCCACCCTGATTTCTTTTTTATTTCCTTGTGCCTCATTCTCTCTCATGGTAGCCCAAATTCTTGTGTGGCTGGGTGGCAAAACAGATTAGGAACTGATGCAGATAACTAGTAATTTGTATGCGTGTGGCCAGGTTAAATTCAACACAGGTCAGTTCCTTGATCTGGTTGAGCCTGTGCTGGCCCACAAGGAGGTAAGGAATGAGCAGGCTGGGCTGTTCCTTTTGTTGGCAATGCCAGTTTAGTGTCTAACCAGAGGATGTGGTCTTATGATACAGCTAAGTCGATCTAAGCTAGCTCTTGCCAAAAAGGGCGGTCTTGGATGCATGCCCTCCTTGCTTCCTTATGCCAACATTGGTGCTTGTCTGGCTTTATGATGGGGTGATTAATGGAGCTAAAATGGCAGGAAACTAATCTTAATCCCTTTTCCCCCTCCCAGTTTTCTTTTCATTTAGTTCCATGAACTAGCTTACCATGGGTCAGACAGGTTTCAGTACTGCATGGGTCTGCCTGCTTTGTTTTCCTTTCACCTCTTGGGTTTTAAGCCATCCTTCAGTGATTCTGGACAAGCAGCTTTACAAGAAGTTTCTATAAGTAATTTTGTCATATGGTAAATGCAAAATAGAATACTTTTTTTTCACCAAGGAATAAGCTAATCATGTTTACTGTGTGTTTACTGTGATATGGTGTTAGGATGGCAAGAGGATGCACCTATAAAGTTACCATGGAGAAGTTGCAGAGCAATTTAGTCTTTGTAGTTTGCAGGTTTGATAAAGATCATCTTTTTCCAAAAATTTTTATTTGCTATATTTTTTTAATCTTATCAGTTGCACACAATTGACTCTGCCATGTTTGTCTATCTGAAATGGAAGTTTCTCAGATGCCTCCAGAAGTCAGAAAGGGATAAGATTATTTATATAGTAGTGTGTAATTATTTAGAAGGAGTGTGTAATATTTCTTTTGAGCAGCTCCATCTTGTCCCTAGTGCTGTGGTCCATGCTCATATTGTTGAGGCAGTGGTTTTGTGCTTTATAGCAACATAATTTGAGCATTCCTGGCTCCTGAGAGCTCACTGTTGCCCCTGGATTATGGTGACATAGCTGTGTGTGTAGTTGGCAATGGAGTGGGTTGATTTTGCTGAATATCCAGAAAGAATGGCTGGTTTTCAACTAAACTGATTCTGCAGTTGGAGAAGGGGCAGTCTAGGGACAGAAACAAACAGCTGGACAGTGGAGGACTTGAGGGTTGCTTAAGCTGGTGTTGCTGCTGCAGAACATCTGTGGGATCACAGGCCCTCATGTCCCAGCAGCATCTGGCCCCAGAGTAGAAAAATGCCATGACAGAAAGCTTTTGTCTGGTTAGGCAACAGATCCCAAGCCTTGAGGGCACTCACCCTGAAACCCTTGTTGAGGATAAGAAATACTTGCTCTTAAGACTGTCCATCAGCTTCTGGATGACTCACTTAAGGATCATGGTATGTCACATTTCTTTATGGGAAAGTTTCTAGTTTGTTCCAAAATAACAGGAAAACAAACATTTTAAAATTTTAATTAGGTTCTAAATATTAATGTTTGTAACTAACTGATTGATCATTCTACAATGACAGTTATAGGGTGGTATGACTGTCTGGGAAATCTAAAAACAGCCTCACTGTTGGTTACAGAACAGGATTCCATGTCTTTCACAGGACTTCCAAATAATGCAACATGGATGACTCTAAATCCTCAAAGCATCTTCCAAATCCCTCTATGTCCTCATCAGACTTTTAATTGAAAACATTAAAATAAAACTCACCCAATTACAGTTTTTACTGTAGTCTTGTGGACCGGATGCATTTTTTTATTACTTGTTTTTAAGTGAGGATATGTTGCATGCTAAGACTTGGCATTGCTCTGAAAAAAGTTCTTTTTCCCTCAGGTAGTGACTAGATGGTTGGGTGTAAGCAGGTTCTCTCCCCTGTGCTGGGCTGGCACAAAGGTGATCTGATAGGTCCCTTCCAACCTACAAAATTCTATGACTCTATGATTCTAAGCAGTGGTGTGGCTGCATAGCAAACTGCACCAGGGTCCTATTTAGCTGGAGTGTGAACCACAAGATTAGCTTTTACGTCTGGGTCAGTTTTCTCATTGGTTTATCACGTGTCACTGCAGATTCTTGTGCTGATCTGGAATAGGAGGGGATGAGGAGGAAGGAGAAGGCAGGATTTCCTAGTGCATTTAATGGTCCATCCCAGTTTTGTTTCATTTCAGCTGCAACCCTGCTTGGAGTAGTAGAATTGTTGTCCAGGCTGTTTGAGATGCATGGAACCAGACTGTGATTTTTTTCTTTTGCATTTTGTGGCAGTGTTCCCCTGTACTGTCGTGGTTCAGCTGTGGGTTTTTATGGATGAATCAATCCAGCTGAACATAACCTAGGAAAAATTGGATTTCAGCTGAATCAGCTTTCTGATATGGTTCGCAGTGTAGCTATGCAAGCAGCACAGCTGGCACAATGCAGGACGTAGTGGCAGGGCAAGAATCAATGTCAAGGCAAGGTTTGTGATTTGGGACAAACACTGAATGACAGCCAACTAGGATTAAGAAGAAGATACCTTCCTTCTGTGTTGTCATGTAAGTTAAGAAACCTGCGGATCCAGGTACAACTCTAGTGATAATCCAGCCCCTGGGCTGAAGTTCCATTGGACAATTTACTGGAGAAATTCTGATTTATAATCCTAGTGCTAATTAACACCACTTGGTATGGTGCCACGGAATCATAGCAAACTGGTGTGTGAGCACTGTTCTCTTGCTCCGTTGTACGTTGTGGCTGGCTAGGCTAAACTGCTTTTCCTGTAGCTTATTACTGTGCTTTTACATAGAGGATATGGCTTCTGTGGACTGACTAATGTGAATATACCTAGATTAGGAAAATAGATTCTGTTTTACAACACTGTTGTCAAAGTGGTGTTTGAAATGTGATTTCAGATTACAAACTCCTGTTTAAAAGAAAGTCCAGCATGTCAGAAGTTCCTAAGTTCCTGCTGTTTTCCTAGTTGAAGCAGATCTGACTTTTTGAGACATGTCAAGTTTTTTTCCCCACATGGGAAGAGGAAAGAACTCTTTCTTTTCTGGGATGGATTGAGGGGGAATGTTGAGTCTTCTGCCATGCCAAATCCTTGCTGGGTGGGTGTTAGATATGTCTGTCACCTGTTGGTGGATTCAGGCCTGGCTGCGCTTGTCCTCCCTCATGGTCTGACCTAACCATCACATGGTACTAGACAAAGTCTCTAGTGATGTCTCCAGTACATCTCCTTCAATAAAGCAAATTGGCTTTGGCTCCTCTAAGAAGGTGGCAGCAGTTCTTACCAGCAGCCTCCTCACGGAGTAATTTACTCTTCATTTTAGCCCCTTTCCACAGGCCTCCCATTGCTACAGAGACAGGGTCTGAGCCCAATTACACTGGTCATGATTTAACTCTTTCCAGCTTTTGCAAGGATTATTATAGTGTTATTCTAATTCTGTGGCTTAAGGGTATGTGTTTCCAGGCTTTCTGTATACATTATAAAGAGAAGGGCACAATCCCATTTTTTTTCCCTTTACCGTTACAATTTGCTCTCAAACAGACATGAGCGATGTTTGCTTTGGACAGGAAATGTATCAAGGAGGGGATAGACACTCTCTAGCCAAATTGTAACTGAAGTAAAAGCAAATACTTCATATGTCAGTGAGGTTTGGCTCAGTTTCGTTTGTTTTGTTCTAACAAGCACCAGCTTTGGTTGGTGGTTTTTGTTGCTTTTTTTTTTTTCTTCACCCTTCTTTTCCTTGCTTCTTTTCAGATCATGCCATAGGGTCCTGGGAATGAATGTATGACAACAAGGATGAAATAGTGTGTATTTTACCAGTAATTCTTATTGTTGCCTTGAATATAACCTGAATAACTTTTTGAAACAAATATACTGCCACTTAATAACTTTGTTCTGGGTATTACAGAGCAAACGTTACTAATCAACTCAAGTGAAAAACTGAAATGGAAGTGGGGAAAAAAGCTATTTGAGCTACTTTATCAGCTATTAATGTGCTGAATGTTGTCACACATTCAGGTTAATTGTAAGTGCTAAGTGGGGAATACTTAATAAAAAAATGTATTGTTAAAAATGTTGTTCCAAGTTTACACTGATGGTTTTTTACTTTGCTTTGCAGTTTGCTTTACCTGCATCTTTTTGAAGCTGAAGGTTGGCCTCTGGAAATGCCTTTTGCTTGATAAATCTCTACAGTGCAGCAGAGTTATGTAGTGGTAGTCTTCTGAGTTTAGACTGGTTGAAATAGCAGCATACTTAGAAGCAGTAGACTTCCTTCTTCATTAATCAAAACCAAATACAGTTGCCCTTGTATAATGTCCGTTACTATTTAAATGTTGACACAGTAACCATTTCACTGGAGACTTCCAGCTGGTTTGTTTCTGTTTAAATTGCTGAACATAAAAGAATTTTAATTTTAACATAGTGGTGGCTTTTAAACACTTATTTAAAGAATTATGGGAATATCTCAAAACATTTAAAATTGCTTTTTCCATTAAAACCCTTTATACATTGCACACTTCAGTTACTGTAGCTGAGGTTTTAGACAGGAAAGCTTTTTTGTTTGCTTTATGTGGAGTATTTTGCTTGCATTCATTTTCATTGATAGCAGGGAAGAGAGAATGGGGCAAGAGAACTATTTTTTTGAAATGCAAATGATTTTATTTGAAAATCCTCATTTGTGGTACTCAGCTGTCCTTCCAGGTTTATTATGAAAGATCAATTTACCAATTGACAGTTGTCCTGTTAAAACAACATTGTTGGTATAAAAGGAGAGTTATTAAGAGTTCAGCAAGTTTCTAGATAGGCTGACATCACTGGAACAACTCAGTCCATATTTTCTCAAGATTGGGTTCCTGAAGTACCAAAAGTTGAGAATATTCTCATACTTTTTAAGAAAATGATAATAATCAGTTTCATTGGTAGTTTCTGTGGTGATGCTGCTGGAGGTTTATGCAAGTTTATAAACTGCTGGGTTTAGCAAGTTTTAATCGCTAGTTGGATTTGAATTGATGATGATAACACAAACACTGTGCTAAAAACCACTTCTCTAGAACTCGGAGACGCCATGATGAACTGGATATTTGGGTTAAGACTGTCTTGTGAGATTTCCTTTTTTTATTTAGTTTTGGTTTGTTTTTCAGGTTGCCATCACGAAAGCCAAAGTGGATTTCTCCGGTGTGGTGTGCCTGCCCCCTTCCGTCATTGCTGGAAATGGGCTGGACGGAGGAGGGGCTGGCGAAAATGATGATGAGCCGGTGCTGGTGTCACTTTCGGCAGCCCCCAGCCCTCAGAGCGAAGCTGTTGCCAATGAGCTGCAGGAGCTCTCCTTGCAGCCCGAGCTGACCCTCAACCTCCATCATGGCCGAAACCCCAACCTGCCTCCTCTCAGTGAAAGGAAGAATGGTAAGTGGTACAGTTCTCTCATGTAGTATGTCCTCGCCAAGGAAGTACTGTGGTGTCGTCATGGTATATCTCCTGATGACAGGGCTGCTTCTTATTACTTCTTATAATATTTTATTTGTATCAAGAACTAATAATCTAGAGTTGACAAAACTGATTTACTTTGTTTGATGGGACGGATTGACATGGAAGTTCCAGAGAGCTTCAGTGATAAATGCTTTTGATTATTGTCTTGTGAATACCAGAAACAACTTCCATGTCCTTTGTGACTAAAACTTGTCCAAAGCTGAGATAGGTCATCTTCAGACTACTGTCTGAAGTACTTCAGACTGTAGATTTTTCTTTGCCACCTTGGTCTTCACTTACCAAGGGTGACTGACTTTCTCACTGCAAATGTCTGAAAAGCTCTGTCAGGCTTGTTAGAAGTAAGAATGAGACCTAGAGTTAAAAGTGAAATATCCCAGTAGGCCTTCTAATCCTGGAGTGAGAATGCCTGCCCATGTTTCTCAATCTGCAAGTAGTTTATGGAAAACTATGGTATGAATCCCTGTGACCACTTGATGAGTGACAGTGGAGTGGCAAAATACAGGGCCACTTGGTGACCAGAATTCCTGGTTTTGGAAGAACGTGAACTGTCTGAAGCTCAGGATCATGAGACTGCCATGAAAGCCACATTGAGCCCCATCCTGTTACACATGAGACTGATAACCAGTGGCTTCTGTTTGTAAATTCATCTTGGTGATCTCCCTTTACTCTACTCTCTGGTGTATATGTTGGTGGCTCTTGGCAATATGAAGGTTGAGTCCTGGGTGCCTTATAGTGTTGGGCATTATATATATTAGATTTGCTGTATGGCAGAACATATTGGAAATGCTGGGGAGATTTGGAGTGGCTTTATACCCAAAACATAATGCTTATGGTAAAATTATTTAGAATACATGAACTGTAGGACAGTAATTTGGATTGGAAGGATGCTTCACTTGATGTTCCTGGTGCTTTACCTCCAGAAACTGAGCATGCCCTTCTCTGAACAGGGTATCAGTGTTTTGCTTGTTGGAAGAATTAATTAACTTCAACCCAAAATACTGTTCTTCAAGAAGATAAAAAGTGTTTCCTCATTCATGTGATTATAGCCATGTTTACAGGCCTTCAAAATAGAGGCATTAGAAACTGCAAAAACAGAATAAAAATCTTATTATTTGCAGTATATATACTTATTATTTAAGATGAAGGTGGTGGTGGTTGTAAATAAAAGAGAAGGAATTGGGATATTAGTTAGCATGGTAGACTGTGATCTCAATGCATCTCAACTACTGGGAGACTTGGCCATTTTATGGTTATGAAGGCAAGGAGAGATTTCAAGTGAAATTTTACTCTGGTAGTTTTGAAGGTGGTAGAGGGCTTGAAGGCAGCATGGGAAAAATGTATGAGCCTTTGCTTCCCAAACCTGGTATCTGGTCACCTGAAGGTGATATTGTGAATTTACTGGAGGCAGGGTTCTTCTCTTCTTAGTGAATAGGACATGATTAAGAGTCCTGAATTGGTAAGAAGCAGTTTAATCTTGATGGGACAGAGAAAGGGATGGTACTGTTTGGAACGTATAAGAGTACCTTATTAGGAAAATGAAACTCATAGCAGCACAAGTTGAATGGATACAAGTAGGACACAATAGCATTTATTATGATCTGAGGAAAGGATATTCTATTACAGAAATGAAAGAGTCTTTATATGTTTAAAAATTGGTATCTTGGAAATATTTTACAAAAATAGGTAGTTTTCCTCAATCAGAGTGATTTTATTATGGCCTGAGCCTTGAAACTGTATCATTGTTGGCTGCAAATCTGCTTGACTGGGAAGGGTTGGGTTTACAAAGTATTTGAAAAGGAACACCTTTGCCCATACCTTTTGCCAAAGAAAATAAGGATATTCCCGGAAATGACTCATTAGGTGGGTTTCTTCTTTATCAGGGCTCAGCACAATAGTGGGAATTTTACTGCTAGAGGTGCAGCTTTTCAGACAAGGCATTAAGTCCAAAGTCCCTGATCTCGACTACCTGAATATTTCTTATCTTCAGAGGTGTACAATGCTCTTTTCTCCTAGGCTGCAGTATGTTTTATGCGTTGTTTGTGTGCACATTCATTAAAGTATTGTGGGACAGAAAAGTGCTGCTGAAATACGGTTATCTGCAAACTGTCACAGCATAAAAAGAGGCTTGGCTTAGCGAGCTGTTGGGAAACATAGCTGATGTATTTTGAATTAGTAAACTCATTCCTTCAAACGGGAACTTTTCAGTTATCTTGGGGTAGAGGTTGCACAGCTGTTGAAAGCTGTTGAGCTTGTTTAAGCTCCTTTTTTTTTTTAAATATGGTGCATCTTTGTTGCTGTGCCTTTGGCTTCAAACATGTTAAAAAAAAAAACGTTAGAGATGATCTGTCAGTTGAGATGGCAATCTGCTTAAACATTTGAGCAATCCAAAGTGGTTGTCGAAGCGTATCTAGTGCAATGAAACTGCTTCTGTGACAACTTGCCAAATTCAAGGTATGAGGAAGATTTAAGCCGAGTGGCAGTGGGAGGGGAGGAGATGGTAAATAAGAGACTTGCTGGAAGCTGACTATCTGTGTCAAAGGGTCTCCTGTTTGCAGTTCTAGACAGGCATTGCTGACTCACAGCTGAACTAACTACTTATGCTGAGTGCTTCCAACAGGTTAACCCTTTGTGGAACTTTTGCTTACAGCAGACTTTGTTTATCTGTAGGTGTCTGTAGAAAAATATTATGTGGATTTGTACGGTATTCTTTACTTCAGGCTGTGATTCTGGAACATCAACTATTAGCTCAGTTAAAATGACATTTCTTTGGCATGTGAAGCACCATGGAATTATGTATCCCATGGGAGAACTGGGAGTGCAGTCCTGTTTGTACATGCTGCCATATGTCCTAGGACAGCGGGTTCCTTTTGTTTTTTTTTTCTTCTCTTCTTAGGGAACAGAAAGATACAGTTTCTGGGGGTTTTCTTGTTTTGGTTTAGAGCCAGTAATAAAGGCTATTAAGGATATGTGTGAAGTATTGGAGCCTAACAGATAAATAGGAAACAATTTCTTGTCACTTCAGTGGAAGGAAACCTTATGTAGTAAGATGTTAGAAAACTATTTTGAAACAATTATTAGGTTCTATTCAGACATCAAGCTTAACAGAACATTTAAGGTGTAGTTATTTACTTTGTCTTTGTGCTTCACAGTGAATTTTCTCTGCAAAATTCACATTCCTTTTCGCCCATGTTCATCAAAGTCTCAACTTTCTATGACTATGAGAGATTACCTGTGACTGAGTCACTTGTTGCTACACAAGTCAAAAAAAGGTCATTACAGAGTCATCTGAAGCTCTTAAGTGTATCTTGATTTTTCTCAGTCACCTGTACTAAGATGCCAAGATAGCTTTTCCCAACCCTTAGGGCATGTTTAAAGCAAGACCCCGAAGAATGTGATTACAAGAAGGAAAAAACAGTTGATGAATATACAAATGTTATACAGTGTGATCATTTCTGATCAAAATTGTCCTTCTATTTAACTTTCATTTGAAATTATGATAATTGCTCTACTAGCTTATTGACCCTCTCTCTTGACCCATTTTCACCAAATGAATTCATAGTTCTCTTTTCCCAGAGGTCATGAACAGCATTGTGTTAGAAGCCTTCAACAGTCCTGGTTTCTTCTCACTGTAGGCTTGTTTAAGATGAGGTAGCATTCTTTCGAATGAACTGTTGCATTTTATGATTACAGGTTTGGACAAAACTTGTACCAGCTTGTCAGTTTTTGGGGTTTACTTGATCTGGATTGTCTGCCTTCTACAAAGAAGCATATGTGCTGGTGGGAAAGAGACTAGTTGGAGTTTGTGGAATTTCAGTATGACTTGAAGTCATATAACAGGCGTGTGCTTTAGGTATCAGGAGGTGCTCCTGTTACTGTAAAGACCGAATACTGTACAAAACATGGGATTAATTGTTGCCACATAAACTGTTAGTGATTATACTCGCTTAAAGATTGGAGAGATGAACTCTTTAAATGGCTCTGATGAAGCTAACTTAGTGTCTGTGCCCATTTACTGTTAAAAGACAGGAGTAATATTTTAAATGTTTATTAGGGCACGTGGTTTTATTTTGAAGAACTGTGTAGGTGATTACTTCTGTAATTTTTTTATTAGGTTATATGTTCCTGTCTCCCTCCCCTTCTTTCCTATCCTGGATTGTCATTATACTGAATGCAGTCAGATTCAGGATTTATTTCAAATATAACTTAATACAGTGACTTTGCAGATTTTATAACTGTCTTCTTGCTACTGTGACTTTAAAAGCATTGATGGTGTTTTCTTAAAATCATGTCATAAATTGTTCTTTTAAAAAGTGAATATTGTGACTTGTGAACTCATTTAAGAAGTTAAGCATGTTTGTTTATCAACAAGGGTGGTGTTTTGTTCATGAGAAATGGTTTTAAAGAGATGGGATTATTCTGAAATTACTTTCCTCTTTTTTTTTTTTATTTTTTATTTTGTTGTAGTGTATATATGACTTCTGGAATCATGTGACTCAAAGTTACATTTAATTACCAGGTGGTGGTTACTGCCTCATCCCGAATTTACATGTGAAGAAGATTAAGTCTGTATTTTAACAAAAAGAATCAAGACAGGAAATATATAGCTTTCTCTGATCTGTCCTTCACACACATTCCAGTAAGGCTTGCTGTTTTCTCTTGTGTGTGAGTAAGGGGAATGGTTGTTAGAATAAAAACAACCAGTCTGTCTTGGATAGATTTGTGTTAAGAGACTTTCTGTCCCAGGAGACTATAAATTTAGCATGCTGTCTGAAAGTTTCTGATAGAGCTATGAGATTCAGAGCGTGGTAGAAATGACTGGCCTGTTACGATGAGAGCTACTAAACAGCTGAGAAGTGGTAATCTCTTGAAATATTTAAAACAAACTTCTAAATAGTGATGGGGGAATAGTTGAACTGCAAGGAGTAATGCTAAAAGAAGCGTTAATGTGGTGGCTTTAACAGGTTAGCTCTCAACACAGTTTTTGCTTGTTCCTGATCAAGTTAACAAGACTGTAATGCTCTTTTCCAGTCACTGGTTCATAATATTCCTCTCCTTTCTGTTTGTCCTTTCCAGTTTCTCTCTTATTTCAGTTTGCCTCTGAGATTTCAAGGTTCAGAGCTGATGGATGAACATTTGACATATAATTTGATAGCCATTTAAAAAACATTCCTTTTTCATGAATTTAAGCTGCTTGTTAAAAATGTCAGGCACAGATCTGGGCAGCTGTTCTGTCTGTGTGAGTAAGAGCTTCTGTTGCTGGTTTTGCTGCTTTAAATATTAAGGGTACTAATGAGGAAATTAAGACCGCTTCTTTTAAGGGAGAATGCTGTTCAGCAAGATTCTCAGTCTGTTCTACTTAAACAGTGAGTGGCTTCTTCATGCAAGAAAGATTAAACCATTTCACAATAGTCATTTGCTAGTAGTACTTAGCGAACTGAATCTTAGCTTTGGGTGATAGCCTGCTTCTGTAATGTGTGGCTTTCCTCATGAAAATGTCAAGTTTTCTGTAATTCATTTATACTGGGATACTATCAGCCACTTCTGCAGGCTGTAACTCTCCCTCTGCCACAATCATACATTACCACAAAGCATAATGAAGGAATCTCTGCCTAAAGATGCTCCATAGTGCAATCTTCATCTTCCTTGCTGGTCAAATAAGCAACATCCTGGTTAGTGCTTTACATTTCATCTGTCTGTTTGTGGTCACCAACAGCGCACATGTACATACTTCAGAGAGTTAAGGTGATGTTCCTGGACACTATAAGAAAAATTTCCTTTCCCCTTTGCTCATCCCTTTGCTCATACTGCTTCCTCTTATATTTCCACGTAGTATCACAGAAATAAGTATACATTCTGCTGGAAATCGATGGTTTCCTTTACTTATGATGAATATAGATATTCAGGGTAGGTGTTACAGTGACTTATTTCTGTTACTAGTGTCTCTAAATGCACCACTGCAGTTCCTTTCCATAAGGATTGCATAGCAAGAATGAACATTTAGGCCTGCAATTTTTGCCTAGTCTGGCTGCAAATTTAGGACTACACAGGTGGCGTTTGAGTATGAGGGAAGCCCAAATGAACTAATTCTTGTCCTTTTGAAACACACTACAGTTGTGATGAGTATGGAAATCAGATAAATACTACAATATCATCATGGTAAGGCATTTTCCTGTATTGTTTAAAGCTGCCGAATGAGTTTCTGCTGCCTCCTTTGAAGCCCCAGATGTGTTTGTGTGGGGGAAGGAAGATAGGTTGCTAAAACCTGCCATGCTCTTATCTCAGCTGTGGAGCAGCTGTTGGGGAGTTCTTGCATCTGAGTACTAGAGAAGCCCTGAAGTTATTTAAGATTGGAGGGGTCAGAATACAGCACTAAAGCAGTTTTGAACACCCAGTTACTCATCTTCATAAATACTATTGTGGCAAGAGAGGAATTCTGACTTGCTACAAAGGGATTTTAAATCTAAAAATTGGTCTGTATCTTCGATGCAGAGCTCAATATATTTTGGGGTTTAGTGCAAATATATGCAGTTACTTACTTACATGACCTAATGAGAAATGATGATGAGCCTTGGCGAAAGATGGGGAATAAGGGAAAGCTGCTCTGGGGACAGAAGCGTTGGAAATTAGTTTGTTAAGATAATTAAACTGTCTGTTGGGCAAATTACTTGAGACTCTTTAGAGACTGAAATTGAATTTCCTTTCTGTTGGGAGCTAGAATCATCTAGTCAGGAAAGACTTAATTCTATTTTTATCTGTTACTCAAGAAATATTTGACGAGAAAAGTTTCATTCACTATCCCAAATAATTTGAAACCAATCATCTGGATGTGGGAAACAAGGCTTTATTTTTTTTTTTTAACCTCTAGACAGGTTGGATGGAGGGTGTGATCCTTGATTGGAAAAGTCTGAAGGTGAAAGGGCATTTTGTTTGTTTTTAAGAAACAGAAGCTACCATCTATTTGGAAAAAGTTCCAATCCTTTGTTACAGTAGTTCAGGTTTAGTAGTCTGCAAGGGGAGTTGAGAGGGATAGGGCAATAGTACAATTATTAAGAAGAAGGACTGGTAAGGATTGAAGAAAAGTAACTTATCTATCAGCAGGATGTATATGTTTTTGGCCATGATGTTTCAAAGCTGAGGATGTCTGCATGTTTATGTTAACACTGGGTCTCCTTGTCCTTGGAATGAAATTGCCTCATCAGCAGAGCCCCTTAGGGGATTGAAAGTCTACTCAAGACGTCATGCTTCTCTTTTAAAAGGGGAAAAAACTGCCAGTTGTAGTGTCTCTGACCCCTTCCTCCCCCCTCCCTTTTACTTACAGAGCATCAAGGGGCGGGCCTCACTTCTGCAAACTATACATCTTGCTTTCCCCTTTGAGTATTCATTTTTCTCCTAGTAGTAATTTGATTCTGGGCTGTTCCAACTTGCCTGTAGTGAATAAGCAGACAACTGCATGTTTAAAGACTGAGTTTTCGCAGTAGGCTCAGTTTTCATCATATAAAGATGAGAATTTTTTTCAAGTTCTAAACAAGATTAGAGTTGAGACGTCCTCTTGGATTTTTTTTTTTTTAAACATATTTATATCTATATCTGTCTATTTATAAAGAAAGGCCTCTAAGGGATTGTAACTGTTGAGAAAAGGATCAACATGACACTCCTGGAACCAGAAATGCAGATGACAGCACTCCAATCAGGTATTACCTCAAACATCTGCCATGGGCAAGTTTTGCCAGTGAATTATGGTCGCTGAAATATATAGGGAGTGCCAGGAGGCTATGTGACTTTGAGTTAAGACAAATTAGAGCACTGTGGTAACTTCATGTGCAGGTTGCTCTGGATAGTAGTTGGATGTTAAATGCTGTTCACTTTAGAGCTTTATCAGAGATAAAATTATCTTTCTGTTCTTCATTTGTTGGTCCCCAGTGTTAAATGTAAGTGCCTCATGAAAATTCGAAAATCCCAGTCAAATCTAGGACTAGTTCTAAATAAATTTCCTATGTCTAGCTTTTTGTGTGGTTTATTGTTAATTATTTTTTGATGAAACATATTCTTGATACTTTGGAGAGATTTTTAAGTTGCATATTTTGGGGAAAAAAACTGCTTTGAAACTTCCCAATGCTTGTTTTATGTCTTGGAAGACTGTTTCCTTGAGAATGAAAATGGTATTGTCTTTGTACAGTTTTGTCCTAAATACTGTGGGCTTTTTGTGATACTGTGCTTACTTTTTAGATATGTACTGAGTTACATTTCTGACGTGTAAGACATGCTAGAGTGAGAATTATCTGTTTAATGACAGTATGATGTACTTCGGTGAGCATTTTTATCTGAGGCTTTAGAACATTCTGTAGTCATGAAATTTAACAAATATGTATAGATATGAAGGTCTTCTGTTCTATGGATGGGAACAGAGTCTGACTGTGACCTTGGTAAGATCCCACCACAAACTAGTAGTAGTCTAGGAGTTTGCGTTTGCATTTGTGTACTCTTAATGTCTTGTAGAGGGTTGCCTGAAAAGCAGCACACATGTAATGCCAAAAGTGTCAAGACAGACTTGTTTCTGAAAGTTAAATGCCTTTTCTTTTCCTCAAGTAGTGACTTGGAAAGATACAATAACTTCATAATTTAATATAGTTTTTTTCACAAATTGCTGTTTTTTTCTGAATTTGTGTTGCTGATTTCCCTAACTTAGAATCTTATGTTTAGTAAATGATCTGTGAAGACTGTGTATGTCTGTAAAGATCCTGTATGACTTTCATTTTATAGTTCTGACATATGGTTGTATTCTTTGTTGTTTAGAGAACCAAGGTGTGTTTTTTCCACCTCTTGTTGTAGATAGGAAAGGCAAGAGAGGCGTTATGGCAGGGCTGCATCTTATATGGAATACATAGGTTTTTTTTGTCTCCATTCAGAAGGGTGTTTGGACAGAATACCTCATTCCTCTAGTCATAGTGTTGCAGTCTGTGTATTTTGGAGGTAAGATTTAGACATTAGCAAGGTGTTTGGCATTGAACAGGATGTGTATGGCAAGACAATATCTAATATTTGTTGTAAAGAAGTTATTTTTTTCTTCATATGACAGTTGTTATGTAAAGGACTGAAAACAAAAGTTTACCTCACTGTGCTTTGTTTCTAATAGATTTTCTAATTCTGTTAATGTTTTTTTTGCCAATAAGGAAGAGCCAGGGAATTTACATTTCATTGAATGTATGCATGAGATTCTGGGGAAACTCGCAGAGTAAAGTAAGACTTGTTAAAATTAGGGAAACAGCCTTTATATTACTATTACTTTTTAAAAAAAGTCTATTTGTGGCTGTGTTTCTCATTTTTTCCAAATTATGAAAACTCCTGAGGCTTGCATTTAGTTCTTAGAGTGAGAGTTTCTCCCACTAAAGAGTACTTGTGTATAGCTTTCGCTTAAGTCAGCTAACCCTAGTCCTAGATTATGCAGTGGCGTTCTGTAATGTTGAGGCAATTTCCCGGCAAGCTTAGCTTACCTAATGAGGGATACAGATTTATTGCACCTCTTCCATCAGTGGCAGCTCTCTTTTCTCCTGGATCAACCACTGTTGGAAAAATATTAAGAAAGAAGCAGGCAAATGTTTATGCAAACGGATTCACAAGATTGGCAGGGAAATCAAGTATAACAACAGGATGGAACCATGTGCATAGCAAATTTAAAGATCAGTCTTGAATAATGGAAGTGTATTACAAGCTTCTAGACAAGGAAAACAGCTATTTGATGCTGAGACCAAATTGTTCAACAGGTTTTTTTCTTAAAAAAATTAATATTTAGTGTCTTCAGCTGCTGTTGGTTGCTACTGTTATTTGGCTTAGTGAGGTAATTAAGTTGTGCATTGGGAAAACTACTCAAGTCTTTTTAGAGACTGAATTTGGATCTCCTTTCTGTTGAGAGCTAGAATCATCTAATGAGGAAAGACTTAACTTCTCAAGGCTTCTTGGTCCTGATGTTAATCTCCAGAAGCCCTACTGGAAAGATAGAATCTGGAAACGGTTGTCCCAGTCAACTCATCAAGGTTTCTGAACAGCCATTGAAGAAGGAGGAGAATCATGACCCAAGCTGGGTAAATAAATTATCCTGATAAAGCTTACGCAGCTTGCACTCAAAGCATGCAAACTATGCCTATTTAATGCTTGGTACTAATAGGAGTCCATTCAAAAAGTAACAGTATCTGAAGCTGTAGTTGCCATAGGAAATAATGTTTGTATTCCATGTTGGTGGGTGCATAAAAAGCAACACCTTTGGAGCTAAAGATGAGAAAACATTCGTAATATTTTAGAAAAAAGAACTGAGAAGAATACAGCTTTACTATTCTGGGAGCAGAATAGCTTAAGCAGGGAGGGGCTATTTCTTCAGCACAAAACACAAAGCAGAAACAATACGACTAGTGAAGTGCATGTTGTATTAACCAGAAAAAAAAAAAACATGCCTGTCAAACTGAAAAAGGGAAGAGTAAAAAATCACTACAAGTGATGAGGGCTGAGGAAGAAAACGTAAAAGTGAAAATCATGCTGAAAATACATTTCAAAAAGGCAGTAGACTCAGAAAAAAATGCGAAAATAAGAGCAGAAGCGTAACTATTTGACATCTCATTGCACTACTGAACTTGTTTGAAGAACTGTAGTATTACCGAGCTAGTTGTTCAAAAAGTAGTCATATACAGTGAGGTGAAATTCTACATTCATATACAAGAATAAAGTTTTGGAAACAGCCCTGTTCCAGTCTGTGTGTTTTCATTCTGTTGAAAATGAAGCTGATGTGCAGATCTAGTTATACCAAGCTCTTAGCAGTTGGAGCTCCTTCATTAGCTTTTTACTTCAAGAGTCACTTGGTCCTTTTTGCTGTTATGGCTCTCTCAGCATCTGACTCATTTGTTTTCTTTATATTTATTTGCTGATTCTGAAAGCTTACTGTTTCCTTCCCATTATCTACTTCAACCTAATCTCCCTATGTAGCCTCTTTTTTTGTTCCCCTGAAGCCTTTGTGTTATTCATGTCACTACCTAATTATCCCATATGGAGATCTTGCAAATTCTTTTGCTGTTGGTCACTGTTCGGACAAGATATGGACCGAATAGTTTGTTGATATGACCTGGCTTTGTTCTGTAACAGACTGTTTGGCCCACTGAAACAATGAGTCATGAATATTTTCTTTTTTTTCTTTTTTTTATGAAGAGGGAAGAATGCTAAAACAATTTTTTTCTGACACAATCTACAGTCTAGTAATGCCTAAAACTTTTTGAACATCCATTTGAGGGACTCATGCAAGTTAGGGAAATCTCAGGAGTCTTGCGTGTGCTGCTAGCCACTATATGCAAATTTTGTGCCTAAATGGCAAATACAAACTTTCGAAAATGATGTCACTTTTTTTTTTTAATTTTAATTATTATTGTTCACAAGTTTCTTTGTGTGACTTCTAACAGGTTGCTGGGCAGAAATTTGTGTGCAATACCCATACAGAGGTGCAATCAGCCAGATAGCTAATCCCTAAATTTCAGATCATTTTTTGCAGATGTTTTATGTGGATAGATAAGAGTTATGGCTACTTAGGGTCACTTAGAGTCTAACAGTGCATTACCACAATTAATGGAGGCTAGCTGTTGGCCAAATGGCTACTTTTGTTAATGAATTCCATTTGTTCTGAATTTCACTTTACCTATATTCTCTTAATTTACTATTCTGGGTAGTGTTGGTTTGTTTATATGCACTATGTTGTTGTTTGAACTGTCTTGGTACATGTTGCACCTTAACTGTCTCCATGTAATCTTAATTTCTTTCTGTGAGTATACTGCAAAAAAAAAAATCTCTTTAACATAGAGTGATCTATTGGATAGCATCTTTAGATTTTGATATATTGTTTCACTGACCTGCTAAAAAAAATCATAGACTCTATTAGACATCAAGCAGAAATGCGTTATTCTAAACTGTTAGAAGTGCAGTTTAGATGAACAATAGGATTTTTCCATGCATATGTAGAGAACAAAAGAAGTGTTGTTTTGAAGTCAGCACTGTAAATGACCATCAGAATAATTCAGTTCTCTATAGTGGATAATAAAACTTGACTTCTCTGGTCTAATTTGCTTTGTATCCAACTGGTTCTGAAAAAGGAACAGTCATTTCAGCTGAAAATTAGTGTCATCTTGAATCAAATGTAAAACTTCACTCATTTCCTGCCCGCCCCCCCCCCCCAACTTGGAATTTCAAGATTGCAGCGAGTTCTTGAATCAATGCAAATCTGGATTTTGGTTTTGGATGGAGAGTGGAGGCGAGGGGAAAACATTCCTAGCTTTATAGTTTGCATCATCACCACTTTAAAAATAGAACTTTTGATTTCAGTTTGGAATCCATGGCATTTGGAAATGTAACCTTTTGTATCTAGGTAGCAAGTTCCAGGGGAGTGTAAAGAGCTCCCTGGTTGCCAGTACAGTTCCCTCAGATGTGTATATTCTGAGTAGTGATAAAATGACTCTTCACTGGCTTTTAACCAGAATCCTGCATGTGATCCAAAGACTGAACAAAGTTATGTGAGCTTCATCGTCATCATGCAATGGGGAATTCTTTCCGAAGCAGCAAATGGGACGTTCCTGAAGTCAGCTTTAAATATGGAAATTTTTATGCCAGAGCTACTAACTGCATGAAGTTCTGAGTTGGCTGGTATTAGACATGGAGTGAGGAGTGCACAGCTGTAAGCTGCACATTGCTGAGTTATTCCATTCATGAAAGATTTGAACATAACCTTTTGCTGCCTTTTATCCCTGTGATTAACTATTGGGTAATCAAATCACAGTGTTGTTTTGTTAGCCAAATTAGAGTTAAAAGGATTGTATTGAAACTAAATGTAAAGGATGCCTGCCTCTTTCTTTTTTTTTTCTTTTTTGTCAAGAATGACAGCCCACAGTAAAGACTGCTGATTAGAATCACTTAATTGAGCAGTACCTATTTAACTTAAAATTTAAACAAGAAACTGCTCGAAATCTATTAAAACCTGGAATAAGTATTTATTGAAGTGCTAAATTACCTTTAAAAATAGTCATTTTTTCTGTATCTGCTTTGAAAATACTCTGTTCGTTCACTTTATGCAGTGAGTGCTACACTACAGGTTGAGAAAGACAGAGTGGCAAAAAAACACCCAGGCAGCTTTTTGTCTTTATCCATTCTGCTAACTAAGGTGAACTTGCAAGGGCACACAGAGGCTGTATTTGTTCTAAAACAGTAAAGATGTGGTAGACACAAAACAATTATTCACCGACTACTTTGTTTCCTAACGTTTGTTATGGCTCCAGCTTACATTAAAATGTAACGATGGAGAAATAACTTTAAGGGAGAGCTGTGTCTGTGTGTGTGTGCATTTCAACCAGTTTCCAGTCTACATACTGAGATTGTCATTATCATCTTGCATTTTTTTTTGTGTCATTCACCAATTGCTATTAAAAACTAAATGAAAGTTTAAAATGCATGAAAACTCACGTCAGGTTCTATACACTGTAACTTTAATCAAAGTAGAATCTTCCTTGCTGGGAAATTAATGCATTAGGTATAATGGGCCCTATTTAATTGCTGTCATCATATTCTGTAAGTTACCCGTTCATTTACATGATGAATATGAATCAACCTTTCTTTAAGAACATAGTTCAAGTGCATGAGCAAAATGAAGTAAAAAAGCATTATCTAAATCAGCTTCTTATTTGGGGTCTTTAGGTATGATTGTATAAAAATGACAATGATTATTTAAATAGGCTTAGACTGATCATTGTTATCTTTGTGGCTCATACTGATCACAGTTATCTTTGTGGCCTGCCACTAATTTAAGTTCTGGATTAATATCTGAATGTGTGTTATGCTGACTCTCTCTAAACAGGAATGATGATTACACTGCGCATGCTTTGCCTAAAGGGATACAGTGCAGACACATATCCGTTCTGTCTCCCAGTTACCTGGTTACTCCTTGCTATCCAGTGTTTGCCAGATTTAAGAGATGACTAATGTTTAACAAAGTGCTCAAGTTTCCATTCCTGTGTGATAGCAGAAATTTACATTAGGGTTTAGGTTCAGGATTATTATTTTTTGTAATAATGGGATACATGTCCAGCCTACATTTGGATTGTAGGCATTAATATATGAATTTTTTTATAGCCAAGTATTGATATGAATCAATCTGTAGTGTATGCCCAGAGCTGTATAGATCAGTGGTGGGGAGTACAGGTACCTGTTAAATGTTTTGGAAATTTTTCTGATGTTGTTGATGAATGTCTTGTTTGATGGTCTGTGGAAACTGACATAGATAAATATTAATATTTAACTGTTTGCCATCTGTTTTTACCAGCTTCAAATGACTCCTGCAGCACAAAAAACCTGCCATAAAACCCAAACAAAAAATGCCACAAAAAATCAAACTGCAAAACTTGAGGTAAACTTCAGCTTCGTGTCATGCCTGGATGCTCCTTGTTGCTGAGCTGATGGCACCTCAGTTCAGACTTAGAGCACCCTCTGCTGTTCTGACCTTTGGGCTCTTCCAAGAAGAGACTGACACTTTTTTCAAATTGTCCTTTCAACTGGAGAAACCTCAGCTGGTTATCTTGAAGAGGTCTGAATTTTTTTTTCATTTGTGACTAAGAGAAACATGAACCCTGCTTTGGGGATTTGAAACCAGCATCTTGATCCTAATGGAAGAAATATTGCACCCTCTCCCCTCAATTTCTTTGTCAAGAGAATTTTACTAATAGAATCAATATAGGAAAGTAGTTTAATTACATTGGCGCAGCTCTCTTTTGTAATTAACCTTAGTGCGCTTTAAGAACGTTGTATAATTTAGCAATAGTTCAAGTAGGTAAGGAGCCATAAAGAAACAGAACTGGGATTATCCTTCAGGGTCACAGAGCCCACTCCCCTGCTGTTGCAAGTAATCAGGTCATATACTCCCCTTCGTAATTTTATCAAGCACCATTTTAAAAAGTGCTAGATTTCTCAGTTGCTAGCAACTCATACTGGAAAGCTGTCCTAGAATTTCTCTCTCTGGTTAAAAATCTTCTGATTTTCAGTATTAAATGAGCTTGTGTGTCAGTATCTTTTTGGCCAAATAGTTTTTTGTAGTTAAACTGATGCAAACCTTAATGCAGGTAAAATGTTTTCACTAGAAGAAGCTGCATCCATGTAAATATCCTGAAGTAGGCAAGTGCTAAAATAGTGTCTGCTAATGTGACCTGCTGAATACTGTGTCTTTCCTTTCTGATATTTATTTTAAATCAGATCTTCTATGTAATGTTAATGATACTTCCTAGGCATTATGCACAGCATTGGAATCCCAGCAGGTTAGGAACCTATTTAATTATCCAGTGTGAGAAGTAGGTTGAGAAATGTATTTATGGTTCTTTGTAGTCTTTTTCCATTTTCTTTGCCCTGATTGTTTTTTCTCAGAAATGAGTGTATCCCAAATAAAGAAGAAGCAGCTCCCAGTGAAACACAAGCTGGCTTGATCAGCCTGTAACAATAAGTGACTTTGTATTTTTTCCTTTCCTTTTTTTTTTTTTTTCTGCTGGAGATACTCTGATTGAAGCTGGTTTTCCAGTCTTTCAATATTTGAGATTTAGATTTTGCATTCACTGATGTCAACTCAAATCTCCTTCTATGACAAAGTGACTCGCTTGCTGGATGAAGGAAAGGCTGTGGATGTTGTTTACCTAGACTTTAGCAAGGCCTTTGATACAGTGTCCCCCAGTATTCTCCTGGAGAAACTGACTGTTCATGGCTTAGATGGGTATACTCTTCGCTGGGTTAAAAACTGGCTGGAGGGCCGGGCCCAGAGAGTGGTGGTGA
>JAOXJM010000001.1:54213881-54247835 GCA_026413425.1 Tringa solitaria
TAGATGATCTTAAAAGGTCCCTTCCAACCTAGGTGATTCTGTGATTCTGTAAATATGTGCCTTTTAATAATAAATTGAGTAGATTTGATTTATTAAAGTTACTGACACTGAGGTACCACCAGTTAAAAATTAAAACTCCCAAAACTTTTGCTTAAGCTCTTCATAAAGTATCTTGAGCTTGACTTATTGCAAAACACTCCCAAGGCTTAGAGCCTTCAATGTTCTTTCACTGAAAGCTGAAATAAACAGAATACACTTTGCAGTGCGCCTGTGCTGACCTCACATCACCTCAAACTAAGCAAGAACAAGATCCAGATTAGTAGGCTCTTTATGGAGAAACCTCTGTTACTAATCTTATCTTGAAAATCTAGAGACTAATGTGTGTCTGGAACAGTGTAGTATATGAAAAGTGGTTTCTTAAGCAGGAAAATTTCATCCCATTTAAAGGTCAAAGCATCTTTAATTTTAAGCTAGGAAGTTACTGGCAACCTAAATAAACCAGAAAAGAATAGTACTTGTAAACAGAAATGCACTATTCTAACTTAAACTCCTGTATTGGGTTTTGTGTTGTTGGGTTTTTTTTAAGTTTGTTTTATGTTGTTTCTTTTTTTTAAATTTCATTTTGATTTCCATATAACTTTAAATGTACTACACACAATCTCATTTCTGTAGGTTTTTTTTTGTTATGCTTTGTTCTCTTTTCTTCCTTGTGCTGGGCTTTTGCACGATGGTGGCAGACTAAGTGACTGCTTATTATAAGAGACTGTTCCACTCCTCCCAGTTTTCCTCGGAGAGGGGCACTCACTGTTTGCTGTGGTTGTTGATTTAGTGCCTGGGAAGAATGAGGTTTTTTGGACCACTTCCTCATCACTCTCTCGCTAAGGGAGCCTGCGTCATTGAGAAATGTTTAACCTTCTGGCCCTGAAGCGGGACTGGAAACTTTGCTGCAAAATCTAGAAGCTATAACTAGATCTTGAAAATGTTATTTATGCGAACTACTCTTTTCCTTTGATTTAATTAGGACAGGAGATTGCAGAGCTTGATTTAGAATTTTGAATAGCTAATAATTTGGAGAGTGAGCAGGAGGGAAAAATTAGCTCTTTAGTGAAGAACTGTGACTAACTGATTTAGAGGAGAAGGAGAAGAACTGGGGGCAGAAGACAAAAATGTGGGAGGATTGTATGGGGAAAGGCTGTCCTAAGATTGTAATTCTGACATTGTCAAACACTTAAGTAGTTCCCTCTAATTTGTGTAAGGAGGCTGGCTGTGAATAATTTTATTCATATAACATGATTGCTTCAAGGTGCTGATGTCAAAAGCACATTCTGAAAAAATATTGTGGAACAAGAGTTTTGAGACTTAAACATGAGTGGGTTGTGGAGATCGAGGGGCCCAAATTGTGGTAGGAGCTCTTATTTCTAGAGGTTTGATCGAGTAACAGATACTGCCTCTCCCTGTAAACTTTGGTATGACTACTACATGTCCAATTTTCCTAGACTGTCCACTTCTTCCCCCACACTTCCATCCCTCCAGACTATGGGGTTCTTCTAAGACTTTTGCAGAATTTCCAGATGTCTGGCTGCCCTGCTGGAACTACGCCGCAGTAACTGAGATGGCAGAAGACATTCAGAAATCCCAGGCATTTCTGCAGCATAATCATAATAAATCTGACATGTCTTGAAAATGTTGTGCTTTTGCAAATTAAGTATATAGTATGCTTATAGTACAAAGAATAACCCTGTCTTGTCCACAGAATGTTGGATTTTTTTGTACATGCACTGGCAATCTACACAGCACGTGTCTGTATATTTATCTTCAGGATATTCCAAACAGAAATGTGACAGCTCTGTCTCCCAGGGTCCAAACTCTTTACGATAAAGAGATTGAAACGAAAATGAAGCAGCTTGACTCAAGGGTGAAATAACAGGAAATGGTTTGAACTGACCCAGTGATTTGTCGTGACCAATGGAAGGGAGGGAAAGGGGCTGTACTTTTCTTCACTCCTCTGTTTTTCATCATTAGCAGCTCAGTGCACCTGCTGCTTAGCCCCTGCTAGCTTGGATGTAAATTGGACAATTGGACTCTTTTGTGAGCAGTCTAATTCACTTTGGAAAACAAATCCATTAAAAGAAAACCAAACACTTTGGAGCTGGATCAGTTAGCTGAGTTAACACACTGAATCTTCTTCTGAAACCTAGAGCCATCAAAAAGAGGGAATGATGAGAAGTGGAGCAAGTTGCTAGATTATTTCCTCTGGTTTGGGTAACAGTACTCACTCTATACTGAATAGTGAAACTGAATTAGGTGGAAGAGAACTGATTTCAACTCTGAAGTCATCAGTAGGATGAGAAAATTGCTGAACACCAGATCATGGAATCAGTAAAAAGTGGCAGTGGCTGAGCAGTAAATGTAGGAGAGAGAAAACATCAGGCAGCAAGGAAGATTATATAGTGTGTGACAGACTCAAATAATTAAGAAATACATGAAATTAGAAGTGGGTGTTTTTTTAGGGTCCAGAGGACATATCACTATGGAGAATATTAAAAATATGTGCATTT
This sequence comes from Tringa solitaria, assembly GCA_026413425.1. Lineage (NCBI taxonomy): Eukaryota > Metazoa > Chordata > Aves > Charadriiformes > Scolopacidae > Tringa > Tringa solitaria. Next base: position 54,216,440 of record JAOXJM010000001.1, read on the forward strand.
CCCCAGAAATTTTTTTGTTTTGTTTTTACTCTGAGGTTGTTATGTATCTACGAATGGGCAAGCAAGCCCCTGGAAAAAGGTTTGTTACACATCTATCACAGAATGGTTGAGGCTGGAAGGGACCTCTGGAGGTCACCTTGTGCAACACCCCTGCTCAATGAGGGCCACCTCGAGCCAGTTGCCTAGAACTATGTCCACATGGCTTTTGAATATATCTGCAGATGGAGACTTCACAAACTCTCTGCCAACCTGTGCCAATCACCCATCACAATAAAAAAGTATTTCCTGGTGTTCAGAGGAAACCTCCTGTGTTTCAGTTTGTGACCATTGCCTCTGGTCCTGTCACTGGGCACCACTGAGAAGAGTCTGACTCTGTCTTCTTTACGCCCTCCCTTCAGGTTTCTATATACATTGATGCCATCCTCCTGAGCCTTCTCCAGGCTGAACAGTCCCAGCTGTCAGCCTTTTCTCATAGTAGGGATGTTCCAGTCCCTTTATCATCTTCATTCCCCTTTGCTGGGATTTCTCCAGTATATCCGTGTCTCTCTTATGATATGGTGCACCCTCTGAGCCCAGCCATTCAGCCGGTTTTCAATCCACCTCACTCTCTCGTCATCCAGCCCATACTTCCATCAGCTTCTCTGTGAGGGATCTTACAGGAGACAGTGTCGAAAGCCTCGCTGAGCTCAGGGTCCACAATATCAACTGCTCTCCCCTCATCTACCCCATCTGCCTGTGTCTTCATGTCGTAGCTCAAATCTAAAGACAGGTTTGTCCAATAGCTGTCCCATTCCAGCAAAAATATTTTCTGATAGGAGGGAGTTGTAGGTTTATAGTAATTTCTGGACCTACTATTACATGGTTGCCAAAAGTAAGCATATGGCAATGTCTGTACTGTTAAAACTGTTTTTGTTCTAAAGAGTTTGTTTGTAAGTGACTTCTGTTAAGCCAGCTGTTAGATATATTGGGAGCAAGCAGCCAAGTCCTGTCAGATCATAAGAACTGGCAGGCATATAAAAACCATATCTTTTTCAGTTGCATGTTTGTCTATTCAATTAGATCATCAACCTTTTGTGCAGCCCCCATTTTAATTGTCCCTGTCTTGCATCTGGATTCATAAAATAGAGTTTGTGACTGATGAGTTCTGGTAACTCATACCAAAGTGACAAAGGAAGTTCTTAAAGATGTGCCAGACAGCTGATAAAAGATAATGACCAAAGAGGCTTCTCTGCATATTGTTTCAGGTGAAATTTAGGAGGAGAGAAGCAGAACAGAAAGCTGAGGCCTGAATCAGAACGTAATGTTCCAAGCACAGTTATCTTTACAGCTATAAGCACTTAGGCTTTCAATGCTTTTAAGCCAGTTGGGGATTAAAATTCATAAGATTTGGCAGGTTTTGCTGGGACAACTGAAGAGCATACATCCTCACGGTTACTTGTCTTTTCTCTTTGCTTTCATGGCCAGGATTACCAGAACTTTTGGATATGACATAAAATCTGTTTTAAAAGTAATCATGCTTCTTGCAAAGGAGGCCTGTATCTTTGCTTCTTTCCCCCCATCCAGAAGTTTCTTTTGGGTAACTGTGTAGGTCAGATCAAACCACGTGCAGTATTTTATTGTACTTTCCCTACCTCTCTAAAATCTTTTGTGCCTTAAACTTTTGCCAGTGATGGTAGTATCATGGGCACTTAAAAAAATCCAGTCTCACATACGTGGAAAGGTCTTTGGGGCAGAGGTTTGGAACACGGATATGTGCAGGCTAAATTTAGGATGTAAAGCTACACTATTAGGTTTTGTGGCAATTCGCTGTGCATGTGAACTTACACTGAGGTACCAAGCAGTAAACACAAGGTAGCTCACCCTGGTTTTCACTGAAGGGAACTCTTGTCTTTATGGCTCTGTCTGTGCAAAATTACTGTTTCTTGCTTGAGCCTGGTTTTTGGTGAGATTATTTCCATCCAGACATGGTTCTTTTCAAATGCTTGAAAAATGGGATTTATCGTGAACAGCATGAATATTTTGGGTGAGTTCAGGTTGTTTGAGGACAATACTATGTTTTGGTCTGGTACCTGTGAGTGTTGTGACCAAATGATTGGGGAGAGGTACAAATGATGTACAAACTGGGAGAAGCTGTATATTTCATACCAAGAGTTTGTCTTCTATTATGGCCTTGAACAGCTTGAAGGAAAATAACCCTTAGGTTTAATTAATGCAGAATACGATTTACTTAAAAATGTAATGTTTGGAGAAGGAATGGTAGTACCATCAAAACCACATCTTCCTGAAATGATAAACAATGAAGGCATTAAAGGGCTCCTTCCACTATAGCATAACAAGGATATTTTTCCTGCTATTCAAAAGCTGAATAATTTAGTGGCACTCAGGTAAAAGCTATCCCAAATCCCCTCCGTCTTGAGATTCATGCTTTATGTTGCACTTAAGGTCTAAAATGTCTGCACATGTGGAGGGGAGATGAGTTCATACTAGATCCTGGAAGCCCTTTCCTCTGTATCAGTGCAGTCCATTCCATGAAATTAAGTAGTTGTGTGCCTTGACATTGTCTTAGACTTATTTTATGTCATAGCTAAAGATTAAAACTTGAATGGGCTATACATTTTTATATTTGAAACATAAATTCAGTTGTCAAAGCTGCCATGAAAGCTTGAGATTGGCATCTATCCAGAGGATAGCTGAGAGTTTCAGCACTAAGGGAGGAGTTTGAGCAATTGATGATGGAGGTGATTTATAGATCTTTCGCAATGCAAGAACTGAATTTTACCTTGTAAGGACAAAATTATTTCCTGTCTCAATCCTGACAATAGCTGTGTTTTACTGTGGGGTGAAATAAGCATCTGTGACAATTGAAGAGGAGAGCAGCACTTCCAGTGGCAGTTAACCACTGAATTGGCTTAGGAGTATCATAAAACTTCCTCTACTGCTTTACCTCATCCAAGCCTCCACTACTACCTGACTGATAAAGCATTAAAACCATTTTTAGATAAAAAGTTAACAGCCAAAGAAACTCCACATCTAAAATTATTAACATTGGCTACTAATGTATTAAATGAATGGGATGGGTTATGGTCTTTATAGAATTATACCTCCATTAGTGCATAGTTGTGTCAAGCTGGGAAGCAGTCTTCTGCAACCAGAAATAGACATTTTGATGAAGATTTGGATTCTGGGATTGCAATTCTGTATCAGATTAACCAAGGATATTTATCATATTAAGCCTCAACAATGTCATTACTGCCCATGTAACTGATGTGTTTGGAGAAGGAACAGTAGCTTTCTGGGCAAAAGTCACAATCCTGTAGTGAGAGTTTATCTAGTAGCTATTCTGCTAGTGCAAACTGCAAAGCAAATGAATGGTTTGCTAATCCCTTCACAAGTAGTGCGTGAACATTGAGCGCAGCCTGGCTGTTTCCTCTCTTGCTTAGGTAGTTTAAAAATAGACTGCATTTTCCAAGTGTTTGCAGGTAGCCCCTTTGTGCAACAGGAGGGTTTGATGTAGAAGAAACCTTTCATTGCCAGAAGCTGAAAGGATGTGGGAGGGAGAAGTATGGGATATCTTCTGTTCAACAACCACAGGAATTAGTGACATAACTTCTCAAACTCTTAGACATGCCTTAACATGAGGGAAAGGGTATCTTTCTCCTGTCCTTTCCCAGTTACTCCCTCCTAAAAAGAAATTGCTGTTTTAAGACAAATCCTAATTGCCTCCTTTTCTTCTCTGTCCTGCTCATTAACCCCCTTGGTCTGGCATCCAGAACTTCCTCTTTTTTTCTGCTCTTGAGAGCAAAACCAGATGATTTGGGTTTTTCTGTTTTCACTTGTTCATAGTGGTTTAAATTAAAGCCTGAAATATCTGCAAGAAGAAATGTTTTGAAAAGTCTGGTCTCTTGTGCTCAGTGTTCTTCACTGGGCACAGTATATACTTACTCACATGTCAGTCTTCTGCAATCTCTGGATGCTCCTACCCGTGTGTGGTGATGGTAGTGGGGAAATGCACATCTGCACGTGTGGGAGCACATTTGCCTGCCCCTGGAGAGGTTAAAGTTATTTGGGGTGCATGTGGGTGAATTAGCAGACCCAACTGTAGGTGGGAAGGCTAATGAGAACAAATTAAACTTTGTTGAATCTTGTTGACTGTATCTCTGGCATGAAAGCATTGACTCTTTTATAAGAGGAAAACTATTGCTCCTCGGGAAGGACAGGGAACTATTACTCTAACTTCCTTTATTCTGAAATAATTATTTTAGAGCAAGATGGGTAATAACTGAACTAAAAGAATATATGGGAATTCTGTTGTGGTTCCCAGCTGGAGCAGCTTTAAGTTAAGCCCCTCCACTGGAGGTACCCGTCCCACATTTGAGATGCCATACTTGATGTGTGAGCTCTCACTGTGAAGCTCCTTGGCTTAGCAAAGGTAATTTGAGCTAATCTTTCTAACTTTGCACTGGAACAGAGTGAGAGCATTCATACAACTAGTTCTGGGGGCTCAGCAGGGGGTGGTAACTTGAAGAAGGGCTAGTAACTTTGAACTGTAAAGAGGTACCTGACAGTGTTTGCATCTAACCAGAATTTATCAACCAAAATGGTAAAAATAACAAATAAAATGTGTTTGGATGTATATTTTTAATTTACTTGTTTTTGTTGGGCTCATATACACAGTGGACTGCAGTTGTTTGGGAACTAGCTATAAAACTTCTTTCTCTTAATCCCTCTCCTTTCCCCCACCCTCCACTGTGAAGTTGCATTTCTTCTCTTGGATAGAAATCTCTGCATAGGCAACACCATTTTGTAGTCAAGGAGTGTATGCTGAGTTTTCTAAAGGACACCATTGACAGAACTGTTGCCAGTGGTTTTCAAAAGAAAATCCAACTTAAAAAAAATATAATTATTTAACTGACTTCTCTTTAAAATTTGCATCACTTTCTTTGGCTGTGTAGACAATATGTTCTGAGTGTACCAACTCCATGTAGTAATATTAGGAGCATGTTCTTTTGTTTGGGTATGATCTAGAGTAGGGTAGTCTTCTGAACTGTTTCACTGTTTCCTTCTCTTCATCACCCTCTGGCATCCCCAGTACAACAGGTCCTGGAGAGAGGGAGGAGAGCATGGACCATAAGTGAATTAACATCTCTGCTTCCTTTCCTCTCTCTCCCTCCCCTTTTTTCTGCCCTTGCAGCAATAATGCTGCAGTCTTTTTGCAGATGACCTTTGGTCAGCAGCACTGACCAAGTGAGATCTTGGTTTGGGGAGAGGAGAGATGGGAAAAGCAAAGGTTTTGTCTTCTCCCTTCTGCCTCTTCTTCCTCCTCAGATCTGCAGAGCCTGAGAGAGAGGTAGGGCTGAGAGACTTGGTCTAAGGGAAGAGGGGGATGGTGCATCCCTTCTGCTGTCTCTCCACACCTCACAATGTTGACTTGCCTGGCTGGTTGGAAACTGCTTATCTAAGGAGTTAATCAAATGCAGATCAGCATTGCATTCCTTGGGCTGAACTGATTCTTCTTGCTCCTGTGTTTTGCAGATAGGGATCGTGGATTTCATGTGCATGTTTCCAGGGAAAGGCAAACTGACATCTTGGCTGAATCCCAAGGAATGGGGTGGGTGGCAGAGTTTATATATGTGCTGGGGGTTGATCTGGCTCTAGCTGCTGTGTAAAGTTCACTTTGGCAGCTAAAAGATGCAGAGAGAAGCACTTTCAGAATTAGAGACAGTGAGGTAATGAGAAAGTGACATAGGAAAGGAAGTGGTAGGGGGGAGGGGAGTGCTCAAAACACGCTTTGACATCATCTGATAGGTTTTCCAGCCTGTGCAGCAGCTATTTTTATGCTTTCAACTTGCAGTATTTACAGCTCAATGACAGCCAACTTGCCAAAAGTGGGGGTGGTGGTATATCCCAGAGTGGGTTGGGGGACTTAAGAGCTGCTCAAAAGCTACAGCAAAGGTCCAGGTTCCCAGGCAGGCCTGCTGCTGTTGCCTTCTTTTACATCTGCATGGTGGTTTACCTTTGGCTACCTGTAATGTCTAGGAGTTTTCCGAATGCTGACTGGCAGCACTAGCTGTCACCAGCTAGTTGAAAAGATCAGAGTGTGTAAACTGCAGGCTCATCCTGAGAACTGGAGAAGCAACAATGTACAGTTCTCCCAGCCTGATGTTTCCACTTCTTCCTGAAGGTCACTGTTGGTGGGAGGCAGAATCCTGGGAAGATCCAAAGCAAACTCACATTACATAAATGTAATCCTTAGCTGAGAAGAAGTAAGTGACACAAGTGTCACTGTGAAGTCTGTATTTATTTTGAAGAATAAAATTAATAGAGTTATAAGACATTAAAGCTTTACAGTGATGTAGGTGCTTCTATTATTTTTCCAGCTTTTGTCTGCTTGCTAGACATATCAGAGACAGATCTTCAAATATAATGGGCTTTTACTTCTTTCTAAGGGTTCATCTGGCTTAGACCTTGACTGAGGTCTTTCTCATGTTGCCTGAGTGTGTATATATTGCAGCTGTTTGCCAGTTTTTAGCAGTATATTGTTTGGATTTCATCACTAAATTGTGCGCATGCAGATCCTCACAGGCACTGTGTTGTCTGAGAACATTATTACCGGGGGAAGGAAGACAGAGAACCTGCTGCAGAGAGGACTGGAGATGAAAGGAAGAAAAAAAGCACATTTTAAGTTTGTGCAAGTGGGTTGTCAGCTTTCTATCTGCTCATTAATTTGAATTTAAAGAATACATTTATTTTTGGAGATAAAACTAATGATGCGTTTTTGTGTTACGGATGATCCAAAGCTTAGCCTTTGTCAAGACTGGTGTAGTCTCACTCTCTCTCTCTCTCTCTCTTCCCAGCTGTATTCACCAGCCACAAGGTCCAGTACTCATTACTGTTGGTAATGGTATTTAGTAGGTTGAATTGGGTAATTAAGATACCAGATGAATGTCAGAACTGGTTTTAAGGAGGCTAAGAGTGTGTGTGGCTGGGAGAAGGACAGGGGCCAGTGAACTCAGAGATCCTTTTGGTGGTAGCAAGTTTTAAGATGTAGCACCTTGCAGGTCAGATACTAACTTTGCACAGGCAAAATTTTGTGTGCTCCTGGAATTTAAAGGTCAAATATCATCTACAGCAGGGATAGAACTTAACTTGAGAGTGGTTCACTGTTCCATATTTCTCTTCTAGCATAGAATGGGAATTTGGAAAAGCTGCTGCTTATATGCTGTCTTGGCTTTGGAGGATAGAAAAGTAAAAGAAGAGACAGTTAATGAATTTGTTCAAAATAGTAAGTAAATGACAGCTGGCATTCAAATACAAGTATTGCACCCTGTGCCCACCAGGCTTCAGAACTAACAGCAGTATCTATGCAAACCATATGTGCACCTAATGTTACTTTTTATTTCTGTATGAGAATATAAATGTTAACGCAGCACCTTGAGGAAGAATACGTTCCCACTGTCTGTATCTCATTTCACACTTGAAAGTCAAGGGATGTAAGGCTCAATAGATGCCTTGTGGGCAGATTCTGAAAATTTGGCCTGATGTTTTACAAACCAGAAATCTGTGACAAATACCTAGGTCCTGTTGATAAAGGTCATCTTTCTGCCAACAGCTGCTGCCAGTTCCAGGGTAAAGGTTGTGCAAGACACTGAAAGTTGGACATGTGTTGGTATGGGTTGATCCTACTTTTCTGGAGTGGTTGAACAACTGAAACTGTTGTTAGAAATCCTACCTCTGCCATGAAACAGACCTTCCCTTCTACCCTACTGATTTCCAAAGTGACCATCAAAGTTACTCATCAGGCCTTACTTGTTCTTACAGTGCATTGACATTTCTGTCCATGGGATCATTGATCAGAATTTCAGGTCCCTTACCAGTACATCAGGATCCAATAAAATAAATTAAACTTTTATCTAAATTTTTGATGCTTGCCAACATCTGGCAGTAGTGTCAGTGTTTCATACAGGACAGGTTGCTCTTGGTCTTTACTCATTTATCAGAATCCATATTTTGTAAGAGGTACCCTGCAAGTGCTTGTTTGTGTGTTGAAGATATCCTCCAACCTGGGCCCCTCGGAGTTTTTCTTCTTACAGTATGTAGAGCGTTATCCAAATCCTTACCAGAGTATTCTGGTCTATCTTTTTCTGTTTTGGATAGTTGCTCCTTCCTTCAGAACACTAAATAGCTCTGTAGGCCAAATTTGATGCTGTATGACAGAATTTTAGATTATCTTGCTCGGCAAAGAAAAGATTTATCTTCCTACCATTGAGCCAATCAGGTGTTTCTCTTTCCAGGCTGTTCACATAGGATGAAAGGTATGTTTGTATACATATCTGCAGCTCTGCAGTAATATGTTGAGAGGATCAAATCTTCATCAAGTGAGACAACAGGAGAGGATTGGTTGTATCATCAGATTGGCAAACCTGGCAATGTATTTCATGTATTTCAGCTGTTTAGTGCCTCTCTTTTTTTTCAGTTCTTAAAGGTTTCTTCATGAGGACACAGGCAACATCTTGGGGCTGTTTTGGCAATATCTGGGTATTGGTGAGTCAGCTGAATAGAGCATCCGACTCACATTTCCCAGGCCTCATGCACTGGAGCGAGCTGTTAGCTCAGAGGCCCTGGTTGGCAAAGTAATAGTAGTCTTTGACCCCCATAGCTGAATCTTGTCATTTCCACCATCCAGATGGTGTATTGCTTGCCAGAAGGAGTAGGACTATCTGGCACAGGATAGTTGTTCTTTAGTTATTATGGTAATTATGGGACCTGTCTGCACAGAGTGTCAGGCCTGATTCAATGTGCAGTTGTGTGTTACTGCTGAAAGGAGAGATCTGGAGAGTGTGTTTCTTTCTCCCCTCCTTCGTCCTGGCTTTAACGCTCTCGGGGTCTGCCAGATCAGCTTCCCCAGGCAGCTCTCTGCGGCGTCACAACTGCTTATGCTCACGCAAAAGCAGCCTCGTCTATTTATGCAGTAATTTGACCTTATTGGCCAAAGTTCATTGTGAAACTCAACCCTTTACCTGACTTTTACAAATCCTAAATTTAAGAGGAGAGTTTGTGATGCGTATACATTGGTAATTTAGGAATAATGTGATTACAGAGCTTTGTATTATCACCAAGAGTATTTTTTTACCCACAGAAACTTAAAGAGTTTCAGTTCTTTTCTGCATGAAGGTTGAACATTTCAAAGTAAGAAGTTGAATGTACTCAGAAATGTCACTGATGCCATCTAGTATCATTATTTAATAAACATGCAAAATTCCGTGTACTAGTTTTTAGTTTGTTACTTAAAAATATACTAGATCATTTTGTTCCTCTTATGCAGCTTATGGCAGGGTTAAAGTCATACTTTTAAAATTTGGTTGAACACCACTATTCTAGAGATACTAGCGTCATTATTAGGAACCTTTTTTCCCTGTGGTTTTTATTCTAGCCTTGCTTTATTAAACGGCTTGGATGCCTCTCAAACTATTTGGAGATGAGAAATTTTTGTCTTGATTGGGGGTGGAGAGGAGGGCAGAATATGAAATGGAGACTGTTCCAATAGTGTTTAAAGTATTCACCTTCTTATTTTTGTAATGTCCATGTGGCTATCTTTGCTTCGGGCTTGTAGGATGACACCAATTACTATTAATCTTTTTTTTTTTTCTTTTCTGGAAACATACTAGAATACTTTTTGTCAGGTATGTGTATTTGTTGGACAGCTATATTTTCTTTTTTCTCTTTTTCTTCTTTTTTTCTTCTCAGATTTCATTGCACCTTTTATGATGCATGCTTAGTGAGGTTACAAACCAACAAAGCCATGAGCTGTACTATTAAGAGTACCTCCTGGCTGTTGCTTGGATGGAGCGTGCTTTTCCCTGATCGCTTTCAAATCCAGTACCATGCAGGGTAGTACGTATGACCAAAATTTGTCAACCATATGGCATCTATTCATGATGCACGTTAAATAATCTCCAGGTGAGATGACTGCTTCCATACAAACACACATATGTGAAGTTTTAGTTCTTGCAGTATAAGGTTATTGATTTGGGGCTGCTGATTATCTTCGGGTAGGCGTTTCTGCTAGGTTGGGAGAAAGGATTTAAGGGAAGAGGCGAGAACGTGTGCTTGTACAGAAGTAGCCTGCTGTTACTGATATGTGGTCTCAGAGCAAATGCATGTAAGAACTCTGTTTCCAGAATTGTCAGATTAGCTTTTTCCACAACTAAAATTCCATTTCTAAGAGTTTAAACAGGAAGGGACAGAAGGCAGTGTGGCTTCTGCACTCAGAGTGGTGGTGTTCTCCTAGCTGTGTGCTTACAGTTGGGAGGTGCAGGGGGAGAGAGGGTAGTGCGCAATCACATGCTATCGCCTGTCTGGCAGGTGTCCGTAGTATGAGTAGAGAAACCAACTGTTCACTATTTTGGGTGAATGAGGTTGGCTGTTACTGCAAGTGGCCCCAAGGAGAAATCCACGCATCTGTTGATAAGCACCGCTCTGCATACTGGGATCCTGCATGCTTATAGCCACTTGCTGAAACACTGAAGTTTCTGTCTGACCTTTGAGATAGTAGGAGGAAAAGTTTTGCCAAGAGCCTTGCTGATTTTAATCTTTAGATGTTGGCTGTCAGGATTTGTCTGTGCCTCGAGTACCTCTCTGTTCTTATGCAAGCACAGCCTTGGAATCTAGCAGTAAACTAATTTCTTTTTTTCCACTCTCCCGCTTGGTGCAGTGACCGAAATCTGGTAGAGAGGGATTGCGGTTGGTTCTCTTGTGAGGATTAAGCACCCCTTCCACTAGCCTGGGACGCCTTCTGTGTTACAGAATCTGCCTTCAGGTCCAGGGATTTCCTCTAATATGTTGGATAAAGCCAAGACACTCCAGCCTGCCTATGTCGGGATTGTGCCGCTTGCAGAGACTGTGTCAAAGCAAGGGAAGAGCTGTTCAAGCACATATCAAGATTCATACCACAGCTTACGAGAAGGTTAGCAGGCTCTTTCTTTGTTGTAGGCACTGTATAATTGGTTTGTGGGTTGTGTTTTTTTACCTTATTTTTTATTTTTTTTTCCCCTCTTGCATCTTGAATCTGCCTGCTTTTTCATTTCTGGGCAGCAGTCCAGATTTTGGGTTTCCCACTGACTTCTGTGACCTGTTGTCCCTGAGGGCGCTCATAAACATGTCACAGGACAAGGTTGGAGCTCTCTATGTAGTGACTTGCAGTGCCTGGAACTTGGGACAATTTCACTTGGATTTGGAAGTTTTAATTTCGGAATTTAAATTTCTTCCTCTCCTCTATGTCTATAAGGCTCTTGTGAGCAATGCTTTAAGGCAGTTTTATTAAAGGTGTGAAGGCTTGTTCGGGAATGGCAACCCTGCTTTGAAGGAGAGACAGTATTGCATTTTATGTTTCAGTATGTTGCTGTTAGGAGAGTATAGAACGAGTGGGGTCTGTATATCTAAATGTGATTCTATTTTAGATAATGGAATTCTACAAATAGATCTCATTTTTTAGGGAGGTTTGACAATTCTGAAAGGTTGTGTAGACAGGTAGAGGTCAAATTTCAGGGAGTGATATATGCAAGGAAACAAGAAGATCTGTGGGGATTGATCAAAGATTGAGAAGATGAAAGCAGGCAGTGATCCATTCATAGTGTGCAGCTTAATAAATAGCAACAAACAGGAACCAGGAAAACATAACAAGGAAGAATGGCAAAACATAACAAAATGCCAATGGCAAACATAACAAGATTTGTGTTTTATCAGAAATACTGGATCTGTCTAGCTGCAGGTGAAATTTTAATAGGAACTTGCAGGAGTGAACGAAGATCTTGAGCATGATGGCCTCAGAAAAAAAAACAATGACTGATTTTGAGAGCGAGTAATGTGATCTGAGAGGAGCAGAAAATTACTTTCAGTGCTGTTCTGCACACAGAAGTAAAGTGTGGTAGGAGTTGAGGACAAAATGCCAGACAGAATAATGCCATGTTTGTTACAGAAAGATGGCCAGTGTGTGGAAGATGATTTTAGCAGTTGCATTTAGAGGCTTTTTCTCTCATATGCAGCTCTAGGCGTGCTCAGTCTGCCAAACTAAACTGTTAAGTTTCTACCCCCTATTATCACTCCCCTTACTAAGCCTCTTTAACTGATATGAAGAGTTAGCTTGCTATTAGATTTTTAAAATATTACTATTTTTGTTGTTTGTTTTGATTGGAATACTCTTTGTCGAACAAATATGGAAAAGGAAAAGAAAACTGAAGTCACAGTCCTCAAATTCAAGTTTGAAAGTCATAAATCTATTAGTATAGGCAGTATTCCCAGATTACTTTGCTCTGGAGGCAAAGAACTGCAGCACATCAATCTTCAGAGGAAAAAAACAAACCTAAATAAATAAATAAAAAAGCCTGAACTTGCAGCTGTCTTGTATTTGCAAGGCGTTGATTTTCACAGAAGGTGAGCACTCTGCATTTGGATGTGCTGGGATACATATTTCTTTCATCCAGTCACTAAATATCACAAGCTCTACAGTGGGATAACGTGTAGAATGAGGAAAATGCAACTCTGTAGCACTTAATCAATATAAAAATGTTTGCTGCTCTCTCAAGTTGAAGTGAATTAAGGTAATCGAATTCTTGTATATTTCTGATTATCGAAAAAGCTGTGTTGACTCTGCAAAGTCTAGCAATATCATTAGCCTGCCCCATGTCTAATTCATGGTACTCTAATATCATATGTGATGAGGAAAACTAGTTTCTACCAGCTACCAAACAGAAAGGGTAGGAAAGAGAAATAGGTGCTTCCAGCTTCTTTTGTGTCAAAAGACAAAAGAATAACCCTTTGGCTTTGCTGCTGCTCCATTCAAGTCTTGGGATGCCTGTTGTATTTATGCTGTAGCGTGCACTGTATTTTGCAGAGCCAAATCTTACAGGCAGTGGAGAAGCAGATACACTCATGTGTAAACCCTTACTGAAGCTCTGGGAATCCTGAATTAGCATTGAGCTGAAACTATAATGCTGTTGTACCTCAGTTTTGACCCCCCTAAAAATGGGACAGCTTAGTTTTGTTATCACCCAGGACAGAAAATTAATGCACTACTCTTCCTCACTCTTTTCCACACACAGATGAATGAGTGCCAGTCTGGTTTGCTGGGCAAATAAGGCGTGTCTGTATTATGCTGACAATGCTCATACCTATTCTCTTAATGGGTCTCATGAGAAGTGGCTGTCTGCAATAGACTTCATCTTGTTTCCTTGTCTCTGGAAAACAGATGTTCTCCTACACCTGATTTTTTTTTTTTTTTTTTTTGAATTGGGACTTGACATTGAAGTTTGTGAACTGCTGATCCTTTCCACACAGAAATGCATTTGACATGGTGAAGTCAAAGAACATACACTTGTATTTTTCAAAGTATGTGTTGGGGCAGTTATTTGTAAAATTTGTAGAATTCAGGAATCCATAAACATGTTTTCTATCCAAGAATGCCTTGGAATGATTTAGTTTTAAAATAACAGAACCCTGTTTGCAGTTCCTAGACCAGTTAATAGAACTGTATGGTAGCCCTTCATGAAAGATAGGAAGAGGGAATTGCAAGCTTTAGTAAATTTCAGAAAGCCACCAAAAAACCGATTAGCATTCATGTGAGTCTAGCTTAGAATGAAATACTTTCAAAAGTAAATTCCAACTTTTCCACTTCTATGCAACATCTTTCATTTGTTGCTCTTAAACTAAATTTTTTTTTTGGCAAGTCCTCCCTTCAAAAATGTTCAATGTGACTCGGGGGCTGACAGTGAAACTCACCTGTCTTTTTCCAAGATTTGTGTCTCAGGGCCCAGACGCTCGAACAAGTTCCTGCATGCCATCTGATCTGTGATAACTGTGTTCACATTCTTGGTCCACAGCAAATGTGAGGTAATTTGAGTTAGCTTAGCCTTTGATTAAACTATTAATATCTGTTCAGTACTTTGAAGAGATCAGGAGTCATGCAAGTGCTGGTTAACATATGGCTTTCTTCACGAGTGATCTAGACCTTATCCTCGTAATGCCTCTGGGCACCTGAAGGTAAAGCTGGTCGTTGACTGTACCTCATTCCAGTAGAGGGCAGAAGAACCTGCACGTGTAGACTTGGAAGCTCTCAACACCAAGGAGATCCCCAGCAAGAGGGCATCCCCTGCAGCTGAGGCATCTCACGGGAATGCAGGGTGACGTTTTTCTGTAAAGGTTGATCTGTGTCTTCCTAGTTGGGAGTGGACATGAAGATGCTGTGGGAGACGTGAAAGCAATGCCTCATGCAAACGCATGGGTGAGGAACATCGGAAACCAGTCACAAAATGCAACAGGTGCATCTCTGAATTATGGCCAGATACATCCCACAATTCAGAATTATTTATGCAAATAGTGCTCTGACACAGAAAAACATAGAAAATGTGTTGAACGTATGGGGAGTTAACCTGCTGTCATTTCTTATGGCAAATCCAGAAGCACATCAAACATAGGTAGTTAGATCCCCTGTAGCCTTGTGCTGCAACCACTCAGATGGGTACCACAGTGACTGTGATTATGCTTAAAAGGTAAGAGGTGCAGTGAAGGTAAGATAATGATATATTAGTGTGAGGTGGCTCAAAGCTGGCAGTAAGATGGCAATTTAAAGTTATTTTTGCTTAATTCCCAGTGTGCCTCATTTGACTGTGAAGATTTAGGGGTGTTTCAGAGTATTATAACTTTATAACTTCAGTGGGAAGCTTGGGGAAAGGGTTAACACTGAATGACCAGGGTTTTTATAAGTCAGTTGTTATCAGTGGAAGGAGAGTCAGCAACATCCCTGGAGTTGAATTCACATATTTACTTTTTGGTCCTGCTGCCCTAATGTGTTTTTGGTTTTTTTGGATATGACATGTTTTCCCTTCTTGGAGTTTACTGAACTATTCCTGTCAGTGTAATGATCCCCAGCTGTTGCTTTAGCCTTAGCTATTTTCATGCTGGGAATGGGAGGAGGAGGAGGAGAGGAACAGAGGCCAGCTTGTTTACCACACTGTGATCTACTTCATTTGTCAAAACTCAGCTACTATAATACTTTCTTTAGCACAAAGTAATATTAAAAGGAAAGAGTTGTGGACTTGGACCTGCAAGAGCAAGGAGATGTAAGGACTCAACACATGCAGAAAACAAAAAGAGTAGAAACTGGGTGTGGTGCAATGAGTGCAGCTGTCAGTAGCATTTATGCAGATGATGCTTTGAACTAGTAATGATACCAAGTAAAATTTGCACTAAGTACTTTCCTGCCCTATCAACTGAATTTTCTTCACAGTTAAACTGAGCTTCATGTTCAACAGCAGTGGTGCTGGGGTATTGATAATCTCAGCAACCAGGAAACATTTTAATAAAGCTTGAAAAAACTTGTGTGGCTTTCGAATGATTCATTATTTGATAATTATCCATTGTTTATTTTTTGAAGAAAATACCTGTATATATACTTTTAAGCAGCAAATGACTGATGCTTAGACTTCCTGGGAGCTATTGAAAAGCAGATGCTTTTCTGAAAACAGAAGTATGATACTTAAACTCAGATTGCCTGTTTTGCATCCAGAAACAACTTCTGCAATTAACATGCATGTTCAGCGTCCTTGCCAGACAGATGTCACTGTGACTCTCCTGCTCAAATAAGATAAGGGTCAGTGGCAGTTGTGGTTTCTGCTTGTGCATTTGGATCCACATCAGGCTGCCTGTGTAAATCTTATCTTGGTACTTCTATCATCTATGAGATCTGTCACTAGTCACCTCAGATTTTTCAGCATTCTGTAACACCTGCAAGTTGTTGATCAACAACGAATATCTATACCAAAAATGTGCCTGCTTAGATCTTTCCCTTCATGCCCCATCTCCCATTTATCCAGTCTTTACTGAGCATTGAGTTACTGATCTTGTCACCTGCTGCATCAATAAATTTCGATCCAAAATGTTAAAGCAGCACATTTCTTGGCAAGAACCTCTGCAGCTTATGGTAGAAAATGGGGTATGTCTCCTGACATAGCTTAGGTTTATCAAACAAAATTGTGCAGTGAGCCTATGGGGCAAATTGGGGCAAATTGTGTTCCTTTTTCTTGCAGGGGGCCTCTGAGTGAGTGCATAATCAGTTGAATGGCATGAACATGGAGCAGAACTGGTGGTTTTCTTTCTTTTACTTGGGCTAGTGGAAGTAGATACAATGTTTTTCCCTGGTGGTATGTAAAATTTACTGACCTGATATCTCTCCAAACTAAGAGCAGACATGAAGTAGCTGAAGTACATTGCAATATGTTGATTACTAATAAGAACGACAACATTTGTTTTTGCTTATCAGTGTATTCAGGATTTTTCCTGTTGTTCAATGAGATGGGTAGAAGAACTGTGCAGGTGGTATAGTAGGTAAGGAAGAAGGTATATTGCTTTGGGACATAGATCCTTTACAGAATTGACAGCAAAACTTGGTGAAATCCAGGCTTTCTGGACAATCTCATTTTAACGCAGCCTTTCAGAAGAAAGCAGCTGTAAAGAGAATCCTTTGTAAAAAAATAGCTATTTGACAGTTTTCCATAGAAGTGTCCATAATGGATTTTTCTCCATGGTAAGGACAGGAATAATCTGTTGCAGCCATGCTTATAAAAACTTGATTTTGTGGTCTCCATCTCCAAAGGCAGCTCATGGAGCCGAAATACAGACTAGAGTCTGAGGGCCTGTCACCATTCTGAGGGTATTTCCTGTAACGTCTCTGCTGCACTCTACCAGCTGACACATTTAATGTCTTTTTGGTAGCTTTCCTCACTGAAACACTTGATGGGGCACAATCGTGCTGCTCCCCAGCAGGATTGTTGCGGGGAACTGAGTGATGCCTTCTGGCCGACTGCAGTAAGAGATCCACTTTTGACTCTTCTCTGTGGAGTCTCCCCAGCTTCATGTTGCCACTTGTTTCTCTAGTATTAAATGCATGGAGACTATAACTGTTTTTTGTAAGAACTGAGTGTGGCAGTAGCTGTGTTCTTTGGTTACTCATCTCTGCAAATTTCACAGCAGTGCTGGAAGCTGAGATGTACAAGCTCCCTTGGTGTAATTTGGTCAGTATTACAAGCAGCATGTAACCTGTCCCTGCAAACAGTTGTGGGTTTTCTTTCTTATTTTGGTGAATGCTATTTGTGATGCTCTTTTGATGGTCTTTTTTTATTCACTTTCACTTTCCTAAAGTTTCATACCTCTTTCTGTGTTATGCTTATGTATGAAAGTCCTTTTAAGCCTGCTTGCAGCTCAAACCCTTTTCCATGCTCCAATGTCAAATTCCCCCTTTTCAGGAGTGGAAGACAGCGTTTTAGAAGTAGATGCTAAACTAGTAGTACCTTTGTGCTTCAATGAGAGACTGTTTTACCGCTGCTAATAATAGCTGTCACATTGACTGCAGGCAGTTTAGAATGAGGATTGTGTCTTCAGGACTGACATGTGACTGAATCTAACTACAGCAGTTGCAAACTCTTCACCACGTAGCTCTCTCCCCTGCCTCTTTGCTGGAGGGAGCAACAGAAAAGAAACGTGTCTGCCCTTCACTTGCTTTTGTTCAGTTTATTAACGAAAGCCCACCTCTATTAGCAGTTGGAGAGAATCTTCCACTGTGTGTAATGAGCACGGGAGTACCTGCTGCTGACGGCGGTCTCCTCTGTGCCCTTCAGTAGAGGACTGAGCCAGCAGTAACATTTTAAACATCTGCAGAATTTGTCCACCAGTCTGAAGTCAGTTGTCATGCAGGCCGTTCTGGAGTGCTGGGTTTTTTTAGTTTGCTGATTGACCTGTTACATGGAATTATATTATTTAGATATTTATAGCTATGATAGCACTTAAGAACCACATTAAGCCTCATAGCCAGATTTGTTTTCAATGCTGTGGATCTTCCCTCATGGAAAAACCTAAGAAAGTTGGTCTTGGGGATACATAGTCCAGAGTTTTGAAAGAAAGTAAATAACCAAAGAGAAAGGAGGTAAAAAGTAGTAGATAGATGTTGCATGATCACAGTTTAAAGAGTCTGAGGGAATTTAGTGTGGTTTTTTATGTGTAATGCAAATTCTGGGGATCAGCTTCCATACTGGGTTGCTGTGAAGGAACTGATTTGTAATGTAGAGGGACATGATGGCCATAGCTGAATCTTGTAACTTTTTTACAAGTAGAGACGGAATTGAAATAGAATTGTAATATATTTTGTATTAAACTGTAAAGAAGGTGTCAGACTGTTGCAGTACAAAGGCTGGGATGTTTATTTGAACCTCAGATTGTGGCATGTGTTCTTTGCAGTCTTTGAGGAACCAGCAAAGATGTTTCTCACTAACATGGATTAAAGAAATATGGTAATTCCTTGTAGCATCCACCTGAAATTCCTGCTAAGAGAAGATGCTGGGGCTTGGACAAAAGCTGGTGACAGGAATACTAAGTGCATAGGGAATGCTCTGAGTCTTTATTTTGCATGTAATATGCATGTTGGGCAAACCCGCTTTTGTTCTATGTCCTGTGAAATAACTGTCAGCACAATCAGCCAACTGAAGCTGGAAGATGCTCAAGCTAGCTAATTTAAAATATAAGGACCAGCTTTCCATGTTCCCTATATAAGTGGTTAATTACTTCTTCTAAAGAACTGCTGGGTTTGTATTTAAATTTTCATACTTCTAAGTCCTTTTTTCTACCACTTGTAGAAAAACACATTTGCTGTCATTTGCATTTGGTTTCAGTAAACCAAGCATCATTGGGTGGTTAAAAATCTGAAATGGCCTTGGAGATACAGAATTATTCCACGTTTAAGTGGAAAACCCCAAAACACAGCTCATATGTCAAGGTGTCACAGCTGTTGCCACAGAAGTTCTGTGGTGTCTTGACCATGAGATGATTTCTGTGAAGATGGCTTTTAACTGCAATCTGTAGAGGGTGCCCTGTGGCAGAAGGAAGCCTGAATCATTGGTCTGACACCACAGTCTCTGAGAAATGCCTGAGGAAGTTCTTTGGCTTTGATCTGAGAGGCTGTTAGTACAGTGGAGCTCTGTGCTGTAGCAGAAATTGCAGTATGGGAGGCGAGCTATGAAGGAAAAATATTAGACTATGACTCTTCTTGCTGAAAGAGGCATGGAATGATTTCCTCATCAATTTTAGTATTGTAAACATGTCCAATCATGTGGTTTATCAACGTGTCTTGGCTCTGTCCCAAGTCTTCATTTTTTTCTGCACACAAAAATGTATTATCCCTTGAACACAGAATTTTAAATAAAATGAAAAATTGTTCAGATTTTGATGTATCTCCAAATATATTTTTTCTTTATTCTTCTGCATATTTTTTCAGAAAAAAAGTATGAATAGCTCTCACGTCTTGTCTTTAAGGAAAAAAAAAAGTTGGCACTCTTTCTTCTTATGGATGGAGATACCTTTATCTTTACAAGAAAAAAAATTAAAAGAGTTCAAACTTGTTTTTTCCTTTGTGTAGCTTGCCTTTTGTACTGTCACATTAGTAGACAGCTGTAGGTTTGATTGCCACGATATATCTGCCCATTCCTTCTTTTTACTTCATTTGTCCCCAGTTGCCATGTCATTTTAAATTATCTGGGAGGATTTCTTTCTAGGGTCTTCTTTGCAAGGTGGTTAAGAGCAATGTTAGTTCCTCCTTGTTCATTGTTTAATGGAAACGTATAAATCAGTGTAGCCTGTGACTCAAGTTTACATAGAGAGTTGGGAAATTCTCTGTTCTTCCCCCCGTGAAGCTTCTATTCCAGTGATAGATAGTTACAATGGATATACAGATGGCATCAGCAAGCCCTGATTACAGATAATATTTAGTGTCTTATGATACTGGTGTGTCAATTTTAGGTAGACCTTTCCACCTAGGTATTTTGTTACAGGTCATCTTGTTGAATCATGCATGGTAGCCAGATTCCATAGATATGGATATGTGCCTAGTTATTCACATGCTTAGTTTTCACCTAACCAGTATTACTGGGGTGAAATGATTTTATAAGAATCTGTACCATGCACAGAAAACAAACCAACTTTTCCTGTTGACAAGCTTGTTGCACATCTTTACACATTGTATATCTTACTAAATATACCATTTAGCGTGTATTTCAGGTTAATTTCTTAAAGTCCTATTCTATATTAACAATTTCAGTGAGTGCTGAAATGGACTATTAGGTGTACCGAGATTTTATGATAAGAGTGGGCTTCTATGTCTTCAATAGAAAGGCTTGTGTACTAACAGTAATGCATTTATCTGATTTTAAAATTTGCATTTTAAAGAAGACAAAGCTGGCGTTGCGTTAAAAAGTAGCAATGATTAAAATGGCATTAAGCCCCCCTAAATTTTACATGTTTAATGGAAATGACAGGAATTAAATGATGAAGGAAGAAAGTAAAGGCAAATGCTGTAAAATGTGCAGCAACTGCTAGTCTTTATTTTAAATAAACATAAAAAGAACCCTGCAAAATTGAGCATAACTTTCATAGTAATAATCAAGTTTGCATATATTTAGTCGTATGCATGAGTAGCACCTGCCAAATAAACATCTTCAATTTTGTGCAGTATTGAGGACTGAGACTGTAAACTTCTAAGACTATGAATTTGTTCACGCTTTTCTGTCCGCACATTTTACCACCCCAGAACACCAATGCTCACTTGAGCCTTTGAGAACCACCAACGGGAGTAACTGTTCTGTCTTATCTGGAGGTTAGATCATACCATGTCGTGATAATTGGACTGTGCTTTTATAATTCTATGTCCTAACAGAACTAACATTGCTGTAAACGGTGGCTTTTTCTTCTGAATGCAGTTTTTAATTAACATTACTTTGATTTCCACATTGTATCAAATTTGATATGAAGCCTCAAAAATGACCTGCTGAGATAGCCTCTTGTTATGCACTCACAGTGTGCGCCAGCTACTATGTGGCAATATGTGAGGATGGAAATAGATCCTTTTGCTTTTGATTGTGTGCTTGCTTCTGATTCCATATTCTTTGGGGACCAGTTTCTTCTGTAGGTTGAGATCTTTGATTCTGCTAATTTAACCATATCAAAGAATCCGTATTTGTTTGTCTCCACTAAGAGAGCTATTTAATGCCTCATAACACAGACTCATTAAAAGATCATACATGCAGGTATTTCACCATCCTTTGAAAATATTTTAAAAAATTATTCCTATTTCATATTTCTCATTCAACAGCATCCTCCCAACAAAAAGGGACTCTTGCCCTGTACTTCTTTTTATTTTTGTTTCTAGTAGCCAAAACTAGTCTTCTGGAACATGGTCATATAGACAATGCATCTATTATGTCAGCAGGCATGTGTAAGCTGCATGTCATGTCAATGATTTTATATGACCCAAGAAGGTTATGAGCTGTAGAAGCTTTGAAGAGTGTGATTTTATCAAGACACAAGCCCTTCTTGTCCTGAGGGTGAGAGTCAGTTAATTTTCCCTCTCCTCCACTTTTGTGTTCTTAAATGACCAGTCACTCCTTTTTCTGTACTTTTCAGCTGCTTTTAAAAGCTTCTGGCCATTTGAGAGCCTGAAGGCTTTTGGAAGAGCTGGATGGAAAAAACCAACCCTAGTGTTATGTGACCTACATTACATCCTTGGGTTATTACTATCACATCTACTGTGAACTATTTTGAAAGCTGTTGCTTTGGGGTTGAAGGATCTGTTCTGTTTTTTAAGAATCTCTTGATAAAGGTTTTAGGTCTACAACAGGCAGAATTGTACTCCTGTTCTCACCTCTACAAATTTTTAATGCTCTCAAAAGCTTACTAAGAGGATAAGAGAGAAAAGATGGTTGTGAAAAAAATGTCAAATCCTCTCTACTAGATCTGCCTTTGACGCAGCTGGATGACTTTCTTGGTTGAACGTCCTGTTTGGCTTCGTGCCTACTATCGTCTCTGTTTGACAAGCACAGCTGGATAAGGAGTTTTATCAGTGTTCCTCAAACTGATATGAGACACCTGTCCACCTAAGCTTATTGTGGTAGAACATGCTGATTTCTGCAGCGCTGCTAAGAAATATACTTTCATCATTGTTATGACCTGCAATACGGAACCACTGCTGATCCTGGTTTTGTTTCCTGTTCAGGATCTGCTTCACAGACCTCCTGTTCGGGTATAGGGAGAGTAATCCCAATCCTACTTCTCACAAAGAGAAGATCACAGCATGAATATAAATAAGTGGCTATTGCCTCTAGTGTGAAAGGTTCTTGTAACAGTTTAAGAGACCAAAACAAATTCTCTTTCTGTTCTTTACCCTTCCAAGCTCCATTTTCTCCGCAGTATGGTTGCTAAGGAAGAGATGAGGAAACTGCCTGCATTTTAATAGCAGCTGTTGTTGCTGCAGTAGAGAAAAGAGGTAGTGGAATGTAAGATAGTCTCAAATAGTAAAGAAATAAACTTCTGCTTAACTCTCCTTTGCTCAGGCAAGCCATTCTTTAAAATGCATTGAGATTAATAGAATTGTATGGCTGCTATTCCCAACAACAGTGGATGCTTGCAAATTGTATCAAGGGTGTACCTGCTGCTTCTCCTTCACCCAACAGAGGGACACACGTTTTTTGCATCCCCTTTCCAGAGCAGCAAACTGTCATATAATCCCTGCAGTTTGGGTGTCATTTACAGTCTGCTTCACTTAAATGCTTCTCTGTTAACTGCATAGTCTGCTTAAATGCAAAGCCAGCATGTATTCCCCATCAGCAGTTAGTGGATTAAAATGCTGTTAGGCTCAGAAAATTGCCTTTTAAAAAGGACCGAAAAGTTAGCTTTTCTTTGTTGGTAACCCCCATTCTAGCACGTTCTGTGTGAGGTGTGTGTGTGTGTGTTGTCAACACCACCAGAAAAATGCAGCTGTGAAAAAAAAAGGAAAAATAGTCATCCACCTCACGAATTTGAGTTATTTTCAAAATTCATTTTAACCATTGTATACTCACTCATTGATCACAAACTATAATAGCTAATTTTTTTTTCTTATAGCTTCTTGTGGACACTACAAAAAATTTGGCAATACTAACCACCCTTTGCTGCTTCTGTACAGAAACGTGTCGCAACTGGAGCTTAGCAGATGCTGCTCTTGCTGGTGTATGAACCAAAATCTAATCTGGCTTCCCGTCGAAGCATGAAAGGGCTAATGCAAGTCAACATTTGTTTTGTAAGCGGGCACAGCTGAAAAATGCTCAGAGACCATTTTCAGTGTGAGGGAAAGGTTTTCTCATCGCATCTCCAGGGGAGTGAATTCACTCATAAATGTAGAATATAACCTTCATTGAAAACGACAGCTGATGTGCTGCATATTCCAGAGCTGAATTTGGCATTGGCAACTGCTCGAATGTGACTATTTAATCAGAAACTAGGAAAAAAATTCTCTACTCAATGTGATTAGAACAGCTGCTGCTGGGCGAGTGGTAAGTGGAAAGGTGGCTTCACCCATCACAGCAGTAGTTAGACAGCACTGTGGTATTTCAGTGAGAAGCCCCAGTGTTACATGAACAGCCATGATGATTTTGTTCAGCAAATACCCCATGTCATCCTAGTCCTCTTTTATGGTTGCATATTATAATTAAGTTGGTTGCATACAGGCTGTTGGTTTAGTCTAACGGTGTTATACAGACTGTACTGAAAAGTTGAAAAATATGTGTGGGCTGCAAACGGTGGCCTAGTGCCACGTTTCTTTTCTCTGACCCTCACAAAGTAAACCCAGTCAGACCTACTCAGTGCTAGGCCAGTGAAAATTCTCTTAAAAAAAATCTTCATCGCTACTGAAAGGTTGATAAATTAACTGGCGGGTTTCCATCTCAGCTTGTGCTGTATTAATGGTTTCTTGTGAGTTAAGTGGATGCTGTAGCACAGGGCTTTCAAACAGGGTGTGTAGAGGTGCTGAATGGCATACAAATAAATGACCGTGAACCCTTACGAGCATTAAAGTGCATACTTTGCTTTTTACTGCTTTTA
Organism: Tringa solitaria; assembly: GCA_026413425.1. Lineage (NCBI taxonomy): Eukaryota > Metazoa > Chordata > Aves > Charadriiformes > Scolopacidae > Tringa > Tringa solitaria. The sequence continues at coordinate 54,240,386 of JAOXJM010000001.1, forward strand.
CTTACGCTTGCACTTTCCTCAGCTGAGATAATGAAGTTAGGCTAATTTCACTTGTTCTTCAGTAGTTTCTCTTTCTAATCACACAGCTTATTGATTGGGTTGCAAGGATGAATTTTTCTATCAGGCAGAGTAGTTTCACTGAATTTACAAAATCCATAAATCATGTCTGTGAGCATACAGCCTATCTAGTTAATGTGTGGTTTATGTCTTGCACTCTCCCTTTTTGCACAGATATCGTAGCCCAAATTCCAGGGAGCTCTGCCTCCCTCAGCCCCTCTGTAGGGTTTCGTTTGGCTACAGCAGCCTTCCTCCCTTCCTCTACTGTGCTACTGCTCGTGCTGTCTGTTGTAAGCTACCATATGGCTGTGCTTAATCATTACCTTGGTTGGGTGACCTTGAGTATCACTTGGGATTTCTTGGAAGAAAAGGTTTTGTAGAAATGTGAGCACAGAGTCTCTTTGGCAGTAAGTCTGTATTCAACATACCATGCACAGGGCCTCACCACAGGCTGCAGTTCAGAGCCGTGTGCTTCTCTTCGCTAGTTCTCAAAAAACAGGAAATGCAGAATATTTTTTTAATTTGTCATAAACCCATCCTGGTATGTCTCTAAGATGAGATTATTTTTTTTTTGTGCCTTAAGATGCTGAGATGCAGAGGCTGCAGTCTAGTTTCTGTAGCAGTTCCAGTCACACTACTAAACACAAAATGTAGTTTAGAAATAGTAGAGCTTTCAGGTATGTATGAGTAAGGGCAGGCACGCTGGTGCAGATTTAGATGACGAGCTGCAAAAAACGCTTTAGCTCATTGTAAATATTTGTTCTTGCTATTGCTTACTACTAATGCACCCCTGTACTGCGACTAGAGTTCTCAGTGTCCTTAAAGTGTCCATATGGGTGCAGCCTCGGTATATTAGGCATATACTGCTCTGACCTCCTCTCAGCCATGAGTAGGCAGGAGTAGGCTCTGGTCTTGGAATACGCCTGTGGGTTCCCTCTTAAGACAGTTCTATGTTAAGACAAATAAAAAAGAATCATGATTTGCTGTATTTCACAGTGTAACTCTGTTGATAGTGGCTGTATCACAATGTCATTTGTCTCTTAGTACACGCCCCTCCCCTCAATTCTTCTCTATCCTTCCTCTTAAACTGCCAGCATCAGTCCTCTATGCCAGCTCCCAGATTTCTCTGGAATGGTTTACTAATCCTCAGAACAGTTCATTAGAGATATAAAAGCCCCGTTCAAGCTTTCAAACTTGAAATTGTATTTCAGAAGTTTTCATACTTGTGAAATAAGTAAATTATGCCCATTTTTGGGTGGGAAAGTATACAAAAACTGTAAAATGTTGCATAGACTGCGACACGAGTTGAAAGAAAGAGGTGGGTAAAAGGGTACCATTATGGAATTTATATTCTAGTCAGCGGAGATAGCTCTCCTTTTATATGATCTGGACTATTCCTAATTTAAAAATTAATTTAAAGGTTAAGTAGAGGGATAAAGGAAACAAAATTTTTGGTTTGTGATTTAAAAACTTACACTCCAGTCTGTCTTTGAGTAACTTTGAATTTCTCTGGTCATTCTAGACCTTTGGCTGAGCTCCATGTACAACAGCCTTGGATTGACTCTTGGGACATCTGTTAATCTATATATAGGATTCACACACTTGCACACGTAAACAGGTGATCTCCTAAATATATGAAATGGTGTTGGGAACTCCAAGTACTTATTTAAGCCAAAATGAATTCAGGAGTGAACTAAGTAATCCTTTTTGCCCTGCTGCTAAATCCCTCCCTGGTACTAAAATGAAGCGGTATCGGGAAAAAAGTGCCTTGTGTGCTGATTATAACTCATGCTTAATATGGATCTATATACATTCTTAAATGCCAGGAATTACTTGGTGCCTATTAAAAGTATCCTGAAAATGACCTGTTTCCTCTTCTGAAGTTTAGTCCTCTTGACAGTTGCTAGTTTCTTGCTGTGGAGGGACATAGTGTTTAAAAATAAAAGGTGCATATAATGGTTAGAGAAAAACAGTAGTAGATGGTAACTGACATAGAAATATGATATATATAGAAAATTCATAAGGGAAGCTGAAGTCAGGAAGGGAGTTTTAAGTCACTTGATGAAGTCTTTGGCTGTCTGGCTGAGGTTGATTTCTAATAAATCTGGGAGCAGCGGGGAGACTTCAGAAGAGCGAAAGACCAGTAACATTTTGCATCACTACTGAAAAGCGTCAGTGAGTAAAGAGTGGCTAATCTGGTATCAGTTCCAGGAAAAAAAATATGGAAAATTTGATAAAGAATTTAGGTGGTATAAAAATATCAGTAAAGTCATGCTATTCAGCTTTTCAATTTGTGAAAACGGGTCTGCTCAAACACGATTTTGTTGTTTGGTTACGTGAAATCTGGTTGCTAGGGGTTTTGTCTGGATGTAATAGACTTTTATAAGGTCTTTAACTTAGTAGTGTGGGGTATTTTCATTTTAAACAGTATCTTTGAATTGAATTAAGTACTTGTTAAGTTGATTAAGTACTGACTGTAATCAAAGAAAGCAGAAAAGTGTTTCTAGTTGGGTCAGCCCAGTGTGGTCTGGAAACAAATGCAAGATGGTAAAGGTGTGGATGGAACAAAGATCAGTGGAGGTATAAATAATGACATCAAAAAAATGGTTTAGATCATTCAGGCAAACTGAGACAGCTGGGCAAAACGTGCATAAATACAGATGAGGGCACCGAGGAGCAATCCCTGACTCCGGGAGGTGAAAGGTAAATAGTAGGTGTAGTTGGAAATGGGAGGTAAAGCAGATGGTAATAGCAAGTAAATAGCAAAGTGGCAAAAAGGGCTAACAGACATTGTGAGATGTGTAAGTAGGAAGACATAAGTACTAATGAGATGATCTGCACTTAAAGCTGGGGAGATGGACCTGATGCTATAGGTCTGTGCTTTGTCAGTATACATTTAGTGGGATGTGCTAATTTAGGGTATGAAAATGAGTCCCTGAAATGGCTCACTAGTGGAAATAATGCCAGAGAGTGAGAAATTTAATGTGCCGTTACCTAATTGGGCTGAAATCACTTAGTGGCATACTGCTGCTGAAAGGATGAAGTCTAGCTCCCACCTGATGTTAGTGTTAGCAAATACCTGGCTATACAGTCGTCCTCCTCAACTCACTAATGAGACAGAAAATTCTTCCCTCTTTTGGCTGGGCTGTGGTCTCTGTCGTGTCAGTGAGACCAGCCACCAGTCAGGGTAACATGAGAGATGATGTGGGGAGTGAGAGGTTTGACACTGTTGCAGCAAGCTCTTAGATGAAGTGGTTGTGTAGATGTGTCATCATCTGATCTGGGTTTGGATCACCTCAAAACGAATCCAGCAAATGAAGAGCTCTGAGAACAGGCCAGCCATGAGACTGTATTAACCCTCACACTAGCACCGAAGTAGAAGTGCGATCGCATGCTGGGTAGGAGGAAGAGTCTGGAACTACCACTTCTGTTTGCAGTTTCACAGCCAAACGAAGGGCCTGTTCCTTCCCCGCTGTGTTCCCTCCTCTTTTCTTTGGCTCTTGGCTGATCCCACGCAGAATTAGCATGGTGCTCTGTATACCCTGCCTCCTCCTCTTCCTCCTCTGTAATAAAGGAAGTAGTTTCCTGCCCAGGGTGCATATATTAAGAAATCCTAGTTTGGCTTAAGAAAGAGAGGTAACTTGGTTGCATTGTGTGTACAGAAGTACCTCCACAGGTAGGAAATACATTCTCACTGTTATAAACCTTTCAAAGAAAGGTACATCAAGACCCAAGGGAAGTGGAAGCTAGAAAAAAAAGTGAAAAATTAAGTGTGCATTTAAGTGATGGTGATTAGCCACTGTGCAACCAACCAAGGAAGAGATGGACCTGATGTTAACTTCATATGAAGACCAGAACCCTTACTGGAAGATGTGTCTTAGTCAAATGCAAACTGCAAATAGGAGGTTGAAAGGAACAGGTAAAATGTGATAATGTGCGTAAGTAGATGAAGTGGCATCTTCTTCTTGCATTTTCTGATCCCTGCTTTAGGGAGTGTACAGTATAAATTTGGATATAATGTATGAAATGAATGCATTGGACAAGAAAAGTCCTTGAGAAAGGAAGCATAAGGGTCATAAAATTGTATAGTTGGACTTTACAAGGACTATCTTTGTTGTCTGGTGATTCCGCTATGTTTGTGTGGACTTCTCTTATGTGGATTGTACAATGGACATAACCTTTACAGAGAAATTAAAATGAAAACAGGGAAGATGCCATGACATTCATTCCATAAGATTTTGTGTTGAGTGTACTTAGGAGCTTGGGCTTGACTGCAGGCATGATTCAGTATCTATTGATGTTCACTCAGGTTGTCCTAAATTGATGTGTGTGTGCGCACGTGTCCTATGTGTGTGCACATGCACATGTGATTTTTTTCTTCGGTTTTGTAAGGTTCCTTTTGTATGGAAGCTGTCTTTGACTGTAAGAACAATCTCTATAATACTGCTTTGATTGTGTAGTTTAAAGGGAAACTGCTGTTATAATCTAAATGTTGAAATTATGAATATTCAAGAGATTTGCATTAGAAAAATATAATTGCATTTCACACAGGTAATGCATACGTTGTATTACTCTAAAATAAACAGGAAAAAATACTAGTGATAAGGGATTCCTTTTGCTGTGGCACAAGGACACTTCTAGATACATCCATGATATTTCACTTTCATGAGGTGTTTCTGAAGGTGAATTTCTGAGTTGAGGAAGGAAATCACCCTTGTAATTTAGAGTAATGACCAATAATTTTGTCATATCAATTTAATCTACACATGGTAATTAGAGTTTTCAGGAGTCATTAGCAGCTGGGGTGTCACTCTGTGTTTATTGGAGGACTGTCAGCTGGCGTTTCTCTTTGTTTGTTTTTTAATATTAATGGTTTGGAAAGAAGTTGGTGCTCTAGAAAGAATTGAGAAACAAGCCTGGCTTTGCGGATTTTTATCACCCTGCCAAGACCCTGCGCAACTTCCTCTCCCTGTTGCCCACAGCAGAATACGGAAACCTGACTGCTGAAGGCCACTTCTGCAATTGCAGTGCTGCAGGGTGGGAGGGGGTCTCTTGGTTCTGCTGCTCACTAGTGGCTCGGCACCCAAAGAAGAAAACAAGATGCGTTTGAGAATGTCTCTTCGGTTGTTTCTTACACTGATGGGTTTCCTTCTCTTCCCTCTCTCTGCTGTTGTGCAGTGCTGCAGTTGAAGCTCCAGCAGCGACGCACACGGGAGGAGCTGGTGAGCCAAGGGATCATGCCGCGTAAGTATCACTTAAACTCTTTGTCTTTGCGTTTTTATGCGTGTTTTTGAGTGGAGAATGGTTTCACATATGATTTGAAAGATCGGATTCTCTGTTTCTGCATGAAAAACATCATATATAAGAGCCCCACCCTGTCCCACCCAGTTTGGTCCTTTTGAAGTGTTGCTACTCTAGGTATGAGGCCACCTCTGATACAGAGGAAGAGGGTAATGGCTTCAAGTGTAAGTGTACTCCAAAACAATGTTTTTATTTGATCACGGTGGAGAACAGTCTTCTAGAGAACATGTTAAGTTAGATGTGCCTTATATACTTCACACATGCTGGTAATCACTCTTTTAACAGGCTTCCTGCCTCTGCAGTTTCTGTTCTTGTTTGTCAGCTCCCCAGACCTCTGAGGCAGTTGTAGCTTTGTATGCACATATTTCATGAAACTGAGTGAAAACAAGCAGTGCATACAAGATGTTAACCAAGGGGACATGCTTTATGTAGCTGGAAAACATAGCTAGAAGGAGCCCTGCAGGCATCAGCCAGCCCCCTTCCTGCAGGGGAAGACATAATCTGCAGAGACGGAGAACTTTTACTTGTCTGGGTGGACACACAGGATGTACCCTAATGCCAAGCTTTAATAAATTCACTGTTAGGATAGTGTTGGAGAACGTATTTTTTTTGTTTTGTTCCCCTTCTTCCCCCCAAAATGCAAAAAGATACCTGACAAATAGTGTTGTCATGCTTTGGTACCTCTGAACTAGATAACTTACAGGTAACAACTTTAAGCAAGACCAAAGAGCAAGTGTTTATTTTTGAGGTCGTCTCAGTTTCACTTAACAGCTTTAGTTAAAGGCAATGGATCAGGTGTATGTTTTCTTCTTTCAAAAACTTTCCCCTCCCCTATTTCACAAACCTTATTTGAAGACAGTGTAGTAAAGAGGAGTTTCTCATTCCTTCTATTTCTGACGTGCACACTGTAATATGACACAGTGATGTGATTTAGACTTTGCTAAAGGCGTAAGGTTAGGCTGTCAGCTCTCTCTAAATGAAGAGAACCCGTCAGCAGCACTCTGTCAGCTGAAGTGGCTCTCTGGAAGGCAGTGACATGCTCAAGGTGTTTCAGGGCCCCTACTTAAAATTCTATTAGCAAATCAAAAAGGAAAGATTGTCCTGTCTGGATATAATACATCATGCATGTCTTCTCATTTTTACCTGGGGAACTCGTGTATGTGGTTCTACCCAATACAATTACTTGCTTTTGGGTGAAAGACTACTGTCCTGGTGACTGTGCCCTTTTACTAACACTTCCCAGAAGAAAATGTTCCTGACTTCTTTGTGGTCTCCTGGTTTAGGTGGATAAGTATGCAAATACTGCATTAGGTTATGTTCCACTGGCTTTCTTTAAAGTGTGGCTGGCCAAACTTGTGATTCCTGAGAAGGGTCTGTTTTACAGGCCCTTTGAAAATGAGGGCTTTGCAAGTAATTCAAGTAAGGCACCCAGAGTAATTAGTCAGTCTTCAATTTGCTTAAAATATAGCCTAAATAACTTGTCTTTGCAGACTTGTGCCCTTCATTGCTTCATTTATGTCTCTTACATGTGAATTTTATGACAGACCAAAGAAGAATGCTCAGTGAAATGTCGTTGTGAAAACATTGGCAATGGATGAAAAGGTCCTTTCTGCAATGGTGAAAAAACACTAGCAGATCTGTTCTAACATGATTTGAAATTAGTTCCCTTCAAGTCATGGTATCATTTAGCTATACCTGCCAACTGGAAATAATCATACATAGAGAAATGTTTAAAACATTATTTGCCTGGACCATTTTTAATGAGAAGATCAGATGTGAGATAAATTGTGATACTTAAAGCAAAAGTCCCATTTTTAACCTAAGAAGTACTGAGGATGACTAGAGGCCATGTTCCTCCTTAAGGCATCTCAAAGCCGCGACAGTGTTGCTTCTACTTTCAGCAGTTCAGAACAGACATTTTTACTTTCTACTGGGAATGTGTAGGTATCCTGTATTCTTTCATCTCTCTGCCCTGAACCTCCTGTCTGTGAAAACATTTAGGTACTTGATCTTGTTCCTCTGTCATCTTCTACTAAACATGGCTATACTGGGCCCCATGTCTCCCTCTGGAGTTAATTAGTCAGGAACCAAG
>JAOXJM010000001.1:54255200-54308575 GCA_026413425.1 Tringa solitaria
ACTATCTTTGAAAGCTATGCAAGGCTGCAGTTTGCTTTTGTACTCTGCAGGATAACAAAACCATTTTGTCTGGCTTTTTGTCTCTTCTGTTATATTGGAGATTTAGGTTTGATTCCTGGGCCTCGATTCAGTCTGTTCATAGCAGCACCAATTTGTTGCTTTGCAGCAGTATCTCCCTTCACTCATACATTGCCGTCTTCAAAACGTGGCTTGGACTGAGGGGACACTGAACTCATGCATTGCAGTTTTGGACTCTGTTTCATAGGAATTAACACATTGCTTTGAAGTGAAGATTAGCAACTTGCATCTCTGTGCTTTGTATAGAAAGGTGTGCATCATTATAGATGGTTCTGTGTGCTGCTGCTTAGCTTTGGGAGGGTCAGATGGAAGGACAGTGTTTGCAATGTATAGCTACAAACATTTTTGAAGCAGGGTGGAGGCACAAAACAGTTGCATCACTGATCTCCAGGGAGATTTCTTGTGGTAGCTAAGGGTGTGACCACAAAGATACTAATGCTTCAGGAATTCTGGTGATGAAGCATCAAAATGCTTCACAAGAAGTAGCAGAGAGACTGAACAACTAGATAGATGTGGTAGGAGTTTCATGAGATCCTGGCTAGCTATCCCATCTGTGGTAGGAAAATCATGTCCCGCTGTCAGTCATCTAAAGGTGAGGGGTAAAGCTCATCCTTCTAAAAGTAGATGTTGCAAATTGCCGGATGGTTGTCCAAGTGGGACAAACATATAGTACAGAAGGGCACCTACTAGACTGTGCTGTCTCAGACCCTGTTGGTGATGCTCTTGTCCCTTCTATCACTAAGCCATTTTTAGTGCTTGTTTGGCCATTTGTAACATCAGGCTGTTTTCCTAAGGTAGATGGGGCAACCTGAAGACACTGGAGCTGCGGTTCAACAGTGTGGGGGTTCCTGCTGTAGCACTGGCTTTAAACCCAGCCCCTCGTTTCTGACTTTGCCTGGCAGGGCAGTTTTTGCTCGGTTTTGCTGATGCTGTTATTTGTGGAGGTGTGCTGTAACCATCGTACCAATCCAGGTTAAAATTACTCTTTCAAAACAACTGTGATCTGAGTCCACAAATGGTTTTGTCAGCATAACCAAGGATTAACATGCTTTTCCCAGGGCTAGGTACAGGAACAGGGCAGAAAGTGTAACGGCACGTGTCATGTAGAAACAAAATCACTAAGGCAGGCAAAAGGTATACCTAACTGAAATTTGCCATTGCAGAAGTTAACTTTGCTTTCTCAAGTATCTCAGTGGCAAAGAAATGTAAAGTAAATTTTTTTTTTCTGTATACGGTGGAGAACAGAAACTCTCAACAGCTAATACTGCTGTTGTAGTTTGGCAAGTTTGTTTTTTCCCTCTGGCAGCTGTCTATTCTCATAAGGGGCTCACCCAAAGCTTTGCTGGCAAAGGTAGCAAAGCTGGCCACCCAGTTAGCCAGATCAAGGATTCAAACTGAGTTAACTAGTACCTCTTTTTGGGGAGGAGCAAGGGCTATGGGCATGTGCTGGAGATACTTTATGATCACAGTACCCTAGTACAGCTCCCTGTGTGTACCACACAAGTGTAATTAGGGCATCCAGGGCAAGGCAGAAATGTCTGGGACATGGAGGACCTACCACCAGACTAAATATTCGTTGAACTGCCTTCACAGGAAGTCAGAGTGTTAAATGTCTTTTTGCACTTCTTGGGTTTAGTAATGTGCTTGACACAAGCTTGCCTGATGTTTTTGTAAGCAAGCTGGGACAATTCGAAGCTGTGTGTGCAACTGGTGAAAAAACTGGTGAATTGAGGATGGAGAATGGCTGGCTAGGTAGAAGTTCTGCAGAAGAGGATTGGAGACCTTTCATGATCTGTGAGCCAAGCAAATGTGAACATGTTATGCATTTTATGTATACAGAAAAGGCAAACTGGTTGGGACATATACCCAAGAAGTGTTATTTAATAATCATTTAGCTCTGTAAAAGCTGATGTAGAGTAGGCTGGAATATGTACCCAGTGGAGATCAAACAGAAGGAGTCTGACAAAAGAGTAAACAAGCAAAGGTCTGGGAAATGTTACCTATAAGGGAAGGTTAAAACAACTGGGTTTGGTCATTTTGTATAACAGAAAACTGTAGGAAAAACAAATTTTTCAAATATATAGGGATAGATACAAAGAGGAACAGAATAAATTGTTCTCTGCAATGATTGCAGGTAAGGCAGGGCATAATGAGTATAAATTGTAGGAAGGGAAGTGTAAGTTAGATATTCAGAAAGGTTTTTAATTAGAACATCTGTACACTGGGATAATTTCTCTGCAACAATATTGCATTTTTTCATGAGAGGTCTTCAAGAACAGGTTAGACTAAGTACTGTAAGGAATAGTTTAGTATATTTTATCCAGCCTCAGCACTCAGCATTAGGTGAGTGGGCTTTCTTCATTGCTAGTTTCTGTGGTTTTATCTGCTGTTTCAGGTACCAGGGGCTGTGGACATGAGTCCTGTGTTGGTGACAGAAGTGCTGTCCCATGTCTACCTGGTTACCACTGCCTCTGCCCCACCAGCTAAGCCGCTCGTTTGCATACATCATGAGAATGAGCCAGAGTAGCTGATATGGCTGAGAACAGTAGCGCTTTGTCAGTATGGGTAATTTTGAGTGGGATGGATAAAGCAGCACTCAGGTGAGCAAGCCAGAAGGGTAGAGGGGGCAGGAATAGTTTTGCAGGGATCAGTGCCAAGTGGCTGGGAAGGGCAGTGGTAGGAGCTGGAAAAGGTGCATATCTGCATTATGGGACTCCTGTGGAGATTACCCAGAGTCTTACTGCTTCAGAGTTCTTCATAGAATTTGTTTTTTTTTCCATTTGGTCTAGTAAAGTTAACAGAGTTGCTCCACAGCTCTGAGCTGTGTAGTCATTTCAAAGCCAGAAAAATGTGCAAGGCTTAGTTGACTTTGAATGGAGTATGATTTTACAATAGACACCCTTTTCTGACATGTCAGCCCTGTCCTGGATTGCTGAGGGAAGCACTGAAGGATTTGTGCCCTCTGACATTTTCGGAGGTCGAATATGAAGTCCTCTGTCATGTTGCCAGAGCAGAGAGCTACAACTCAGAGCTTGATTCCAAAGGACTAATCATGAGAGACTGGAATTGTTCTTTACAAGATTCTTCCTGTAGCAGTTTTGGATTACTTACTATTTAATATGTATATGTTTGAGGGGAGAGTTTTTTATTACTCGGGGATTCTTTTCTTCTTGCTTTGTTCTTCTATGTGCAAGGGTTTTCTCAGACTACGTGTGACATCAGCTGAACCCCTGCACTTGGCTTTCCTGACCATTTGCTATGGTCAGGGAAATGTCACTTAAAGTTCATGTGCTGCCTCTTACTGACAGCAGAGGTAGGCAGGAAGGGGACAGTAAAGAATTACTGCCGTGCCTGCACATTCCAGTGGCAGAGAGCTTTTGAAGACTCAAGAAGAAGCTTGCTTCACTTGTCTCCAGGGTAGATTTTTGTACCAGTTTATGTATCACACGGAATCTTTGCCCAAGTGTACCTGAACTTTTGTTTCACTTTTCCGTGATGAACATGCAATGAAAGAAATACATGTTTAAGTTCAAGGGCATGCATATTCACTAGCAGTTCATGTGACTTGAAAAGAGTATTTCCCAATATTATTTGTCAGTTGCTCCTAATTGAAGTGTGATGGTTGGATTTCCCCGGAATTGATGTCCCAGCTAGCCAGTGAAGTTTTTTTCTGTTATTTTTGTGGCTATTGCAAAACCATATCTCTACCCTTACTTTGGTTTATCCCAAAGTGCAATCAGTGTGCTCCCATTTCACAGTTTGCATAACTTTCACTGGTGATTTCTCTCAATAACCAGATTGTATGAAACTAATCTGAATGGGAACTGTTTGCCTCATCATTGTAGGGGGTCTGTATACTCATTCACTATGGTTAGTTTTCAATTATTGTTAATTTATTCTACAATAAATTCAATTTTGTAGTCTGAATCCCATCTATGCCCTGGTTTGTTCAAAATTCCTGGCATGTGGACTAAATTCTACTTTTTACCCCATTGATATGAACCTACAGAGACTCTGTCTATATTTAACAGAACGTGTGTCTGTCTTAACACTTTGTCTTTAGCTACTCTGTTTTAGTCTATAGGAAAGAGTTTAGAAACCTACACATGCATTAGAAGTAGTTTCTTACGTTATGTTTATGCAAGGGCTTTTATTTTTCAATAGTCTTTTGAGATACCATTATAAAGTTACATTTGAGAAATATTTAATCATTGGTCTTAAGTGAAAAATAATACAAGTAGACTATGTTTCATAGGACCTGGATGCAATGCTTTGGAGTTTCTAACTGTACAGGTTTACATTTCCATCTTCAAAAGGCTTGCAACTTATCCTTAAAGCTGAAGCTGTTTTAAACTTTGCTGTTTACCTTGATGGTAATTTAGAAACTTCACCAGGCAGTTTTAAATATGAGTATTTCAGAAATATGAAAAGAAGTTACTATGTTCCCTTCAGCTAGTGCTGAATACAAGCCACAATATGATTGTTTTAAAAAATAAGCTACTTTGGGGATTCGGGAAAACTGTGAGGAGCTAGAGACAGTTACCACAGCTGAGTTAGAATTAATGTCACCCTCTTTCTCTGGTTTTACTGTAGGACGTGAGCTTTGTGTGCTCCAGAGGAGCCAGGCAGAGTGAGAGATTCCTCCAGGGTTAGTATGGTCCTGGACAGCAGAGGATCCGTTTCTTAAAACATGATCCGTTTTGGCTCTGGTTTTATACTGGGCCCGAGGGGGTGAGGAGGTCTGTTATATGGAAAGCTGCTGTTAATTCCTCAAGTCTTGATTTTCTGTCAACAGACAGATATACTTTCCTGTCCAAATATTCCTGTTCTCACGATAGCTTTTCCTATATGGAACAATATATATGTCCTGTGGACCTGCAGAATTTGCAACTAGCCCTTGCATGTACAAAAAACACAGGTGCAGATTAAGGAAAGACTTGTAGCTTCCTTTGACATTAGAAGGTAGTAAAGAGGATTTACAGTTCATTAGGATCCTCCTCCGTCCTTCCAACCCTTTCATGTATCTCTTCAATGTTTTAGTGCTATTCCCTTACTTAAGGGTCCTGGATATCTTACTCTATGTTGAAGCTTGTAAAAGGCATTTATTGGGGGGCTGAATTTGACTCATATTCTTGGACCCAACTTTGCGAACACTGATTAGTTCAACTAGAAGTGTAGTCTATATTACTTTCTTCAGTAGCCCACAAAAAGTCCAGGTCAGTTCCTGTAGCTCCTGTGCTGTCAAACGGAGTATGTTAATTCACATCGCTTTATACCAGCTGAAGATCTGGTCCAGTGTGTTGAAAGATGCAGGAGGCAGTTGCTGCAGTGTGTTTGTTAACTTAGTTGGCCTGAAAGGACATGCAGTGAGAGAACTTCCATCATTCTAATTCATTCTCTGAATGTTTTTCTTTCAACAGCTCTGAAAAGTCCAGCTGCATTTCATGAACAAAGAAGGAGTTTGGAGCGGGCCAGGGTAAGATGCAATGTGCTCTTTAATGTTTTGGGGAAGTCAGGAGTATGTCTTGTGTTTTGGGCATCCTGTATCTGCTAATGAGATGCAGAAGGGAATCATTTATGTTCTGGATGTAACACAGTGCTATGCAGTCAGAGATGTATTGGATGGGGTGTTCTTTAGCTTGTATGTGGTGGTGGTTAACCCTCAGTGAACCCAATGAATATGGTGCCTGGATTTCCTCTGGAGTCTTCTTTGTAGAAGTCACTGATATTCTTCTTCCACACTGTCCATATACTTTATATTTTTATGGTGTCTGTTTTGCCCTTAAATGCTCCTGTTGTGTGGAGCTCAGTTCCACCTTTGAGGAAAGTGTATGGTTCTCTGTTACCTGCACATGCACTTGTTTATCTAGAACATTAGAAATTGAAAATTTAGTAGAGAGGATCCCCTACAAAATCTTGTAACACTGATATCACGCAGACTTCTGGCTCTGTAGAAAGAGGAAGCCAGGCGTCACACTTCATGTGGCACCTTTGCTAACTGGGGGGTTTCTTGATGATTTCTGTTCCTCAAAAGGCCTCTGGGGATAGCTATTTTTCTGACTAGCATGCGGAGGAATAAAACCTGTTATGACTGCTGGGCTAAGTTTTGTTTTAAAAGTGAAAGCAACATAAGTAAAAAAATAACAGCTGTGATTAAAACCTGCAAGGCAGTGTTAGCACTTTAAACTCTGTGGAAGGATTGGAACGGTGGATTTTGCATTAAGACCAGTGTCCCAAAGGCTTTTGCTTTTTCCTCCTCTTATTTCCTACAACCTTCTTATTAAGTTAATATTTTGGTGTGGTCAATTGAGCAAGTATGGTGCAGTTTTCGGATTGACTTTAATATTTATTTTCTCTGAAGGCCCGTTCTGATGGCCAGTACTTACCAGTCTGTTACCCACTGCTCCCAGGTTCCGATTTCTGGGCTGTGCAAAGGGTGATGGGCTCAGTCTGGACAGGGTCATCTCTGTCCATTGTTCTGCAGTGCATTCCCCAAAGACGGAGCTGAAAGCAGTTCTGGAAATTAAATGGGTCTTTTTGCAGCATTTAGATTCTGCCTGCCAAGGGAGTGCATGGGGTCTTTAGCTTAACAAGTAACATATCTTTAAACAAATAAGAGAATGCCCAAACCACAAGTCAGCCCTGAATGTCAGCAGTATACGGAAGTATTTGCTGTGAACAATGGAACCAGTGCGTATACCTTTAATGTAAAAATAAATGTCTTGAATTTCACCCTGACACAAGTTAATGGTGTTGGATAAAAGGAGAACAGAGGGCTTCAGCTCTTGAGGAAGTCCTTCCCAGTTTCTGTTTTGCAGGACTGCAGTGCACCCTTATACTGAAGCGATGTACAGTAGAAGGTCATCTTTAGAATAAACTCATTCTCTGGGTGCTCTGGGACAGAAGATGTGCCCCTTCTCTGTTCTGTGTTTATTTAGATCTCAGTAACAACTAAAGATGGTTGATTCTCTTGTTTGTGCTGTCCAAGATTACCTCACTCCTGTGTCTGATCAACTGAAATTTGTTCTTGTTTGGTTTTGCTGCAGACAGAGGACTATCTGAAACGGAAAATCCGTTCCCGGCCAGAGAGATCAGAGCTGGTTAGGATGCACATTCTGGAAGGTATGGCATGTGCTACACAGGACATCAACAAGAAACTTACCATAACTACTTATTTAACTGCTTTCTATTTTGCCTCTGGCCCCAAAGTCTTTCTTTCAGTTAGAAGCAGGCAGAAGATCATGCCTGTTGGAGGATTTCTTGGAGGGATTCAGCTCTGCTTGCATGGAGATTCTCAGAAGAATCTGTTATGTGAATTCAAAATTGTGCAGTTTTGTGTAGCTGAGCAACAATGAAATGGAATGACTATGATTGCTCTCCTACTAAGGGAAGACTGTATCCAAGAAGGAGTGAGGCAGATTTGATCTAATTAGTAAGCACCTCGGTTTCAGAGAGGGAGTGCTCTGCGGCTGCCGAGCGCCACATCTTTGGACATAACTGAAAAGGAAAAGATGAACAAGAATTGGGTGACATCAGTTTGAGAACAGTAAATTTTTCCTAATCTAGAGTCACAAGGACTACTGTAGTTATCTTTATAACATAACTACACATGTCTGTAATATCTTCACAGTGCATCTATTGTTATCTGCAACTATTTTTCTCTACAGTTATCTGCTGTTATCTACAGTTAACTTTCTGAACAGAAGTAAAGTACTGCTGAAGTACATAGGTTGACCATTGCTGGACTGATGCCATTGTATTTACTCTCCCCTGAACAGAGACCTCAGCTGAACCCTCCTTGCAGGCAAAGCAGCTGAAGCTAAAGAGAGCCAGACTGGCAGATGACCTCAATGAGAAGATAGCGCAGAGGCCAGGTCCCATGGAGCTGGTAGAGAAGAACATCTTGCCTGTGGAATCGAGCCTGAAGGAAGCTATTATAGGTATGGCCAGAGGAGGGTCTGTGTTGAGGGCATTTCCCACAGGTGGCTGTGTTTGTTGTCAATTCACCTGCCTGTCTAGGGGAACACAGTCCCATCATTGGTCTTGTTTCCCTATCTCAGAATCACAGCCTTTCATCCCCAAGGATTCTAAAAAGCAGGACTCCCTCTGGCCCAGATAAACATTAAATTATAGGGAGTGTGGACATTCCAGAATAACGTGAAAAGCAATTGCGTATCCTAAAGACTTGAAAGACTGCTGAAGATTGCATTCCCTAGATTCTCTCCTTAAAAATCCCTCTCTCATTATAACATGTCACCAACCTTGGTCAGGGAGAATCCCCTGACTTAGATCGGGGAGAGGAGACAGAATATAAACAGGTGGGATGAAACAAAAGCTGTCTGTGAACTTAAAAACTTCAGACGATTCAACTGCTTTAAAAATAAACCAGAACAGATGTAAATCATGCCAGTGCCATTCCAAGGGCTGAAAGGAATGCTGAGGAATAGCCTTCCCACTGCCTCAGCAGAGCTTTTGCCCATCTCCCCAGACTGAGCAGTCTGTGTGCGTCTGTGGTTATTCACCCCCTCAAACACGCACCGCTACTTTAAAGACAAATGGGACACAGCTGTGAGCAAGATGGAATATTTTTCATGAAAAAGGAAAAGGACAGTGTAGGGGGAGAGCCTGCCTTCACTATTGCACAAGATGTGATTGAGGAAGAGAAAAAGTGAACTTGTGAACTGGAGAGCATTAGGGATGTGGCTTCCTTCGGGCTTTGGCATCTCTCTGGATTTCTGCTGCTTTTATGTTAGGTGCAATGATAGTATTTTCCTGCTTACCAAGGTTAGTTTGAGATAATGTAATCTAAACAACATTAGTTCATTACCGAGGTGTACTCAAGTGAACTTATCTACTGGACATGTAGATAGGAATGTTACTAGCAGTCAAGGTCACCACTTAATCTATAGTCCTTGTTGTTTATCAGACTAGAGGACAATTTGGGATTCTGTCTTGAAGAGGGATTCTGCCTTCTACCACATAGGATGAACACCAAAGAAACCATGAATCAACCTTGTACTGTCTTCTTTGGTGCCAAATGATAATCAAACAGGCCAGGCCACAGATCTGGGTTTGGGCAGAGTTAAGTAGCTCTTGTTATACTTCCTGATCTTGTCTGGCTAAGAAGCGAGGGAAATGCTTCACCCCAGTCTGCCTCATTTTATTCTACTGATAACAGTGATGAATGTAAACACTTAATACTGATCCAGTTTGGGCTCTGTTCTCTCATTTTTAGCTGGTGCTTTAAGCACAGCTCAGACATAACTCTCTCCATGCCTTCATTATCTTTGTGAAACATCTAGTGTCAAGTCAAATAATTTCTTAGTCCACTTTAAAGACCACAATTGATGTTTGTGTTTCTAGTTGGACAGGTGAACTACCCAAAGGTTGCAGACAATTCCTCCTTTGATGAGGACAGCAGTGATGCCCTCTCCCCAGAGCAGCCAGCCAGCCATGAGTCCCAGGGGTCTGTCCCATCACCGATGGACTCCCGGATTTGTGAGCCTCTCCCTAGCACCACTGGCACGTCACTAGCTCAGGTGAGAATGTGGTGGCCTCCTGTAGTGCCCTAGAGCTCCACAGCTACTGCTGATTTGTGGCAGAGGATCCTAAAAAGTGAGACTGAGGGATCCTTAAAAGGTATAGTCTGTGAGATTTCACAAGGGGTCTTAGCTCTGCGTGTTGTTGGTGAAGTCCTCTGTTTATTCAGAAGCTCCTGTAGTGGTGTCATGTGGGGAAGGGGGGCAGTCATTCCTTGGTGATGCAGCCTGTGTTGGTGCGCGATTGCTTCTGGCAGGCAAAGCTGGGAGATACAGGTGTGGGATTTTGGTTCCTTTTCTGCCCTAAGAAGTTGTGCTGCTTCTCAGGGACAACTGAAGCAGTGAGTTAAAGGAGTCTAATTCATGACTTGAGACCTCTGCTGCTTCCCTGTAAGCGGACACTTCCTGCACTCTCTTAAACTGTTTCCCTCCTCGTATGTGTATTCATTATGCCATTTTCTGTCCCTGCAGGGTACATCCCAATTGCAGATCAGCGCAGACTCCAATGAAACACTTTTCCTACCTGAACAGCCACCCCCGCCTCTGCCACCTCCACCTCTTCTGCCTCCCAGTCTTACCAATGGAGTGGCTCTTACTGCTGCCAAGCCCCCACCAACACTCATCAAGGTACTATTTTGGCTGGTTTCTTCATTGTTGTGGTCTGAAGGAAGATAAGATGATTACTCTGAAGAAGCCTTGGAGCTGGAAATACTGTGTTAACAGATGCAGAGGAAGGAAAGCTTATTTCTCACTAGTGTCTTCCTCTGACGCTAGTTGTAACATATTTAATAGGTTTTTCTGTTCCATGATGTATTCACCTTCTGTAAAACGGGTCCTGAATGCGAAATGTTTTGAAACAGTCAACATTCTCCATAACTAGAACCAGTGTGTCTGTGCTGGATGAGCAAGTGGTCTAGCGTGCTAATATTGGAAGGATGACCTGCGTTATGGTGCAGTATAAGCTGCTACGGGTGCTGTGACTATGCTGCTGCCTGAGTTAGAGAACCATGGAAAGGCCCTGAGGTCAAATCTGGAGAATTTTGAAAAGAAAATCCCAGTACGTGTTCTCGTTTACATGGGGTGTTACGTTATTTCAGTGTTTTCATTCTTATTTGCTTCCTCCTTTTCTTTTAAATAGCAAAGCCAGCCCAAGTCTGCTAGTGAAAAATCTCAGCGCAGTAAAAAAGCCAAGGAGTTGAAGCCGAAAGTCAAGAAGCTTAAATATCATCAGTATATTCCTCCGGACCAAAAGCAGGACAAGGGAGCTCCTCCCATGGATTCATCCTATGCCAAAATACTGCAGCAGCAGCAGCTCTTTCTCCAGCTTCAGATCCTCAGCCAGCAGCAGCAGCAGCACTACAACTATCAGACCATCCTGCCAGCTCCACCAAAGTATGTCTCTTAAGTGGCAGCTCTCTCTTAGGAAGCACTCACTTCCCCAGAACTGTGATTAGAAACATTGTCTTCTGGGTGTGAGATGTCGTGGTTGGATGTAACACACTCAATTCTGAGGAGTGGCAGAGGAAGCTGGAGTTGTTCAGCCTGCAGAAAAGGAGGCTGAGAGGAGACCTCTTATCGCTCTCTACAACTACCTGAAAGGAGGTTGTAGTGAGGGGAGGTGAGGGGAGGCTGGTCTTTTCTCTCAAGGAGCAAGCGATAGGACAAGAGGAAACAGCCTCAAGTTGCCTCAGGGGAAGTTTAGATTGGATATTAGGAAATATTTCTCCACCAAAAAGATTGTCAAGCACTGGAACAAGGCTGCCCAGGGAAGTAGTGGAGTCGCCATCCCTGGAGATACTTAAAAGATGGGTAGATATGATGCTGAAGCACATGGTTTAGTGGTGGTTTCTGTCAGTGTTAGGTTGATGGTTGGACTTGATGATCTGAAAGGTCCCTTCCAACCTAGACTGTTCTGTGATTCTGTAAGTTACAGTGAGCCACAAAAGGGGTGGTGCCAGATGAATCAGACCAAATCAGCTGAAGTGAGTTGGTTGGCAGGGTAAGGAGCATGGATATAGTCAAAGGCACTGGCCTGCTTTAGTGTCTAGGGTGACAGTAGTGACCCAGACGTTTCTGAATGTGGTTGTTGACACTGAGGGTCTCCGGTACCTTTCCACCTTGGTTTTGATGCCTGTGTTTTTTCTTTCCCTGCAGGCCTCCAGGAGAGCAGCAGAGCGGTGCCAGTGCCCCTGCTGTACGCAATCTCTCTGCCACGGTCAGCAGCACATCCTCAGTGTCCTCGGGTTCCAGCGGGCTCATGCGACAAAACAGTAATGCTGCAGTGGGCAAGCCCGGCCCTCTCCCTGCCAACCTAGATGAGATGAAGGTAAATGTCCTGCGAAGCTGCATGGCCCCTTTTTTTGCCATTTTTGGTGGAGAGGGCAGTACTGAACGGTGGTGCTGCCCCAGAGCAGGGATGAGGTGGACTGATGGGAGTTAGTCATAACAGCTGGCATTGCTACCCTGCAGTCTGTACCTGAGGGACAGGTTTGTTGGCCTGTAGGAGGGTCAGTTTAGTCCTTTGCCCCATGGTTATGGTAGCTGTTAATAGACAGTGTATGTTCTTTTAATGTTGCCCTCATTTTTTTCCCCGTGTCAGGTAGCAGAGCTGAAGCAAGAGCTGAAGTTGAGGGCCTTGCCTGTCTCGGGCACAAAGACGGGTCTGATTGAGCGTCTCAGAGCTTATCAAGAGCAGAATGGTGCAACCAGCCAAACAACCCCCGCTCCCAAGCCCAACACAGCAGCCGTCATCCCAAAAGCTGCCGAAGTGGTGGTAGCCTTCCCGGCTGCCAGGCTGAGCACAGGGCCAGCCCTGGTCACCACTGGCATTGCACCAGCAGAAGTAGTCGTGGCCACAGTCACCGGTGGCGGCGTGATGAAATTTGGCAGCACAGGCTCGACTCCTCCTGTTTCTCCAACTCCTTCTGAGCGCTCGCAAATAAGTACAGGGGACGAGAACTCGGCCACCGGAGACACCTTCGGAGAGATGGTGACTTCACCCCTGACCCAGCTCACCTTGCAGGCGTCTCCAGTGCAGTTCCTGGTGAAGGAAGAAAGCTCCAAGTCTGCTTCCTGCAGCGTTAGTGCGGCACCCAGGTCGGAGCGGTGCAGCACCAGTAACAGCAGAGATGCAGAAGTTAGGGACAAAGACCAGATGCTGCAGGAGAAGGACAAACAGATTGAGGAACTCACGCGCATGCTGAAGCAGAAGCAGCAGCTGGTTGAGATGCTTAGACTACAGCTAGAGCAGGAGAAGCGCTCTCAGCAGTCACTACCGGCCGCAGCGGCTGCGGGAGAAGGAACAGCCCTTGCCTCCAACCCAGCAGCGTTTGGCACCCAGGTGAAAAGTGAAAACGGTTTCCTGAGTTGCCAGTTTGCAAATCAATCCAGTGGCCAAACAGACCAATTCAGCCCTGCACCAACAGCTAGCCAAATGGACACTTCGAACCCAAGCCCAGTGCCAAAGAAAGCCGTGATGGTGAAGCAGGAGGTGCCAGCCGCCGAAGCAGAGCCGCCGTGCCAGTCCCACAGCCCGCGGCTTTTCCTTGGCCAGCAAGGGAGCGCCCTGAGCGACCTCATCAAGGGCACCCCTCCCCCCACCCTCATCACCGACTCCACAGGGACCCACATCGTCCTCACCGTGACCAAGCAGAGCGCAGAGAGGCAGGGCCTCTCGCCCCAGGGGAAGGCAGGGAGTAGCTGCCCGGCCTTGCAGGTAGGCAAGGGTTAGATCACGTATCAGTGATTATAAGTACTTAAAGGGGGGGTGTCAGGAGGATTGGGGCCAGTCTGTTTTCAGTGATCCCAGTGATAGGACAAGAGGTAACGGGCACAAACCTTGAACATAAGAAGTTCCATCTAAACATGAGGAGGAACTTCTTTAATTTGAGGGTGACAGAGCACTGGAACAGGCTGCCCAGAAAGGTGGTGGAGTCTCCTTCTCTGGAGACATTCAGAACCTGCTTGGATGCAATCCTGTCCAGCCTGCTTTAGGTGAACCTGCTCTGGCAGGGGGAGTGGACTAGATGATCTCCAGAGGTCCCTTCTAACCCCTGCCATTCTGTGATTTTGTGATCACATCCCTGCTGAAGGCAGTTGGGTTCCTCTCTATCTTCTTGCTCTTGTGGTTCAGGTTACCACAGGATGACTTAATGTTGTAGAAATTCAATGCCGTAAATACTAAACTGGCTGAGTTGCTTGCCACGATGGCTGGTAGATCATGGCTTTGTAAAACAGAGCAGTGTAAGCAGCTCTTTAGCAAAAAGACTGGCGTTTGACAATGAGGAACTGTGTACAGCAATGCACGATTGACTGTGCACATCACAGGCTGTTCAGCATTCTTCCAAACACATGGTTCTGCCTTTTGTCAGGCAGAAGCTCAGGCTTGGAGGACAAGGGTTTGCTGCCACATTGCACTACTTTTTGAAAGAACTATGCCTGTGATATTAAAAAAAAGCAGGGTGTATTTCACCTCTTGTTTTTTATTAGCGAGATTGTAGTCTGAGTGATAGATAGGTCACCTTGTCTACCGAGAGCTGAAATCAGACATTGGGAGCAGACTTTTTGCTTTTTGACTGCTCTTTGTTTTAATGCATGTCAGTATTTCAGTGTTAACAGAGTCTTTCATCAGAGATGATCTACTATTCCCCTGTTGGCACGAGCTCAGCACTTAACAGAAGTGTTCCGAGCATTTCTTCCAGGAAGGCATAAATATGCCCAGGTTTTATGACATAAGTCAAACCCCAGCATCTTCCATGGCATCAGAGAAGATTTTCATTCTCTGCCACTACATTTCCTGCACCTTCTGCAGAGCAAGTGGCAGTGTCTACCATCAGGGACAGGCACTGAGCAGGCTGCATTTGCTGTGTAGCAGGTGAGCTGCCAATCAGCTATCTAAATATCAGCATCCAGTGTCACCCTTGATACCTCAGGGTATCTCACCTGAACTCCAGCCACTGCTCCAGAAGGGAACAGGTCCTGTGTCAGGTCTGCCAGGCCTCCAGAGATATCATGAATAGCCTAGGGACTTAGACTGGTACTGCCTCCTCTTTTAGGCCTCTGAATCCCACCCTCATCTGATTTCTCTGCTTGGCAAAACAGAACAATTGACTGAACTTCCTAAAGAATAAAGAGTGGGGAAGAACAAATTTCATAAATCCTTTAAGAAACGCAAACCTTGCTTCATGTTGTGTCTGAGAAATAGCTTCTCATGGCTACCCTTTTCTTTCCAGAGAGTACAATCATCGCCCGCTAAAACTTCCAGCCAACCGCCGTGTCAGCTACCGGCAAACACCCCTCAGCAGCCCACGCCGCAGCAGCAGCCCCTGCAGCAGCAGCAGCAGCAGCCCAGAGGACTAAACCAATCTGTCAGAAAGGTAACTCCCTGCCTGCTCACTCTTCTTCCTTGTTTTTCTTTGCCTGCTGATGGGATTTGTAGCAGCGGTGGGAAGGGGACACATATGCACAATCCTGGTCAGAGACCATCATCACAGCAAATGAGATCTCAAAGCAGCTTCTGCTACAGTTTTTGGTTTCCAGCAGAAGGAGTGCCTGGCACAGCCTCTCCATCCCCCTGCCTCCTGCTGAACTTGCTGCCATCAAGAGCCCATCAGGCCTGAGGTTTCAGGAGCGCTGAGTGTCCGGGTGATCTTCCCCTGTGGGCTTGCTTGGAAGTGATTGGAGGCTTTGCAGCAAAGAGCTCTTGGCTGAACTTGACAATTTACTAACTCCCAGCCTTTGGGCTCACCTCTGGGCAGAATTCCAGCTGGTGTTTTAAACGAGTATCATCTAATCGTTTCTAGTGTAGTCAGAGTGGGCTGTTCACTTTGCAAAGGGTCAGTGCCTTGGTTTGCTTTGAGACCTTTGAGGAAATGCAGAAGGTGAAACAAAGGCACCTTTTCCCTCAGCCTCCCTTAGCTCAAGTGCCATGGAGGCATCTGTAGTGACTTTCTTGATTCTTTTGCCTCCCTGTAGGGTCAGAAGCCAGCCCCACACCATATTGTTTTTCTCAACACCTCCAAACACGCAGTCCTTCTTCCCCAATGGTTTCCACAAATGATCCCTGAAAATTGGTGCTCCTGGCAAAGCTGCCCCACCCAGTGTGTCAAAAAAACCCGTATCCTCCCAGCACATCCCAGTGGCCTGTGCTACAATGCCAGTTTCCAGCTGCTCTCAGAAAGAGTGTAACTGCTGTAGAGGCAAAGACCTGATCCACCTTTTAACTTTTCTAATGGGCAGTTGTGTGCTGATTCATCTGGTGAAGCTGAGTCATGAGCACCACTTCCTTCGATGCCTGGGGTTTCCTTTGGAGGTCTCTGGTGCTGCCGAGTGTTCTGGTGCTCTCTGCCCACCATCAGGCTGTGAAACTTGCTGCTTGTGAAACTGGCTGCTAATGAAACTTGACTGTGTCCCCAAAGCAGGCATTGCAGATGGGGGTGGGTAAAAGATAGGCTCTGGATAAATGGCACAGAGTAGGCTGAACACAACAAGGGAAGTGCCCTCTCTCGCCAAAGAGCCAGAGGAATCCCCCAGTTGGACAGATGAGGCTCTCCCCAACCAGCAGCAGCCCGGGGGCGGTTTGTGGCGAGGTTGGTTTAGCGTTAGAAAAATCAGCAAAACATTTCCAGCTGTGAGCTGGAGGGGAAACCTGTCTTCCTCCCCTGCAGCCAGGGCATAGTGCACAGAGTACACGGAAGAAGCCAGGCTGCTGAGAGCAGAGCACCGCAGCCCTCTGTGCAGCGCTCACCAAGAGGTGGGGTGATGGTCTGTCAAAGCAGCCGTGAGACATGAGTTGATGTGGACTTTCCCCTCATCACCCCTTCTGCCTTCGTTCTAAACAGCCCTCATCGCAGCCTGGCTCTCCTGCGGCCCCTTCCCCATCCCAGATGGACCTGGAGCAGCAACAGCACACGTCGCTTTTTGGAACTCCTCCACCTCCTCTCCCTGTTCCCTCAGTCCCAATGAAAGAGCCACCAGGCTATGAAGAGGCTGTGAAGCAACAGCCAAAGGCCCAGGTGAGCACAGTTTTTCTCCCAGGTTTCCTTGGAGACCAGGTGAAAAGTTTTCACTGTAAATCTGCTGAATTACTGAGCTGGGCCAGTAACAGAGAATGGCGACACGCCTGCGCCTTCGATTCCTCATAGAGGGTTTGGGGCAGACCCTAAACTACAGGTAGAGATCCCAAACCACTCATGGCCTGGTGAGTGTTAGTACAGCAGTTGCAGACTATACCTTCCCATCCAGTAACAGCCTGGGGTTAGGAGGATTCTGGTGCCTGTTCCTCCCTGTGCTCATTCTTGCCAGAAAGCAGCTGCATCCTTGGGGTGAGGGAGGAGAGCCAGCAGCCAAGGGTGTTGCTGGAAGTGGAAGCTCCCCTGGTTAATAGGAAGCTAATCCTGCACTGGTTCTCCCCAGGAGAACGGCTGTTCCAGCCAGCAGATGGACGACCTGTTTGACATTCTCATCGAAAGTGGAGGTAAGGAGGCAAAGCCAGCATTTCCCGTCACCTTTGGGTTTTAGCCTGGGAATTATAAAGCACCGAGGGGAGAGTTTGTCATGGCCTAGGCTTCCGCATCCCTGTCAGTGTCATTAAGGCAGTGAGGGCGATGTCAGTCGGGCATTAGTACAATACAAAGCTTCTTGGTGGTTCTGCTGCATCAGATCTGGGGACATCTCTTCTGCGCTACTGGAAAGAGCTTGAATTCCCCAGAGGCGGGCTGAAAACTCCCCACAGCCAGCCAAGCGTGGGCACAGGATGGGTTTCCTTATCCCAGGTGGTGGTCAGTGATGGCTCAGTCTGGGTCCCTGTGGCTCTGGTGGGTGGGACCCTTCTTGCGTTCAGCCAAGCTTTTTCTCACCCTGTCTGTTTTCTCTACAGAGATTTCTGCTGACTTCAAGGGTCAGTCGTCCCCAGCTGGGAAAGAACCGCCCGTGGCCCCAGCCTGCTCCCCACCGCCCAGCAGCCACCAATCCTCAGAGCTGGCGGTGCCAGTGTCCTTGGGGCAGCCGGTGCCCGTGGGCCGGCTGGAGGACTTCCTGGAGAGCAGCACCGGCCTCCCGCTGCTGACGGCAGGCCACGATGGGCCAGAGCCCCTGTCCCTGATTGATGACCTCCACAGTGAGATGCTGAGCAGCTCGGCCATCCTGGACCACCCGCCTTCACCTATGGACACCTCGGATTTGCACTTTGCTCACGAGCCGTCCGGGGGCATAGCCCTGGATCTGGCCGAGGCTAACTTGGACAGCATGGACTGGCTGGAGCTGCCGGGTGGGCCTGTCATGAGCCTGGCTCCCCTCAGCACCGCGGCTCCTAGCCTCTTTTCCACAGACTTCCTTGATGGACACGATCTGCAGCTGCACTGGGATTCTTGCTTGTAACTCTCTGAGCAGAGACTGAAGGGAATGGGAGGGCACGGGCATGCGGGGGGAAGAGGCCAGTCAACCAAAAAAAGAAAAAAAAGGAAACAAGCTCCTAGTATTTGTACTCCTCCCCTAAGAGTGTCCTTCCTGCCGAAGCCGGCAGCGGTGGCAAAGGCAGACCTGCTGCTCGAGTGGACAGGCCAGGGCAGGGAGAGAACTGCTGCTGGGGGGGGAAGAAGAAGCTGCAGGAGCTCTGGGGCTGGTGGCCTCCTGCCCCCTCAGCGCAGCCTGACCCAGCTCGGGTGAAAGGAGCCGGCAGCTCCTCTTCCTCCCGGCAGGAGCAGTGATGGCAGCGCATGGGGCACGGTGCTGCCGGGCCACAAGTTCCCTCATGCCTCACGGCAGGACATAGCACGACTGGGTCTGAGCCATTTCCAGAAGCAACACCCCACGTTTTGCTGGGTTTGGCAAATAAATGGGGTTGTGCTCCCCCCAGCACATGTAGTTTAACGGTTACAGAAGGGGATTCTACCTCCAGAGCAGGACACAATGGTGGGAGCGCTGGCTGGGGTCTGGAACAGCTGCTCCCTGCCAGGGGAGGATCTGCTCTGCCCCTGGGCTGTGAGGAGCTGGGCAGAACAGGCACCTTTTCCAAGTGTAGCCAAAGGGAACCAGGGCTCCCCACCTACCTGGTAACGGCTAAGCTGGTTTCCCAAATATTGCTGAGCTTGGCAGAGGCCTGCCCACTTGCTTCACTCGCTTTGGGCTGCAAAACAGATTTTTAAGGTGCTAAAATCCAGGTCCTTTTATGTTAAATCTGTCCTTTACTGCCCCAAACCTCTGGTTGGGCCTGGAGTCTGGCCTTGAGGCACAACCTCCTGTTTGTCCCAGCATCCACAGCACTTGTAACACCCCCAGGTGAGAAGGGCAGGCAGCCTTTCGGCCTCTCCTGGGGAGCATGTGAGAGGTGCAGCAACGAGCAACATATCATTAGGGGCCACATGCAATCTGTCTCCTGCCTTCAGCTGTGCTGTTGCCTTCCTGTAGCAGGTGCCCCAGTGGAAAGCAGCAGCTGGGGCTGGGAGACCCAGTAGACACAGGAAGGGGCTGTGGCACCGCAAACCGGGCGTTGGGTGGCAAAACACAGCTCCTAGCTCAGTGGTGCGACTGCAAGGGCCCTATTCTGGGGAGAAGCAGGAGCCCGAAAGCAAGTAATGGGCAGGTGACCTCTGCTCTGCTGCAGTGAAACCTCTGCTCTTCCTTCCCTCCAGCACCATCAGCTAAAAGGCAAACGGCTGGTTGCTGTGACCTGCCACCCCGTGTCCAGCTGCTGCCGGTAGGGCCCTGGGCTGATGCCTCAGGGTAGGTGCTGACTGAGGAGGGGGCAGATGAGCACCCCAAACCCCCAGAGCCATGATGATGCCAGGCCTTCTGCAGGGTTTTGTGCTGGAAACCCAGGCCTGTAGCTCTGCCTCTCGTGCCGTTACTCCTGTCACTTTTAAATCCCTGTGTTTGTTAGTAGTAACTCACCGCTGTACTTACCAGGTGAGCCATAGCCCTGCTGTGCCCCACACAGCCGCCCCTGTTTCAGCCCTGGGGTCTGGGCTGCTCGGGCTGAGGGAGGCAGTGGCTTTTGAAATCAAACAGTCTTAAGGTGCTGACCCCGCTCAGGCAAAGGAAGGATAAACTGGCATCCTGTTAATAGCTCCTTGAGGATGCTCTTCCCCTTTCCCCCCACAGTGCTACCTGCTGGGGAAGGGTGGGTGCAGGTGGGCACATGCTGCTCCCCTGCCCCTTTAATACCTGGTGCTCTTCTCAGGGGGAGGCCTTGCTGCAGGGCTGCAGGTACCTCTGGTCCATGGCAGGGCAGGGGAATGCCAGCCCTGCAGGCTCTGCTATCAGCCACTAGCCTGGCAGCCAAGTGGGGTCACGCCTGCTTTGCAGCTGGGAGAAAACTCCTGCTTTCCTGAGCCCTATTTGCTTGTTAACTGCATGGGGAGCCACTTTCTTAATCATTTGCAGGGGGAGCCTGCTGGCAGCTTCCTTCCTCTCTCTCCCCCTTCCCTTCCTTCCCAGTTGTAAGCAAGTCAGAGCCTCTTACCTGCCTCTCTGTGTCCGGATTAAAGGACATCCCCTCTTCCTCCCCCACCCCCAGCTTTCTGTTGCCCAAGCTACACTATCATGTCCTAAAAATTCAGAGTAACTGGGACTGGTGAACACCCACTTCACCTCCCTCAGCCCTCCCTCGCTTCCCTCCTGGCGCAGCCCTGCTCCATTTTGGTGGTTGTGCTGGGTGCACTGGGAGCAGAGAGTGCATTAGCAATCACTTGACAGAGCTCCCCCCGGGGCAGCTGGCCAGCCATGGGACCAGGTGGGCACAGGAGGCAAGTGGTTTCTTAGGAGAAAAATATGTAGGGGGGGATGGGAGGATCCTTCAAATGCTAAGGGTAAAAAAATGAGGCTGCCCTTGTGTCAAGCAAAATCAACTGCTTTTAGCCCACAGCGAGCAGTGGCCCACACCAAAACCAGCTGTGTGATTTCTTTTGTACAAATAATTACAAAGCTGCAACCAGTAAATAAAGAATGAAACTTATCGAAGTGCAATGAGCTCCTAGAGGAAGGTGGGAGCACTCCACCCGCAGTCCTGGCCTGACCATGGTTCCTCCCACTAGGCCAGGCACCCCAGTCTTCGTTGGCAGAGAAATGCCAATGCCTGTTACTGATTTAGCCCTTCCCCAGGGCTGGTGGTGAAAGGCTGAGCTCACAGATGCTCCCTTTCACCTTTACCCACCTGCCTTCATTTGTGAAACCGTAGGAATTTAATTACATTCAATTTGCCCAATGTACTTGAAATTGGCCAATGGGCTTAAGTGTCCTCAAGGAGCCCAAATGATACAGAACCATGAGCCTCTCACCTCCTGCAGAACCCAGCTAAACCTGCCAGAGCCCCTCTGCACAGGGGGCTTGTGCCAGAGGAGCGAGCGAGATACCTGTGCCCTGGGGCGGAGGGGAAGATGGTGCCTCATCCCAGGAAATAGGAGAAAGTCATTTTCCCCAAGCAGTGCCCAGAGCAGGCTTGCCCAGTTCTCTGCTTTCTTACTATTATTTGTTTGAATAATAGTTCAATAGTTCTTTGTCAGAAGAGGTATTCCCCTGGACATACATTTTTTGCACCCGTTGGGAAAAACAAAGTCTGATGTTCTGCCTCTACCTTGAATGTAATCCTGAATCTTTCTGCTGTAACCACTACTTGTTTGTAAGGTGTATTTGACAAGCGCGCACTCTCCCTTCCACTATGCAGCAAACGGCGAGGGGTGATCACAGCACCGTCTAGAACGGATGGTGTTGGGGCATCGGATCCAGAGCGAGTATTCAACTGGAAAAGGATAAAAGTGACAAGTTAACAGGGGAGAGAATGGATCTTTAAATTGAATTATTTTTTCAGTTACAAATATTTGAAAAAAAAATCCATTTTATTAAAAAAATTCCAAACAGCCACGTGCTCAAAAACTTCTCTGCTCTGCTGGGGGGGAGGGCTCGGGGCCACTCTGCCTTTTCCAGCTAAGGGTGGGTGAACCCTCTGGGTCTTTCTCAAATCTGAAAAAAAAAAAACACCTTGAGTGGTGCTGCCTCATCCCTTCTTAATTGCGGGGAGATTCCCTCTGTGTGTGGAAATTACCTACCCTGCAACCAGAAGTAGGTTTTATGGTAGGAGAAGCCCAGGCAGCTTTTACTGCCTCCCCCAGCCCAATAGGCTGGTCTGGACCGCAGCTGTTACAGGGGTGAGGTGACGCTGAAGCCTTCCTCAGCCATATGCCAAAATGGAGTTATTTTGACTGAAAACACTCATTTTCACACCAGTAAGTAGGCTGCAGATTCCAACCTCCCATGAGCTCGGGCTTCCGAACATGGGTCTTCCAGGGCCTGTCCCCTGTTACTGTCCTACTTCACAGAAAAGACTCTGCTTTTCCTGGGGAAGCTTGTTAGGGTGAAGACAACGCTGTTGTCCACCCATCAGTCCTGTTTTCTGCCAGCCCTTTTCCCTTCGCTTGGGGCCCTCCCCTTGCAGGACCTCTAAATCCCTTCATTTTGGGTAGTTCCTGCTTGTCAGGGCTGCCACTGCTCGTTGCACAACTTCTCCTGCCCTGGCCACTGCCTGATCTGAGGCAAGGTCAGTGTGAGGAGCCCCCCACGGTGCCAGCCCAGGTTGAGCAGAGGCCTGAGCCTGACACGCAGGAGCCAGCGCAGAAACAGGGTTAATAATTATCAACTGGCAGAAATGAAGAATTAAATCTAGTCCCGGCCCTGTCAAAAAACCAAAGCCAAAGCCCAGCACTCTCCCAAGATGCAGTTTATTTACAAACCCACTGAATAAAGGAAAGTAAGAATCTAGTGTCATTTCATGAGTAGTTTGTGCTCACAGACAAGCGCTTTCAGTAGAAAGTCACAGACTCCATATCCAGAGCCACCACCACAAAGCAGCAATTCTCCACTCCTGACCTGCGTCCCCGCTGCCTCCGCAGGGCGAGGAGGACGAGTTAAATCTCCCTGAGCCAGCTCCAACCTGAACCCCATCCTGAGCTACAACGGTGCCAAAATATACACATTAATTTACAGCTTTTTGGTTAACAGTAAAAATCATCTCGAGACTAAAATGACAGCATGAAACACTCTTGTTTAGGGGAGAGGCCGGTTGTGTCTGCTCCCAGAGGAGACAAGGCCCATCCCCTAAGGCCGTTACAGTGGTAACAGCCCGGTGCAGTTGGGCACCTCTTGTCAACACCCCACACACCAGTGCCAGGGAGGTGGGATGAGGCTGATGCCGGTTCCCCGGCTCAGCCCTGACTCCAGGTCAGAGGAACTTGTCCAAGCGGTTCGGGGTTTGCCATCCCTCTCCCCGCCGGAGGTGAGCCCTTGGCTGGCCTGGGGGGAGGATGTGTTACTCCTGTTCCCCTACAGCGCCAGTCCCTCACCAGCCCCATTCCACTTGCACCCCCAGTGCCATCAGCTCTCACAGACCAAAGCCACCCCGCAAGGGCTGCCTCTTCCCTGCAGCCACAGCAGCAGACACACTCACGCACCCAGGCAGCTGCTGGCCCAAGGGGCAGGGGGCCAGGCTGTTCCCCCCGGCACTGGGGAGGGGGCAGGGCTGAGACAAGCAGAAGATAGGAGTGGCAGAGATGGGGAAGGCTGGGAGGGGGCACTTGTTTTTTGTGGCCATAGCACACTTGTCCCTTTGCAGCATCACCCTTAACCATCACCTCCCTCAGGTCTGCAGCCTGTCTCATTGCTGCCCTCTGTCCCAAGTGGCCCGGCAGTCCCCCGAAGGGGATTTTGTCACAGATATGAGTGGGTGGGGTGGGGGAGGGCAGGGGGTGAGACATGACAGGGGTAAGGGAGAGGAGTGTGCGCCATTGAGAAGGTTCCCCAAGATGGGGTGGGGCGGGGGTCACCCATCTATGTCCCAGCTGAAGAGATGGTGCTTCACGAGCATGTCCTGCACCCCTTCCTTCAGTGGCTTCTTCTCCTTCTCCTGCAGGATGACACAGAGACCTGGGTCAGTGCACCGCACCCAGAAAAGGGAAGATTGTGTCTGAGGGCAGAGCCCAAGCCCGCCGAGGTCTCCAGCCTTCACCGCTTCCCACCTCCGCGCAGCTGAACAAGGGAGAGGCCCTGCGGTTTGGAGAGCACCGGGGAAGGGAGGGGCCACTCATTTCCCTCTGCCCCCGCTGGGCAGGGGCAGGCAGCACCCTCTGCCAGCTCTGCCAGACGGCTCCCTGCACGGCCTGCCCGGGCAGGGAAAGCGGCCCCATCCACAGCCTCTGGAGATGGCTCACAAGGAGGCAGGGGACGGGCCAGAGCACAAAACTGGGAGAGGGAGGCTGTAAGCGAAGCCCGCGACTGAGAGAGATAAGGAGAGATGCCCCCTACTCACCTCCCTCTTTATTGGCAGCTCCCAGTCCTGAGAGAGGCTGAAGGCAAATTTGCAGAGGACTCTGCAATAGAAGAGAGAGAGATGGTAACACACAGGCCACACACACACCCAGAGCACACCCCCAGCCTGTGCCCACAACTGCTGTCACCAGGCGCACCGTTGCACCGGCTCCTCCGCTTGCCCCAGCATGCAGCTAAGCTTACAAGGATGGAAATCCTTGTTTGCTGGTGTAGAAAGGGCAGCACCAGCCACTGATCCTCTGTTTCCCCCTCCTCTTTGGGCTTCGCATGCTGCCAGGCCCAGGCTGGAAAGAGAAGCTTTGGAGATGTGACTCAAGTGCAACCCCTACAGAGCCTGGCACAGCAGTGCAGGGAGCCACGGGCAGCCCCAGGCTCTGCTAGACCACAGACAGATGTGGCTAAGGACTGTACGGGGGGTCGTGGGTTCCTCTCCAGAAAGCAGACTCCTGCCAGAGTTTGTGCACCCCCCTCTCTCTCTCCCTGGAGTAACAGAACTGTCCTGACCCCCACGCACAAGTGCCACATGGAGACAGCAAGCTGAGCTCCATTGCTGGACCCAGCTCTAAACAGGGGCTGCCGGCACAGCCTCGACCCTCTCCCTAGGACAGGGGTGCAGAGCTCAGATCTCCCAGCAACAAGCTCATCAGCCCTTCAGGCTCAGGGTAAACTCCTGCGTGGGGGTCTCCTCCAGCTCCTGCAGCAGTGAGGCAGCAGAGGCCCTCCACAGGAAGCTGCCTGGGAGAAATATGGCACAAGCCACTGCTCCTGTTCCCCACAAACCCAGGCCCAGCCATGAACCAGTCCCACTTGGTCCTTTGGCTGTGCTAAACAAGCACTGCCCCGTGAGCAGCCACAGGACAGCGCAGCACAGAGGTCGAGGGGACTCCCTTTGTCCCACTGAGCAGCAGCACAAGGAGAACAGGACACCCCAAAGTGTGTACACACAGGTCTGCCCCCGGCTACAGAAGCTCCCACTGGGGCCAGAGGCAGTCAGGTGGTGTGAACAAAAGCCAGTTCCCGCAGGACAGCAGCTGGAGTGGTGGTGGTGGGTGGTTTGCTCTGTGGCTCCCTGGGACTGGATGTGGCTTTGCAGAGTGCAGGAGGGCCAGGAGCAGGCAGGGTGAATGTGGGCCCTGGGATTCCAGCGATGTGCTTTGTGTGAGCTCAGCCATGTGCAGCCCCTCACACCGCTCAACCAGGAATCAGGCGGTGAGCGACTCCTTCCTGGCAAGCAACAGTCAGACTGTGTCCCTAGCACGTTCCTTCTTCCCTGCGTGGACTCACGGTGGCTGGCAGAGGACCTGGAGCGCAGAGGGGTGGAAAAGGCAGTCGCTCTCCATCAGAGTTAGGTGCAGGGCCACAGCAGAGGGTTGCTGGCAGGCAGAGGCTGCCTGCTTGTCACAGCAGCTCCACAGGAGCCAAGCTCTGCTCTTGATCAGGCGGGCGCAGTGCATCGCATTAAACTGTCTAGACAGTTGCTGCTGCCTCAGCACACAGAAGGAAATCTCTGCAGCAGGGATGTCTGGGCAGCCCACGCTGCTACTCACTGGAGAGGGTCCAAAGCCAGCCACGGTGAGGGCCACCTCCTGCAGGGGAGAAGGAAATCCACCCCAGACCCTGGCAAGGCCCACGGGGACAGACTCACCTCAGCTCGCATTTGATCTGCACCCAGCCAGGACTGCGCAGGAACGACCAGGGATGGAACCACTTCTCCACGGTCTGCAGGCTTGAGCACAGCACCTCCAGCCACAAATGCAGCACCTGCTCACTGCAGCGATGGGATGGAGCCACGTTACTCGGCTGAAGCCGGAGAAAGAAGCCCCCCATCCCTTTGTCTATTCTCAGCCCAAGCATTGACCCCAGCCTACAGTCCTGTGCCCCCAGCAGGAACGGGATAATCCAGTAAACTCATGTGAACCACTCCATGCAGTGAAAGCTACTTTGTCCAGCCAGGAGACAGGCCAGCATGACGAACAAGAAAGGAACAGACCCTACTCAGTGGCTGCAGTGCATGGGAGAAAAAGAGCCCGTGGTCCAAGGTAGATTGAAACAACTGCTGGCCTTGAGCCTGCTCTGCCCCCACCCAAGCTCCTCGCACTCCCCACCCTGCCTGGGGGTATCAGGACCAGACGACTCACTTGAGTCCAACACAGATGAGGGAACGAAGCTTCACATCCATCTGTGCATGTGCAGCATCGTGTGTCACGTTCACAGCCTGAACTGCCTGCAGGGTAGGAAGATGTGGTTACTGCCTTAATGGACAGCCATTTCAACAACATGGCCAAATACTGCCCTCCCCAGAGCTCCCCACCCTCACCCAGTGCCACCTGCTAGCATCAGAGAGACCAAGCCTTCTTGATGGCTTTTCCTTCGGCCTTCCCCAGGCACCTGGTGTCTTTACTGCTTCCCATCACGGAAGGTCTGGGAGACTCTGGAGCATCTCCCTAGAGAAGGGCATCACCCTCCAGCAGCCTCCATGGGAGACTTCCCCACATTAGGAGCTGGGCTGGGGGCAGCACTCACCCGATAAAGCAACTCCTCTGGAGTGAGGACTTTGCCGTCTTCATCAAGCCTGCAAAGAAAAGAGCAGAGAGCTAGCTACCTCCAGAGCCACCCTGGGCACAAGCAGGTCTTTCTCCCTCCACGCCCCAACAGCACTCTTGCTATTGCTGAGCCCACAGGTGATCCCTCAGCCATGAAACAGCAAGATACAGACCCAGAAGCAAACACAGGAGTGCAAGGAAGGGAGAAGAGCCACTGCCAGCTCCGAATGAGCACGAGCACAGCAGCCTGCTGACACCACACCCACAGGAGGATGAGGCAGATCATGACCCTTCCCAATGTGGAGAGCAGCAGCGCTTTGATGAGCACATGGGAGTGAGGGACAGACCCAGCTGCTTAGTGTGAATGAAGTGGCCTCACCTGTAAGTCTTGCAGAGCACAAGGCGAGAATACACAGAGTCAAAGTCCCGTTCCACTTCCCGGCTTGCAGCCTAGCAAGGTAGGGGGACAGTCAGTACACTCTGCCCTACAGCCCCCTCATCCCAGGCAACACCACCCCACCAAGGGAACTGAAACATCTCACCTCTTCAATGAACAGCCAGGGATGGCAGGGCCCCCCCAGCAGAGATGGCTTCTTCAATCCATGTTCAAATATGGACTTCAAGGCTGGACACAGCGTCCCTCGCACCAAGTCCGTCACCCCTTCTGTGACCGAGTCATCTCCAGCAATGGAGTACTGAGGAACACGAAGAGCCAACTCTCAGCATACTGGCAAGGGGGCACAGTATAGAGGTGGTCCGCTCAACTACAGCTTCTTTGTGCACACCTCTTCCGCTCCCAGGTGCCCACCAACCCTCGCTCTTCTCTTAACCCCTTATGCTCTTGCTGACTCTTGCATAAGGCAGCATGTTCAGTGCTACTCCCCTGTGATTTGCTGGCACACCAGGGTCTTTATGCCCAGGTGCTGCCCAGGAGACCACACAGGTGCCTCCAGCACCGTCCTGGCAGCATCTGTCATGTAGGAACCGCTGCGCTTTGGTGTGATGCTGACTGAGCCAAGGTAAGGAGGATTTGCACTGAGGGTCTCTGGGACTCTGCAAGCTGCTAGAAGTCAAGGCAAATGGGGGCAGATGGGAACTCCCAGGTCAGCTGGTACTCCACTCTGAGGTACCACCCTGACATGCTGTTAGCAAGAAGGATATTCCAAAATTAGGATGAGTGGGATCCTCTCTATTTCCACAGCTGGGAGGAGAACTCCTTGGCAGTACTGGGTGTGTTCATACACAGAGAGGTGATCTGCATTTAAGGAACCAGCCCTGAGAAGGGTGTGAGGAAGCAAGTGAGATATCAATAGTAACATCTCTTGTGGGGCTTCTTTGGGGTTCCAGGTTAGCCTTTGAGCCCTTCCTCACTTTCCAAATGATGAGGGGGAGAGGGAGAACGGGGCCTCTTCCACTTCCCCTGAAAACTGCCTGGGCCAACAGCTGATGTTGTTTGTCTCCTATTTGTTAACCCAGCCTTGGGGCCACATTAGGGTACTGCTCTAGATAGGGTGGCATCTCACCACTGCTGGTTGCAAGAGGAACTGAGACACAGTGCCCCCTCATGCACAGCTGCTTGGGAAGAATCCACTGTGGTAGCCACATGAGCAGAATCCACAGGCACAGCCTCAAAGGAGGAAGAGAGCAGTAGGGAGCAGGCAGAAACACTGCGCACGGGACCCTGCTGTGTACCTGCCTGGTGCTTTCTCATAGCTCATCTCTAGGGCCTTTAAAAGCCCAGGCATCACACTCAGCTACCCCCTGCACCCCTCTAGGGTCCTCATTCTCCCCTTGGTCAGCAGCAGGATGTTGAGCAAACAGGCTTAGGAAGATAAGATGCCTGATCACATCACTAAGTGCTCAACGAAGGAAATCCATGGCTCTCTTCACCTATGTTTTTTCAGTTATGACATGACTCTTGTTGCTGTGTTTTTTTCTAATTACCTCTTTACTCCGCTCATCCAAGATCTCCACAAATTTTGCAGGAAACCAACCTACAAAGAGTAGACAAAGAGGTGAGCCTGACACAGACTCTGAGAAACTACACAGACAAAACCAAAGCTCAGTGGAAGCTGAGAACAAATGAGAGTTCATAAGGTCCACCCCAAAGAAGGAAGCGAGCCGCCTCAAAAATCACAAGAATTAAGGCAACTGCAAGAGGAAGCCAATTACAGGACACCGCCCAGAAGCAGCAGAGACAACATGCACCCAACCACCCTGTGCCAGGAGAATGGAGCCTAAAGTTGTTGTTTGCAAGAAGTAACCAGGCAGCTGCACCGCTGCTTTCAGGCCCTGCTTTAACATTCCCCTTATCCCTGGGAGATGCTCTGGGTAACCGGCAGAGCCTTTGCTGCAAATGTGCCAGGGCAGTTGCTGTGGATGAATGGATGCTCCGCATCTGGCCCTGCTCACAGGATCACAGAACTGTAGGAGTTGAAAGGGACCTTCGGAGATCGTCTAGCCCAACCTCCTTGCCAAAGCAAGTTCACCCAGAGCAGACTGGATAGGGTTGCATCCAGGTGGGTTTTTAATATCTCCAGAGAAGGAGACTCCACAACCTCTCCGGGCAGCCGGTTCCAGTGCTCTCTTACCGTCAAAGTAAAGAAGTTTTTCCTCATGTTGAGATGGAATTGCCTGTGCTCCAGTTTATGTTTGTTGCCCCTTGTCCTGTCACCCAGCGTCACTGAGAAGAGTTTGACTCCATCCTCTTGACACCCACCCTTTAGATATGTATAAGCATTGATAAGATCCCCTCTCGGTCTTTTCTTCTCCAGGCTAAACAGACCCAGGTCTCTCAGCCTTTCCTCATAAGAGATGCTCCAGCCCCCCGATCATCTTTGTAGCCCTCTCCCCAGTGCAACCTTCTCACCTCTCAGTCCATTCAGCTCTCCCACCCAACAGTGCTCGTCCTTCTGGGAAATGATCTGAAAAACAGGGAGTAGAGAACACTGGTTGAAGAGAGCGCAGTGCCTGGAGGGCTACAGCTGCCGGGCTGTGTGTGCACAATGAGAAACTGCTTTCTTCTCAACTATTTTGCCGATGTTCTTTTCTCACGTGGCCCAGGGCCTTTAAGGGCAGAAAAAGCTACCGCAAACACAATGCTATCCATGCTTTCCCCAATTTCAGATGGGACACCCACAGCTAAAACACAAATGGATGCTTTTTCAGTCTTACCACAGGTTAGAGTTCAGCATTAAACCAGGACCCAGGTTGGACCAAATCAAGCCTGGACCAATCCAGGCTGCATGGCAGCCAGGAAAGGGACTTTGTGGTTGCGCTAATAATGACTCACAAGACAACACTCACAGGAACATACCGCCTCATCCCCAGACAGCCCCCAGAAACACCATCTGCCTCTCTTGGACTCCTAACTGGGCTCTAAGCTGATCTCCTCCCTTCTTTCCCTGCAGAAGCGGCAGCGCAGTATCCCAAACAAGTTGGGTCTGCATGGTCCTGCCATGGTCCCTGTCTCATAGGCTGACGCACCGTAATGATGTCATTCTTGCGGAAGCCCAGCTCATCATCATCGTGGCGCTCAAAGTCCAGCAGTGCCTTGGCTCGTCGTCGTCGGTTGCGGGAACAGGCCACATAGTTCTCGTGGTCCCGCTGGTGGCTCTCCATACTGTAGTCTGGAGTCAGATCCTAGCATGCATGTGGATGAAGAGCAGAGAGGAATGAAAAGTAATGGATGACTCCCAGCTGATCTGCCAAAGCTTGTATGCCCCTGTTCCCAAAGCTTTTCCTTCTCCTTCCCAAACCTTTTCCTTCTCCTAGCAGGCAGACCACGTCTCAGCGCAGCCCTCCTCCACTAGGGATGGGTTGAGCAACCCTCACCTGCCACCATTACACCTGGCATGTTCTTACTTGAACATATGCTCCAGGAACATTTGAACAGCCCTGTCCTGTGGTGAACACTCAACACTCATGCTTGGAGCACACAGCAGTGCAAATCCAGCTAGCTGTTCCCACTCACAATGCTGCAGTTCTTGGGATCCACACACTGGAAGTGCCGTGCCACCTGGAGAATGGCCTCACGCAGGTCAGCCACCAGCTCTGTCTGCTTGATGTTCTTGGCTTTCAGTGCCTCCAGATCATCATCCCCTGGGGGAGCCCACACAGCCACAGGGAAGGCAAGGAAAGGAAAACAAGTATGAGGTATTTATTCTTTGTTAACATTAGAAATCATTGATTCTACAGAAATAAAAAAGAGCCTGACATTAGAAAGGTCTACACTAAGGCAGGTATTACTGCAAAGCTATTCAATAATGTAAATAACCAATATCAATCTGACTGACTAAAATTTTAAGGAGCTGGTATTTCAAATCACATATGGAACTGGAAGATGTCATCTTTGATCTGTCTGGACAACTCAGTACATCAAGGTACCGCATATACTAATTTAGAGAAGTGTCTACACAGTATATAGACAGCTGAATGGTGGGACACAAAACTAGGGAACTTTCAACAACTCTCTTCAACTGAAATTCTCCTGAAACTGAAACAGCTTCTGGCTGAACTACTTCTGATTTTTGCATACCTCACAGGCTGAGAGCATATTCTTCACTGAGTCTTGAAAAACATTTGAAAAACCAAGACAGCCCACCTTCCTGTGTCAGTCAAGAAGTCAGAGCCACAAAACAAACCCCACCATCTACTTACGACCTCAGTCTCCCCAAGAGCCAGATTTCCAATGTTTTGGGTGTATAGAAATGGTCATAAGTAGAAAGTAGAAGTTACCAAAGCATCTTTCAACTGTTACTAATTCCCCCAGGAGTTTTGACATCCTATTTCAATTTATGCAGAAAGATACTTAGTGGGATGGATTCTTTAAGCAGTTAATGTATCTGAATGCCTAAAAAACTGGGTATATGATGTTTGGGAACAATGAACCGTTTTCTGCTTTTTGTAAAAAAAAAAATCA
Source organism: Tringa solitaria (assembly GCA_026413425.1). Classification (NCBI taxonomy): domain Eukaryota; kingdom Metazoa; phylum Chordata; class Aves; order Charadriiformes; family Scolopacidae; genus Tringa; species Tringa solitaria. Next base: position 54,286,595 of record JAOXJM010000001.1, read on the forward strand.
GTTTGTTTTAAATTCAAAGTGTATTTTCATACATCTGTTTTTGCTTTCTCTATAATATACTGAAGATGTGGCAGCTTGATTAACAAAATCAACACTTAAAACAACATATTTTTCACTGAACTCTGATTTTTATACAAACACAGCTTTTATGCAAGACCCAAGTAAATCATTGGCTAGCAAATTAGTACTCTTCTAACAGCATTATAGAAACCAATATGAATAAAGCGTGGCCCGTGCTATACAGCTGCTGCAACAGCTTTGTACACATGAAGCTTCTGCTTATTGAAAATTGATTAACAATATCATTTAATCACAAGTGATCCTAATTAAAAAGACTAAAACTTTAAGAACATAAATAGAAGCACAAAATTAGATTTAAAATTATTTTTATAATTGTTTTCTATCTGCTAAATTAAATTATTAGAGAATCAGACACACGGAGCTTAAGAGAAGAGTGAACTTTGCTTCTGGACTAGAAAAACTGTAGGGCATACTTACTCCCAGTCCAAGCAAGCATTGAAAATTAAGAAAACCTCCTCCTCAATGGCCAGGGGTAGGAAATAGAGCATGTAAGAAGTCTCACTACATATTCAGAGATGCAAAGATTGTAAATAGATAGGTGATCACGCAGACGGCGGGGATTCACAGAAAATGCATGTTGCTAAAACAGAATGTTGACTAAATAAGAAACTGCTCAACCACAGCCACACTAGCTCCGTGGGCTGCCCTCTGCCCTCATTTGCGTAGATCGCTGATTCTTTCTGTCATCATTCAGTCCCTTCTGGCCGAAATACTGTGCTCCTCCCTCTTTTCTCAGATCCACCCTACCTAAACACAAGCAGAAGATACAGGAAGCAAGTTCCACACCCTCCCACCTTAGAATACACATGACAGAGAGGAAATCAACTGGGGTTTCCACCAGATTCACCTCACTGCACCCAACATGCCTGCACGTACATTTCCACAACAGGAAACCAGTGCAGGATCGGCCACGTGTGAGGATGCTCTATTCTGAGCCTGCAAAGACTGACCAGCTGCGCAGTTGTGCAGAAGGACCAGCTCTCCCGCATCCTTGTTGCAATGCCCATCCAACAGGAACAGGGCAACACACACATCTCGTTCTCTGCCAAACCACCTTTCGCTGTTTCTTCTTTCTATTCCTTCATTAGAAATCCAGCCCAACTCCTTGAATCTCAGCTAAAGAAAGCCCTAGGCCGACCTGATCTAGCATGAGCAAGAGTATGACTTTGAGCAGGAGAGGCTGGAGTACAGACATCTAGAGGTCTCTTCCAAACGGTGCTCCTGTGATTCTACGACTCCTGTTCAAGTCACTGCTAAATCTGCATTCACTCCAAGGGAGAAGAATTAAGTTCTGGGTAAGTTCTTACTCCCACACAGACAAGGGCTGTGTATATAAGGTGAATTTATCACATCCAAGCTTTTCTTTCCTTCCCTTGGGCTGAAGTTTTCCATTCTGGTTATCTGCTGCAGGATGGTAACTTGTCTATTTTAACCAATGTTTTAATTACTAAGAATATTCTGACAGTCACTGTACAGAAACCCCACTAAAATGAGAAAACACTATCACAGAATCACCTAGATTGGAAGGGACCTTTTAAGATCATCTAGTCCAACCAATTAAACAAAACAAAAAAACACCAAACCCAACAAAAACATCAATCATCTCAGTTCGACCATTCATAAATTATAAGTTCAAGTTTCAAAACGTATCTTTGTGCGTGGGTATAACTCACTATCACTTTCATTAAGCTACTCAAATTTGGTCACAGAGACTGTCTGAGACACAAGAAAGATGTGTTTGGCAGCTAAGTAACCTGCAGGCTCAGTGTGCACTGACTATGATAACACTACACACAAAGAGGTCTGAGTTTAGCTTTCACAAGCGACTTTCGAGCATTTCTTCACTTCTGTGTGTTTGACTCCACAGCTTCATCGGTCTTCGACCCTAACTTTCATATGTAATGCTGTATGTGCTTGTAGCAAGACTGACAAGCCTCCCGGAGAACATTAGAAAAGCTCTTCTCTGAAAAGACCATTAAAACCCAGTTTTAGATTTATTCAGGCCATTTCAACCACAGCAGGAACACTACTCGAACCCTGGAAATTCAGTATGTTGTCTTCTTCCGGAAAAACAATTTCTGTGGTGAGATGTCGCAATTTCAAGAAAGCTAACCAGTTGCAAGGACAGTGGTGACAGTGAGGCTTGCAATAGAAAGGGCTATTATAGAGTCACAGAAGCAAGTTACTGTTAAGCCCATGCAAAATCTATTCTGGCCCTGTGATTTCTGGACATCTGCCAGCTCAACTCATAAGCAAAGAAAATTAAGACTCAAAAGTGTTCACAACATTGAGCTTTCAAAGTAAGTAAGGGGGAATATCGGTCATGTTTGTATTTATAAATTTTTATGAGTGACAAATTGGACCATCCTGTCCTGCCTCATATCTTCAGAGATGTTCCTGAACTGAGCAGAGTAAGATCAGGAGAGTATAACATCCAGCCTGTTGATATCAGAAAACCTTTTTGACTGTTGGTCAGAGCAAGAAGGATATTACATCTAGGCTGAGCTACAGCCCACTGTTTGTCACCATTTAAGGTCTAACCATCTAACCCTAAAATTCACTTTCTGAGCTCAGGCCAAAGCAAGCAAGTAGAAAACTGCACTTCTTCACTTCTCATCCTTCAGTTCTGGCTCCCTTCTCTTCCCCTGTCCCAGTGTTTCCCTGCTTTGCTCACTCCTCTCCCTCCTGGGATGCTACATCCACCAGCACCACGTGAAAGGCACAGGATTGTCCTTACCAAAAAGCAGTGAGGTAATGCCAGATTTCCTGCGCTGAGTCCTGCGCCGCACAATCTGTGGGAGAGGGAAAAGAGAGAACGAAGTGCACACATTAGGACAGTTTTCAGAAATAAAATAAAGCAATCCTCCACTCAGATCAGCTCTGGGCAAGGGGTCCTGACAGCGACCACTGGAAGGGGCAGGCAAGTGAGCTGGCAATTTTCAACAGGAGTTGTTCTGGTTCTAACACAATGAATCAGCTCTACTGCTTAATATGCTCCATGCGCAATGGGTTATTTATAGCTCAATTATTACGAAAGCATAATTGGAGTTCAAGAATCAACCATGACTCGAGTGAATAATTTTAGTTCTAATTCTACTTGTTGCCAAAAGCAGTTCTGCACGTAATTATATATAAATTTCTAAGTGGATGCCTATTACATTTTAGAATTGCAGGAGCGTCTTACGATCAGCACACAGCTGAGCATCAAGAACGTATCTTCCACGCAGGCTTGACAAACAGGAGCTACTACATCTGCGACTACAGACTGTAGTCCAAGATTAAACACAGGTGCATTTTTTTATTCAGCTTCTCAAAGGCTGTTGCTGTTTTCTAATTCTACATTCCAGAGTTATTTTTGTCTATCAGCTTCTTACTAATGGATTACCTCCAGTTCCTATTCTGCATGCTGCAAGCAAATTCTGCCAAAAGCATATGCCATTTCTTTTAGTTTCCATTAATAAAATGCATCATAAGTCTCATTAATGATAATTACAATCAACATCAATATCCCTTTCACCTGGGATTTATCAACTAGGACAGACCTGGCAGCATTTCATTAGTACAGACCTTCCCCCTCACTTCCCAATACCTTTTCTCCACTGGATGACACAGTCATCCTGGAGCCAAAATCCTCTCAGACAGGAGGACCTCTTGCCCACAAACAACATTTGGGAGGAAACACAGGAAGGAATGGCAAAAAATGGAGCAGCAGAGGCAGATGGGACTCTGTGCACTCACTTTGGATAAATTGTTGACAGTGGTGCTGGAGTTGAGCAGCTGCCCTTGGTCAGCAATGAGGTAGGCCAAGTGTTTGCGACGCTGGGTCTCCACCGCCACGTCTGTCAGCGAACCAGCCACACGCATGGCCTCCCGCAGCAGCACATCTGCATCCTCAATCTGGCTTGGGATGTCTGAGAGCGTGTTGAAGATTGAGGCAGAGTTCTCAGACTGGATTAGCTCATCCTCCTGCAATGATGCACTCATTTTGCCACACAGAACAGAGAGCATGACAGCCATGTTCTTCGGGCTGCTAGATGCAATTTTACATTCAGCGTACAGCCTGGGCTAGAAACAGTGCAGACACAACTAGATAACTCCATAAAGATTTCAGTAGAAAGAGTTCATGCTACCTATGAGAGGGGAACAGCATCTTCTACTATTCGACTGCAGTGAGATCTGCCCCCAAAATTCTAGTTGGCATGTTTCTGATTCACAGCATCCATCACTGAAATGAAGTCAAATCAGCAAGGAAAGACAAAACAGAAGCAATTCTGCACCCACCGCCAAGACTAGGCACAGCAGGGATCTTGTTGGGGACAAGGAAATGGAAGCTGCTCAGTCCCACACATTGCAGAGCACCTACCATGTAAACTGCTCCACCTTTCCCTTACTCCCAGCAGGCTCACCCTTGCCCTTCACACAGCAAGCTGAACCACAAAATTATTTTTCACATAAAAAGGAAAATATCAGGCAGTTAAATTTACGCCAGCCAAATCAAAAGTAGTCAGGACAATGCTAATCTCTTGGAACATTCAACAGTACCATCAAAAGCTCCCCAGATGACCTCAGCCTTGGCTTTATATCTCCTCTCAGAGATAGTGCAAAATCAAGAAGTATCTTGGTTGAGGTAAGATGGAACCTCAAGTTGGGATCTAGACTGAACAGAGGGCGGGGGGGCAGCTGGTGAGGTTTAATTCCAAGGGAACAAATGAGGTTGGCAGGGGAAACAGCAACCCCTGAATACTGTAAAGTGCCTTGGAAGTTCTTCACAGCCCCCAGCTCTGAGGAAGGCAGGAAGTCATCTTCCAGAGCACATTCCCAAACCACACATAGGAAGTGGATATGAAACCTTCTTGCCCCTAAAACTCAGAATTAAACACTGAAGTACTATAAAGGATGAAGAGAAGGTGGGAATTACCTTCATACTGAGCATGCCCAAAGTGAGCTGGAACAGCACCAGAGAGCCCTGGTAGAAGAAGAGGTCCCAAATACGTAGCAGCAGCTTGATGTGGACAACGCTAGCAAAAGAGGTGAGGAACCAGTGCAAGGTGATTAAGGAGAGCTCTGTAAATAAATATACAGAAAAGAAATATGACAAGGGAAGTCAGCCAGCTAGCAAAGATGGACTCTCCCAAGTGCTCTCCTCCCAGCTAAAAGATGACCATGCAACTGCCTCCATGGCCAGGAGGTTTGCTTCTAACCCTGCTGCTTTCCCTTTCCAAAACAAGAACAATAATTTTTGTCTGCACGTCACCTGCGCAAGAAAACTATGGTTTCTAGGGCACACTCTTACCAATGTCATGTTCCTGGAGGAGCTTGTCCAAGCGGGGCAAGTACTGCACGATGAGCTGTCGGAGGACACGCTGGTCAGTCTGCACACCCATCAGGGTGGTGCTGAAGTAGGAGGCAGGAACCAGTTCCTCAATGATAGCACACATCATCCAGAAGGCATCTTCCTCCTCCAAGAAGAGCAGCAGAGAGGCAGCCACCTAGGATTTTGAAGGAAGAAGAACTGCATGTCCTAAGAGGAGCAGAACTCTTTCCCCACTTCCTCACATGGAGAGATGGACCAGTATCTAGGTGACCAACGTCTTCCTTCCTCTGCAGTAGCTCTTTTGCAGTCTCCCACTGAAGTGATTTCTCCTCAGTGTAATGCCTGTCCCTCCCAACAGATAAACTGAATTCTTCCACACCTTTGGACACGTGGTGTCTTCCGCTCTCCGCTCCCTAGGAAAACCATTCCATGTGGAAGGGATTTCCCTTCTGTTCATCTGGCGGCCATAATGTCTGGCAGCACTGCCTCAAATCTTTTGTCCCAGCATACCCACTACAGACAAAACTATCCCTACCATGAAGACACTCTGAAAGCAGTTTACCATGCCAGTGCCTTGGCAATATCCAATCTCTGGGTAGAGCCAGGCAAGTCCCCGTAGTATCCTGCGTAGCCGTGGCACCCCGATACTGTTCATGTTGGAGAAGCAGGCATTGCTGGGCATCGTGCGGAGCAAGTCCTTTTCAATCTGTGAGACAGCCATAAGCAAGGACAGGGTCAGCTAAGCAGCATCTGAACAATTGCCTTCTGCTCTCTGCGTTCCCCACGGCCTCCTCTTGCCTCAGGGAACTCTGCTTCCCCACACTCATGTGTAGGTCCTTAGGCACCAAAGATGGCTCTGTCCAAGCAGTTTAACAGCCTTCACTGATGTGTCTGAAAATGCCAGTGGTGACGGTGACTTGGTGTTTCCAAAGAAATACTTGGCTAAACTCAGTCCCTAGCTTCACCATTGAGAATAGCAGGCATACTGGTTGGGAATTTCATCTGCCCAGATTTCAAGTTAGGCTTCCCAACAAACCTATCCCAGAAAGAAACCAACCCCCTGGCCACATCTGTGACAGGGGACTTGGAGGTGAACAGCCCACAGATCTCCCTTGGACAGTGTTGTTTCCTCCTTCCAACGATTTTGAACCTAGCTTCTTAGTGAGAAGTGAAAACGTGTAGCACTCAATTTCTTTGCCATGGCCTTTGCCTCCTCCCACAAAAGGAGAGGTCAGAGGAAGAGGGAAAACACCCTGTAACAGTCTTGCTGGTGTTCAGAGACTTTGTATTTGAGTGGCAGCTGCCACTACCTCAACAGAGGCGCATCTGTCAGCCTTTCACCCTTCACTTTCCTCAATGAATATCAGGACATTTGTCGAGATGCAACGGCAGCACTGTTTTCTAGCCTGCAGGTAGCATGGGTCCAATCCCTTCCCTGCTGTCCTAGGAAGGAGAGGGGCTGCACAGTTGCTATTCCAACAAAACAAAGGAGAAATATGCCCAACAGGATTAAGCTTTAGCATGATTCAACCACATGTACCCTCTCAACTGTCCCTGCTGCAGGTGTTAGGTAGACTCCCCTCACCCCTCACAGAGTAAATCTTGGCCTTTCTCCTCACTCTCTTGTGCCCAGCAAGCACTAGGCACTATCTTCTACCTGTTTGGCAGCAATGGTTTCATCGTTAGAGCTGTTTTTCACGATATCCCGATACGACATCTCTGAATTCCTCTTCTTCTGCAAGGCTCCTGACAGGCGCATCCACAGCTGGGGGAACAAGGTGACCAGAGATAGGAAGCATCACTAAGAGAGCCACAGAACGCCATAATCTGGCACCCTCCCAACTAAGAGAAAGTAGTCCCCCTCCACTGTCTCTTACACCAGGCAGGACTCTTACCTGTGGCCTCATGCTGTGTGGGATGCCGGCTAGCACCAAGGAGCGCAGCTTGTCTGAATGTGGTAGGGTGACATCAATTTTGTCCCAGGTGAGGTCACCCACATCGTGGTTGTGTGTGAATTCCAGGTGAGCCTGCCACTTGAGCCTCTGCTGTGGCTCCTCCGTCAGTGGGACCCCCAGGAGCTTGCTGGAGTTTGGCTCAGCACCATCTGCCTCAGCAAAGGGAGAAGAATGAAATGCAGACAAGTGAGAGAGGGAACAGAAGGAACAAACGTAGACCAGGGTGGGGAGTAAGAAGGCCATCTGAAGAAAGCACATTAAAAACATTCACGTCTTCCAGCCAAAGCAAAGCTTGGTTTCTAATTGTCTTCTCCATGCAGCAAATTTTACGGTCATAAGCACTGGGGCCTTGAGAACTAAGAAGCTGTCGGCAGGCTTCTAGTCTTTACTTACACATGATTTAGAGCGGAGTGTGGCTGGAATTAAACAAGATCCCAGCAGCAGTCATCCTGCTGGGTTTTGTAAGGGTCTGTAAATCAGGCTGACAAAAGCATAGCAAGCCTCAGAGGTGGCAAGCAGAAGCTATATGCTCATGCAAGTAATGAGGTGCAAAGTGTCAACTTTGGGGATATTTAATCACCAAAAAAGCTTTAATAAGGACACTTCCAAATTCACAATGAGAGAGCACCTTAACCTGAGGCTGGCTTTCTAAAATAGATACTTTAGCCCAAGTACAGGTTTGACGTAAGGTACTCTGTCCTTCATCATATAACACAGCTCAACAATGCAGTCCAAATCTTTCTGCTGATTTTATAATGCACAAGTTTATCAAATGTTCTGGCTGAAGAAAAATCACTGTGTCCTGTCCTCATCTCTGGGTTATTGCTTCAAAGAGGATCCTCTATGACTCAAGGTGCCTCAGGGTACACAGGCAAACAACTTCTGCTCTTGCACTCTATAGCCTGAGCCCTGGAACCGTCCTCTCAGAGCACATAAAGCAATTTCTATGTCCCCCACTCCTTTCCCTTCCCCTTTGCAAAGGCAACCAGCTGTTGTGGTTCAACACCCAACTGCAATAGCTCTCCACAACTCCTTCTATTTGGTCAACTGCCTCTATCTTTCAGGAAAACCAGGATGTGGGTTCTGGCTCTACAATTTTCCCAGGTGATGGGATGGGAAGAACACATACTGCTGCCACTCACCTTGGCCATGAATTTTTCAACAGACAGGACATGTCATCGTGCCTGCTATCAGTGTTTACAGTGCTACTGAATGTGACAGAGACCTCACTGTGAACTGGGAAAGATGCCCTTCCCCAGCATGTAGCTGCTAATGGAAATGGTAACTACTTAACTTTTCTCTCTCTCATCCACGGCACAAGCACAAGGGTATGGAAATGACTGCTGGAGACTATGCTTAAGGCCAGCACGTCTAATGCATTTAATTACAACAGTAGGATACAGAAAGATGATGAAGGTGGGCAGACAAGACCTAGCAGAGAATGGTTGTAAAATCACCCTGCCATACCTGGAAACATGGGAAGGGCTGGATGCAGGACACAATTAAAGGGGAAGGGATGGGACTGGCTTTACCTTCTTTATCAACTCGGAAACCGAATTCATCATAGTGGAACTCTGGCTGATCAATGGATTCTTCTTTCTGAGAGGTGTGAGGAAGGAGAACAGACACTTTCACCAGTTTATCACTGAACAAGTGAACAGAGACATGTGGATATTGTCCCACCTCACCACTGTCTGCACTGTGCCCCTCTGAGCAACTGGACTCCTTCCCCTTTTATTTTCAATGCCTCCCACCACAATTCCCAGGGAGAGACATGTTGCCTGCCATTCCCATTTTGACTTCTCCATGGAAGTTGTGAAGCCCTGCCTTCACATCTCCACAGATTTTTCCAGCAGGGCTTGAGCACAGCATTGTACCAAGATCAGAACTTCCCACCTGGAGGGGCATGCAGCACTCCTCACGGTTAGTCCTCTATTACTTCTGTAAACACATTGTAAATTCAGCTCCCTGCATTGCTCCATCTCCTGCCTGTTGCTTTCAGATCTCTCTGAAAGAAAGCAGGCAAAACTGGGATTTGCACCTATGGGGCAAACCCAAATTATAGGCCAAAGGAAATTAAGGTCCATGACCCAAATCTCAACTTTCCTCATCTGTGCCCCTGGTTGGCAACTAGGCTGTACCCACTGGAGGTTGCAATCAGGCTTTTTTAAAGACTGCAAGCCTACAGAGACCTTCCCTTTCCTGCAAGCCCACCTGGTCTTCCTGTGGGGTCTCACAAGCATTGCACCCAGACAGTGCCCAAAAACCACGCTTCTAACACAGCTCCACAAAAAGTTTAAACCTGCTTCACTGGGCTCAGCTGCCTTCAACAAACACTGTGGGTAAATTACAAAATTCCACAGCTGCTTCCTTCCTTTCTGCTCTCACCACCTGATGACAAGCCTTGAGGCTAGCATTTCCTGCCATGCACAAGCCATCCAGGGTAGTTTGATGGTGACAGAGATTCCCTTAAGTGTGTCAACATTTTTACAGTGGAGCAATAATTGCAAAACAGTAGGGCAATAATTCACACAAGTTTCTTTGCGCTCTGCAAGATCCTCTTGCAGCCGCATGCAGCTGCAAAACACACGGAGTTTAAGTCACAGACCAGCATCCCCAACCAAAGCACTGGAGGAAGAGTGCATCTCTCCCTCCTTTTGCCCTGTGGCTTTCAGAGACCACCAGAAATCACCAGGTTTCCTTTATCTCTGTGCAGAGCCAGAGAACACCCCCTCCCTGCCCCACACCATACCTGTGTGTATTTCGCCAGGATCTCCTGAGGCCAAATGCTGGGAGTGAGTGCTGAGAAGGGACCCCCAGCAGAGGGAGTGTGATGGCCTAAACAGAAAGAGAACATAGAGCACTGAATGACTGGAATGACTCCCTTGGAAGATGCACACACAATACACACTGTTCCAGCAAGAGAACGACTCTCTCAACAGTTCGTCACTAGTACCACTCCAGACATTGAGACGGCTCCCACTTCACCAAGGAAGCAAGTAATTTCAGATGTTTTTTCTTTCCCCTTATCACCAAGCAAAAAAAGCAGAAAGGCAAAATGGAGTTCCCTCTAATAAAGAAACTTTTAGGGAAGAGAAAGAGTTCCATAGCATCATGTGATCTTTCTTCTGCTTGGAAAAGATGTGCGGTCAATGCCAAGCCAGGGGAACCATTACCAAAAAAATTATCATGGAGATGTAAACGCCTCCTGTGGAGGCGCTGACCCCAGCACTAGCAGCACTCCAGAGTTCCCTGAAACTGTCACCCAGGCACCAAAATGGGAGATCACAGCTCTCAGCAAGATGCTCAACTGCCTCCTTTCCTCCAGATGAGCTGGGGTATTGCCAGACCATATATAGTGAGCTGTCGTAATAAAAATATGCCTATCATCTCTTGGTGTTCTGTGTTCAAGATAAGCAGCTTTCCAGTCTCAGGTAGTGTCAGTGCCACTGAACAGCTTCCCTTGGAATAAAAGCAGACCTCAAGTTTTGCAACTGAAGCATAGAAGCATGTCCCAGGTCTTCCACTGTGCACATCACCAAGAAAAAGATTTCCTTGGCTTTGAAGTATAGTCTTCCTCAGGGTGATATGCCCTGAAACAAGCAGCTGGACCAGGAAGGAAGGTTTACACAAAAATACAGGGTGGGAAAGCTGGCCACTGTAAAAAGGAGAAGACCTAGTTCCAGTAAAACTTTTATTTCAGTAGTCCACAGCTGAACTCTAGTGATTCTTCAGCCTTCTGCCTGCCCTAGAGCTACCGTTGTACAGCAAAAATTTCTCAGGTCATAAAATGACTCACCCACTTTTGGACAAGTCTTGGGAGAACAGAACCAAGCATATTTTATGAAAAATGGGGAAGGCAGACTACATTTCAACCTCCTTCTTCCTCTGTGTTCAATGGCTGAAGCAGCTTCTGCAGGCTTCAGCACAGGGTGAAAGAAGGAACCGAATTCACTCTCAGTGAAAAGGATCACAAAGAGTGGGGCAGTTTCCTCTTCCCCAATTGGACTAGACGGTATGTTAATGTAAAGAATGGCTCTTGGAACCAGTAACTTTCTTTTACTAAGTTGCAGCTGAAGAAAGAACAAGGAATCAAACAAGAAGATACTATGCTCATTTTTGCCAGCTCACCTGACATTGCGCTAGGTAAGGCCGAGTAGCAGAGGCTGTCAGCAGGTCCAGAAATTCTGTTCTCAGAGGTGAGAGGTCACTATCCTGCTATAAAAAGGAAAAAACAACAAAGTGACAAGAGAATTCAATTAGCATCTAAGAACACGTTCAGTGTCAGACAGACCCCTCACGCACAACTTCTGCACGGGAAAATCAAATCCCTTAGTATTTAAATTGCCCATAGGAAAATTAAATTACAGAGTTTGGAATTTCCTCTTGGTTTCATACCTACCCATCAGCTAGAAAGAGCACACTGTCATTTACCAAATTCCTTGTGACAGTAACAGTGTTACTGATTGAAAAAAATGTCAAAAATCAAGTCAACTCTCATCACCTTTTCCTTCACCTATTGCGAGTCCCATATTTAATTACGAACACTGATAAAACCACACCATACAACACCATTCTCTGAATTTACTGTCCACGGAGAAGGGACTGGAATGGTGAAAAGGGTATAAGGCCATTATATGAAATAAGCATGAAAGAGATTTTAGAGGTAGCATCACAAAAGCAAAGTGTGTTAGGCTGTGCAATACACACTGAAGGGAGCTGGGAAAGCTTCTGGCAAGGATTTTCTGTGATGAACTGGACTAGGATATGGACAACATGCAAACTAGTATCTCTGCAGTGAGCCAGGTGCTAAATCTGGTGATAAAGCTCAATGAAACAGCCTGCATAGCTCCCCTCCTTACTTTCCCGATACTAGTTCACAGCAGAATTTTTATAGGGGTTTTCCAGGACAACAATGGAATAGTTTAGTAATCAGAAAGATATTTCTGACTTTAAGATCAACCTTAAACTGTGTGTGGGAGACAGCAAGGGCCACCTCTACAAAGTAGATAAAGCCAATACTGGGATATATGTCACTCGCACTTATTTGGGAAAGAACCTGGGAGAAACTAACATTTGCACGTCTGGTATGGGTTTTCCAGCTTCCCCTTTTCAGTAAGACTACTTATGACTGGAAACCTCTAAAAGAAGGAACCCCAGGGATTTATCCAGCAGGCCCTGTCCAAGTTGTTTACAGTGCTCAATACTACAAGGTTACATTGCTTTTGCATCTCAGTGAGCTTTCCAGCGAGCAGTTGCAGCCTGGAAGTGGCTTGTTACAGCACTCCAAGATAAGCAGCTGTAAAACATGGAAAAAGCATAAAAAGCATCTGTGTCTGAGAACAAAGATGATAAAGCTTCTGCCTCCCAGATTTAAACAGTTCTCTGCAGGAGAAAAGTGGTCATGGACGAACAGACGCTCTGATCTTCTGACACCAACTCTCAGGGCAAAAAAAAAAAGAAAAAAGAAACCAAACAAGTTCAGCTTTTGTTTCTGAAAAGCAGCATCCACATGATGGCCAGTTGCTTACCCACGAGTTCTGTAAATGCTCTTCTACCCTTCCCATCACTCTAGCCCCACTTGTTCTCTTAGCACCAACTTTTCCCTCAGCAGCTAAAGACATTACAGTAAAAATTACAAAACGAGCACCTGCATACTCATTTTACACGGGAACGCACACAGCATGCTCACCACCACGCTGACAATACTCAATTCTCCTTTCAACATCACTCTGAATCCATTTTGATGCTTTTGGGGGAGGAGGGTGGGGGCAGCTTATCACTGCCCTGTGACCACTGCTGCTCTGTTCCTGAGCCTGCAATATGTCCTCCTCCCCTGCCTTCTCTCAGCCCAGTTAACTCTGTTTCCAGCGTCTTTTATTAGGAATGCAGTGACTGTTTCAGCCACGTGGCACGTCTGCCATGCTTCTCGTTACCTGTGCCCTGAACCCGTGCTCAGCGCCTCAAGCCTGTGAGTAGGGATCCCCCTTGGTCATTATTAACCTTCTTCCCACGCACAATCGCTGCTGAACCAACCTGCTATGGAGCAGCCAGGCCAGTGCGTTAGGCATGCAGGTGAGAAAACACCCCATAACAAGGGAATTAACCACAGTGCTCTGGAAGCAGAGCAGGAGAGTGCTGAGGCTGAAAGTCCCTCCTCATTGGGGTGTAGCAGAGGGGAACACCTTCCCTTGTCCACGTCACCGCATACTGGCCTCCGCCTGCTGCCTGCCCTCCCATCCCTGACGTTAGAAGCTGAACTTGGTGGGCAGGTTTTTCCTGCCCCTTGTTCCTATAGAAACCTTCCTGCAAGCACCCATCTGGGACCGGGCCCAGAGAGAAGCTCACCTTGCTCCTGGCACCAGGCTGTGTGGAAGGGCAAGGTGGGGAGTGCGAATCACACCAAGAGATGGCTCCTGCTGTGGCACCAGGAGGCAGTGAGCTGGGGACTACCTACAGAGCCAGGTGTCCCCAAAAGAAGGTGCCAAGGCCAGTATGTCAGCCCTGTAGGACTTCACCATCCTGCTTTCTGTCCCCCTTCCACTCAGCCTCCAGTAAAGCATCAGAGGAAATGGGAAGAAGGTTCCACCTTCTTGCATGCCACCCAGTGCAAGCCAGGTGGAGGAAGATGATATCCAGCACATCCAGGGACTGAGATAGTAAGTTCCTTCCTTTGATTGAGGGATATAAACTTAAAGCAACTTTCAAACTCTCCTAGCCAGGAGACAGCAAGTAGCAAAAGGGTCTCCCATTAAGCCTGTGAAATTGCATGCACGAAATTGCTACAGCCAACTTAGCTGTGTTATTTGAGCAGTACACACTTTTGAAAATGAGAAACAGTAAGGGATACAAAGGACAAAACACGTTAGATCCAACAAATATTAACGGCACTCCCAAACCCTCAGAACTCTAAAACTAAAACCAGTTGTCACCCATACATTAAGAAGCATCCCCAATGTTTAAAGGCAATTTAAGTTTCCTACACAAAGCAATTTTGGTCACACAACAGGTAGTCTTCACACTTTGAAAGAAAAGTATTTTTTGTTAAAATGAAAATGGTACCTGTTATTTGCAGCTTTACTTTTTGAGTTCAAACTCTGAAACAAATCACACACCCATTGATTCCAGCCTGCCAGAGACTGCTATAATGACAGTGTGTGTACCTGAAACAGGCAGCTGCAAGGGAAGCACACAGTCAGCATCAGGTACAGCTATTTGAAGCGCTCCAGCTGCAACACCTTTGTCGGAGTTCCAAATACACACGGCGCAGGATTATATCCAATTAGTTTCTTTCCCAGTGTAGGTGTCCTTTTGAAATCAATGTCTGCAAAGGAGACCTGCGAATTTACTTCCACCTGGCAATATCAAGCCTCCTCTGGACACACCTGCTCTTCCACACAGCTGTGATACGAGAGATTTTAATTACCCGTCTTCTTGCAAACACCAGATAACAATCTCCTGCTGCCTGTGTTTTACTTGCTTGGCCTCTTTTGCCACGTGATCTCCACTTAAGCCTGCTGTGGTAGCGCTTGGATGTGCTAGGCATGAAAAGATGCTGTCAGGAGCCTTTCAGTAGGATCTTTATTTTGGAAGAGAAACACCTTCCCAGGATCATTCTTCCGCTGCTGATTTTAGCAGCAAAAAAAATAAGAATCCACCAAAAAAGCCAGATACCTCTAGCAGATAGACTCTGTGGAAGACAAACATTTTACAAAGCAATGTGTTTGTGTGCTGAAAACATTACAACTAGTAACTATGCAGGAGCCCTCAGTGAACATAATCAGAAGGACCAGAACAAGCATAACACTTCTTTCTAGAATGATTTTCTTCCACTGTCATAGGAACTGTGTATGCAACACTGCATGCACTAAATCCCCCTGCCACCCCTGGACTGTCAGCTGGGTTTCACTGCTGTCTATTTTTTCCTTTACTGGGAAAAAAAAAAAAAGAAGTTTTGGAACAGAGAAAAGCAACTGCAAAGCCACAGTACTCATCTGGAGGCCACACGCTTAGGTGTAGTTCTAGAAGCCTCTTCCAGCTCAGCTTTTAAAATCCCATGTAGATTGCATCCCATTTAACATTTAGACGAACTCTTCCTCTCGCAGAAATCAAGACAAAAACCAGACCCTGCACTGAATCAGGCAGTTAATTTCTGCCCCCTCACACCTGGAAAGCTTTGTTTTCCTAATTAAAATCCTGAGTTGCCCAATGAAATGCTCAAGAGGAGCTCTCAGCAGCAAGCCCTTTGCCATCCCTTCCCCCATCGGTTTCTCCTTCAGATCAGGCAAAGCCATGTCCCGGAGCTGCAAATGCCATTAGTCCCACGAGTCAATATTTGCTTTGCGGGTATACCATCAGAAGAAAACTCCAGCTTCACAAACAAGTACAGCCCCACACCTGACCAAGGGGCAGACAACATACAAGTAATTTCTATCCCTCACACCCTGACACCCTGCCTTTTTAAGTGATGCAGAATCCCACGCACCCACAGACACACACCAACTCCAGGTTAAAGAGTCAACATGGTGTGAGTGAACCTGGGTCACTCCAAGAACTATCTGTTTCAGGCTTACAAACCACAACCAGTCTCACGCTGCTTTGGGGTTGAGCAACACACTATAAACGCAGGAGGGAGATGCTGAGGTGGTAGCCTTCAGGCTTGCTTCCCACCGTGAGACTTGGAATGAAAAGCTGGGGGACTTTAACTGCCCTCAGTCCACTTGCTCGTAGCAGAGAAGGTGAATCAGAGATAAAATAAAAGCCTACAGGCAGGCCTAGGAAGGGGAAGCAGCAAAGGTGAACCTTATAGCAGCCTTCCAGTACCTAAAGGGGGCCTACTGGAGAGATGGGGAGGGACTCTTTAAGAGGGAGCATAGGGATAGGACGAGAGGTAATGGTTTTAAACTGAAAGAACAGAGATTAAGATTAGATATTATGAAGAAGTTTTTTACTGTGAGGGTGGTGAGGCACTGGAACAGGTTGCCCAGAGACGTTGTGGATGTTCCTTCCCTGGAAGTGTTCAAGGCCAGGCTAGATGGGACTTTGAGCAACCTGCTCTGGTGGGAGGTGTCCCTGCCCATGGCAGGGGGGTTGGAACTAGGTGATCTTTAAGGTCCCTTCCAACCCAAACCATTCTATGAAGGCTGTGACAGCTTTGCAAAGCCAGGTGGGCAAGCTGCTGACAATGTTATGTCCTTGACTGCAGAGACATCACCCAGGACTCCAGTACTGCCCAGTCACCAACTGGGTTCACATACTGACTGCAGGACTGTGATGGGGCAAAGCGCCTCCTCCCAACTATCCCAGGGCACTGTTAGAGCAACACATAACAGAGACAACAAAAAGTAAACTGGAACTCTTTGTCTCCTGCCATAAAGCACCTTCTAAACTCCTGGCCACACTGGAAATGTAATTCCATACAAAAATGTAACTAAAAGGTACTTCCATGCAACAGATCTGCTCCCTGGACTGACCAGTGTCCACCAAGTCTGCCTGCTCTAATGACAGCTGCTGGAGCTGAAGGTGCTGAGACATTTCCAGTTTATATAAAAGGAAAAGAAAAGTAACTTCCAGTTCCGTATCCACATCACCTCCTTTTTGAAAAATATGTCCTAGTTCCTACAACTTATGAAAGTTGGTGGACAGAAAGACCAGAGCTGAACTTCCTGATTGAAGTTCAACTGGTCAGGCTCACCTCTAAAAAAACCCCTACACAACACCTACTGCAGATATCCTACATATCAAGATACATTTTCTTTTCAAAGCAGAACTGCCTTCTATTTATCTGGGCCCAAAGCAGCTGATCCTTTAGGCTGAAGCTCTTCTAAAATCTGGAGATAACAAAGGCTTTCCCCATGTGGCTTATAAAAAAACCCCATTAAACCAGAACCAAACTTAATACTGGCTCTGCTGACTCCCTGTTGTTAGGACAAGCTACAACACTTTAGCCCTGGAAAGCAAAGGGTGTCTACCCTTACACAGCAGACACTTGGTGCAGGCTAAGCGTGAACTGCACTGCTGTGCTGAACCTCTTGTTTGCCTACACCCTCCTAGATCAGAGGAGTTGTTTCTCCCTTCCCCTTTCCCAGTGCTCCCCTTATTTGAGAGCATATGTGAGAGTAATATAGAGCACTCCTGCCATCTCACGCAGAAGGGTTACAATAGATGGAGCAACAGAACAACAGTTGGCTTTTTTAATCTGCATTGAATGAGGATGGAAAAAAAGATCAGGGCACAAACTCGCAAGGTGTTCATTTGTCACTGCACAGAGACAATGCCTCCAACGCAGAGGCAAGAAAACCCACACATGCCTAAAGGCAGGTCTGCAATTCACCTAGTTCAAGGCTTAGGGTACAGGTGAACCCACATTAAACACCACTATACAAATATAATCCAAATGTGTGTCTAAGGGGGTCCCAAACATCTCTTCTATGAGAGTCAATTTCTTCACAATAAATAGACACTTTCACCCAAATAAGCATGGGGCAGGACCAGGGCACTTCTGCAGACCACTGCATAAACTCATTTTCCCCACAACTCTCCAGAAGTGATTTTTACCTTCTGGGTCACGAACTTCTGCAAGTCTGCAAACTATTTATAAGATGGCTGTGGAAGGTAATGGCAACTGTACAGTTTCATTTGCTATACAGAAGTTTGAAAGAAAAGATTTCAGTTAGAGATGCAGGGTGATTCCAATCAAAGAAAGGTTGAAAGACACTACTGACAGCTATTTAAAGACAGATAACATAATGTCTTTTGTATGACGCTCCTACCCTGAGCAGTGACAAGCGGTGCCATGCAAAGCTCTCTCCATCACCTTCAGAGCCAGCCCTGCAGACACCCTCCAGGTGAAAGTTTAATTCTCAAGCTGGCCTCGTCCTACTATTTCCAGTGACAAGGGAACAACAGCCTGAAGAATGACTCTTCCTTGATATGGCCGTGATATGGTTGGATCTTCAAAGCTTTAGCTGTCAGGGTTTGCCATTCTCTTGGTCAGGCGCAAGAAAGGTTAGATTCAGGTCACACACGGGTAGCTCTGTTGTATTACGATTTGCTCTAGTATTCTAGTCATATTCACCTAGCAGGACTCTAAGGAGGTTCATTTGGCTCCAGAAAATGGCTTTTTAAGGAAAGTGTATCCCACAGCACTCAGAGCCCTGAAGGAGGAAAATCTTGTCTTTCCAGAACTCAACTTTCTGAAGAGCCTAGTAACACCCAAAACACCTCTCAGGACTGTTTGCAAAGCTCTTATCTGGCATGTAATGTTAGATTACTTAGATCTTGCCCCTGCAGAAATTTATAGGCACAGATATCTCAGCAAAAGAAGCTGAAATACACAACGATCGTTAACATTTATAATAAAACAAGATACCCCCTTTTACCCTCCTAATATTTCCTGTTTCTGGGGGATCAGGAAGGTTCTTCTCCAGAACAAAAGGGCTGTCGGGTTATGGACATTTTCTCTCATCTCTGAATCATCAGGTACTTCCCAGCCAAGAAACACTGCACTGACTGGGCAGTGACAACAGTTCTTGTAGTCATACTAACAGCAATATGCTATCTTCTTTTATCCTATCTCATAAAACAAATGTGTTATCATTTCTCCTAAAGTTTCTTTTTTTTTTTTTATTTACGCCAGAAACAGAATTGCTCTGTTACCAATATAACTTGTTGCACTCCAGTTTAAGAAAAGCTGAGACTTCCTCAGAGACAAAACAAATGTGGCAGGACAACATCCTTCTCTTCCCTACCTGGTGTCAACAGTAACACAGCTGAGATTTTCCCCAACGCTCCCAGATACTTACCCTGTGTAAGCTTTATGTATCTAAAAATATTGACCATGTGATGAAACGCAGCACAGAAAGAAGTTTAAACAAGTCTTTGTGTTGCTGAGGATACAAACCTGAAGTACCAACACCTCTCCATCTCTTGAGGTGCGTTTGGGACACTGCACTCATGACATACAGTGAAGCCATTTGGCTACCTCATCCTACTTGACAATTGCAAAATCTCTATATCCTATCCATTTGAGCTAGGATAGGATCTAGGATAACCAGTGTGATACAGATGACCAAATTAGGATAACTACTGATTTAGCTAGAAGACCTGTAGGACCATGTACACCAAAATATAAGTTGTCTTACCTCTGTCACTGAAGTTAAAGTTACAATACGCTTTAGGATTTTTATTTTTCTTTAAAGTTTTCTTTCTTTCTCATGTTTTGGTGAGAAGTTCGCAATTAACAGCCAGGAAGACAGACATCATCCCAATCATTTCCAAAACAGCTACAACCTCAAATGCAGTATCACTTGGGAAGGGTGAGCTCACCGATTCCTTTGTTAAAGCATCCTGAATACCAAACGTGGTAAGCAGTTTTGCAAAACATAACACACAAATTCAGAATGGGAACTGAGGCTGGCAGCTCACTTCATACAGATCCCTTAACTAATAATCTCTCCTGTTATCATGCCACCTCAGCTAAAAGAAGTTGATTTTTAAAAGCAAAATATTTTTTATTATCATCTACCTTTTAAGATTGTCAGAGTCCTTTAGAACATTTATTTGCAAAAGATACCATCTTGCCGGAAAGCAAGCAACACGTTAAAAGCACAGCAAAAAGGAAAAACTTAAATGACATTAGCAGAGACCCCAAAATCGGAGCATCATGTCAGTCCTGGGCAGGTGTGCATTACTTCCCTCACCTCATTAGCTGCTGTTAACTCTATCATCCCCTGACCAGTGTACTTCCTCCAGAAATATGCCCCCTCCTCTCTGCTGCCCCTCACAGATTCTCTTCATCCTTCTTCTGAGGAAGCACCATTATGAATGACATCTCCCTGAGATTACCCAGACATGTCATCAAAATACCATCCTAAATAGGAATTAAGAAACGTGGCACTATCACTTTAGTATGTTAAATACAAAATTAACATAACTTCATATTAACATGAAACAACCAGTCCCCACCCTGACCTCTTTAATTACATATCATGCCTCTTGTCACATCCTTCCTTCCCTTTTAATTTGTGAATTCTCCAGGGTAGTAATCCAACCTTTGTTTCTGCATAGGGAAAGCCACTCACACAATGTACAGATCCGGAAATACAAAATGAAATAGGTCTTCATTCCAGTGACTATTTCTTTCCAGGACACCACTCCAGACACTGTAGCAGCTTTAAAACTACTCTAGAATTCAGATTATCCAGCAAGCAACTGTATTCCGATCAACATCTCGGCAAAAGCACAGCAGTGCCCCACTCCTGCTAGACTGGTAGTATCTTCTTAAGTGATTTTAAGATTCAGCCTCTCACTACTGAACACCTGCTGTTCTTAACTCAAGCAAGACTGCTTTTTGCTCCCATCTATTAGCACTAAAGGATCCTCCATTTCCTCAAGGCACTTTTACTACTTTATTCCCACCACTCCTCTCCTCCCTCTCCAAACATCATAGCAAGCCATGCAGCGTAAGGCTGAGACATCACAAAGCAGGAAGCTATGACATCACACTAAAAAGCCCCACACCAACAATGAAATCTACTCGTTCAGAAGGAAAGTACCTGCCAAAATTCAGACATCCCTCAAAAAATTAGGAAGGAAGTAAAGCAGACATTGAGAAGAAATTTCTCCTGTCCCACCCTTACCAGCTCTGTGAAGAGACACCAACTGTCCCAGAGCCCGCAGCCGCTGCCTGCAAAGAGATTTAAATCCGTGTCACGGAGGTTCTCCCCTCCCTTGAATTCACATCACCAGGTATGAGGAATTACATTCGTCTACTGACTTCCTTCTAACACCTATTACAGCTGACAATCACAGGGCCTGCAGTGTGTCTATTTATGCCCACTGCCGAGAGGATACTGCCATATCTCCACCTCTGTTTCGTGACTGTTCCTTCCTCATCCCCCCCAAGCCAGACAGGAGACAGACTTATCTCTCCTCTGGGGCACCCCCGAAAAGACGCTGGCGGGGAGGGCAAATGAGGGAGGGATCAGACCACCAGAGAGTCAGGGAGAGGAGAAAAGGCAGGTTATGGTAGAGGCATATCCCGGGGAGCAGGGATGGAGGCGGGGGGGAAACAGAGCCTGGGGAAGGGGGGAGCAGGCAGAGCACCCCCGCGGGTGCCCAGGGGAGGCTGGTGATGAAGCAGCTCACGACATGAGTCACTCGCCGGAGCCCAGACCCTGCGTCAGCGCAGCAGGTGAGCGGCGGCCTCTGCCCGGGGGGGGAGCGGCGGGACACCCCCGGCTCTGCCCCGTGCGGAGGGGGCTGGAGGGACCCCCCCGACCCGGCCCGGCCCGGCCCGGCCCTGCCCGGGAAGGGGCCAGGGAACGAAGACGCGGCCGCGCACCCCCAGCACCCTCCCCCCACACAGATCCCCGGCGGCAGGGCCGCCCCAGCGGCTTTGGCCGAAGGGCACGGCCGGGGATGCGGGGGGTGAGCTCTGTGTGGAGGGGCCTCACAGGTGGCGCGACCGTTACCGGGAGCCCCACCGCCGCGGAGCGAGGCGCGCGAGGCTGACAGCCCCGGCGGGCGAGGGGCGGCCCGCCGAGCCCTCCCGCCCGCGGGCAGGACACCCCGCTTCCCCCTGCCCCCAGCGCCCCCCGCCCCGCCGGCTCTCCCCGCCCCTCTCCTCAG
>JAOXJM010000001.1:54308675-54324966 GCA_026413425.1 Tringa solitaria
GCGGGCAGGACACCCCGCGTCCCCCTGCACCCAGCGCCCCCCGCCCCGCCGGCTCTCACCTCCCCTCTCCTCAGCGGAGTCCCCGCCGCGCCGTCCCCACAGGGCGGGCTCCCGACCCCGACCCGGCGGCCCCACACGCCGCTCCGGACGGCGGCGCGAGGCGCATGCGCGGCATCCGGGCGGCGGCGCGGGGCGCTGTGGGGGCTGTAGGCCGCGGCGGGGCCGGAGGTACCCCGAGAGAGGGGGGATGACCTCGTAAAAGGCGGGGGGCGTCTCTCGGGCACGGCGACAACGGGTTGAGCAACAGCGGTGGCTTCTCCATCTTCCCGAAGACAGAGGAGGCGGCGCGAAGGTGCGGGGTGGCGGGGGGCGAGGGCTGGGGAAGGCGGCGCTCAGCCCCCCGTAGCCGCAGGAGGTGGTGGGTTCTTTTCCATCATTCGGGTCTAGGTTATTTTCTCCTCCAAGCGTGGCACAGGCCCACTGCCGCTTCACAGGTGGCCATCCGTTCCAGGCACAGGCTACAGGTAATTCCAGATTATTACAGAATAATCTGGAAGAGTGATTTGGCCTCGCTTCTGAAGGCTGCTTCAGGAGCTGCTTCTGAAGCCCATCACGGCGTCCCAGTCCCAATGACCAAGGTGACGGGGGAACTACAGCTCTGGCTGCTGCCTCTGCCAACCACGCTGGAAAAAAGAAAGCGAGGTCCCAAACCAAGCTCTTCAAAGAGGAGTAAAAGCCTCCAGAAGGATCTCTGTGTGTCATGTTTTCCATTAGGGTAGTGTTTTCCCTGTGTTATTCTTCTTAAACTTCCCAGGAAAACAAGTCCAATACCTCACAGGTGGCAGCATCTACCCAGCACAAAGATTTATTTCCAGATGTTGGGAAAAGATACATTAGCTGTTCCTCCTCTTCTCTGCGCAGGGTTGGTTGTGGGTTTTTTTTTTAATCCCACAAAGGAGGAAAGACGACCAAAAAAAGGAAGACTTCCGTGTCTATCTGTTTTCTTTCTTGGCTATCCATTTGAGTAATAGTTTGAAAATCACCAGTGTTCAATTAGAGTTATCCTTTTCAAACAGATGGCTAATTAAATGTTAATAGCACAATCAGGCAAAATGTTTTAAACACCATAAAACTCACAAACGTTTGAGACATTTTGAATGCCACAGTCTAGATAAGGTAAAGCCAGAGCCATCTAGGCAGATGAGGGGAGATCATGGCCTGAAGCTTCTCACTTTTCTGACTACTTGATACAGACAAGCCTCATTAAAACATACTGTATTTTGAAATCCTCTTTAAACAACGATGGTCTCAAGGAGAGCAGGTAGTTTCTTTCAATTAGTTCTCCTTTTCTTCATTCTCTCTAGCATTCACACTTCAAAAAGAATCAAATAATTCTGATAATGCCATTTCTGAGAGTCTGAATGAATAGCAGAGGTAAGAGGGAACTTTTTATGGCACTGAAACTAAAGAAACATGCAATGATGTAACAACACCAGAAGAAGAGGTAAAGGAATCATTCCAGTTTAAGGCAAAGGGAGAAGAGTTTGGTCCACTACTGAATGTACAGTAAAGCACAAACATTACAAACCAGAACATTCAGGATCAGAAATAAGACCAAAGTTCTTGAATTTCTCTGCCATCCAGTTAATTCCAACATCCTTTTTCTTTCCTTATCAGACAAAACTTACTTACCATTGAGATTGACTTTCACATGCCAGAGTCCACCTGCCATTCAGTATCAAGCACCTACAGCCAAGGACCTGGAAAAGTAAATCACCATGGCTGGTTCCTAACCCACAACTGTAAAGATGATTTTCAGAAGCTACAGAGCCACAGGTACAGTACTAAACCAGGACGGGAGCACTGAAGGACCACCAGTTTGACGAGCCAAGAAGTTCCATGACCTCTCCCTCTCATGATTCCTCATTTTTTTGGCCTGTTTGCACCCCAAATCGCAGTACTCCGAAAGCCAAGACAACCTTTTATCATCTTTTGAGACACTTGTGGAGAAAGTTTAAGAGTAGATGAATAAGATGGAGATGGGAGTGGGCTCGTCAACAAGTCATTGCTCTTCAACAAGTCAGTCATACATGAATGTCAGGCAGCACCTGGCATTGCTCTATAAACAGCTGGCCTTGCTCTGCAAGGGGCCAATGAAAGGTACTGTGATAAAATTACCTTGTCACAATCAACCGTTTCTCAGTAACTCAGTGCACAATAGATGGAGGCTTAATTAAACAGCAGACAAAGAATGAAAAGCCCATCTGGAATCAAGGTGGCTGTAAGCTCTGGGGGTTAAACGTACTTTCGAGAACCAAAATAACATGACACAGTAAACAGACCTGGTTCAATAAGGCTTTTATTATCTTCCTGTACCCACACCGCTTTGCAGAATATACCTAAAGCGCCAGCTCGATTTTCCCACCCATCTTGCTTTGGTATGGAATCAGTGCTGGTCGAACCTCCTCCTTCAGGAACTTTGCCACCTGTTCAAGAAAGACAAGAAAGAGAAAATTAGCAAAAGAAAGGGTTCTCTTCTCCTCCCCATTCAGACCTGCTTGTCTCTCTGGGGTTTCTTTTTCGCAGAGACACTTGGCAGCCTGATACATCCAGGATCAAAAATGCAAAGCCCACAAGGAAGCCAAGGAAAACAAGAGAGAAATGTGTCTGCCTTAACAGTATGGGCAGAGGTACATAGTATGTACGCTCTCTGGCAAACAAGAGGATGCAGGATTAAACAACACATCACATTACAACCTGTAACACCCCTAGCCTCTTTCCACTACTTTACCTGTTGAGGAGCACGTCCAGTGAAGGAGGAGGGATCCAACAGGGTTTCAAGCTGTTTATGGATAGGGCTGAAGTAAGGATCAGCACGGACACGGGCAATGAAGTCATTATCACCCCCTTCCTGTTTCACTACAGCAGCTGCTTTCTGGGAAAGCACACGAATCTTCTCGTGGCAATCCTGTAGGAGCAGGGGGAAGAGGAGGGGAAAAGAAAAAGGTCATTCCATTGCTACTGACAGCACATGTTCACCCTGCTAGCTCGTGTGGGAGGGAGAAATACCGAAGTGTACTGCCCCTTGACACTAAACCAGTCTGAATGACACGTGTTCCCTGTTCATTTATACCACAAACTTAAAACACTGGAATCTTTGCACTTCCTCAAACTCTCCAAATACTCTTAGGAGTCACTATAGGATTTTTTTTTTCAGTTGTTCTATTCCCTACTTGCATTATTTTTCCAAAGACAGACTATAGTAGCTGTTCCCATATTCTATGACCTGAAATACAGGAATTCCTTATTCACCACTAGTCAATCCCTGTATGGAACACTGTGGGAGCATGACAGTGTAAAACCTCTACAGGTTTGGAAAAGGGAAAAGAACCTGTCTAACTTAATGAGCAATGAGACTATGTAAATCACGGCTTACACGAGGACAGACTGAAGGGAAAAAACACCTTAAAAACTTGAGGGCCTTAAGACATTCTCTCCCAAAGAACCCTTACATGGCACTAAGACTGGCCAAACCCTTATAACAGTTTTTCTGAAAGACTTCCTAATGCCTTGACTTCTGTGGAATCAATCTGTAAAAACAAGGAAAAAAGGATGTTTCCTGACTAACATCATGGGTGAGTTGCCTCAGTGTTTCAGAGACCTAGAACCACATATCGTACTCAAAGCTTCTAACAAACCCATCCGCTATTACTATCTTCCAAGTTTAACTTCTGTCCCTGATGTGGAAATAATCATAGAAGGAAAAATTACTATCTAAAGGTAAGTGAAAATAAACTGGCTTATTAAGATGTAAATTTGATTATCAGTTTTAAACTGAATTGTGAAATTAAATGATAAGGCAATGTAATCTAATTGCATCTGGATTTATTTACTAAGGAAAACATTCAATTTCAATTTGCTTGAACACAGAAAACTGAAGGAAGGACCATAAATAAAATTAATAATAAAAAGCACTATACTGAATTAGGGATGAGTGACACATGAATGAATGGTTCAGCATGGTCTTACTTGCTTTTTCGTTAACAGCACTGATTCATTCTTTTAATTTCTAAGGTAGCCAACTGCCAACACTTTCCATTTAAAGAAGGCTGGCCTGTGTTCCAAGTTCCTTCAAACATTTACAAAAGGAAAACGCCTACTAGTATCTAATATAAAAATAGGTCTCCCTCTTCTCCAGCACAGACAGTCAGATTAGCTCAAACACACAGTGTTCCCAACAGAAAATATGGATCTCCACAACAACTCTCTCCTCAGAGAGCAGAGCCTGACTTTGCAGCACCAGTGGAATATTAATAACTCTGTGGGAGTAGATGGAGAACAAAGAAAGGTGAGATGGTCAGGACAAGAGCCCAGGTACTTTTTTTCCTCAGGAGACAAATGCCAAGCAGTGAACAAAGATATTTTTGACTGCACTTGTACCTGACGATTGCCTCCTGCTTTCACCATCGCCATGATTATATTCTCTGTGGCCATGAATGGCAGCTCCTGCCGGATCCTCCTCTCAATCACCTTAAGCAAAAACAAATAAACAAAAAAAAAAAAAAAAGGAGAAAAAAGAAACAGCATTATAGCAATTCTGTAGACAACTGGAACTCCGAGCAAAGCTTTCCTCTCCCTTTGAATCTCCAGGACTGGACAGTGATGCAAAGATAATTTCCCTTTTTGAACTTAGCTCTGGAAATCCAGGCATTGAAGCTGATAATACTTAGAAGCTAGGGATACTTAGAAGTAAGGGACATTACTGTCTATAAGATGTACAGTGAATTTTCTTTCTAAACTGTAGGTAAGTTACAGAACTGTATGAGATCTGTTTTGACAGTATCTTTTGGCAGTAAGTTCTACAGACCCATTGTGTAGTTAAGGGAAAAATATCTTTTTTGAGAGATTTTTAATTTGCTACCTTTTGGCTTCAACAAGTACCCTTTCATGTCTGTCCTGCAAACAGTGAGAATACAGTGGGAAGGGAGAGCAAAATTCAGAAACCCTTTGAACTAACAAGATAAAAATGTAATCCTTTGAGTGAGAGGATTTTTATACGCTTTGGCATTATCAAGGATGCAGCACTGCACACGTTATCTCCTGCTTTACCTTTGGATATACCACAAGTCCCTCGGAGATATTCTGCAGTGTACTCAGAATGATGTCAGCTGTGAGGAAAGCCTCGGCAAGACACACACGCCTATGAAACACACATACCCAGGGCCCCAGTTAGCAATAAAGGCCATGTTCCAGTCTACCTCAGATCCAGCTCTTTACCTTCTGTAAATAATTCTGTAAGTAGCATTACTGTGGCCCTGGAACCGTTGTTATGGGTACTTCTTGTTGCTTAAATGTCACAACCAGGAAAGCTAAAGAACATCTCACAGCAGTAGCTCTCAAGCTGGGAGGAAGGAAGGGGTTTTTGGGGTTGGATATGGTTTTTTTTTTTGTGCCAGTAGAGAGAGAGAGAGGAGGGAATTTACACACATAGGACTACGTTCCCCTGTGTTGCCCTGTCTACAAGTCCTACCCCTCCAGGAGTAAGACATGCTGCACATATGTGCCGTGCCGTGCTGTGCCTGCCTGTGCTTAGTGGGGAACTTCCAAAGTGATCCATGCATTTGGTGGGAGCTTCTTCCAAGAGACCAGCTCCTGGGCACAATGGAAGCTCCTGACAAAAAGGAAAGGAGGGAAAGGAGAGGAATAGCGGGGACTGACCTGTATCAGGGAAAAGGCTCTGCGTCACAGTGCAGCAATTACAGCATCATCCATCTGTGACAGCAGCGGCTGGCCCATTCTAAACTCTGATCTTTGAAAATATACTAGTATTTAATCTTGTGCTATATTTAAGGCCTTCAGTTCTATCACACTGTCTTCAAAAAGACTTGGCTGTTTTGTAGGTTGTTTGCATTTTCTCTGGCTTGCTCTCCTTTCAAAACACTTCATCTTTGACAAGAAAAATCCAAGGCACAGAATTTTTTAATTGGATTATGGACAAATGACCCTTTCTATTAGATGAGGTGAAAATAAAAATTAAAACATCTGAGTACATCTCTCAACACTTGGTAGGTTTTGGGAAATAAAAGCACCATATCAACCAGAATTCAATTTCTTAAATTTACGTTGTTTTCTGCTGCCTGTGAAGCTCTTTTCTTAACAAGACTAGCAGCTGTGGAGTCAAGTCCTTTTGATAAAATATGTTCTATGCTTTCATGAAATTTTATGTTTGCGGAGATGGTTTAAAAAGAACATTTCTCATCAACAGTCTTAACACTAGTCTATAGCCAAAACTGCTGCTGTTCATTTTTCCACAAGCCCCATATCTTAGAAATGTAAAGATCTAAAGATTTCTAAGATTCTAGGAGATCAAATTCTGCAACAGAAGACTACTTTGAAATGAAAATGTTTCAAAGATAAATATGAGCTTTATGCAAATTTAGTACTAAGTGGAAGATGGAAGCGTTGAATTTAATTGCTATAATTTACTTAATAATTATAGAGAACTTTTGCTCATCTCAAAATAGTCATAACAAAGAATCAGAAAACAAAGCAAATTTTGCTGAGCAATATCTGAAAGACCTGCACAGGTTTTCATGAAACATTACTTAAAAGCAAATGTTTGTGCTCTTTCTTTGGAATCTGAACCACTTCTTATAAAGGACAACACTTACAAAGAGATGAAGTAAGTTTCTTTAGATTATTTGGAGGGTTAAGGGATTACAGATAAAATGTTGAATTACTCTTTAAGAAGTGGTAAAAAGCAGGGTCAAAAAAAACGTTCAAAACAGATGGGGAGAAAAATCTCAGAAATATAAGAACCTCTATACTGTACTGTTGAAACAGGAAGACTACAAGAGCAGTTTATTACCATGGCATCTCCATCCCTCCCCTCTCTCTGCTGGTTTACTTTGCAGACGATCTTGACGTTAAAAAAAAACCTAACAGTTTTCATCTGATTTTATAGAGGAAACCAGTTGGCAGTCTGTAGGTTCTATTGAGACTTTTCATCAAGGTGGTAACTTGTGGTTTTAGTTTAAAAATAGTATTTTCTAAATACATCAGAGGACCTTCCTGCTCAGGACCCTTCTGAAATTGCTGCATGGCACAATCTAAACACACCTGTTGGCACTGTCATCCAACGTTCGCTCAAACCACTGCACAGAGGCTGTCTGCAGAGGATCCAGCACGAGAGTCATCAGGTGTCGAGCCAGGCTGCAGCAGCGTTCCGAGCGCATTGGATTCCTCTTGTAAGGCATAGCACTTGAACCTGTGGAAGGAGAGCAAGCAATGGAAACAGGGCAACAGACGTAGTGCATTCAGGAAGAAGAGATGAAGGTGCACTCCCAGATAAGAAGAATGTGTCAGGAATCATGTTGTTGACTGAAGCCTCAAAACATTATGATTTTCTAAGGACAAAATGGAAGAAAATGACACCACCACACTTACCCTTCACATTAAAAACATCCAAATGTGCGAGAAAAAAAGTGAGATGATGTTTTGCAATTCTGCAAAACAGAAGAAGTACTACCACATAAAAAGAACAAACGGACTTAATTTTTAATGCAGTATTTAGCACCATCTCTCGAACCTACCCATGGCAACTTTAGCAGTGTTCAAGACCACATCTGCTCAGTAACATTCTCCTTCGAGGTCAGACACTTATAGTGCTGCCTGTTGCTCTGGTGAATGGTTATCAAAACCGTCCACAGAATGTACAGTGATTCAAGTCATAGACACAACTAAGGCTTAATTTGCCTATTCAATCCCACGCAACTATTTAGGGGGTCCGGACTTTCTTCCAACCAAGATCCAAAACTCTGTATTCCTTCTTCCCTTACATCGACGTTAGAATCGCATCATTGGTATTCTGCTGGCAAGGGTCCAGTCCAGCTTCATTGTTCTAAATGTGTTCTGCTTATAAAGACCAAAATGCTGAGTCAAGCTGAAAACCTACAGCTCCAGTCAGCTTCCTGAGGAATGGAAAACACTAAGTACCCCTCAGACTCAAGTCTTCCTCTGTGGGGAACAGGGCATACATGACTGCTGCTGCTCTCCCCCAAAACCCAGAAAGTGCACGAATACAAATCTGATTTTAAGTGCTTAATATCCAGAAACCTTTGGGTAAAGTGCCTTCTTTTTTTCCCCCCTTCTTTTTCTTTAAAAAAGACCCGAGATACTAACAATGTCAAAACCCCAGTTAACTTAAAGCAACTTCTGTCAGTTACATTTCTAAGTTTGCTTAAAAGGCTGCACCAACATAAATGAAAAGATACATATACTCGTCCAAGAAATATCTCACATCACTTACCAATCTGGTCCTTCTCAAAAGGCTCCTCAATCTCCTTCAGATTGGCCAGAAGACGAATGTCAGTACAAATCTAGGAAAAAACTCAAGAAATTAACAAACAGAACCAAACTAACACACTAATATATAATCCTGTTAGCGTTCTTGGAGAAATGTTTGCATCTGTGTCCAAGAAGCAAACTGGGGAACAGTGAAAAATTTGACAAAAATAATTGACACTGCAATCATACTTCCTGGCTTAAAACTCCCAGTCAAGAAAACATAAGGAAAAAAGCATTTACACTGCATTAGAAGAGGACTCCAAGAAGGGCAAATGTTTGCAGGGAGTGGAAGACAGACAAGGAGAGTACACTGAAAATGCGTAATAAAATTACAGAGTGATTTGAAACACAGATAATGTGTGCTCAGTGAACCAGCAAAACTGCAAAACTAAAACAGAAGAAAATACCACAGATCACTTTAGCCCAAGAGCAAGAGGAGGAAGGGAACAGAGATAAATCAATGAAAAGCATCCACAAGGAGAAAGAGAATAACACTGTTATCAGAGAAGCAATTAACTAGGAGCAAATGGTGAAATTTAAAAACTCATACACCACTAGGAAAGACATTTACTATAATTGGATCAATTTAACACAGATTAGGCTAATATCTGGTGTGGGATTTGTTAACCCATCTTAGAATCTGCTCAGTAAGCTTGCTTTATTTGCCACTGGTCTTAAGATCTTTGAGGTTTGATAACCAGGCATGTACGCAGTGGTGAATTTACACGATCACAAAGAGAACAGCTGAACAAGGAACACCAATTTATATTTCTTGAGAAAAGCATTCTGCACCATGAGCACCTTCACTTCAAGATCTAAAATGCCTTCCCTTCTTCCCAATGTATACAAACAGAATGCTCACCTTGTGTATAGATGCCCCGAGACTGGCCAGCACAGACAGGACTTCAATATCCACCTTGCGACTATAGGTTTGCCCTGTGACCATGTAAGACCTACAAATAAGCAGAGAAGTTGAGTGGTCCAGACAGATAAATGGTACTACAAGACTTTGAGCAAGGAGTGACATGGCTCTTAAAAGCGGAGGGCTGTCATTCTGCCCTGATGAGAACAACTTTGGATTCAGGCTGTCAGTTCTGAGCAGCATGGAGATGGGAGAGAGACAAGCAGAAGAAAAAGCAAGAAAAAGCCATGCTTTGACAGGGAGACAAGAAGCAGCAGCCTGTTTAGGAGGTAAAGTTTCCTGCAGAAAGCTGCAGTTGGGAATGGAAGATGGCACGGGGAGGTAAGTCAACAGCAGTACAGATGTCAGTTTGGCAGCCAGGGGAATCTGGGCCAACATGGACAGCAGGAGTCACACTTTGCTCACACCAAATTTAGGTGACTAAGCATGCTTGTTACATACCGCTTAAATCCTGCCTTTGCAGTCACTAATCTGTCCAGCTCTTCAACCTCAGGGTGAAGAA
The DNA here is from genome assembly GCA_026413425.1 of Tringa solitaria. Classification (NCBI taxonomy): domain Eukaryota; kingdom Metazoa; phylum Chordata; class Aves; order Charadriiformes; family Scolopacidae; genus Tringa; species Tringa solitaria. Next base: position 54,318,446 of record JAOXJM010000001.1, read on the forward strand.
AAAATCAAAACAAACAGAGCTCAGAATGCAACAACAGAAAAGGGAACCTTTGCTTTTCTCACTGTACTGTCAACAAAGGTTTTACTTGCTGGGAAGCACCCCAGATTCTGCTCACTTTCACACAGGGCCTTGCCAGTGAGCCCCAGAGGGATCGTAGTGCCCTTGCCAGAAAGGCCACAACCTCCATGTTCCCCCCCAAAGAGAACAGCATTCCAGAGGGGAGAATTGCCAAGATTGCAAGTCTACACCCTGGGCTGTCTGACTTACTTTACTGTGGTCCCCCTCAAAGAGCTGCAAGAAGCTGGCTTGTGTGCCGGTGGTGCCTTTTACACCCCGAAAGCGCAGGTCATCCCGAGCCCGCTCCAGGTTGTGCAGGTCCATGCACAAGTCCTGAATCCACAAGCAGCAGCGTTTCCCCACAGTGGTGAGCTGTGCAGGTCTGAAAACAACCAAGAACAGAGTGAGAGTCATTGACAATCTGCACAGTAACTCCTCGCCGACCACACTTTGCTGCTGAGTCTGCTGTTAAGAACCCCTTGCAGGTTGGTCTCTCTGCCTCCTCTGAGCAAAAATTAAAAAGATCTGGCTTATGCAGGAAGATGTAACAGCACTCGTATACCACTAGTACATGGTACTGAAGATATGATCATTCTTTTCAGGAATTAGATGTAATTACATCAAGAGAAAACAGTAATTGTAGTTTCTGTGTGCGCTAGGGGATTAAGAAATCAGTGAGAACGGGTCTCTCTGAAGGCGTTTCACCACTGCAGCTTTGGAGAGTCTCTTAAAGAAAAGCGACCGGAGGCCCACTAGTCAGAATAGCAATAGAAACGGGTTTCACGGTGTTTTTCCAGAACTCTGGAAAAGCCCCATTCAGTGCACGACGGCGGCTCCCCCCGCCCGCTCCTGCCTCCCTCCGCTGGCGGAGGGCGCCCCCTGGCGGACCGGGGGCCGCGCCGCGCCCGGCGCTCTGCCCGCAGCTCCCCCTCCCGGGGGGCTGGGAGAAACGGGGGGTGCACCTATCCCCCGCCCCGATTCTACTCGCCCAGGGCATCCTGGGGCTAGTGTATAGCTCACGGGTGTGACTTTCTCAGTGTGGAAACATCTAAAAACAAGCTGTGATTTTAAATGGTTCCTCTAAGGGACCGTTCCTTTATATTTATAAAAAGGCACTCCTCAGCCTCTGGGCAAACATGCAATAATTAACAACATTGTTAGTCGAGTTGTTTTTTTTTAAAACCCCCACCTTGAAATAAATATCTGCAAGCTTCAACCACTCTGTCCCCCTGCAAATACTTTGAGGAGAAAATGGGGGTATTACAAAGAACCTAGAAGTTGAAATATTTCAGATTATCTGCACAAACTCCAAAGACAACCTGTGTACTGTTTCAAAAAAAGCACATGCACATGAAAAAGGTGCTCCTGATCAAGCTCAAATGTAAAAAGGAAGGATACAAGACATGGAAGCAGGGACGGGTGATCCAGGAGGAATACAAAGAAACTGTCCAACACTGCAGGGATGGGGTTAGGAAAGCCAAAGCCCACCCACTGCTTAAATCTGATGTGAGATGTGAAAGGTGACAAGAACGGCCCCTGCAAGTATGTGAGCAGCAAAAGGAAGGTTAGGAAAAACACGGACTTGTTTGTAGACGGGGCAGAGGCCTTGGCGACAAGGGACACAGAAAAACCAAGGTATCAATGCCTTCTTCACCTTAGTTTTTACCACTTTGACTTACATACACTTCTTGAATACTCCTTTGTACTCTTTCCAAAAGCCAAGATAAAGCTGAGCCCAGAGAATACTCCTCTGAAAAGCTGTAGATGAAGAGGGACCTAGGACTAGAGCTGATTGAACTGACATGGCATATACAGCAAGATAATTAGTCAGAGACCTGACCTGATGCTCCCACTCTGTTTTGGGAGACATTTTAAAGTGCCAGACACCGAGTCTAACATGACCTGTGCTTAATTTCCCTTCCTTGGGTGTTTGTATCACTGGGGTAGAAGATCCAGGCTTACTTCAAGCTGTACAGTTTAATGCCTCTGAAAGCAAACTGTCTTCATGAAGCAGCAGATTAATCTACCCCAACAACAGACCTATCCAGATCTCGCTGTCCTTTGACTCAGTAATCTGCCTAAAAAGCTATTTTATTCTATTTATTCTAATCTAGTCTATTTATTCTAGTGTAGTCTAATCACAGTCAATGTCAGAAATGCTGCACAAGAAGCGTAAGTTTCCCAAGAGACAGAAAACAGTATCATCCTGTTAAACAGAAAAAATTCTTCCTGACTTTTCCCAGGGATCCGTATAGTGATGTATGAAAACTGATGGATCCTGATTCATGCCTTTAGAAGAAAGCTTCAGCTCTAGTGACAGAGTAGCTCTGGTAACAAGTAGCCAGTAACAAACCTTTCTAAGCTGCAGCTGAAACTAAATTAAGTGACAGCAAAACAAACATAAAAAAAGGTGACTGCAAGACAGTCTTACTGCAATTCCCAGTCATGCGTTTTGAAACAGCCCAGAATACACACATCTGTGTTCACCAGGAAGCTGTGTCAAAACAACTGCTGAGAGTTTGTCAAAGCAAGAGTTCAACTGCCCGAGACAGGGCTGGAGTTAGACACATACTCCTTTTCTGAACATCCAACAATGTCTTAATGACATCCAGCAGTAGCAACTGCCGCTGGTCAGAGATGGGCAAAAGAAGGACGAAAGAAAGGAGTAGCAGGTCAGTTTATCAAAGCACAGCTGACAAAATGAAAGCAAAAGCTGATGGCTACTTACTGGTAGTGAGTGAAGCCCAAAGTAGGCAGGTCAGCATACTTCTCAGCAAAGTCGGCCAGCCGGCTGATCACCCGTGCAAGCTGGTGGATGCAGGAAAGATAGAAAAGAGAAAAAAAACAAAACAACAAACCCCACAGGAGAAGCTAGCATGCTTAAGCACCACTATATTGTGAGAAAAAGGGGAGGAAGACAACTACGCAATCCTTGAATACCCCTCTCTTAATTGCAGAATACAGTGCGTTTCATTTTTTTCAGGGCATGCATATAATTTCTGCTCACTAGAAAACTCAAGTAAGACACAATAAAGTGGTTGGACTTCAGCTCAAACTCATCTAAGTCCTCATGCCCAACCCAATCCTGAAGTTGGTTTATCCATGGATATGGTTTTTATTCCTGGAATTAGCCAGAAATACAGCTGCTTTGGGCATAATTGACACATGCAGTCCAGGGCAAATTGGGTGCCCGGTCAGATAGACAACACTGCACTACACTCCCACTATATTTGACCCCAGAAAAATTGCATTATGTAGCTTCTTGAGTGCTGACACACTCCTAGGAATATAGTTAAGGGGATGCCCAAATTAACCCTGACACCAGTGCAGTTGTTTTCTGAAACTAGTACCTGCGGCACAGATAAACAAGGAGTTGCTTGTAATTCCCATGGTGAGCAAAGAAGCTTTGGGGAAAGACTTGAGACAGGAAAGGAAGATTAACTGTTCACTTTCTCAAGAATAATCCAAACAGAAAGCTCCTCCTAGCTTCCCAGCAAGGCTTGGGAAAATCCAAGTTAAACACAAGCTATTCACAGGACGTCAGCCCTTCCCACTTGAGACACAGTACACAACAGCCTTCTCACCGTGGGTAGCAGCAGGTTAAATCCATCACGGAGGACAATCAGATCCTGAAAGAAGCAAAGAAAGAAAGTTCAGGCCATGTCTGAAGGACCAGACATACAGGCTTCTCTCAGAGAGGACACAGATAATTAAAATATGCTTTGTCCACTCAAAAGTCTCTTCTTAAAATTGAAACTCTGCTTTCCTTCTTGTACCAGATCTTGCAGTGAACTTGGTAATGACAAAAACACTGGATCCATCATTGCTGCTTCAATACTGTCCATAGAAAGTCATACTGGGCAGTAGAAGACAGAATTCCGCTGACTAGGTATGAATGATTATTTTGAGCTACTTGGGACACCCATGGAATGACAGACTAAATCTTTCATCCCAAGTGGAAAACAAAGGCTGTATGTTAAGACAGCAGGAATGTGAGCGGACTGATCAGGCAGCAGTCATTTTTTTATTCCTTCTTTTGAGACTGAGGTGGCAAGTGCCACAAGGAAGGTGGTATTACCTAAAAGCCAAACAGGCTTGCAAAGGAGTACATTAAAAATAATCATGCAGCAGCTTCTTGCAATGACTTGGACACAGGGGAACAGCAATATATACACCGAGAAATTAGGCTTTAGTTTGCACTCAGTTTTAGACAGGCTTTTCCCAAACATTTTACAGTTCTGTAGAAGAGCAGTACTTCCTTCTTCACCTACCACACTTATCCATTCTCTTGGCCACTGAAAAGCTTTATTTACCCTGAATTAATAATTCCAAGCAGCAGTTGAAAGCTCACAGGCTGCGTATGTCAAAAGTGGCCTTGTTCTGTAAGTCAGTGAACTCTTGTCCCATTGGCAAGACTGAGAGTTCACATGTGTCTGCATGCGTTTGTAACTCACAATCTCTTATCTCCTTGAATATTTAACAAGCAAGCAGAGCTTAGGGAACAGTTAGTTTCTAGACAGATCTTGCTTCATATCAAATGAAAGGAGACAAGAAGAGCTTGGCTTCCTAGGGTAGCTAGGATAAAGGGGAATTAACTTCAACAGTAAAACTGATAAAAAACATCTGAAAAATCTGTTTAATATTATTTTATAGAGAAAAGTTTATAAAGAGCTATCAAGTAAACAACTGTAGCTTTGTTTCATCCAGCTCTGCAGGCAGGAAACTGAAAATACCGCATTACCGTATTATCCCCTACGTAACAGGAAGTTGCTCCAAGGTGAATGATGGCTGCTGCTTTAGGACAACAGTGGGCAAAGGTGTGAACATGGGCCATCACATCGTGACGCAGCTTCTTCTCTTCCTCTGCCGCCATCTCAAAGTCAATGTTGTCCAGATTGGCTTCCATCTCCTTTATCTGCTCATCTGTGATTGGAAGCCCAAGCGACTGCAAGGGGAAAAAACCTTTCTATTAATTTTTGTCTTTAAGACACAACCCAAACTGAGACAGAAGCTGTTTAGATAATTTACTCTCATATGACATCTCACGGAAGCATGGCAATTTGGCATAATCAAGAGCTGTAACAGCAAGCACTTTCATTCTAGGGTTCTCCAACCTTTTCCAACATGATAGGACAGTTTTACTGCTTAGATGTTCCTCTTGGGCTTCATACTTTCCTCACTCACATAACATCCCCGTGATAACTACAAAAATCACTTTCCCTACGTGGGGAAAAGTGATATAAATATAGTAAAGTTTTAACTTCTTTTAATGAAATTTACCTTTGGGTAAAGAACAATCCAGCTACTATGTGACTACAGTTTTTGTCAGGAAGAACTCTTTGGACCGCAGCTGGACCCACACAACTGTAAACAGTGGGCTTAGAACATATGGAAAGGGACATATGTCTGGACCTTTCCAAAAGCCCCAGAATATCTCATCTCAGCCTGAATCCAGAAGCTTGGGAAATCAGTTACTTGACCTGGAAGCAGGAGATAAATGCTCCTAGTTCATGTTCAAAAACATTTGGCAAACCTTTTCAGCAAGCTGACTTAAAAACAGAGCAAGATATCAAACCGCAGAATTATACACTGGTATAACTCTTACATAGCTCTATACTTGCACAAGCTAACTAAGCTGAGAAAAATGTCTTTTCCTGATACTGAGAGTTTAAAAGGCTCACAATGAACTTGGCATTACTGCCTTTTTCAAATTGAAATGCTATTGTCTTATGCATTAGCAATTAGAAGTCACCAGCCAAGAAGCTTCAAGGATACAATGTATTTCAAAAGCTGGTTCTGTTCAGAATCAAACTGACTTTAAAAAAAACCCCACGTTTTGCAGATGTGGAATCTGGAACTAGACAAGACAGCAAGTGACGCAGATGCGTCTTTAAGATCCTCATCAGATAATTAGCACCCACACAACTTAAAATACGATGCTGCAATTTGTATACACAGCCATGAATGTCCAGATAAATGAGGAAAAGCACCTGGCCCCACACGGCTGTCTGAGGTCTACCGGTACAGACAGTAACTGCCTGAAAGCACACAGGCAACTCAGCAGGCAACACGCTCCTGTGCCAGGACGAACATCTCATGCCTTGTTCACACAGCCATGATCTGCTGGGAAAAGCTGAGCACAGTGTGCAGTCATTGACAGCCACACAGAGAGGAAATAAATCATCTCCGAGAAAAGGGACTACTTGCCATAGGACTACACCCAAGGCAGGGCAGCGCCAAAGGAAATGCTCTTCTCATGTGCCCACAAACATCACGTGAGGCATCTTCCCTAGGAGTTTTTGCTGATACTGACAGTACCTCAGGAAAAAAGACTCAAATGTTCTTCAAACCTGTCTACCTAAGAAAACTAAGTAGGACTAAGTTCAAAGTAAGACCTACGAACTAAGTTCGGGTCCAGAGAAGAGCAACAAGGCTGGTGAGGGGTCTGGAGCACAAGTCTTATG
>JAOXJM010000001.1:54343183-54393251 GCA_026413425.1 Tringa solitaria
CCCCTACCCCAACCCAACATGGTAGACCTAAGGACGGAAACACACCCAGTGCAAACAAAGTTAAAAAGCTATTTTTTCAGTATATATGTTTCTTAGCAACAACTTCCGTATAACATGAAAAAGTGAAAAACTAGAAACTAATTTTTTTAATTTTTTGTGTTTAAATTTAAATGGTATGTGTACTTGCTTCACATTGTCTTTCTAAGTTGGCGTTCATGATTCAAGTATTTCAAGAGTGATATGTTCTCTTTTTGGATTCGTATTCCAAACGAAAAAACTGAAGTTATATAAGGGAGGCAACTATGTGCTCAGACAGTCTGTCAATGACCCACCTTTTTTTTCTCTCTCCGTTTTCTTTTTTCCTTTTATAAATGTATTTATTGCAAGTTGAAAAAAACGAAAAGGTCAAGTTAGTGCTGCTGCTGTTCCAAAAAAGGTCACGAGGTCAGAGTTGAAAGTTCTAAGTTCAGATTGAATCCGACCCTCCTCCCAGAAGGTCTCCAGGTAGTAAGGGAGCAGGGCTGCCCATTCTGTGTGGATCCTCTACACTTGGGACTCCCCACAAGCTTGAAGAATAGTTTGGGGGCCCCCACAACGAAGCGCCAGTGAGATCACCCCCACTGCTGCCACCACCGCCACCACTGCTCCACTGCCCAAGCCCTGTTGACCCACCAAAGAGATTCAAAGCAGGTCCAACTGGATCTGTCTGGTTCTGTCCTGTCTCCAGGGATTGCCAGCCTGCTGTGGGTGCACTTGGGGTTGCTGCAGGTGTAGGGGGCTGAGCTTGTGCCAGAAAGCGACTAACCTCTTCATCTGTGGCAAACTCAGCCAGGATGGTAGTGTTTCCCAACACACACCTAGAAGACAAGACACATAGAAGAAAAAGAATTAATAATTGGAGCCAGAAGGGAAAGGCAAGGGATTCAGAAGGCATGGCAACACCACTATTAGATGCCCAAACCAAAGGAGATATTCAGCTTGCCACAATGGAGCGAGCACAGAAAACTTTAGCTGTTCTTGACAGTGAAACCGACTCAAAGCTCTTCCGTTTTCTGAGGGAGACCTCCCCCTCAAATAAACCTAACAACCCCCTCTCTGCAACATTCAGTTGTGATACCTGCAACAAAACCTTTCAAAATTTAAACTAAGGTCCTGAACATTAACACCACGAGCAATAAAAGTGCCTATGCAGTGTAGCTACAACTGTAAATGCTCATATGCCACCCTTCAAACAAAACAGCAGATGAGCAGGTTAAAAGCCTGTGAAATTCAGGGTAAGATTAGTATAGTTCAGAAGTTTTCACTAAGTTTAAGGGCTTCGCATAAGCACCCTCCCACATACCCCAAAGATTTTTGTCTCAAAACCTCTCATTTTCAAAACATACCAGAGCCGCAGTGAGTTCCAAAAAGCTTAAGAACAGGAAACCTAAGATCTGCAGCTTTTCAAGTGAGCTATTTCAGGCCTATCTCGAAACTGCAGCAGATTCCCATATGTTTGGGTTACGCATTTAAGAATGATTTTCATCAAAAACAATTCACAAGCTTTTATAAAATGTCCAAAATTGTACACTAAGGAGCATAACTGGTCACACTTCCATCCTATTTGCACCTTCTTAGTTCTCTATGTGCCAGTTTGTGCCAGCAATTAAAGAAGGCATCTTTGTTTCTCCTTTTCCTCTGCCCATGAAGGAAAAACTTCCTTCCAAACATGATACCTGAAACAAGTTTCCAAAGCATAGCACTGGACAGACGTTTTGTGTTCGTGACTAACGCGGTACAAAGAAGAGACACAGGGATTGCTTACATGTGCAGTGCAGTCTGGGCCTTGGCCGCCTCCTGTTTGGTGTTATATCGGATGAGGGCGGTGCCCTGGGTCAGGTTCAGATGGAATGTCAGCAGTGGGCCATGCTGCATGCAGATCGTCCTCAAGGTTGACCCATCGATCTGAGGAGGAACAGCCAGGAGAAAACAGACGTTTGTAACTGTTTCTCCAAATGAACTTCAATCCTAACTTCATCTCGGTAATTAAAAGATAAATTAAAAGATAAATGACTCTCAGAAAGAGAAACAGGCGAAAGCAGTGGGAAGTGAGTGAAGGTGACAGGATTTAATTTTCAAACAGAATCAGTATGCCTTGACTACTTCCAATGACTTTGCTTTATGGAATAATCTGACCTATCTTTCCTGCTCACTTGTAGCTTGAGTCCAGTTTTCCTCACTTAATAGAGTTTCTTAGATTGCCACTATCCTTATGTCGTCAGGTTTTTCAGTAATTATACACAACTTGCACTTCTCACCGTCTTCAGCCATTAGGATTTGTCCCAAGGGAACCAGAACTTGCTAGTCTCCAGCACTCTGATTTCAGAATTTAGATCAACAGTATTTAAAAGTTCTTTGCAAAACTGGAAATATCACCTCTACAAGGAGAGGTTTTTTTAATTTATTTTGGTGCTTTGTAGTTTATGAAACAGTAATTCACAGAAACAGTCAGTGATCTTTCTGCAAAACCCAGCAATCTTCACTCCTCCTGAACTAATGTTTTCACAGCAGCTGTTGCCTACATTCCCTCTGCAGCAGTAACAGCTTGTTACTCACCTTCAGTAACTGCTGTCCTCCAAGGTGTTCTGTACAGACAGATTCCATTCCTGGTATGCCACAGGCAAACACGAATGGGATCCATATGTGCAGATACTTAAGAAAGTGCTACTTTCTTCCTTCTCCCTTCCCCCTCCCCTATTATATAATACAACCTCAATGAGGGAAAAGAAGTTGTGCATGGGCACAAATATGGACAAAGTTAAAACAAGAGAAATTTGAAATGAAGATACTGTCCCTGAATCCATCTTAACCTTTACACTTCTTTGTCTCTAGTAAACTGACCCACAATGAATAGAGGACTTGTTATGAAAAAGACAAATTATAATATGCTTTTTTCTCTTTTCTATTAACTTAAATGCCTCCAAGATATATTCTTCTTCCATTAAATGATTCCTAAAGCAGTATTAAACTACCTTGCACAAAGGAGACTTAGGACTCTGTCACACCACTGCTGTTTCCTTCACATCAAGGAAAACAGCCTTTTCTATGAAAGGAGCACTGTTTGCCATTTTGGATGATCTGAAGGAGACCTTCAGTTTTTCCTTTCATGTTGATGTTTTCTTAGACTGTAGTAGAAGCACGGTAAATTTTCCTGCTGAACAGGGATCTCTGTCTAGATCTCAGGGCGCTGCTGATAATCATACAGGTTTTGATGAAGCCTTGAATACAGGCTAATTGGGATTGCTGAAACTGAGATCTCCACAGAATTCATTTTGAATGGAAGCAAGCTCTGAAAACTCTTGCAGAGTAACCTAACAAGACCATTTTTGGCAGTAGTGTTGGAAACAGTCTGTGGTTGCACTATGGAAACATCAGAGTGAAAACTGGCAGTTACACCAGGTTTTTACTGACAATATCCCAAAGAACAGTCTCTTTAACAGCAATAAACCATTCCACATTATGGTCATGCAACTTATCCTCACTTCTAAGAAAAATCTTTCTGTTCCAATATTTTTATTTGAAACTCTAGGTAATGAAAGGTATGATGATCATGTAGCAAAAATTGAACATCCTAAAGCTAGCTGAAGAGATTACAATAGAAAAACCAATCAGACTGCAGCCCAGTTTAGTAGAAACATGTGTATGCTGACAAATCTAATTTTGTTATGTTTTATTCAAAGAGAAACAACTGAAGACAACAGAAATCTGTGTCTTGGTAAAGCAAACGAGATCCCAGAGACAACAACAGAAAATACCTGTGGAGTGAGATTGTGAAGAACCAGCCAGTAGCTAGGACGAACTGAGCCACCATCACTCCAAGTAGATGCTGCAAATTAGAAGACAGAGCAATCAAGACAGATTTGTTAGAAAGAAAGACCTAAGTGAAAAGAAAAATGGTTTTCAATCTCAGACAAATTCAGCATTGTGTGCTAACACAAAAGTCTAATCTTCAGTCCTGAAAACAAAAACACATCTCTCCTCCATTTCACATGAAGATTCAACTTTTCGTTAGACTTTACGTTTGAGGAGTTTCCCACCCACACCCAGAAAGCATCCAGTCTTGAAAGGCCCCCTGCAGTAGGTATTCCCTCCTGGCAGCTTCCAGCCCTTTTCACATATCCCCTGCAGCAGGACTTTGGATTCCACCCCCCATCCCCTCCCACTCCCCCAAACCAATTACTGACAGTAAATTTCCATTTCAAGAAGGAACTCTTTTTTTCCCTTTTACCAGACAACTGCAACTCTCTTTCATCCAAACCATTAGTACTGTAAAACGTACGCTCCTCAGGTCTGATCAATTGTGCTATCAGTTGATTCTTCTCACCAGAAGCAAGCCTTGAGTCCTGTGCCCCCCAGCCCCTGACCGATCGGGATGCTGTGCTGTTCCATGGAGATGATGGTTTGGGGTTGGTCAGGCCAGGAGGCGGGCGGGGCAGCCCTGTAGTGTTCCTTGAGGAAATATGGTTTTTCCACATCTTGTTGGAGAGATGAGTGGGATTGTGTCCTATGGGATCTGGGGACCATGTTGATTTGTAATCACTGAATTTTGCTAGAAGATTAAATAAAGTGCACGTATTAGAGAAATGTATGAGATTCAGTTAGTCTTTAACTATACTATCACTGTAAACCCTTTGAGGGCATTTTTACTGGACACAAGCACAAAGCAGAGAACCATGCAACAGTTAATTGATGACACCAAACAAAAACATGCTACATGTTAAGTTCATCTTAAAACACTTTTCCTTAAGAAGGAAGAGCACAAATTCACCCACATCTTCTGACACCAAGGGACATTTATCTAACTGAAAGTCAAAACTGCTGGAGTAGTTTCTTTTTCCTTTGTTCTGTAATGAGAACCAGTGAACGTAGACAGGGTAATCTGGGGGAAAAGGCTCTTGTCTCATCAATTACCTTAATCATGAACTGTCTTAATCAGAACTTGTGAGTGCAAATGTATGTATTAAGCTCTACTCAAGAAGCAGTAAGTTACTTATTTGAAAAAAGGGTAAAAATCCAGGTTTACAATATGCCAAGGTGTCACAAAACAATATATTTGGGAATCAAGGCCATAAAGCTTTCAGAAAGTAAAAGTATGCTTCATTTTACAGTTGGATCAGTATATTTCCATGACACTATCAATAGCAAGCACATTTCAAGCACTAACCTATGAAAGTATATGAAAGTGCTTAAAAATCTGCTTTCACTAGACTGTTTTACAGATATGTGAGTTCTAAATCCTTAATTCAGATGACCCATTTTCTGGCTGTAAAACACTGGTGTGTAGTTTAACAAGATGAGCAGAAGATGTATATGTGCCAGGCAGTGGTCTAGTTTCCTCAATTCAACTATGGCTTCAATCATTTTTTATCTCTTGGGTCTTTCTTACGCGCTAGACAAAAATTAAGCACAGCTAAGAAGCTGATACATGCCATTCCTTTCCCCAGACCATGAAAAAGAAATCTTTTATGTCATTAGAACGCTGCATACACAGATCTTTCTTCAAACCGAAGTCAACCCACAAACTGGCAGCAGGAACACTGTTTTTCTCAAGGGCTAAATAGGATTTTCAACACATTTCATGAAGATGCTAAGATAACATATGAACACAGCTTTTATTCAGTAAGATGCAAACGCCATAAAGTTTGGGCCCGATGCAGCTGTCAGCTATGTTTGTCACTTCTGCTATTTACATGCAATTGTTCAGTTCTGTATAGTTGACAAGACAATGATGTCTCAAGAGAAAACTCTGGCATTTGTAAGAAGTTCAAATCCAAATGGTTTGTCTGGAACAAATATTTCCAGCATCCTACTCAGAAGTGTGTGCAGAGACCATTTTTCACAAGAAAGCTTTGGAGACCTTCTTACCAAGGATCTGAGACAGGTAACTAAATTGCTATTTACAGGTGAACCATTAAAAGCCAGAGGACTAAAAACTCTCTCTCATGGTTTCAGGAAATGATGAGTGCTGTAAGACGTGAGTCAAAAGTGTTCCCTTCACAGCACTTCAATATTCTAAAGTTAACATCATTCACCTTATTACTCTAATTCCTTAACTCAAAAGGAGCAGGTTAGTTTAAAAAAATCATGAAAGTCCCCCAACTCCTTACACATGTCAAGAGATTGTGCATGTGGGTTGTTGTTTGGTTGTGTTTTTTTTCTTTTTTCCCTTTTGCATCTGCTGCTCACTGCTACCCTATTCTTTTAACTTGCAGAACGAAGAATTTTATATCGGGGTACAGGGAAGGGCAGAGGATCTCAGTCTATTTTTTAAAGCAACAACAACAGAGTATTTTATCATCAGGAAGAAACTATCCGATCAGCTGCTCAAATCTTGATTTCCAAACTTCCTCAAAAATTACTAAAAGACTAAACATTCAAAGTGGAGCAAGCATGAGGAACTAAGGGAGTAAGTGGAAAATGCTTTGTCCAAGTAAGTTTTGGAGCCTGCATACCTGAAGTGCTATGAACGTTGGTGAAGGAATTGTCAGAGGCACTGTAGGGCCAGGCACCAGGTGAAGGCAGCGAGGTGTTGAGGGAAGAATTAGACCCTATCAAAGGAAAAAGGAGAGAGAAAGAGGAGTAGGCCAACTGCACAGAGTCTCTATAATACTGTTAAACCTCAAGAGAGCCAGGATTTGTACCAATGCCAAGCTTTCATGTGATACACAGCCACGGTGCAAAGGCACACAGGCTTCCTTCTTAGTCAAATGCAATAGACTGTTACCCTGTTACGACAGGAGCACCAGAATATTCTCAAGTATCAGAACAATTTAAATAATCACACACCAGCTGTTCACTGTTTTACCTGTGGTGTTGTCCCGCAGAAGTTGGTGGTCAGTATCTACAATGGGAGATGTGGCTGTCCCCCCCAGCACACTTCCAGGGGTCACATAGGGGTCAGATTCAGGGTCAATGTTTTGTATACCTTTCCATGGCACTCCTGGTTGGAACTCTGGGACAGGAAGGAAAAAGGAATTAGCTGCAAACATAGCAATGCCATTTACTGGAAGTAACAGTTGAAAATATTCAGGAGGGTAAGTAATTGTCTTCTACACTGTTCCTCAGAAAAATAAGACTTTTCTTAATTAAAATCTGTTTCATATTCTTTTTTCAATATTCCACGGCACTATCTCTATTGTCTGTATACAAGTCTATGCTACACAAAAAGTGATGCAAGTGCACACAGTTTCTTTTCGTTATTCCTGTTTTACTACATTCATATAAGACTTCACTAGTTTCATTCTTCCTTAATATATTATGTATGTTTTAAGATATATAAGATTAGACTATAGAAGATTAGATTCTGCACACATAGTGTGTGTATGTGCAGAAGCCTTTCTCAAGGAAAAGCTACCTACCTTAAGAATTTGTAAACACATTTGACACTTCACACCGTAGGTACACAACACACTTTATACATTACCCATCAATACTGAGTAATGCTAAGGTGAGATGCCTTGTGGTGAAAGCAACGTATGTACTCATTGATGTTCTTCATGCTTCACAATGAGATGGATTATACTAATCATGCTTTATTTTCCTTTCAACTATAGTTCCAAGTGTGCCAGATTTTTAAGACAGGAGGATGAGTTATATTAAGTATGAACATACAAAATTTCCAGTTACTGCAAAGAAAGATCAGTAACTTGGTTCCTTCTCTGAGTAGATGTTCAATGAATGAAGTGCTGTAGTCAATTCTGGAAGCAGTGATAATAAAGTAAGACTGCCAAACACAAAAACAAGTAAAGAAACTTCAGATACTATGCGACAATTTGGGTAAGCATGAAAAGAGTGCCAAGGTGGCAGATTCAAGTCCAGGATATGGAATGACACCTTTAGTTTTGAAATAATTAGTGACAGAATATTTGAGTGTAACTAAAAGTGGGATCCAGGATGTGCTCTCTGGAATGAAACCTTTTAGGGTGACTCTAGCATGGAAGGGTTTATTTCAGTCACCTTTGTAATGAAGAAGCATAGACAAAACAATGACTTTCACGGACAAATACAGAAGAAAATGTGATACTACTAGTTCAAACAATCGGTACAGCAAGGGCAGTATTAGATTGTGACAATGCACTGGCAGGAGAATCTCAGAGCAGACATAAGAAATGCCCCACTGGGTCAGAACTGTGGTTCATCTAGCCCACTATTCTGCTAAGAGCTGTAGAAGAGACAGCATTTAGGGACAGAACACAAACCTGGCCACTATCTGTAGGCTGCAGCCCTCACACCCTCCCAGCATCCATAATCCTTCTATCTAGGATGTCAGAAACACCTTCTATCTGCTAGCACTTGCTTGTCAAACTGTTTTTCCAGCAGTTTATCCAATCACTGTTTCAAGTGGCTAGTACCATCTGAAGCTCTAACACATTCCAGAAGTTCATCACTCCTGATGTAAACAAAAAAAGGTCTCATCTATTTAAAATTTATATGGCCTTAAGTCCAGTGTTTGCACCATGGTTCTAGTGTGGCAGGATGCACAGAAATAAAATTGCGCATTTATCTTGTTCACTGTCATCATGATTTTGTAAGCCTCAGTCACAACTCTCAATCTTCAGTAACTCAAGAAAATAATCTAGGACACCAGATATCAACATTTCTAACAGTATTAACAGTATGAGCAATCATCAAGGAAGGAATCTGCTCAGCTACCGCCAAAATACAGCAATCCTCTGACAAGTAGAACCACTGTAAGCTTAAGGACCAAGCAATGCAGCTCTTGGGTCTAGTGAAAAGATCTTCTCTGTTCAGATATGTAGAAGCCATGAACACAGGTTAGGACTTGGAAATCAGAACTTGTTTGGAAAAAAAAAAAAAGAATGGAAAGGGTAAGTCCAAGTCTTGCCTTTGCAAAGATTTCTGATAACTGGTGAGACTGAAAATGAAGTGCATCGTAAGCTCTCATCAAAAAGTTAAGGAATATTCAAACAAGGCTCCAAAGATCAGGCCTGTGGTATGTAAACACATTCAGTCATCAATGCAATCCTGGCCTGAAGAAGAGTTTTCCTTGAACTTCAGCATATTAACAAATTTTCAAACTATCCTTTGGGATTGACAGTTATTCTCATGCACATTCACCAACTACAGACATGCTCTTTTATTTCTAGGTAGTCAAGAAAACATGAAGTGCATTTCTCCACTGATATTTCAGAGGTCCTCCCAGAAAGTTCACACATAAGATTATTAGGAAAACCACGACAGACACATCCAGGCCAGTTTTTTTAGAGTATATGACTGAACTTCTGTTGAATGGGAAATTACAGTCTAGAATTACCTAGGTATGCAAGTCTGTGTGACATAACCAAAAGACATAGTTCTCACCAATGCAGCAAAACTTGCTCTCACCTCCACCTGTGATATCAGTTTGATTGGACACCACTTCATTTATCTTTGTGCTGAACAATACTGCTCTCTTGAACGGCAAAATTTCTGCAGCAGATGGCATTTAGGAGGAAAATGCGAAAGGTGTAGTCAGGGTGAATGCTGAGTGACCACTGTATTCATTCAAAGGAAAAATGCACCCATTTCAAGAGGTTTTCTCTTGTAAACTCATTTTTGTTAACTTATTTTCCAACAGTAGGAAGAAAAATTTTATCTCCAAGGCAGGAACTGACAGTGGGCCTCATCTACAAGCTTGCAGAGAAAAAGAATCCACAGTGTAAAATCATTTTGGGTCTTTATTCTTCATCAGGGGTGTTGATAAGGTGGATCATGATTTCAGCGAAGTTTTCCTTCTCAAGGAAACCAGTAAGCTAGAGAGGCCATGAGACAGCTTAAGTGGCTGATTGTTATGGAGCAACAGCACTTGTCCCAGTAGTCTGTGGACCTCATAGAGAGGGCTAGTAATACAGCAATTAATTGCATAAAAGCCATGTGCCAGAAACCACGTTACACGACATGTGGAATCAGAGTCATGGACTACTCATTTACACAAGAAATTAGGGATGGTACTGATGATCCCAGTGACAGTTCATGTTCAGGATTTGTGAACTCCACCTATCCTTTCACAGTGGTGAGGTAGTCAGCAACGGCAAAAATTTTACTTATCAGTGACAGTGGGACTGCAGATATCACCAAGGAAGCTCTATGATGTCAGTGAGGAGCAAAGGGTAGCTATTCAGCTTTTCACTTCTGTAATAGCCTTCTGGTACCAAGAATCTTGCCAGAGCCACTGCCTGCTCCAAAACCTGGAAACATGGCAGAGCTGATCCTCATGTCCCTCTCCTAACGTTCGTAGTACTGTGTTTCTCAGTGTTACATAGGGGAATGCTGACTAAAGAAACAAGCTCAGCAACAATGCGTCTATGAGAGAGGTCCTGAAAAAAAAATAAACTTTGGGGGTTTCTGGCATTATGAATAGTAACTCCACCTCGCAAAGCTCAGTACTTAACAACCAGGTTGACAGAAACGTAATGCAAATACATCTCTACAGAGAGCAGTCAGCGGCATGCAATGTTGTAGGTGTGCAGACGTTCCTGAGATAATTAATTCTTTAGCTCTGTTAGCTCATCAGAACACATTTTCTTGCCAGTTAGACACCGAGAGATTCCCACAGAAAAAGCTTTAACTACTTTTTGTAGGTTTCCTACAGTTGTATCTGTCACACAGATTCCTAGGCTTTTTGATGCAAGGTCTGTGCTACTGGTTTTCCCAAGAGATGTACCTGCACCTTTACTTTTTGGTGCTTGAGGAGATACACAACAGAAGATTTGCAGTTAGGAATGTTTTCCTGGAACATAAATCTTCCAGGCAAAGAAAAATCACTGCATCCACTATTTGCTGAGCAGCACTGGTGATTAATCTGTACAACTTCAAGGATACCACTTTGTGTTTAATGAATGATTTATACTGAAAGTTACATGTGTGTTCAAATACCTAAGTGTTTTTCCTAGATACTTGAGTTTTTCTAGCACAAAGATAAAATTCTGCCAGTGAAACCCTAGAAGACTTAAAGAATGTGCTACTGCCTGTAATCCAAAAAGCAAGAAACTTGCACTTAGGCCACAAGATTGCTGAGCAGTACTGAAACACAGCAACACTCTTCTATTCTTTATACCACATGATCAAAGGTTAACCACAACAGTGTAGCACACACATTATATACATATTGTACCAATACCCCTGGCAAAAGAAACCTTGTGGTCCGCAATGGATTGTATTTGTAAACAATTGCCAGAAGAAAACTTCATGGTACATAAAATACAAAAGGTCAAGACAAGAAAATCCTGTTCCCACTGTCACAACAAACAAGCTTTCACATTTTTCCTTTCTGATTCCATGCCACCAATCAGAATGTTTACACCCCACGTCAGCCTAACACAACACAAAATAAGGAATAAATAACAAGAGGAGAGAGCTGGTATTGTGTATTTTATGAACAAGTGTTCTCATGAAAATTTCTGTAAGTGTGAAGTCACCACACTACAGAAGATAAGAATTCACCCAACGAAAACCAAATACTACTCAGGCAATCCGGCAGTTAGTTCATATTTAGCCCAGCAATTTTTTACTGGAAATTTAACATTTATGTTCTAATTTAACGGGGAAGAAGTTTAAAAAACAAGATAGGCCAAGCAAATTTTTTCCTTGCAGTGGTTATTTGAAAAACATAATAAGGAAAAGTCCCAGCACATCTATTCTAAAGCTAGGACATAATCCCTGTCCCCATGTAATACCTGGAGGCCAGCTGGCGTTGCTGGATTTGCTTCCAATCTTGTTCGTTGGTGGAGATTTGGCAGGTAACCAACTATCACCAGCAGGCCCTGCATGGCCACCTAGTGGGTCGCCCTGAATTATGTCAAACTGGTTGTAGGGCGATCCTCCACGAGCCTTTCCAGGGGGCACTATTGCACCTGAAGCATTAAAAAGATACATTTACTTTCAGGAAAGGTTAGGATCTTTTTGAGTATGGTATGGTATACTAAAACAAAAAATATTTCAGATGCATACTGGTAAGACATTCACTAACTTGAAGCATAATCTCATCTGAGGTATTTCACCTCTGGCAAGATGATACTGTAAAGGCATTTCCAGAATAGCCAGTCCCCTTCTCACCATTTTTGTGCATATTGGCATCTTGTGAAGCCACAGAGGGCAGCCCTTCCATCATAGTCCACTGCTTAAAGCGGGATTCTGTTCCAGCCTCTTTCCCTCCCACCATGCCATAATCCATGCTACTTGAGCCAAAGCCTGTGAAACAAACAAAGAGAACTCCATTGTTATTTGCTCTTTTTGGTTTAAATATCTTCAAACAGGGAGTGATTGTGATCACAAGAAAGGTAATAAAAAAAAAAATCAACAGTAGCAATGAAATGTTCAAGCGGCAACTTTCAAATAAGCTTGTTAGGTCAGTATGCACTAAGACATGCTTTGTTAGTAGGTCTGTCTTCTTTCCATGTAATGAAAAAATTTGATCAAGAGTTGAAAAAAATTTATCAAGAGTTGACACTTGTTTTAACCTTTGCTCTAGAGCTTACAAATAACTTCCTTATTTCTGGACACAGACATAACTGGTAACGCAATTACCACATTATATAGTAGCTATAGGCAGTGCACTAAATCTCTTTCCACAGAGCACTTACCTGAACCGTATCCAGGTATTTGCCCTTTGGTCTGTAAATCTGAGAGACCCACATTCAAAGGATTGGGTACCATGCTGTCTAAATGTGGCTTAGGCCCAACAGGGTGGGATGGTGAATGCTTCATGCCAGGCTGCCTCTGCTGCTGCTGCTGGAGGGCACTCACCATACGAGCAATCTGCAAATTAAAGGAAAAAAAGAGAATTATATATCCTCTACTATACCACAGAATTCCAGAAAACATGAAGAAACAGTGACTTGTAAGAGATCCAAAGGGCCTTGCTCTCTGAAAAGTGCAATCTGAAGAGAGCAGGTGACATTACTAAAGCCAGCACCGTCTTTGCTGCAGATCGCATTTTCACAGCACGCTTTATACTTCATATGATTGACAAAAACAGTGCCACACCTGTTGCTCCTGCTGTTGTCGCACAGCTTGAGATAACTTCCTCTGGCTCTGTAACAGCTGCTGCTGCTGCTGCTGCTGGAGGAGGAGCTGACATGCCTACAAGATAAGTGGGGGTGGGAGGAGTGAAAATACAGAGCTCATCAAGCGAAATATAATTGCCAGAGCTAGTCACTTGGAATTGCTTTGCTCAGAACTTATGTAAACTGTTTCTCATTCCACACACTCAAATAAAATGAGAATTTTATTACAATTAGAAGAACATTGTATCTGTCACTTGTTTCTAATTTAACATAATGCAACAGTATTACTAGTACCTGCTTTATTACCATCACTGTGACTACAAGTCTACAGAAAACTTATTAAAAAAATCAACAAGTGCCTTCCCTACACAGACATTGCTTAGAATCATTACTAACCCACTGCAACATTCACAAGAATCACACAGAGTCCCTTTATTTTATCTGCTGCCCTCTAACAGGGCTGCATTTTCCTTTAAAACAAACAGGGAATGCTTGTACAAAAATAACACAAGATCAGTACAACAAAACAGAATTGGAACAAACATAAAAAGAAAACTTTCAGCAGACGTTTTATAAACAGTCTGTCCTGAAAGATTACAAGCTACTTACTAATTGAAACTGGGGAATCTGTGGAAGCTGGCTCAGCATGGCAATCTGTTGTGGAGAAAGCTGGGGGCCCATGTTGAAAAGTCCAGGATTCAAGCCACTGTTGGGAAACTGTTTGAGCATGGAGGCCGAAACCTGCACGGAAACCAGTTACATATCTTCAAGAAATGCTATGAGAAAAGATGATGAAGTAGAAGTATTTCTATGAAAGAATAGGCATGACATCAATCCTAAAAGGTGTTCCAGGAAAGACATTACAGATTTCTTAACACATCACATTTAAACATGCACAATCTATGACTTGAGCAGAATGAATACCTCACTTGACTTGACAATATACAGTATTACACGTGCAGATGCAGACACACACACAAAGGTTCCTTCCCCAACCAACTGGTTGCTGGAGAAGGCACTAAATTAAAATGCTGATATATATATATGCAGCTAACCAGTAATCACAGTACTGCATTATCACATTAAAAACGTACTGCTTGACAAGGGAAAAGAAAGGCATTCAGGCAGTCACTGGAGAGAAGAAACAGTGCCTCACAGAAAGAGTTAATCTCTTTGTATGCTGATTAAGCTATAGTAAAAGATAGGAGTAGGTGGAGAAGAATCCTCCCATTTCTCCCTGCATTATTTGAGAGTTACACAAGTAGAATTCAAGAGAATCTCCAAGAGCCTTCACCAAGTCCAAAGCAAAAGGTAAAGTGCATTTGCAGACCCTGAGGTCTTAGAGCTCTGCAATGTAAATGCAACGTGTAAGCCTTCATTAGGCCTCTCTTTCACGGGGGGGAGGAAGCGGAGGACAAGACTGCTTTAAAAAAATAAAACCACCTGTCACACTTTAGAAAAACTTTCAGCTTTCACTTTTTTGGTTGTTCTTAAAATACTTTGCAAAAGCCTATGTAAGACACAGGATTCCTGAATCTGCTTTGAAGTTTAAAAATACTGGTAGTGAGCATTTACAACCAGCTGCCTGGAATATGAAAGAAGGCTAATCCTTCTGCACTGAGTTTTAAGCACTTTCAACTATGAATTCTAGTTTTCAGTCTTACCTAAGTTTTCGATTCCTTAACATCAAGTCAAGACTAGGATAGATGTGTAAGTAACTTCAGTGATGTGCTCTGAAGACTGTAGCTCTACTTTTTACAAGTAACCAGTTACTATAAATTCCTTACCTGGGGAGAAAGAAATTGGGGAGGCACTTGCGCCCGGATATTGGGGGAAGGATTTAGTGGCTGCACTGGTGTGTGCATGCCCCTCGATTGTGCTGTGCTGTTTCCAAACAAACCATGATTGCCACCCTATAAAATTAAAGAAGTAGTGAGAAGATGAATCTTTCAGGATAATGGATCTCTATGCTATTAACTACGTATCAGTAACGAGGCAAGTACTGACTTAAACAGAGTACCCTTAGAATTACTGAGATGTTTGCTGTAAATCAGTAATATTCTACCTGCTGCACTACACTGTCGAGATGCAGGCTTTTTCTCCTCTATGCTGGAGACTCATGTTTATCCACTTATTTCAAAGCACATACCAAAGCTAATGTTTTATATTTTGCACTTTACATGTTGGGAAATGGAAACTTGGAGTACAAACAACATGCTCAAAAAACCATTCCATTCGCTTAAAAATATGCAAGACTGTATCAACATGAATTTTGGGCCATCATTTTAGAAAAATCAGGGGCTTTTTCTGAGTAGGTTATTGTGATATGACTCATAAGCCTACTATGTCATCTGCAGGCCTTTTACTAACTGAAATTATAATTCAAAAATTTTATTAAATATTTTCCTTCTGATGTGAAAATTTCAGCACTCTGGATTGAGACGTTTTTAATTTTTTTCCCCACTACATTAAAGAGCAGGAAAATTTTCAAGTGATAAAAAAATGTTGTTTTTTTTTCCTCCCAGTGATTTCTAACACTAGAATACCTGCTGTTTATTTTGAGTTTTTTTTTTTTTTTAAATGAGAAGTATTTACTGTTTTATAAGCAACTTCTGTAATAATAAACCCTACTGCACAAAACAGGCCAAAGAAAATTCATGATTATGTTTTCACTATTACAGCCTCTGAGCAGACTGCCTTTATTTGTAACATCTTTCAACAAAAGCCACAGGAAATGTTATGGACAGCCTCCTACACTAACAGTTGCATGCTGTTGCTTCTAAAAGCTGAATCTTGTGCTCTGAAAGGTCCTTACATGCCATGTTTCTATCCTTTCATTTTCAAGACTCTCAGAACTTCCTATCTTCTGGTGTATATCAGATTGTCTACAATTCTCAGATACCCGTGGTCCTAAACAGTATATTTTCCATTCCTCATGGAAAATGTTCCCCTTCTCCATGACAGCACTGCTGTACCAAACCAATTAATTTATCATTCTTCCAAACTGAGATTGTGCAGGCCTTCTCAAAAACTTGTCCTTCCCTTATATACCAGGATTTCATAAACTTTGCCTCCCTTCTACCATAATACTGTGTATCCTCCACTATTTTGCTAAAAGAGAAGTCTCTCGTCCTACTTCTATACTGACAGCATTATGGATTGTCTCATTTACCTGCATTACATTTCACCTCCCTAATGTATCTTCACATTCGAAGCAACTCAAGATGTCATACTAAGGACATAGGAGGATAAACAAAAACCCCCAAGAGATAAAAGAGTTTTTATTCTGGAAAGAACTGAGTGGGGTCAACTACAGATGAAAATTTTTGAGAGGCTTGAAGCTGCAGCTACACAGCCCTCCCTAAAGCTCAATAGAGTTCTGCACACTGAATCAAAGAATATCCCTGCAAATTTTGGACTTAATCTGATGTTCAACACTGATAGTGTCACATGGAAACAGAAAGACAACACAAAGAAACACCATCATGTTAGGCATGTGACTACATAAGCTAGTCTAGTTGCAATACTTAGGTTCTATTCTTTCATTTTCTAGTATTCCTGCAACATTTTCTTCCAGCATGATGGAAAACAGAATAGCCAGAAATTCTTCCAAACTGCAGTTAACCACTTCATTTCTTCCTCACCATTACCGCATATATAGAACAAAAATATTGCTAATTCAAGAGCTTTTCAAGGCTACTAAATCAATCCTTTCTTTGGGCTGTGGGGAAAGGAGAAGGGAAGAGGCACAATACAAAATGATTGCAAATTTTTTAAGGCACATTTCTACATACAAGGTCTTTGGGTCTGGAAGAATTCAGTGTTGGGGGGAGCTGGGGTGGTGTGTGGGACAAATCAATAGCCTCTGAGTTTTAAAACAGCAATTAAAATATAAAGGTTGCCACTAACTTCATGACTTCTGAAAAGCACACCTATCTGCTGCTGCACTGTGATTCAGAAAGTAAGAGGCCAACAAAACCAGATCGAATAAATTTTGATGATAGGAACCAAAGTGGATTGATTCTCAAAGGCCTAATATAGCTGAAATTTCCATTAACAGTATTAATTTATTTAGTAGGAAAACAAATGCAAGCAACCAACTAACCAGGATTAAGCCCAGGTTGCAGCCTTATAACAATGCATCTTATAAGGTGGCCTGCTTACTTGTCTAGCAGCGAAGTTTTGGGGACTGAGCCCTGAGCCGATTGCCCCAAGGCCGACGTTGGATAGTGTGGAACCAGAGGGAGACAGCTTGTAGCTGGGAGAAGGGGAGAAGGGAGAGCAGGGAGCCTCATCCCCAAGGCACCCATCTTGATTGGAGAAAGGCAAAGTCAGCTGAAGCAGCAGTTAGCCAACAGCAGGAGTTGGTTAGTGAAGCAACAGAACGCAAGAGGAGAGAAAGAGGGACGGTGAGTGACTAGGAAGAAGCAAAGTTAATCTGTAATAGCAATTACAAGGACAAAACTTCCGACTCAAATGATCACTTGACAATTAAAATTTTGGTCCAAGGAGATAATCAATAAATTCCTAAAGGTTTCTTTTAAAATTACATTTTGAACTCAAGTTCTTTTCTGATAGTGGCTATTAGCACTACAGAAACAAACCAACCTTGAATGAATTCCTAATGTTAGCACACACCTACAAACATTATCTGTTATGAACACATTAGTTCTGTTAGTAGTATTTATTAATTAGGCCACCAGAGGGAGTTGACAAAACTGTTTTTTTTGCCCGTTATAGCAAAATGGAGGAGTTAAATTCATTGGCGGTAACCCACCTTCAGAATTTTTAAACCAAATTTCTTTTCCATTTTACATGTGATAAACTTAAACTGTATTAAAAAAAAACCCTAAAGCATTCTGAACCTATTGGACACTCTCCAATTCACAATGTGAGGCAATTAATGTTTGATAATAATAGTGAAAGCTTATATTTAAAATAGGCAAGAATATGAAAGAAACGCTACCATAACATACAACAGATGTCACAGAGAAACAGATGTCATACAGAAGCTTACAGTACACGGACATACAGCATAAGGGGTTGGGGAATTTAGAAAGGGTGTTTCCAATAAATGAGACATGAAAGCAGAAAAAATTTGGAAGACTGTGATTACTTATGTCTTCTTAGATCTAAACCGTTTCTTCTACAGTAGATGATTATAGTCAGTAGCCAAAAGGATCATTGTGATGAAACCTATAATGAATTTCATTGCTACCAGTATTTTACTCTTCCAAGAAGAACAAAGGAATTTCTTTCTGTCCACATTAAGAGCAGTCCGTTCTAGAATAAAAAGCCTCATTTTCCCCAAATAATTAAATTTGTCTATGCACATCTGACACCTGTTTTATATACACATTCACTCTACAAACGTAACTTCCCCACACCTTTAACCTTTAATTATTGAGTTTGTCCAAGGTTACTGAATTTTTAGCACTTCCAGAGGAGTAGGGTAAAAACTGGGATCTTTAACATGGAAACTGATATTAATTTATCTTAAGATATTTCTCTCACCTTCTCAAAATAAGGCCCACTATCTGTGGTTCCCATGTCTTTGGAATTAGGTGGACGGAACCCAGATCGATCCTTTCTCATCATGTCATTAAAATCCCCGAGATTCATAGCTCGTTTATCTACTTCAAACTTCTTATCTGGGAGACCACCTGCATTGAAAAAAAAAGGAGGAAAGACGTCAAAATTAATACAAATAATCTTTACCATGTTTCATGACAGCAAGTTCACAGCCAAAGAAAGCACCTTTAAGATCAGGGTATAAATCATATCTGTCTTACAATTTAGCATAGCTACAGTTGCTATTAAAAGTGTTGAAAAATTGAAGTAGAACTTTTCATCTTCAAGATTGAACAAGCCAGTTTAGAAAGTTTAATATGAAGTATTTCTCACCATTTATGTACAGATATAAACATATTCATTTCAACTGCAGCCTAGTTCAACTAATTATATTCATTTATACATAATTCTCAACGTCTTCCAGAATTCACACTGTTACTTATTGGTATTCAGTATCTATAGAGACACCACTATTTAAGTTCTCCATATATTCTAATTAGCTTTTACTGGGTTTGGCATTGAGAAAGAATTTCTCTAACTGCAAAACAATGTACATAATTTGATCACAACTCTCCTACAGTCACGTGAATTTAACTCTTGAACACCACAGATCATCTGGAAGAGTGTAACTTCCAGACAGGCAATTGATCTCCCTCACCCTGTATGTGTTGATTACCCAACCAGTAAGAGAGACACTTTTCAAATATCCCCTATAGTCTCCTGCTGCTGTTTAGTGAGTCATCTGACAGAACACAAGGAAGACGTATTAATAACAGATGATCAAACTGTAACATACACAGTGAACAAGCCGTCACCTTTCTCTATAAGCTTCTAATCAGCCAAGTGCTGATGGAAGGAAGTTTTCTACTTTACACACTGAACTGCTGCCAAGGAGCAATTTTATTTTTTTTCCTATTTGGTACCTGTAAGGTATTGGATGCATATTGTTAAGCTGAAATAGATGGAAAACATCTTTGTTTCAAAATATGGTAAACAAGATAGAAGTGAGCTTTACCGGTATTTTTAGTTTTCAATAACTTTGTTTAGTAGCAGAGATGGCCTTTCCAAGAACTATTAAAAAAACCATCACCACAATTAACCAAAATTTATGAATCTTCCAAAGGAAGCTTGTGATACATATCTTACCCTACCACTAACAAAATGCTAAGTCTTTATCAAGCAGAATAGACAGGTAATCACTCCAGTACCTTCAAAACACCTGTTCCTCACAAAAAGCTTCTCAAAGACAGCCTCTCTTCTTAATGTCCAATTACAAAATACTAATATTCATAGGCACATTATTGCCAAGACCCTGTGAAATCAACCACTAATTACATGGGGTTTTCTTGATGGCACAGCTTTCAAAGTTGATCCACCTTCATCCTTTCAGATGCCTTCAACATCGTTTATCACAAAAACACTTGACACATCACTTTGCATATCTTGGCTTGTAACTGGAGTTACACTGACCTGGATGAGCTCATCCCTTTCTAACATATCCTAAAAAGCTCAAACTGGCTCTGCAAAAGCACTCCCATAAAACGTCATGTATGATTCAATCCTGTCAATGCCTGCACCTAACCACTAGACACAGTGTCAGCAATGCACTACCAAAAGGCTCCTGTTGCTTTGATTCTAGAGAGGAAGCCCTGTCCCTTAGTTGCCTGAAAAGAAACTGAAATCGAGACAGAGTTGCATCACTATCTGAAATGGAACTGGGTCAGTGCCAAACAAAAGATGACTAAGCCTCAGAAACACCCTTTTGTGTCTCTAGTTATCCTGATGATCCAATCAACTCCTCAAACATCACTGAATGATGCCTTGTAAAATGGCTTGTAAAATAACATGTAGAGCATTAAATAGCACCTTCAACAGCTTCAAGTATAGATATGCATGAGCTGAGGCAGCTGCTTAAACTTCAATATAAACAAGGCCTTGGTAGGAGATGTGATAGCATTCATTTATCCCATTCATAGAAAATTCTAACACAACCTTGAAACCTGTTGTATGAGCTTGTCTTTTGCACTTGCCGACAAAAGCTATAAATAGTGCAGGTGGCTGAAGACTAACTTTACCTTACATAGTATAAGATGACCATTAAAATCTGCAAAGTTTGAATTTTACCCTCTGCAACAGGTAAGAACACTTGTGCATGAACAAATATGAAGCTCCAAATCCTCTGCACATGCAGAAATGTAGAACAGGTTTAAAGTCCAACCAACTTCATAAAAGAAGACACTCCATCAGTTCTTGGATTTTCCCCCACTATTAACAGCTGTGAGAAATACTGTGAAAAATGCAAAATGAAACAAGAGCTTGGAAGATGACATTCACACCCTAGTGAGGAAAACCCCTCCCCATTAAGTAGGTCTCCCCTGCCGCATGCACGTACCTTAAAAGAAAAAAGAGAATTCTATACAAACAAAATTACATGTGATCCTGTACTAGGAGGTCGGAGATAGAAACTGCTGTTGAGCAAAGTTACCTAAAATATTTGCAAGCAGGAGATTCAATGTGGTGAAAATACATACGTCCAGTGAGGTAAACCAAATGGAAAAAAACACCACTTGAAACAAGTTTTCTGCTTGACTAAAAACATTTAATGATACTGGTTTTATACCTTTGCCATAAATTTATATCACCTAAGCCTACTGAACAGGCACATGCACTTACATGTGGAGGTTTTGCACCTGAATGCTAAATCAGGTTATGGCTTTGTAACATATTTACAATAGATAGGTTCATGAACTGCATTTGAATCAATAGAAATTGGAAATTAATTCCCGAGTCTTTACAAGTGATTTGAGAATTCAGTGATATACAGAGGTTACAGCTAATACTTTAAGAAAAAAAATAAAAACCAAAGATGGTTATCAAACAGAGGGAAAGATAAAAAATATTAAGTGGTTTTGACAGGCTGCTTACTGTAGCAAACTTCATGCTTCGGTACTTACATACTAGGAGAGAGTTGAGTGGAAAAAAGTTTTCAAAGTAAA
Organism: Tringa solitaria; assembly: GCA_026413425.1. Taxonomy (NCBI): domain Eukaryota; kingdom Metazoa; phylum Chordata; class Aves; order Charadriiformes; family Scolopacidae; genus Tringa; species Tringa solitaria. Next base: position 54,364,794 of record JAOXJM010000001.1, read on the forward strand.
ACAAGCTATCCTTTGAAGGGATTTGATAGAAAAATAAAAAGAAAAGAGCAACTAGATCTGTTTCAGGCATGCTATTGAGCCATCTCTTTTCTGTCTTGGTCAGTAAATAAAGATTCATTCCAGCACCTTGCAATAAAGCAATACATTTTTCCAACAGGGAGACAGACCAATGTAGTAAGAATTACTTACTGCCAACTGGACCTATTTCATGATGCATGATGACCAGAGTCAAGGTTCTCCGTGCATACCAAAGCCAAAGTTTTCATTGATATGTGTGGTCTCTAAGCACAGATTTAACTCTTGAGATCAATGTGCATTTATCTATTAACTGGGAAAATATCATGCTGGGAGTTACCTAGTTAGGAAAACCTAGTATATTGTAAGCCTGACTGAAAAACAGTTGAAGAACAAGCCTACCTCATAAATAAGTCCAACTTTTAAAGTTTTGAAGTAGACGTAGGCTTAGTAAAACAGCTTATAGTTTTCTACAAGCAACAAGAGCAAACTGCTAAGCAAAGAAGTAACAGAAAAGCTTCAGGAATTATCCATTACATTCTTAGTCTTTGAAACGGAACACAAACTATAATAAATGACTCTCTACCTAGGATCAAGGATGGCCACACTAAACTTAAAGAAGCGCAACACATCAAGACTAAGTACGTAACCTTTCTGCACCATTTCACAGGATATTCTGAGCATCAGCCATCTTTTCTCAGATGGCCTTAAGGTCCTTGAGAGCAGAAAATTGTAAAGGATCCAAAAGTTTAATTTGAGATAAAGAACTGAGAGCTATAATCAGCGTAATCCAGGCTAACATTCTCTTCAGTTGTATATTCTTAGATCTGTTCCTTAACAGCATCATCTGAAGGCAGAACACTGAACAGAAGAAGTGAATATCCAAGAACATGATTTATCTCCTAGATGATCTTCAGAGAAGCATGATACAAATCAGAACATGAATTCTAGAGATGCTGTATGAGGCCAAAAGGGAGAGATCCTAAAATTTTGTCACCTTCCCCACAACTGCACTGTGCTATATAAATTCACACTTTCACATCTCTTATTGGGATCCTTAACTATTCAGAGGAAGGAAGCAATTTTTGGAAAAATGAACTACTTAATCCTCCATGAAGTTTTAAGAATGCAATGGATGCTAAGCTAAGAGACACTGCAGCTATTGGATTGCATAAGAGTACCAAATCTGGAATTGATAGTGGATGCAAGGAAGTCGACTACCACAACTCTACCTTTGGTACCAACAAAGATTAATGGATATTCCCAACAAAATAATATTTCTGGTTGGAAAACCCCCGACTATAGCATCACACGTGACATATCATCCTTTGCAATAACTATAGTAACTGCAATAACTAAAGACCTTTGACTTATGACATTGTAACTGTGAGGAATCAGAGGCCTCTGTAACATTCCTAACAGTTACAGAAATAGAATTAACATCTCTTTCAAAAATTATTATTGGGTTTGTACAGTGGCAAAGTCCTTTAAGTGGACTAGAAGAGCTGTCTTTGTAGCCAGAGATATGAGGTGATCTTCCTGCTTCCATTCATTTTGAAGAACCAAAACCAGAACAGAAGTAGTCACTAAAACAAGAACAAAACCCTGTTCTGCTTTGTCAGTATCAAAGACTATCCTGTACAAGTTTTTAGCCTTACTAAGCCCTCAAAGACTTGATAAAGAATAAAATTAACAATTGGAACTGCAGATTTGGATCATCCATTTTTAATATATACCTTAGGAATCTTGTAGGGAAACTATCTCAAATGGTAGTTTATTTCAGAAACCTGTGGTATTTCTATTATAATACCATGATACTGAACATTCAGAGACAATACGGAGAAGAGAATGCAAAACTGAATCTGATTTTAAGATAAAAAAAAGTTTCTTTGACAGTTCACTACTTTGTCTGCCAAAGAAGAAAGTCATGACAAATTCAAAGCTGATTAAATGGGATTAATCCAAGTGGTCAATTCCAACACTCATTTAGCATAGTGTTTTCCACACAGTCTATCCCACTTCAGCTGTGCAGTATTTGTGGTGAGGCTATTAAAAGTGAAAAATCTAGTTCTACTGAACGGTAACTTCTAATAGCCTAAGGCAAGCAACTGAAGAAAATCAACAACAGAAGATAGCCCTTTCCCTCACTTCACCTCTAGGGAACTGTGGTCAAGGAGCTAAAATAATACTACTCTTCTACCAAATGAAAAGGGATCTTCTTGAAACAGTAACATTGAATACAAACTACATGGAATAAACAGTCTTATAGGATGCCCCTTCCATAAGTTATAGCTCCTTTCTGTACAGGTATAAATCCCTATCTTGCATACCAGCATCAGCTCTGTAACTATTCAAAGCCTACAGCCAATATTCTATAACTCTATCCTTCTATTATGAGGTGTGCTAAAAGTAAGGATTAAGCCTTTCCAAAGCACAGCACGTCATCCACGTAAAAATACTACACATGATCTCACATTCCAAATACATTTAAATTAAATAATACGCACCTACAGACAAGTCCATCTTACTGCTTGGAATGTCCTCAGTTTGACTCTGGAAAAAAAAAAAAAAGAAAGATAAAATTCAGTTCTGACTTCTATGAAATGCTGAGGAATGTTTCAGAAAGCAGCCCTTGATGATTAAAGGTGGAATGAAGGAAGGACATGCTTGTGCCAATGAAAAGTTTTATTTTAAACTAAAATAAAATACAAGGATTCCTGATATCACACTGGACACCCCTCATCTCAACCCCCTAATGCTGTATGTGACAAGTTTACCCATACAAAACTAGATACATGAATGCATGCGACAGAGAAAGATGGATAGACAGCTGCTCTGTGAAATGAACCTCTGTCCTCATGTTCCAGTGGTCAAGAGATGAAACATTGAAAATAGTGGCCAAAACGATAGCTCATCCTCATGACCTGTCAAGTCATTGAAACTTGAAGTGTGCTGCCAAGTTATTCTTATTTGGCAGTCTAGTACAGGGTGTTCCCATAGCTTTCAGAAGCATCTATGGTCCAGCAGACTGAATTCGAGCTTAGGAGCCAACAGGCATTACAAACTAATCCTAGTCATGTAAGTGACAGTTTGTGTAGCCCTGGGCTTCTCACAGAACCTCTGCATTATCATTTTTCACTATCCTGCATTGCATACTATTCCTGCTTCACAGGAGGAATATTCTGTAAAATGTTTTACAAATTCTCATGTCAGAAGTTCTTAAAAAAAATTTATACATAACTATTTTTTAAGATATTTCCCTGCAGATCTGTCTTTTCTTTACATGATGTGCCATTTATTTAGTCACTTCACTAATCAATCTTTAAGTACAGATTAATAACGAGCCCTTTTTGTTCTAAAAAGACCCCACTGCACAGTATTTAAAATATAAATAGCCAAGACAGACAGGATTGTGAATCTCCTTTTCTGATAGGTGGCTGAGATTCAGAATGAATAGCCTTGGACTAATCACAGATGGTTGACTATAATCAGGAGCTGAGGCCTTTACCTTGAGTGCTCTAAATGGCACTTTATGAAAATAAAATAAAAACAAAGAAACAAGCAACCCCCCCAAATCCTATTACTGGCAAGGAAACTGCAATCTCAGAACAGCTGTCATAAAGTGAGTCTGAAGAGTCAAAGGAAATTTCAGGGTTTTCTGAGATGCCATTCTGACTAACAAGGAAGTGCTGAATATCCAGTTGTTACAGGCATTATAATCAACACGTCAGTATAGCAAATGCAGATAAATAAGATGTTACACAGTAGAACAGCTTATCTTTTGGCTTATTTAAAGCTTACTGCTTTTTGAAGTTGGATTTTATACTTTGAAAAATCTACTTACTAGCAAGCCCATATTTGAAAACTGTTTGGATAGAGGGTTCATCCACGAATCATTATTTCCTCCTTTTAATGCGCACTGAAGAGGAAAAAAAAAACCAACCTTAAGAAATTAAGAAGTTGCTTAAAAGTTTTAAATTCTGTTTTATCCTTGAGATGTACAAGTATCAAATGAAAATCCTGGTATCAGAGAAAATAATCTCCTGAACAAGTTACTTTAATTTTTTGCATGGTTGGAAACATTTACCAAATACTTTTTTTCTTCTTTTCTCTCATAAAGTTGTTCATTATTAGGTACACCAAACTGGATGAACACTTGCTGTGTAGAATGTTTATCACACCTTCTGTTTCATTCTGTAACCTGGAAAGCTTTGTGAGTGTCATTTACTTTTTCCTCTGTTACAGTTTAATATCTTCTTTAATCCATCACATACAGAGGTGGACTTCCTCCTTGGCTTTCTTCTCTTTCGTATGGTTTCTCTTACCTGGGCACTGTGCTGACCTGGCTCTCAATGTGGCCTTACCGTTAATTACAGGTGATCAAAACCAAAACCGAACACAGCTGAACAGATTATTTTTTAAGAGTTGCTTTGATGGTTAAAATAAAAAAAACTTTAAGTAAGAAAGAAATTAATGAATGTAATTTTTGCAAAATAGGAATTGTAAAACTCCATATCATGTCACAACAGTATTTCCACATCCTAGGAAGCTGCTCTGTACTTGCCTTTTGAGTTTTCCCTACCTATATGATTAGAAGTAGACATAACATAGTTCTTTCTAATATTAATACAGTACGAAGTGTTACTGTATTAGAGAACTTCCATACAAAAAACCTTTAGAAAGCAATTTACTCAGGACTATAGCCAAGTTCCTGCTCCTGTTTGAGGCCAAAGGTCAATAACAACAAACACAAGGCAGACCAAAATCAGTCAGTAGAAATAAGAAAGAAGTGCATGTGCCAAAGGGACTGTGAAATCCAAACTTTAGCAAGCTATGCAAGGAGAACAGCAGCAGCCTAATACTGAAAGATCTGTCAACAAAAGAAGAGCAATAGCCTTGGGATACTTATTGCTCAGTTTCACTTAGTAATGGCTCTGCAGCATACATACCAAAAGAATTTGACACCTACTGGCAGATTTATTAGTCACAACAGGTGTAATACATTAAAACAAATCCAGAAACCTCACTATTTTTTACACTGTTTTAGCTGTTGTAACAAGCACCTTTCTAGCTGAATTCTTTTTAGAAGAACTACTATTATAATGCTCTAACACATCAGTCATACCGCTTTCAGACAACACAGTAGTTATGAATCATTCAAGGATTTTACCTTCATTTGTGTTGTTTTCTTTCCTCCTTGCCCCCAGCTTGTTGAGTTGTGGGAGGAACTGCTTCCCTGAGAGCCTGCTGTGTTCCAGACTCCTCCCTCCTCCTCCTCTTCCCAGCTGGAATGACGTGTTCCTGTCACTGGCCCATCACTTTCTCCCCAGCCATCTTGCATAGATTTAGAACCTTTAGAAAAAGAAAAAAAAAAAAAAGCTTAAAAGCAGTTCACAATACTATGCAGCTGGGGACTTGACACTGCAAGATTAGCTGAGATCATCAGAACCTCAAAGGAGTAAATAAAAAAAACAACCACACACTCTAATGGCTGGAAATATGTGCATGAATCCCAAAACCCATGAGATTCGGTGGCACATTAGCATGTCATGTTTTACAACTATTTTCAAGCAATGTCAAACACTTAAAGACATAAATAACTACAGGGACCTCTTCTCTTATACAGGTAAAGAAAGACTTCAAGGATACTTGAAGCGTGGTTGGTTCTACTTCAGCGAGTTTGTCAATTATTTTCTCTCTTCCTTCAAAACCATAACATTTCACAAAATTACAGAAACAAAGAACTTTAAGAAATAACAACTAACCAGAATCTGAAGGAGAACACCTGACATCATACTCTGGTATATGTAACATTAGAAGTAGTTTCATGTGGGAAAAAACCCCAAACCTCTACTTGAATTTTTGTTCTTAACAATGTAACTAAAATGTAATTAGTAATGCTGTTTAAGTAAAGATGCTGTTACCAGAAAGCTACAACCATTCATCATATCAATTCAGACTAAAGACTTTTCCCTGTTGGCTTCCTTTCTTGCTGTTACTCTCTAGCACCAGCTGTCAGGCAACTCAAGAATTCTAACCTCTACTGACAAGCCAACAAGAGCTCAAATCCTCATCTTGTTCACTGTCCAACTGTTCTCCTTCCTGCACTAACTCTTCATTCTGCATATTTCTTCCCCAAATATTTATCTCCTTTATAAAGGATTACCATCACCATCACATTTTTCATAAGTAATTATTCAATTGCCTGGCTTTTGAGTGTGGAAATCAGGGATATGAATATTAATGCAAGCAGCAGAAAATCTGAATATAAAAAAAAGTAGGAATCGTAACCAGTATTTTAAGGGAAACTCTACCTTGATCATGCTGAAAATATGTACAGCAGCATTTCCTGGTAGTTTAAGAGCTACCTTAAAATCAAAGATAAATAATAATTTCACAGGGAACATAACTTTTTAAAGTACGTGTACAAAATTTGTGTACCAAAATTGAGGACTGCTTAGGAAGGACACTGGTTCAAGTGCAAAAATATATCTCTTGACCCTTTAATCATGCTACTTACACAGAAAAGGCTCCATTTAAGGATTATGAGTGCAGAGTCAACAACTTAATCTTGAAATGTCATTTATGGGGTAGTCCCTGCAGCTTTAATTTATTTCCAGCCACACTGTTTAAATATAGTACTATGATCCTGGTTTTAACTACATGACCACAGATTATTTTTCTGCATTGACAGCCCTCAGGTATGAGATTCTTGAACATGAATCTGGACAGTGCTGTAAAGATGACTTGGTCTGTAGGATTCCTGCTTCATTTTCTGCATTTGTTAAGTGAGGAGGCACAAATAACTATAGTAAGCAAAGGAAACTTTCAGGATGAAGAAAAGTAATGATGTTACAGAAAACTGAATTTATTTCTACTTCTTCCAGAGAATTCCTATGCAATCTTGGTAAAACTACATAAATGTTTTCTTTTGTTTTTAAAACAGGCGGGTAGTGTTCTGTGTTTCCCTTCTTCATCTCTAAACTCTTGTTCTCTTTTCCAATCATTCCTAGTCTGTTTCCTGTCCTTACCTTCAATCATAAGTTATGCCTTTGTCCCCACTTCTTCTTCCAACTTACTCAAGACATTAAGTATCTCCCTTTACTCCACTGAATAATGTAGCTTTTTTTCCTTCATTGCTTCCGGGTGCCAGTTAGAAAGGAGTTGAGAACGTAGTCACAGAACAGAGGAGAATGAAAATCTCAGCCCTTACTACTGCTGACCTACTACACCTCAACTGGAAATAGCTATGATGGGGAAACTCTGTATTTTGCTCCTCTAGAGCTGAGGACAGCTTATGTACAAAATAATACATGTATGCTGCAGCTCTTCAGTTATTTCACAAATGAAAACCAGTTAGGACAAGCAAGTGACCACACACAGTCTTTAAAGACTGTATTAAGTATTAACAAATCCACAGAATTTGCAGTGAAATGTTAGAATTTCAGAGGCTCTTATTTTGATCATATTTAAATGGTTTTTTAACAGATGAAAGAAGAGATCCATCTAAAAAAAAAAAGTCTAGTATCCTGAAAAGCAACGAGTTTGTGTGGCAGGCACAGGGAGCATTACAGCCATCCATAAGAAGTTGCTATAATGTTAACACTAAGGAACAATGCTTTTTTTACCAGTTTTTCTCATAAATAGCTATACTATTGGAGTGGAAGGGAGAATGATCCAACAGCATACAACCTCTATAGTCCATTTCATTCCAAACAATTACATGTTGCAAAAGCAACTTTTAACTGGCAACAGTTTTACAGAGGGCATCATCAGTCAAGTTCAGTAACAGTCATGTATTACCAGTGTTTCCTACTGGAAACTCCACATCCAAACGTTACTGGCTTCGGCTATAACATTGCAATGTTGTATCAGCAGGTGATTGCTTTTGTTTGTTGTATTTTCCTTTAAAAGGGTGAAATAAAAAAATTCTACAAACAGCTTATATCAGCAGGAATAATTCCCACAAAAATAAAACTCTTGATACAGCAAAATTTTAAACTTCAAAATAAATTTTTAAAAGTTTTCAACAACATCTCATTCATGAAGAACACAGCCATAGGCAGGTAATATTCAGAAAATAGTCATCCATTTAGGTTCGACCACAAAAAAAAAGTTCAGTTCTTAAGAGTTACAATTTTCCACACTCATACAATAAAAAAAAAAATCCATTCAAAGGCAAGTTGCATTACCAAAACATAGATTACCACGTAATGGCCTCCACAGTGAAATTTGTCCTTACTGTGCATTCCTTTTCCTGATGTGATCAGGAAAAGTGATTTATCTCGTACCAAGTTTATATGCTAAGTAATGAGTAGGCAGCCAGAGAAGGAAAGACATTTTGAGGAAAAGACACATTTCCTGACTCAGATGCTCTAATGTCTTAACACTTCCAAAAACTGGAGCTGCCCATTTAATTGCTTAGTTCAGAAATTTTTCATTACCTTAAAAGACACAAGTTCCAGTCATCTGTAAACAATCACCCATCCATCAAAATCTTACATGACATTCAACATTGCTTCTAGTCCTTAGAAAAGAATTCCTCCGTGGGTGACCTATATCAAAAGGCCAAACACTAAAAAATCTCCAGGACTATTGCAAAGAAACTGGTATCTGGCCTATACTCACTAGATTTCATGGCATTCGGGGCGTTGGAAGGTGCATTCCCCCAGCCTGTTGTCGATCCTCCTGTATCATCTACTTCACCCCACCCGGGACTGGTTTCATTTGGCTCACCCCAGGCGGACGTACCATTATCTGGAGCAGGTGGAGTGCTTTTGCTCCAGACTGCACAAAGGAGAAAGAGTTTTCATTACAGACCATTTAGACAATGAACTATTAACTGCAGTGCAGCACCACGTCATTAAGCTACTGCTTCGTTCTGTCTGTTGAGGGCTTTAGATTCTCGATAGCGTGGGTGCAACAGAATGGACAACTGTTCACATCAAACTTAAAGCAGGCACTGACCTCTAGGGATGAAAAAGAAGAGAATGCTACGATGAGGAATATTCTTCTCCCAAGTTCAACAAGAACCCCACATCTAAGGCAGTCCTCCTACCTGGTAAACTTTTGTGATTAATTAAAAGCACTAGACTGACTCAGGGTTTTAATATAATGAAGAAATAATAAGGACATATTTGAAGTACATATTAAAATAAAATAGTATTCTCTAAAGCATGTCCAAGTCAGACATTTCAACATATTTCCAGGCTATATAGCTTTTGCTTGTCCTTATTTCAAAGAAGTAAGTATTCTTTATTGCTAAGTATTCTTTATCAAACGGCAAAGCAAAATTGAGCAAAACCCATGATTTTTTTAATAAAAAGTGATTTAAAAAACTTGATTTATAAAAAATGTGAAGAAAAGGAGGCTGAGGAGAGACCTTACTGCTTTCTAGAACTACCTGAAATGAGGTTGTAGTGAGGTGGATGTTGGTCTCTTTTCCCAAGTTGCAGTGATAGGAAAAGGGGAAGCAGCCTCAAGTTGCGCCAGGGGAGGTTCAGATTGGGTTTTAGGAAAAATTTCTTCACCAAAAAGGGTTATCAAGCATTGGAACAGGCTGCCCAGGGAAGTGGTTGAGTCACCATCCCTGGACATATTTAAAAGACATGTAGATGTGGCGCTTAGGGACATGGTTTACTGGTAGATTTGGCAGTGTCAGGTTTGCGTTTGGACTTAATCATATTAAAGGGTTTTTTCCAGCTTAAATGATTGTGTAATTCTATAATTCAAACTATTCTTCAGAGCCCAGATGGAATATACAGATTTGTTAGCTAACAAACATTTCTTTTACTGGCAAGCTGACCAGTATTCCGACCACAGTTACTGAGGCACATGCGGCAGAGGACTGATTGATTCAAATTTAAAATTTAAAAGACACTGTAAATACAGCACCAAATATTCAAATAAGAAGTTGTTTTTCTTTATGGAATAAAACTCTTAGGAAGTAGGGACTACACAAGTATCTCTTATGCATTAAGGTTACGTTCATATATAGGAGCTTACTGAAAAAAGGAACAAGAACAGTACCTGATGCTTGTGATTTGCTAGTCATTGGAGTAGGCAGGCTCTGCTCCCGTGGGGCCTGTCCTCCTTGTGAGTTCTTGTCCCACAGGTTCACATTCTTGTAATTATAACTGCTGGGATCTCCCCATGCTGAAGTGCCATCATCAATATCCATTTTTCGACTGATTGACTGTGGAGAAGGTTCTTCCCAGCCACTAGGCTCCTCCTCTTTGGGGGCAGCTGGCTGTGGTCCGCTGTTCCAGTTTGGGTTTGGAGGTCGCCCATTACTTGGAGTTTGAGGCGGTGGACCCCAGGAACCAGAAGACTCCTGCTGTTGCTGCTGGTGCTGCTGCTGCTGCTTGTTCCAGGAGTTGGGCTGTCGACCCGTCTCATTCCATGTTGAAGTTCTTTTACAATCATCCCATCCACCCTTTGAAGCAGTATTTGTATTTGCACCATTACCCCAAGTTCCAATCTCATTTTGCCCACCTTCACCCCAACCAGACACTGGCTTGTTTCCTGCACTTTCCCAGTTACTGTTTTTTGTTTGGTCAACTTCCTCTCCCCAACCGTTCTTTCCAGAAGACCATCCTTGATTAGGTTGCCGTCCACCCCACCCCTGATCCTTACTAGAGCTGTCGTTCCAAGAGGAAGACGATTTTTCTTCTGGTCTTCCTCCTCCCCAATTAGAAGAATTGGAGTTCTTATAGTCATTCCATCCTCCAGTATTTTTGGAGTCCTTCCACTCTGTTGGGGTTGAGAGCTCACCCCATCCAGACTTGATTTGATTGCTTTGGCTGGGTACATCGCCCCAGCCCCCTGAGTTCTTTGTCTGTGTGGCAGAGCTCTCCCACCCCTCAGTTCCTTTATCAGACTTCCCCTCGGACCGTGGCATCTCTTCAATATCCCATACGGTATCTTGCTTAATTTGAGTTTGTCCCCAGCCAGTGTTTGAAAGCACTCGGGGGTCCAAATCAGTCCTGCTCAGCAAAGTCTGCAAGACTGCCTGGCAATCGGGATGCGTAGGCCTATATGATCGGCGTCCAGAATTGTGACTGTCACTACTTCCTGCTTTGTGGTTGCTTCCAGTGCTTTGACCTCCAACCTCACTTCCTGCAGAGCTGGAAGATCTTCCCCAACAGGGAGCCTGGGAATTGCCTTGGTTTTCAGGAAGAGGGTGGCCTTTTTGATTGTCCCATGCTCCAGTGCTAGAATTTGGTTGGTTTGGACCACTCCATTCTCCAATCTTCAGTTCATCAGACCCAGACAGCTGTTTCCATTCTCCCTGAGAGACCCCAGATGTTAATTTGTTCCCTTCACCCCATTTGCTTTCATTTGCATGCTGAGGGCCAAAGTTCCAAGACCCACCACCCGTAGACCGGTTATTGTTATCCCAAGAATCATTTCTTGACCCATTAGGTTTTTGAACAGAAGCTCCTTTCCAGGAGTCCTCTCTATCCTTTCCATTGTTCCCATGGTTTCCAGAATTGCTCTGTCCAGAGACTGTGTCAGTTCCAGAAGACCCCCTAGCTGTACCCCAAGATCCAACACTCCCAGTCTTTCTTTCTCCAGTGCTTTGTGAAGGGGTGTCAGTGCTCCTGGAAGGGTTCCCCAAGCCCATTTCAAAGGGCATTCCCTTATTCTCCATAGGGTTTGGTGAACTTAAGTTCAAGGAGTTAGTGTTTCCATTTTTTGGTCCATCAGTGTTATGAATTTGAGCCTGTTCTCTGCCAGAGACAAAGTTAACACCCGCATTTTCCATCTTTGACTGCTGTTCCCTAGAGGTCTGACCTACTGTGCTAATCTGTGCATTGGAGCTACCACTATCAGATTCCAAAGTCCCTTTCCTAGAACTGCCCTCTTGAACCAGTGCCGGCCAAGCAGATGGGTTGCTATTTGGGTTAAAGTTGCTGAAGCCAGAACTGGGACCGATTCTATCTTGTCCACTCAAGTTCCTCCAATTACCTAGTCCATTGTTACTCTCGGCAGCAGGGTTGGAAGATTGAACAGATTTAGCCTTGGGATCAGATTTCCAGGCCCCAAGATTACATTCATTTCCAGCGCTTCCAGACTGGCACTGGCTTCCTTTTCCTTTGTTACTAGTGGTGCTTCCTGGCAGAGCATTCTTCTCCAAGCCAGGGTTCGAGGCACTGTTGTTATCGGTGGTGTTTTCGGAAGAAGACTCAGCATCTTTGCTGGCAATACAAGGCCACTCTTCCATGTCAGACCCGTCTACAATCACCTTGTCCCAGATGTGAGTTGGGTTGGCGTTGGTGCCGCTGCTGGAGGAGGCTCCAGGACCCCAAGTGGAATTTGCATAATTTGAAGCAGCAGCACCTCCAATTGCTGAATCTAAAAAAAAAAAAAAAAAACAAACAAAAAACAACCCACACCCAAGAAAGGTCATTAATAATCATTATTTACAAGCACTGAACATCACATTTTTGACAATGCTGATTATTGTTTTAATTAATAAGAACCCTTCTCTCAAATGTGTTACAAAGTTCGTTTTGAAGAACATCAAGCTGGAAAACACCATTGAAAAAACTAATAAAAAACATTAAACAAACTCCCCACAAGCATTTTTCGGCATTTGAATTCACCGTTGACTCACTACTACTGCTAACAGTCCAGCTCTAAGTGCAACATAATAACTATAACCCATAATGAACATTACTGATACTGGTTGTAGACTTTTCAAACATACATTTTAAATCATACTGCATATAGAACAAGAATGTGTACATGCAGACATTCATATGCCTGTGTGTGTATACGCAGTCAGCTGTTGGTCTGCTGCTCAACTGAGTCAAAGCAACTACAATTTATTACAGATCAAAAGACAAAAGATCGAAAACAAAAGACATCTAATGAATATATAAAACTGAAGAAGTCTATCCTTCAGCTTCAAATATCTTTTTCAAGTTGATTTTGCTACTAGCAATTTCTTTCAACCCTTTGCAAAACAAATAAAATTATTTCCAAAAGTTACTGTGAATTGGAAGCGTAGTAACATGCAAGCTGTATTCAGTATGCAACTATCCCACGTTTGTGTCACTTCTATATTTACCCTGGAAACCACAGCTTGTGGTTTTGCAAGCAGCTAAGCTGATGTCTCTGCCACTGGATGGAGGCTAGTAAGACATCTCATTTTCCTTCTCTCTCTCACCAGCTCTACCTACTTCAAGTTCCTCAACTTTCACCTCTCATTTGTGACAGTTCTAATGGCAGTAAACCTCTTTAAATCAACTGTATTCACCAACTTGACACAAAACTGTGTATTTTTTTTGTGTGTTAGTTTTTTGCTGGCTTAGCACATTGCAAGTTCAATGAGCTTTGGAGTCACAAAATTAGCAGGATGATTGACAATGAATAGGGCCCCTTTCCTTTATCTATGGTGAACTACTATCACGTCCTATGTGATACAACTTCATATGGACAAGATACTTGCATATACTTTTAAAGCAGACATAAATCAACACAGTACCATAACGGATTAAGCCTATTTCAGGGCTGGCAGCATGATGTCTGCATATACGCAGACATGTTATAATCATTAGTTTAAAACATCAGCCAAGATTCCCTTGCCATCCACCATAATTACCTCTGATCCCCTAAAAGTCCAGTAGTGCGTCAGTGTTATTCTCTATATAGGGTTCCACTCATTTTTCCTATGTATTTTTAATACCAAGGGACCCCAAATTACCCTCACCACAAATTCCCAGCAAAGAAGACTACCTTCTATAAAGGCATGTACTGAACCCAAACATATTAGTTTTATTCAGTTATCCCACCCAATCAGTTTAACTTACTTTGCAGAGGATAAAGTTCACAGTACCATCTGCATCAGTAATCATACCTGAATATATAGTTACCACCAATACTGGTTCATATGACAGGTTCCATGAAAATATGGCATAATGACCTTAAGAAAGCGCATTCCTCCCCTCCCAAGTTCCTATGTTATACATTCAGAAGTGAAGCCCACACTTTCTGGCTGCTAATACTTCTAATAGAAGATGGAACAGATCAGGTTTCAGTACCTGTCTCAGGCTTCCAGTTCATTGCTTAACCAATGACCATCCCACTGAATGTCTTTCATATCCTCCTTAATTGGGGATCAGCAGTAAAAATCCAGACATCACAGCAAGGTTAGAGCTCTCTTGTAAGCTTTAAATACTGATGAACAAAAGTTTGTCTTCATCCATTAAACCCTAGTCACCAAGATCCAAAAGATCCAGCACTTCCCATGCACATTCTGTTCCTTCTGTTGCCTTAATATGAAGTGCAAACTTAACAATAGCAAGGAAGTGTGACTCCGTACTGATATTTATATCTGGCCATCTTTTTAGTACACCAAGTAACTTTTCCCAATTTAAAAACTTTCTGATTAGACTGATCACAGGAATAGCTTAAGCTGGACAGCCAAAGAGAAGTTCAAAAGACTGCAAGGTTGCCATCTTTTGAACTTGGCAACAATTCAGCAAACGAATGATGCACAGGCAGCTACGCACTCTGCAAGATGTTTTCATAGGTGAGTGTAACGGAGCATTTCACATTTCATTTCTGTGAAGACGTTCTAGAAACACTAAGATTGGGATGCTCGCTAACATAGCGTACTAGTACACAATTAATGGACTGTTTTATAAAACCAGCCTTGCCTCCCCTTACTATATTTGACAGTGGCAACTAAATTTTGGCAATGTATGTTTTTTTTCTTAACGCATAAGGACTCTTAGCTCTTAACAGACTCTTCATTAATAACAAACATGCTGAAGAGAAGCAAGTTTCTGATCTGACTAAAATGAAAAAAGTTACCAGCAAATGACTACTTTTAAGGATTAAAGTATGGAACTGAAACAAGTGGAAGTACTGAAACGGAGTCCTGAAATGAAGATGCAGTTTTGCTGTGAGAGATGGTGGTGATGTCAGACAGTACTGTCACCAATAAAATTTAAGCTTTGTTTTCCAAACTTGTCTTGCACATCCTGAATATCATTGGTATTGGAAGAACTATATAAACCACGCTCCACCCCTGTATTGCTACGAGACAATAGTAAATTTGGTGTCATCTTTCAAGGAACTTGGGTTTTGCCATCTTGCAGAAGGATTTCAATTCTGGTAGAAGAAGATCCACGTGAAGAAGAATTGTTTTGCATTTTTGTATTAAAGCCTCACCGACACCATCTATAGCTATCTGGTGAATATAACAATGCAAAGGAGTAGGGAAGCTGCATTATTTTCCCTTCTGGACTCTTGGTTTGGGGTGGAGCAGAGCCAACTTTCTGTTCAGTGAGAGAGGTTCTGGCTTACACTTGTTGCTGTGCAACCAGCCACAAGTGGTTGGTTGACTGAGTTGCTTGTTTACCCCATGGAGGGGTTGCACCTGTGGGGAGGTGTGGACAGGTCAGGTGACCCAAACCGACTGACAGGATATTCCATCCCATCTGCCATGCTCAGTGACCAAAGGGGTCAGGTGGGCTCCTCTTCAAGAACGCTTCTTCAATGGGTCTCTTTCTTCAATGACTGACATCTGAGAAGGACCCTGTCAGTTTGTCTACCTTCAATCCCCATAAGTAACTTCTGCAATCCAGTTCCCATTCATTACTGTGTCTAGCCTGGAACTTTTCTGGTGCCATCTTCCTGGAAACTTCATACAGTTTTGTATATATTTATATATACAGTATCTATTTAATTGTTTCCTTTTTATTTTATTATTAATATTTCGTTAGTAGTTTAGTTTTTTCTAAACTCAATTATCTCTTTATCTCTCTTCTTCCTCTCCTTGGAACAAGAGGTGGGGAGAGCATCTGTCATCTTGCCATTGGCCAACCCAGCCTAAACCACAACATTTGGGAACCTGTTGTTATCTTCACATGGAATGAATTAATCACGGTATCAGCACATAGAATTGACAGAATTGGGCCCAATCAGAAATCCAATTTGTAAACAGCCAGGATCTCAGATGAGATTACTGATGTGTAAAACAGAGAGCAACACCAGACTTCCATAAGCACTTTGATGGAGCACCCTAAGTGACAGCCCCAGCCTTTCTCTTGTCCAGCTACTCATTCCCATCCCTCTGGCACACCGATTCTCACATGTTAGCACAGATGTTTCCGCTGATACTCAGTGACCTGGACTCGTGAATCACCTAGACTGAAATTAGCTATAAAAAAAACCCTGGATTAATTTTAATCAAGTCAGCTCTCCCCAGCCCAGTTAACCATGTTATGGTGCAGGAATTTGGATGGGGTGAGGCAGGTCTGAAGGACCCTTATCTTTCTTGACAACATTCATGACTTACATGAAAGCAACTAACCATTGGCATGAGAGTTCCCACAATCAATAAAACAAAACTACAGAACATCGTAGTTGTTAACTCACCATTAAACTAAACGTAAAAACATGAGAATTCATAAAATCAAATTTCAGTCTCAGAGAAACAAGTCGTATGTGCCAAATTAATGACACAGAACTTAAGGAGCTTCTAAAATGCTTTAGAATGGTCCTCATATAGTATAGCAAATAGCAAAAAAAAAAAATACTGTTCATAGGGAATTTTGAAAACTTTTAGAATGCTTCACTACCATAAAGTCTCCTTTGTCAGTCTACTATGATCACTGTGAAGGTTTATCAGTGCCAATGTAATGCTAGGATTTTATATATAGCTGAAAGACTTTGAGGTGGGTTTTTCTTCATCTTTCAGGTGTTTTATCAGCGATCTCTAAAGAGGTCTGTTTTTAAACTGATTAGCAAGAACTTTGCCATTGTAGTTTGAAATTCACTCCCCCACCCTTATTAAACAGGGAACATGAAAGGCAACAAGATAAATAATCTGTCAAACAGGGATTTGCTAAAAAAAAATTAAAGTAGTGAAACCACAAAACAAACGGAATTATTCATTTTCCCAGAATCATTTTTAATAAAGGCATCCATTCCATCTAGCTTACTTGATTCTGGAGTTCCAAGTCACCTCTGTTTTTTCTTCTGAACCACTGAGAACTATAAAAAGTTTATGCTCTCCAAGACTGGTAAAAAAAACCACCTTGCCATTATTCTGGCATGGTTTTCAAATGCAAATTTAGACATAGCGGTATTGTTATTTTCGTCTTTTGACTTTAAAGTATTTATTATTTCTTTTTTAAACACCCTTATTGTTAGAACTGAAGTTGTCCTTGACTTCTCATATCACTTAAGTTTTTCTTTAGAAAGCAGATGTCAAGTGGAATTTTCTTTCTTCTACTATAGTACTTAAGAAGGAAATATTACAGTTAGTGCAATTCCCCAAGGGTCTAAAAAAATTCAGGAGCAGTCATAATTTCTCCATGCTGATAAAACACTTAATCATAAAATCAATTTATCTTCTGAAATTCAAAGTGAACACAGGACAGTCACCTGTATAAAAAGGTTAATCTAAGGAGAAAAACAACATTATTACTGAAAAAAAAAAAAAAAAAGAGTCAGGAGCAAAAGGACCATCTTTTTCATCCAGATGAGAAGTGACAGACATCTGTCATTTCCAGCCCTAGTATCCACATGTCGGTTTTATCAGATAATAAAGTGACAAGATAGGAAATTCATGTCAAAGAAACCTAAAGAGCTACTAAGAACTACTCGATGACAACTGTAAAACGCTGTTTATACACGCACAGTGTTTACCTTGCTGCAGTCTTAAAAGCATTACAGCATCTGATTCAAACCACCCAAAAATATTTAAAAGAAATTAACCCTCTTTTTTTGTTCCATCTACTATTAAACATTGCCTCCATTGCTGCTAATAGCAAAAGAAAAGTCTATACACTAAAATAGTAGATGTAAGCTCTCCAAAAGCAATCTGAATTTTATTATATGACATGCTTATGCAAAATTTTAACGATCCCTTTTCTGCCATGCACACACACGTGCTCATTTACTGTTATTATTATTACTTGCCTGTTGCAGTCCCACTGTCGCTCTGCAGCAGTGCTCCTGTCACTGGTTGTGCGTTATTTGGGTTTGCTCCTGGTGCTGCTGGGGGAGGAGGCCCTGCTCCACCCCCAAGGAGCATACAGGATGGTGGAGGGGGCTGCCCACGTTTCAGTAACACTTTGTGGTCCTGCTGGCAACGGAATCGCGGCGGCACCTCCCGAGGCATGTAGCGGGCGGCGCTTGGCGGTTGTCCGTTCGGCACTGCCACCCTTTTGGCATTGTTGCCACCATTGACTGGTGGCGATGGAGAGTTGCCAATTGGGCTGGCAGCCACTGGTTGGCTTAAACTTGGTTTCGTCACTTCGGGCACTGAAAAACAGGAAGAATGAAAATCAGAAATTTTTCCACTTAAACCTGCGTTAGCTACAAGAACTCACTGCTACTTTTTCCTTTTATAATTTCAATCTTCTCTGAAATACCAGGCAATTTCAACTTTACTGAAGAACAATTTAATTAAAGAAGCAGGAATAAGCAGTAACGGCAAACCTCTTGTTTCCACGTGCAACCTGTACTCCAGGATGAAACTGCCCTCACAAGTATTTCGCTCTAAGCCCCAAATTTCTTGGAAACATGAGTTTGGCTATGGGCAATGAGGCATTTTTTAAAATATGAGCAGTCAAATATAACTGGTTTCCATCCCCCAGCTCTGTTCCCTGATCTCCAAGCGGTTTTTGGATCGTTATGCATCTCCCTTATGGGAGATCAGAAATCAGATCCCAAGTTTTCACCTGCTTATTAGGCTACATAGCCACTGCCAAAACAAAAAGAGGGGAAAAAACCCAACCCTCCTCTTGGATTCAGAGTTAACAAATCTGAGTTCTCTATACCACACTTAAGTAAGGCAGTAACAGTTGACTCTCACCCAAAAGGCAGTCCTACATATAATGTTTCTATTGGGCTTGCCTAAAGTTTCCCAGCTGGTCACCAGGTGCCCCTATAAGCAAGGACAAGCTGCTTCTGAGGGCTATTATGCATTGGAGAAGAGGAAAATCACAAACAAATCCTTGAGGAACTAACACCATCATAAAATTTGCTTAAGAGACTCTAGACTTGTAACCCCTTACTCATATTGTCCATGTGATTTTATGAAATAGAGCAAAAGAAATTCCTAGCCACGTACCTAGAAGGTGTAATTGCTAAGACATCAGACTCCAAAAAGCATGGAAAAATTTAATACATCTACTCTAACCTCTGTTGAAGATTAATACAAGAAAGGGATGTTTAGAAACCCCTCCCCAGCAAAGTGAACACAATCATTAAAAAAACCCCAAACTTTTAGAACTTTTTAAAACTTTTTCTCTTACAAATGTGAGATCAAATGAGTCTTTCTTTGGCAACATGAAAGCATTATTCCCCACACTTTATTTTCATAAGGGTTTTCCAATTTCTCTATATAGGCTTCATTGCCCCAAACCCCAAAAAAGGTAAAGTTAGCTGTAAAACAAAGTTACTATCTTAGTTCTCTTCTGTGAATAATGGCAACTCCCCACATAATTTTTTAAAAACGGACACAGAAGTCAATATTAAACATATTTTTAGATCAGCTAAATAAGCTTAATTTTCAAGATGCTCACTCATCAGTCCTGCCTTATCCATTGGACTTCTAGGTGCCTGAATCTCTCTTAAGTTTCCCAAAACAAGTCATTTTCACTCACTTTGATACCTCACCATAAGCAGTACTTTCCCTGACTTCCATTCCATTTATACAAGTGGTTTCAGTTTTTGGTTAGTTGTCTTAAACCTTCGCAAACCTGAAAACTAAATATTTCAGCTAACCTATTTTATCCACAATTCTCATTCCCTCTCCAAGTACTTTCACGCTGACAACAACATGAATAGTTTTAGGTTCTCCATTTTAATCACCTCGGTGTTTATTTCTTCTGAAGAGACATCTTTAGTATTTCATCTTGATTCATAATTGCCCTTCCTTTAACAACAGTTTTGATCAAGATCTGAGTCTTGGCTCAAGTCAATAAAAAAATACCCATTAGTTTCAAAAATTCTTACCTTTGGTTTTTTGATCTGTGACCTGCAAATTAAGAGCAAGAATGTAAATAGAGTTTTAAGAACCTCAAAACAAACGTTGAACAGGCTGCGCTAAATCGCAATCTTAATTTATTAGCACAAGAACAGTATTTGTTGTTGCATAAAAATAATCAGCTGATGAACTACAAGTCTGAACAGTATTCCTAGGTATACATATGAAGTTTTCAAAAATACTACAGCTCCTGTAATGCCTTTGCCTGATGCAAACAAAAATCCTTAGCAGAAACAGTAATTACTTCACTCATGATGATTTTTAGTCACGCTCCCCCCAATTCCAAACATGGGACTTCCAAAGCACAAATAAACAAGTGCTATAGCACTACAGCTCTTCCAGATTTTGAAGCTGAACCATTACAGTTAAAGTGTAATAAATACTTCCTTCTATATGAGTATCCTTACAGCAGACTGTTGGGGCTACCAACAGAATTCCTACAGGAAGAACTATAGGTGAGAGAAACAGCCTGTCTCTCCGCCACCTTTCCCGTTTCACCTTTTGCATGACATCTCTTCCAAGGAGAAGAAATCCTAAACCTTACTGGATTCACTGCCACAATTACAAAAAGGACCAGAAATACCCATAAAGCACCAGAATTCAAAATTTCTTGAACACAACGAGAAGTTGATTACTGACATGAGCCATCATGCTAGCCAATGTACTCAATATATGGTTTGGCTGTACTTCTACATTCTTTCAGCATAGCAGATTTCAAGCTACAGTAGAGACAAACATACCACGGGAATATTCTCTGGAATCATGTGTATTGTAGCATGTTTTGAACCTGTCGATCATGAGTTCCACTACACAATAATGGAAAAATCCTAAAGATCATCATGTGTTAGGTTCGATGACACCTATTCTTGAAAGAAATTGCTGAACTAGCCCATAATTCTGGAAAGCACACCGTGACAATATAGAATAATGAAAGCACAAGTAAAAAGCAGCTTACTGTTTAAACCAACGAAGCCAGAACTCCTTTGTATGGTAAAGAATAAAAATACAAACTGCACTGAATTGCTATGGCATCATTTACTTTGCAAAGATGAACGTTGCAATACGCAAGTGAAACATTCACTATAATAATAATAAAAAAATCTTAAGCATCTTAACTACACAGAATTATATAATCCAGAAATCTTCAAGACACTAAAAAAGCACCTGTACCAAAACTGAATCTGTACCAAGCCAGATGACAATTTTCACTTCACTTACAAAAAAATCTCATATGCAAATTACATCGTCTTCTGTAACACAATAAAAAATTCTGTTAAGCACTCAAGTGACTATGATGCTTCACTACTAAAGAAAAAGGAAGAGGGTGAAAGAATTATTCATTAATCCAATCCGGTAACACAGATAGGTTTTCCTATGGTCAACAATAAACATGTTCAGTAAATAAGCAACTTGCTTACTTGGAAGAATCCCATTTTATCAAATCTTTAAAGAGTTTTACACGATAACCACAGTTTGCTTTAGGAAAAAACAAAAATTACTTCTGCCTATACTGCTTCTCTCCCCATCAAAATGATCCTGTTTTGTGATTTATTTTTTTTTCAAGTCTAGAATACAAAAGCTAAGACAATGTGACAGTCTCAGATTTACAGCTTTTATCTTTCTGTGGGCAGCCTATAAGCATTGGCAGGGCAGGAGCAGCTACAATAAACAGGAAGGTGGAGTCAGCCCTCTGACAAGCTACCAAACAGCCCCTGGGACACCAACCACAGGAATTTAGTCTGAATTTGCTTTGCATAACCTCAGTTGAAGTGATTTTTTTTGTTTTCTTTTTTTTTAAGTTCCAGAAAATCCAGACAGAAGCAACTGTTTCACGTTAAACAAACTCTGTCTGAAAAAGGCATCCC
Organism: Tringa solitaria; assembly: GCA_026413425.1. Lineage (NCBI taxonomy): Eukaryota > Metazoa > Chordata > Aves > Charadriiformes > Scolopacidae > Tringa > Tringa solitaria. The sequence goes on from JAOXJM010000001.1 coordinate 54,386,688, forward strand.
CAAATCACTGCTGTTTATTGGTGAACACCACCACAGTCCCTAAGAGGAAACACACACATTCACGTTCTTTTCATTTGGTTGTCTGCTTTACTACTCCTAGATATCTCCAAGTATTACTGTTAAGTTTGGTCTCTAGGAGATTAGCTTTTGTGTTTACCCTTCCCAAGATTTTGGCAAAATATCATAACGTTCAATCATACTGAATAACTTAGTAGGTGAGGGACCACACAGGAAAGCTGGCAAATCTCCTTTGTATTCAAAGCACTGATTCCTCAGTAAATACTCACAACACCCTTATCAAGACAATCAGTACAATCTTTGCAAGTTTCTCTCCTATTGTTGATTATCAGCATATAATCCTCAAGTCACTAGTCTTTATTTACCAGGGTCTGCTTTTCCTGGTTCCTACTTGAACATTAAAACAGCAGCAACACTGAGGCAGAAAGACACTAAAGAAACATTCCGTAGCTACTGATCTTTTGCAGTATTACTGAGGATGTATCAACACAATGGCTGGATAAAGAGAACAGAAATACACCAGTTTATCTGCACCTAATTTAAACTGACAGACTCCAGTTGGTGAATAAGCCAGATTTAAAAAGCCAGGTTTTTAGGACAAGAGGAAATGGCCTCAGGTTGGATACTAAGGAAAATTTCTTCACCGAAAGGGTTGTCAAGCGCTGGAACAGGCTGCCCAGGGAGGTCACAGAGTCAACATCCCTAGAGGTAATTAAAAGACTTGTAGATGTGGCACTTAGGGACATGGTTTAGTGGTAGACTTCGCAATGTTAGGTTTGTGTTTGGACTTGATCACCTTGAAGGTTTTTTTTCTAACCTAAGTGATTCTATGATTCTAAAGACCCCAGATAAGCAAAAATTCAACTGAGAATAGTGCTGGCTGTTCACAGCAGAAACCTACAGAATCTAACATAAGGTAACATCTGATCTTTCATAGGATTTGTTGTTACTGAAACAACTGAAAAACAGAGACTACAAAGAAGTAAAGCCTTCTGCTCTCAATTTCATATAATCATTGAGGTAGGAAGGGACACAGCCTCTGCAGATCTAGTCCACAGTTCCCACCTCTGTTCCCCACTCACCCTCAGGGGTCTCCCCAGTTCAAAGCAAAGTCATCAAAAACAGATTGCAGAGGGCTGAGCCTGGTTTTGAGCATCTCTAAAGATGAAGGCACCACATCCTCTCTAGGAAACTTGATCCAGTGGTTGCCCAGTCACACACATGCACAAAAGACCATCTTTTTATGATTAATTGGAATTTCCTGCATTTCAACTCATGCACAATGCCTTGTGCCTTGTCACTGGGCACCACTGAGAAGAGCCTACCTGCCTTCTCTACTCCCTCCCACAAGGTATTTATATACACAGATTGGTAAAATCCCTTTGAGCTGTCTCTTGTCCAGGCTGAACAGTCCCACCTCTCTCAGCCTCTCCTCATTTGTCAGATACTCCAGTCCCTTAATCATCTTATGGGCCTTTTGCTGGACCCACTCCAGAATTGTTATGCCTGTCAAGTACTGGGAAGCCCAGAACCAGGCAGAAAGGATTTTAACAGTAAAATGCATGGATAAAGCTGCAGGAGTCTCAAGTTCAGATGTCAAGTTAAGTCCTAGAACAATCTACTAGATTTTCAGCAAAATACACCAATTGTTCAAACCCATTTTCTGAGCAAAACCAATTTTCAGTGACCTATCAGTTCTCCACAGCTCAAACTGATACACTTCAGCAAAAGTGCTATTTGCTACAGAAAATGTAAAACCTAAGTGATACTTCATAAAAAATAAAGCGAACCTTCAGTAGTAAATATTTCATATAAACTACCTTTAGGACTTACCAAAAAAAAAGGTATCTTTTCGCTCTAGAAAATATTTAGTCAATTTTACTGCAAGAATTTCCCCAGCAGCATATCCATCCCCAAAAACCTCAAAACAGCAGGATTTGCATAGATCAAACAGCCAATATTCAATAACTTAAGTTTAATATTTCATATCAAAAAACTACTTTTACTTCACATGACACACTAAGGAGAATAAATGTTTAAGTTAAACACTTAAGTTTCAGAAAAATTATTCAAAAAATATCTTTAATGAAGCATCATTCTAAAAAATCAAGGTTTTAAGCTCATGTACAAACAATTTAACATCTTGCTACCTCCAATACTATTGTTATGTTCCAGTTGGATAAAAGAATTCAAATACCATATCGTACCTTCTGAGCAGATTCCTTCTTTTTCTTATCCTCTTTCTTCCTTTTCTTGTCTTCCATTAACTGTTCTTCCCTTTCTTGCTCCTTCTCTCTGCCAAAACATAAAAAACAACGGTGTGAGCACAATCAAGTTCTATAAGAAGAGCCAAATGTACTATGTCCCTTTTAGCCCCCCAAAGAAAGGAAGTCAAGATACTAGATCCCTCTTATTATCGTACTTCATTTGCATTTGAGGGTTTCAGTTTAAATGATACAAGAAAAGCACCTTCTAGCTCAGTGTGGCCACGATCACTCCACTTGCTGCACAAAGGAAAATTCCTTTATTCAGATTAGGTCTCTTATGTAGTACCCTGTATAAATTAACTACATGCCTGATATTAGAAAATATCTTCAAGACATTTTAGCCAAAGCACCCTTTTAATTGGGTTGTGCTATTATTTAATGAACAGCCTCATGAATCTTTTCATATGGTAAAAAAAGAGAAGTTGTAATTTAATATAAGATGGTTTGGTCTGATACAACATTTATCTTCACAAGAGGAAGAGATTATTCTATTGCCTATAGCTATGTCACTTGTAAGAGACTAGAAGTGTCACATCAAATCAAAACCATCATTTATTATACAAATCACTAATTTAATTTCTAGCCTATTGTACCCACCCACAGAATTTTTGTGATGAAACTTGTAATATAAATTACATTCCAGGGAATCTATTTTTTCCACAAGACCGTTCTTTAAAAAAAGGGAGAAAAATATGTGCAGCTGCTATTGTTGTCAAGCTATCATCCTGTTGCTATGTTTTGTACCAAATATGAAACCAGAAAATGGTTAATTTACTGCATATATGCTATTGGCTGAACTGTTTCTATGGTGAATCACATTTTCATTAACCAATTCCCTTCACCTCCTTAAAAGCAAATTTAAGACCAAGTTTTCAGCTCACTTAAGAGTTATTTCTTTTTCTAGGGAAAGATTAAGACAAAGACAATTAATAGAAAAAGATGGATCTGACCGATGAGAGGGAGAGACCAGATATGTGTACTTTACAAATGGGAAACAACCAAAAAACCAAGATTTCATTAAAATAAAAAAACCCAGCAGCTTTATAAAAGAAACTTGAACTTATAATAGTACTGAACTATTTCTCTCATTAAGGCACAAATCAAGGCTCTTTTTTGACCACAGTTTAAAAAGCTTAGAGTTGAGTTGGCTTTGCTGTCGCATCACTCAGACTTTTCTTCCATTGCATTTACATGGCATAGGTAATATTTTTGTTTGCATTTTCACTAGATATTCCCAAGCCAGTGTACAAAGAGACATTTACATAACCTATCAATTTCTACAAAAATATTTTGAGATGTTATGTGTTAACAGCTTCCTGATTGAGGTCTTCAAAGAGAAAAGGTTCTATGGACAGTGATAAAATGTTTTCCTGGTTTCCTAAAGTTAGGTTCTCCTCCTTCATGGATGGAGAAACTGGGTAAGGGCAAGATGAGCCCTTATTAACAACATCCTGAGATTATTACCAAATTCAATTAATACATAACAGCAAGTTCAGTCTGCATTGAACAAAGTTTGAGGCAAGTATTTCACATCATACAGAACAGTGTTTTATGCACTGTCTACTATTGCTTAAGCCAAGTAAGTTCTTGCTCTTATCTGTTTTCCATAAAACGTCAAAGCACGTTTCCCAGCCCTAAACTCCAGCAAGGAAAAGCCCCACATGTTCTTCAGTTCTACTAACAGCATAAGATGTGAAGCATTGGGAAGGTTAGTATACACTGCATTGTCAGTCATGGCATTGAGACAAAATTTTCCGTTTTCTTTGAGCCACAGATCGCAAGCAATACAAAAAAGCTCTCTAGTGACACCCTTACTGTAACTTAAACTTACTATAACCTCAAATAATGTTAACTACTTTTGTACTGTCAAGCATGTGTGCCTTTTGGGCTGTAGTGCCAGTTACAAGTAGATTATTTCCAAAAAACTTTCTTGCAGCAGGCATTAGTTTAAGAGCTGTCTTAAAAGAGCTGCTGTAAAAGGGTAGGATCAAAATACAAAGTTACTTCCAGTAACTGCCTGGCACACAAGCAGCCTTCTACTTAAAAGCACCTTTCTTAGGTTTGAGAGCAGAAGAGCGAGGAATGGGAAAGAATGAGAAAAAGGTCATATTCACAATCAAAGCTGAAGTTATGGCTTACAATGACATTTAGCACTAATAATAAAAGAAGCCAAGGACAGAAGATCCACAGCTCAAGAGTAAACACCTAGTTATGGTCATCTCTCTTTGTGGTAAGTTCAGGACATGAGAATGCTGCTGCTCCTGCCTTGTTTTCAGACATACACAGACAAATATTTGTGGTACTATGGCTGTGAAGACATCCTCCCCTTTTTCTGCTCTTTTAGTAGAGGTGCGCATTTAATATTCCATTGGGCATATCATCAACAACTACAATATAGCAACAATCAATATTTAGTAGTTTAGGCTTCAATTCATGTAAGCACACACCTAAGTTCTACTCAGGTGGAAGAACACTTGGGCTGCATCACACACAGAAGACCATAAAGATCTTGACAAAGCATAACGACAACCTCACAAACATGTAGGAAATATTAAGTTCTAATCTCCAAATGACAGAGGAGGAACTGATGCTATAGACACACCAATGTAACACTATATTGAAAGCTCACTGAATTGAGAGGTTGAGAGGGTGGAGGGTGGAAATAGCTTATTGCCATTTTGGGTATCACCTTTGTCATCTTCCCACTTTCACCCTTTGATGCATTTCACTAATATTTGAAGTTTTACAATCAATGGCTTCCCTTTCCAGTTGTAAGCAAGAAACTTGTTAAACACAAACTTAACTTGCAGTGTTAAGTGTTCTAATAAAATTAACATAAACAAAGCCTTCATGTACCTCATCGACTCATTCAGAAGACAACACTGCCTATTAACCTTCTCTGATTAGCTACAAGATAATTCTTACTGGCCTGGTCAAGGAAACTGGGGGGGGGCGCTGTCTATCATGTACATTCCAGCAACCAGCTGCTTACATTGACAAGATTAACACAGGAGAAAATCCATCAACTCCAAAAGAGTGAATTTAGAGCAATACAATGGGGTGTGGTTCCGGTTTTTGTTACCAGCACGTAGTAATGGGAACACGGACACACCACAACCCTGAAGAGGAAGTTTGCTAAATAACAATCAGCAGCCAACTTTTTACTCAAGCTTTCTTCAAGAAAGCATGTGTCGATCTTAGAACCTAATTGCACTTCAGTATTTCCCACAAAATCTTAGAATCAACATTATTGAAAAGCATTTAAAAGGCTTACAGAGTTTAATTCTGAGTATTTAAAGTAAGGCATATTAACAGGTTACAAATAAAGAGAAACTACAGGTTGTAATCCAAATTTTATTTTATTCATAAAAACCAAAATCAAACCAAGAAGACCCAGAGCTATGATGCAGTATACTCAGTAACTTATCTAAGTTCTTACAACAACCTCTTCTGGCTAAAGCAAAAGCAACAGTTTCATAAACAGGATGTTTTTTCAGCTAGTTAGAGAAGGAATAGAAAATATTTGTGAAGTCCGAGTTATTAAACCAGATAGCAATTTCAGGGAAAAAAGAAAAAAAATAGGTATCTAAGAAGTATGCCCTCCCCCAAAACAATTTACCAGTTTTGGAAAATGTTAATTTCTTGCAAAATCCTAGTATTAATTTTTCCAGAAATCTATTTTAAAAAGGCTTATTCTTGCAACATATGGGGCTTGAGGCAGAGAGGGGAGAAGTTGTCTTCAAAGTTCTTGCTATCACAAAATGAACTGTGAGAACAGATGACGTACTACGTATTACATACTATCTGCTAGCAACACGCTTTGATAGGTAGAGATAAGGCACCACACAGAGGATTAGTCTACACATAAACCCCACAACCCTGTAAAGTCACCCTCAAACTAAAATTGCACAAAAAATATTACTGAAATGTAATACATGAAAATTCCTAGAAACTCAGGAGTGGCACTTCAGTGTATGCAACACCCAGTTCCTTCCACGGGGCTACAGGAGAACAGTGCAACAGCGTTTGGAAGTTCCTCATATGTAAAGATGCAGACTAGATACCAGTACTGTGAGTCATCTTCCCTCTTCTTGACCCCAACACTTCACTTTCTTTCAGCACAGTTAACTTGGTTTATCTATACTGTAACACAACACGGGAGTGACAGTAAACTTCTATAGGAGGGCAACGAAGCTGGTGAAGGGGCTAGAAACCAAATCATATGAAGAGCGGTTGAAGGAGCTGGGACTGTTTAGTATGAGGAAGAGGAGGCTGAGGG